>JAZHEH010003356.1:3600000-4200000 GCA_036589455.1 Ateles fusciceps | reverse complement strand
CACTTAATCCACAACCTGCATCGCTGTCACTTTTCTACTCATACCTCAAGACTTGGCAAGGATTAAACATGACCAGTATTTGAAGAATATAAAATTCAAGTATCTCTTCTGCTGAAAGTAGAAAGAGAAGAAAACGCCTCTCTATAAAAGCTAGATGGCACTTAGAATTGTTTTAATAACTCACCCACAACTCCTATTTTATCTAAGTTGTTTACAAAGACAGATTTAATCTTTTCAGAATAATTTATAATATTTATTCTAATTTACATAGGAAATAATAAATATTCACAAAATAATAAAAGTCTTTCTCACTGACATTTGTAGACAACTACAATTGATCTGAAGTGTCTTCATACTAACTGTTCACCCCATAAAGGGGTTGTAGCCAAGGTAGAATCGTTAGTAAATAAAGTTGTAGGAGCCACTTTGTGTCTCAAGGTGAGACTGACATGCTGAAGGGAGCTTGCTGAGTCAGGGCAACCTCCTCCAGTCTTACTGCTTTGCCTGTCCTATTACTTTGACTCTGATGGCTATGTGGTTAGGAACCTGGAATTTTATCAGCTTATATTATACTGTATCTGCACAAAAATCAATATACAATTAACTATCAATTATTTGGAGTCCTGTAAAAACCTGACAAAAATATTCTCCCAAAGAACCTGTAAACCTATCCATAAATCATTAATATTTGTCTTTGGAATACGTGATATGATTTATATTTCAACCAATTTGCCTTACTAATTGTGTATGATTTTGACTAACATGAAAACTGTTTGCAGTCTGTGTAGGTAGCAAGCGGAGGAAGGTAAGAAGTCTGTTAGATGGTGGGAGGAGGGGGAGTCAGTCGTGGAGAAACCAAGTTTTTACCCTACGTAATCCATGAAGTTGATAATATGCAAAGTGAATGCTACTTGATAGAGTAAAGTTGATTTCCCTTTGCTTGTTCTTTTGTTGTTCGCTACTTCAAATCACTGCCAGGTGAGAGGGGGATAAGTTGGGAGACAGTTATGACTTCTTTGTTTCCATTTTGCAGATTGCATTCAGGAGTACAGGAGAGTTCTTAGCATGACTGAGACCATATAGCCATTTACTTGGAAGCTGAAGTCCCTGTCATGGATGTCTTAACACCAAGCTCAGTTCTGCAACAAAGCAAAAGTGTATTCACTGGGCAGACAGATGCTGATTACAGGAATCTCTCTATAGACACGGCCATACTCTGAATCTATTTGCTGCCCCCTGAACATACTGGACACCAGACACTGTTTAGAGAGAAGCCCCATTGCTACAGCTGGAATAGCTCGGGCCTAGCAGCACAGGGGCTATGCCCCATGTCCCATTGCAGATCATTATTTTCACTATACCTCATAAAATTAGCATCTTTAAATGTTACTAAATGGTATTTATACTTATTTTTAATACCGTGTAATGTCTCATCCAGTAGCTAGGTATACCTTAATCATCTAATCACTATTTTATCATCATGGTCGACATTTAATCTTTTCAATTTTTGAGAATAACAAATACTACAAAGAATATTTTTGCAAATGACTTTTTTCTTTTTTTCAGGGGGTTGTGGGTGGTACTAAACTACTTAAAGACATGGTACAAATGAAAGAATTTATGTGTATGTTTTGGTACACGTTCTCCACCCCCACCACCAAATTATTCTCCTAGAGTAATTCTCACAAGTGCTCTTACTAGGCCAAAGTTTAGAAACATTTTTAAGTGCTTTGCATTTTGTTTTTTTAAAAGGGGTATGCCAATTTATAATGTCAATACTGAGTGCTGCTATTATAAAATTTTAGTCTAACTTTATATAATACTTTTTTATTTTTTTGAGATAGAGTTTCGCTCTTGTTGCCCAGACTGGAGTGCAATGGCGTAATCTCGACTCACCACAACTTTGCCTCCCAGGCTCAAGCGATTCTTCAGTACTTTCTTGATGTTTTCTTTTGATTTTCTCAGTTCCAGCCCTGTCACATTCAGTGCCTATGATGTCATATTACTTGACCTAAATAGCCCCTGTCAAAGCAAGATAATTCCTGGGTTTTGCTGGTAACCCATTCCACTTAACCAAAAGGGCCTGAAATCTTTTCTTCCCAGGATAAAAGTAGGGCACTTCTTGCGGAAAATACAACCAACATGGTTAATACAACCAACATGGTTTGATTGAGGGTTGCTGGATGCTGTCTTCCTATTGACAAATTGTTCTGTTCCATAGGCACCCAGGGGTGGGACGGCCAGAGAATGGGGAAGGGAGAGGATCCGAAGGCACTAAGAACTGTCTCGGCCTTTCTACAATAAATTTCCCAGCATGACATAGAAGGACAGTTACACACTTGCATATACACCACTGAGACCCCAAGTGTTGAAACACTACATCCAGGCATATATTTAAACTAAGAATTTTGAAAAGAAACTACCATGTCCAGCAATACTATAATCATCCAAAGAAGTAATAGTCGAGGTAACTGATGCTAATGTCTATTAATGCACCAAAACATTTAAAAACTTAAGAAAGAAAAGGAAATCTATCCTGATAAATATGAATACATGTTTTTAATTTATGCTTTTTTTCATTTTTAATTAACGCTTTTCTTGAAAAATTATTGTCTTCCAATAATTAATTCTTTTGAGTCAGGGTTATGTATGATTTTGCTCTGAAACTTTCTTTCTAAAAGAAATCCCTGATCTCAGTTTGCTTTCTAGACAAATGATAAGACAAACCATTGGAAAATGTAATTCAAAATCAAAAAGGCCCATAAGTTTGACTTTCTGAAAAGTTGCCAGCACCTGGATGTATAAAATTGTAGTATTTCTACAAACACAATCCTTGAATTGGAAGCTGGCCCAGATTTCTACTTCCCCAGCCTCCTGCATTCCCTGTGAAACTCTCTTCACTCCTGTACTTGGTGTCTTTTTGGCTTTTCACTAGTATTCAAAACGTTCCCCTCTTTCAGGCTCTGCAGCCAGCTAACCGGGAGGCTCCCAGGTGGTTGCATTTAACATCCTGGGACAATACTGCCGTCTTGTGGGCATGTAAAATACTGCAAGTTCATCCCAAAGGGAAGTTGCATTTTCCCAACTATAGGCACAAATGAGTCTTCTCTCTGTTCTGCCACCTCTACGTTGATGGGGCTCCCAGGTGACTGAAGATGTCAAGAGGGTTTTGAGTAGACAATTTGTTGTATCTATTTGTCCTGTCTCTGAGATCTTGAATAAACTTTGGGAACCTATTGGGTGAGAGTTGATGGAAAAGTAAATTTACAAGATGCAGTCTATCAGACCTAATTAAAAATTTTGCCAATAAAACAATGTGGCAACTCTGTACCATGTGTGATGGCATGCTTGTGACTTGATTTATCCTTGTAAAAATGACTCTACTGGATATGTGGTCACCAGACCTAATGGGCTCTGTGATTTAATTTTTAAATATGAGAAATATCTTGGCTGTAGAAACTCACTAACATCCTTTTGAATTTTGTGCAAATCGATGTTTCCAGTTGAAAGATGGATTTAGAGTTTGGTACAGAAAACACGGTGATGCTAAAAAACAAAAGTTATTTGGGAAAACATTTGATTTCATTTATTTAGCAAGAACATTAACAATAAAACATTACCTTTCTTGTCATAAAACTATTTTTTTACAAACAGCTCATAAACTTTCTCTGTAGTGAACCTTCCTAAACAGTTCAACTAAAGACTATAAGCCTGTTAGAATCCCTTGGGAAGAAGGAAACTGTGTGCATACAGGTTGTTCCTAACAAAGCTGTTGTTCAACTAAGACGTGCTGTCCTTACAGTGCTGTCGCTGCCGGAAGTAATCTTTGATTCTGTCTTCTGGGTGTGAATTCTGACTAGTAAAATTCTATATTGAAATGCAAATTAGCTCTTCCCAGTACACGTTTGTAAAAATGTCAAAACACCTTACAAAAATTCTAATTGCCACATCATTAGGTATCTAAATAGAAGTTCTATGCTGATATTTTAATTTTGCTTCATTGCAATAATGTACATTCAATAATGGGGCCAACTAGGACCAGGTGATAAGTTAGGGAAGAAAGTAGCTAATAGCACCAAATGAGGATCCCCCTGAACCCAGAGCCTCGCAGAAAATTAAATAGACTTCCAGATAAACATCATGGGGCCTAAGGAAATAAACACCACTTAGAGAGAATTAGATTAGCCAGAACACAACAAACTTCCATTACAAGCTGGAATTTCTTTTAGAAGAAATATGTGAAAATGTGTCTTTATAAAGAGGTGGTATCCTGGGGTGAACACTAAATCAGTCTAATGCCTTCAATCTTCTTAATTTCCCCCTACAGAACTGTACTTCTTATTAATGTTTGTAATGACCACCTGTGGCACTGTAGGATCCTGAATTATCAAGAAAAGATTAAATTATGTTCTATGGATGATATTTACTAGACGTCTAACAGGTGCACATGTAACGGAATGATATTTGACAAATGTAGAAATCATGAGGGTTATCCGATTTGCCTGAAATTAATCAGAAACTTCAATTAAGTAGAACTCCAGTTCTGATAATATTTTATTATTATTATTATCATTATTATCGTTACTATTAAGAATTTGAGCCTCTTTCCAACTCATCACTACCTTTATTGTGGAATCACCCATGTTCAATGTACCTCTATTTTGGAAGGACAACGGGGCACCAAAGCTGCTAGCCTGATCTTATGATTGCCGTCTTCGATCTATCGGTATGGAATATATTCTATTTACGTTAAAAATTATCCCTTACAAGATCCCTTTAAACAACTTTTCAAATACATGTTTAATGACAAGTACATTAATTTCAAGAAAATGTCTTATGAAATTAGGGGACATAGTCTTAATATCTACTAATAACCTAGTAACTATCTTTATTGATTACCTACAACGTCACTTGTGTTTTATATTCATTATCTCTAATTTTTAAGGTACCCATGCAAGGTTGGCAGTATTATCTTCACTGTCCAGAAGAAATACTTTCAAGAGGCTAAGTAATCACAGTAAGATCATATGGCCAATAAGTGCAAAAACAAGACTCAAACCTTACTGGGTTTTAATGGAAAAATCATGTGGTGTTTGAGTAAGAAAATCTACTCCCTCTCTTCTCTCTCTTGCTCGCTCTCTTGCTCTCTCTCTCTCTCTCTCTCTCTCTCTCTTTCCTTTCCCCTCTCTCTCCCTCCCTCCCCCCCAGTGGTAAACAGTAGGAAGGGGGATGAGTCTGTGTTTAAACTACTACTTCAGCCCACAGTCGTTGCTCATCTTTCCACTATTTTTAGTTTTTCCTTCTGTTCTGGTCTCTTCCTTTCTTCCTTCAAATAGATAAAGGTCACCCCCTCTATTTAAAACATCATAGAACACCCATATTTTTGCTCTCCCATCAACCTACCGGTCTAAATCTTTTTTATTTTCAGCTAAACTTATAAGATGGATGTCCTAATTGCCCCATTTTCACTTTTCTTTCACTTTCATAACCGAATGCATCTCTTTATTTCCCACCACTGGAATGAAGCTGTTCTTCTCAGACTTATTCATGACAGCTGCTCCAACTTTAAAGGCTGTTTCCCATTCCAGGCTTTCTGAAACTCTCTGCAGCATCTGACACAGTTAACCACGTCCAGCCTCACCTACTGCCAGTAAAAATACTGGCAGTTGACACACGTGGAACAGTGAGTTGTGCTAGGCTCTGGATTAAGCACTTTACATGCATTATCTCATTTAATACCCACAACATCCCTGTAAAGTTGGCACTGTTATGGGAACCCATTTCTCAGATGAGGAAACCGAGTCTCAGGGGGTAAAGTAACTTGTCCAATATTACACAAGTGAGAACATGGTGAAGATAGCTGTTGATCCAACATGCTATGCTATCTTTAAAAGCATTTGCCATCTCTGTAGCAAGAATATGAGCTTCTCACAAGCTAGTAATGAAACATATCTTTGGTTCTTTCACAGCACCCAGCTTTGGACTAAGTATGTAAATGTGTGCATCAGATACACCTGTTTGAGTAAATGTCTCCCCCTCAATAGTTGGAAGAATGACTAAAGTTTGCTCTTCTAAAAACCAACTCAAGGCACCCAGAAAGCAAGGAAGCTTCCAAAGAAAAATGGAGTTATACTAAAAGGATATCATCTTGAAGGGTTTTCTACTGGTAAAATTTGGGATAATTTAAGTATCAAATAAATTGAATATATAAGGATCCATGAATCTATAATGATAATCAAAAGAGAGAAAGCCAAAAGAAAAATCACTCATCACAAGTGAAGGAAGCTATTGTAATAATATTATTATATTAAGTAATAACATTAAAAGATACAATATTTAAAATTCTGTAATAATGGGAAAGAATTAGGCATTAGCCTGCCTTTCAACTAGTGCCAAATGATGAGCAAACTTTCTTCTTTACAGTAAAACCCCAGCTAATAACATTCAGATTTACAGAATTAGAAAATCACTTATTTTGTATCCCCTAATAAGAGAAATGATTCAGGCATGTGTCATCAATAAATGCTAAAACCATAATGGGATAGTTTGGTGTCAAAACGTCACCCCTGAGAGTATTTCCTGGTCACAAGGGGGGAAAGTCTGATTTAACAAAGGAGGGACCTGGCTGTTGTCACCTTAACTCAAGGCTCTATCTCAGCATTCAGTGGGACAACCAGACAGCAGGTGCCTTCCATCATGAAGCAATGTAAAGTACAACATCAGCTATGACATGCTCTTGCCAAAACCACTTAGATCAAGCCTTTAGTTTTAACTTTCAGTTTACAAGAAATACAAAGATTAGGGAAACAAGTGAAATATCACAAATGACCAAAAGTCCAGAAGGTGGTACACTGTAAAGGACCAGTGGCCTGGTCTTTGACCAATTATTGTTAAGGGGAAGAAAAAGAAGGAGGCTGTTTAATGTTACATAAGACAATGAGACTTAACAGACAGAACAATGAAATGCAATGTGTGGTCCTTGATTGAACTCTAGTTTGAATAACCACTTGGAAAATAGTTTGGAGAGTTTTTTGCATAGACTGAGAATTACATGATATGAAGGTATTGCTAATTTTTTTTGCTGTAATAATGGAATTGCAGTTATAAAGGAAAATATCCCCAAACTCCTCCATCCCAGAATAATCGTTGTTAATATAGATAAACTTCATTTCAGACATTTATTTGGGAGTGAGAAAGAATAAGCATGATAAATACTTTCTAAAAATAAAATAATGCTATATACTAATGTTAAGAAAAAATATTACATTGAAATTTAATTGAATTTAAAGAAGAAACAGAAATCAAAATAAAATGAAGAAATGCCTGAACTTCAGATAAATGCTTTTTCACTATTAGAGATTCCCTAAATATAGCACTAAAATTGGTAACAAATTTAAGAAGCACTTTCAGAGGCTGGAGTCATTACCTTTTTAAGTAAACTAGATGCTTAAATTTTAGGCAGGATTGATTGATTCATAAATCTAAGAACTAAGGAAATTAGTCTTCTTTTCTTTCCTCTTGTCATCTCCTTTAACTTTTAAATCTGTCCTTACTTGTTTTTATTGGTCAAGATGCAGAACCATAGTTCCCACAGTTGTCAAGTCTTAGTTTATATTTAATGGATTCAACTTCCAACGTCAATTTGTTTATCATGACTTCTCTATTTTTAGTTCTTTATTTGTACTCAACTCTTAATTGGCTGGATTTTATTCAGCCATTTTTGCAAGGCTCAAGAATGCCTCAAAACACAGGTAAAGCAATAGAGATAGAAACATAGAAAACTTCATCTTTCCAACTATTTTTTTAAAACCATGGGATTTTATGATAGCAAGCATACAGATACACTGAAAGAAATTTGTTTTCAGATTCTATCAAAAAGGATGCAGGAAGTCAACATTTAAGAGAAAGAATCCCAGAGCAAGTATTCTGAAACTGACTTTTCACCCCAGTAAGTGCTACTTACAAGGTTTGGGGGGCCAATTATAGCTGTAAGGTCCTTAATTGCTCTATCTGTAAAGAAAAATTTATGGAAAGAATTAAATAATAAAAATCTGTGTAAAGGACCAGGACAGTGGTTGGCACATAGTAAGTGCTCAATAAACACTAGCTACCACTAATGGGAATCCTAGGAGGAACACTTTTGACTCTTCTGATTAAGTTAGAAGGAAGTCAAGTTAGAGGTGAGAGATTATCATGAGTTACCCTCGAAGGTTTCTGATGCTGAGTTGGCCAGAGTTCTATCACTGTCAGTGCGTCAATGGGCAAGCCCTATATGAAGTTAAATCACTTAAGGAATTAACCTGAAAAGTCCTGTCCAAGTCTTAAAGAGAAATAAATTAAGAAAAATTGTGACTGATACTAAGTAGTCCAGGATTAGTAAGAAAAGCACCTGATGATAACTCAACATTTCCATTTCTTCAAATTTTGCTCTAATAGATTTTTAACTTAAATATTAGTGATAAAACCAGGTTTCGTCGTTCTAATAAAATTAAGGAAGGTGATTAAATCATCTGATAATATGTATTTCTTATCAATATAGCTTATCTTTTTGGGGTCAAGTGAGAAATTGACAAAGTATTTTTTCTTTTGAGGCTTTGGGGACTGGCTATGGGAAAGGAGCATCTCTCAGAACATCTCATAGGCCAAGGCTATTGTCTCAGGCCACCAACGTTTATTGAACTACCTGACGTCCTCCAAAACTTTTGAGAAACTGCATTAAGGAGGAAATCACACTGATGTAAGCCTAGATCTTATTCTTACTATAGCAAGCCTCAATCTCAGTAAAACTCTTTCTTCACCCCTTCATTCCACAAACACTTATTGAGCACCTGCTATGTGCCAGGCACTTGTGAGTGTGATGTTGAACACAACACATAGGGTCTCTCAAATACAGTTACAGTCTATTATTCAAAATAGCATGCAAATTAATGTAGAATTACATCTGTGATAAATGCTATAAAAATGGGGTGTCTGGTGCTTTGCAAGTCAATGAATACGGGAAGAAACCAGCTGGGTTTGCTCTCATACACCACTCTCAATACTTCACTTCTGACGTCAGACGTGGAATTTTTTCCATACCAACCAATCCTCTGACGTAGATAGATGTCCTACAACTCAACTCAATTCTGACACTAGTGCAGACTTAGCACAGACCTCACAGGTTAGGAGTTCAATACCACATGACTTCCCCCCGCTTCACATGCTAGTCACAAGTCCCAGGTTGTGATTTCTACTCTGACCAACTGGCTATAAATTGAGGATTTCCATAACCCCCTCCTCAGGTTTAATCCTTCACTACAATGGCTTACAGAACTCAGGAAAACACTTAGTTATACTGGCTGATTATAAAGATATTACAAAGGATATAGATGAACAGACAGATGAAAAGATACAAAGGGCAAGGTTCAGAAGAGTCCTGAGCACAGGACCTCCATCGCCACGGAGCTAGGGTGCACCACCCTCCTGGCACATGGATGTTCACCAACGTGGAAGCTCTCCCAATCTCATACTTTGGGGGATTTTTACGGCAGCTTCATCATATAGGCATACTCAGTTATTAACCCTATTTCCAGCTCCTTTCCCCCTCTGCCAGAGGATGGAGATCGGATTGAAAGCTCCAAGCTTACAATCATGGCTTGGACCTTCTGCATCTATCCAGGAGCTCGCCAAGAGTTGCCTCACTGAAAAACAACAAAAAAACCACTCCTATCACCCAGGAAATTCCAAGGGATTTAGGAGCTCCTATCAGACACTCCTATCACTCAGGAAATTACAAACTCTTTGGGGCTCTGTGTCAGGAACTGGGTGTCAAAGACCAAATTTAGGGGAAAAAAAAGACTTTCCTAAAGCACTCTCATCTACAAGAGTTTTAGGAGTTCTATATCAGAAACAAAGGGTAGAAAGAAACATTTCACATTCATTATTATTACTCCACAATCAACAACAGAGCTGTGTAGTTTGAAAGACTCACCGGGAAAGGCATCTTTGAGGATGCAACATTTTAGCTGAGGGCTAAAAGTAAGAGTTTGCTACGAGTGAAGTAGGGTATGTGGGAAGAGTGTTAAAAAACAAAGGGAGTAATAAGGCTCAAGATTCTGTAACAGGGAGAAACATGTCAATTCCAGGAAGACAAGAAGGACTAGAGAATAGGGATCTGAAGAGAGTGTGGTCTGAGAAGGGGCTGGAGAGGTGGGCAGCAGGCAGGCCTCCAGTGGCTTTGTATAAGAGCAAGCAGAAGGTATTGGGAGATCGTAAGCTGAGGCTGAATATAGCATGGACAGACTTGTGCCTCAAAAAGTTTACTATTTATTGGAGTATGGAACAAGAAGGAGACTACTGCAGTTAATGCTGAACCAAACACACACACACACACACACACACACACACACAAAATGATGGCAGCTTGGGCTAGGTAGTGGTGGTAAAGATAGAGAAAATTGGTTTAGATTCAAGAAATGTTTAGGAGATAATTTGATAGCACTTGATGAGTCAGCTCTGGAGAATGAGAAAAGGGAGGCCATTAAAGACGTCCCCTAGGCTCCTGTTTGTGAGGTTGGATGGGTGATGTTGGTATCACTCGCTGCAGTCGGAAACAACGAAAGAGGAAGAGGGTTGGGGAAGTGGATGAGAAATCATGGATTCCATTTGGACAAGTAGAGTTTGAGGGCATCTGAAGTATTTTAAAACTCTAAAACAGGGCCTGGAACACAATAGGCTCTAGAAAAATATTCACTGATACAATGAATGTAACTGTAGAAAAAACAAAGCTGAATGTAAGTGGATCTCAAAGGACGGGTGTGGCTGGAGCTACAAGTTTGTGAGTCATTGCCTATAGGTAGTTAGAAAACATGGATATTGAAGAAGGTGCCTTAGAAGGGAATACAGTAGGAAGGAAAGAGAGATAAGGACTTAACTGAATTCTAAAATTTATGATTTGGTGAAATAGGAGAAATCTGCCAAGAAGACAGAGGAGTGGACAGAAAGGTTGGATGAAGGATGAAAGCAGGAGAATGAGGTGTCATGCTGCCCAGTAAAATGTTTCAAGCAAAAATAAATCAATATACATTGGCATGTCAAAAAGAGGTAATGAAAGAGTTTAATGAATGGATTATTTGCAAAGAGGTGAACAGTGTTAAAGAAAACCAGTAAGGAATACTGAAGCACCCCAGGGCCAGCAACAAGTTAGTCTTAGCATCCCTAGGCTTGAAGGGGAATGGGGAGAGAGGGATTCTACCTGAATCCAGTAGAGCTGTAACTGTTAGAGTGGGTTGCCCAGCAATTGCCAAACTGAGCCTGGTGGGGAAGAAGCCAGGAGAATAAATACCCTGACTTTCTCTCTTCTCTCTGATCTCCCTGGACTTTCACTAGCCAAACCTAACTGTTAGTCAGAAGGCCTGGGGGCCTGTTGATGTAATCTGGGGCATAGAACAGGGTGGCAAGGATAAAGAACAGATCTGGAGGGGCAACAGAGACCATCCATTGCAAGCAAACAGTGAAAGACTGAGGCTGAAAGGGCAAGTGAGAGAAGGACTGAAACATGTACACCGGGAGGCAGAGGTCCTTGCTGACTTAGAGGGAGGTGCTGAGGACAGTGATGTTGTGTAAGTGAATGGAGTGGGTTGAGGAGTGAATGGCAGGTGGAGAAATGAAGAGATCTCACCAAGTTTGGCTGAAAACGGTGACAAAAGAGAGCCACCACTGGAGGGTGATGTGCAAATAAGACAGATGGTGTGGATAATATTTCAAAGAGTTCATTGATGTGTTCCTTGAATTCCCACCCTGCTCAGCACTCAGTGAATTTCCTTCCTCATACCCTGAAGGCTTTTGCTTATCCCAGCCAACCCATTTAGATGTGAAGCATATACTGCTTTGGGAGAAGGGGTTACTGTGAAACCAGGTAGACAATGGCAGCAAATTATGGCTCTTAAGTTCAAAAACAACTTGTCTGGGTGTAAGACAGAAAAAGTCAGCGGCCAACTTGCAGAACCAGTTTATCCTACTCTCTGCAGGTGAGATAAAAGACCCTCTGGGCTACTTTACTCATACTCACCCCTCACATCTTGAGCTGAGTCTGACACACCCTCACTTAGTTTGGAGAGAATAAGAGTCTGTCAAAGGAAGACTCAGGAAGGTAGCAGGCATCTCAGAATAGTCCCCATGCATCCCGTACAGCAGCCATGTAGTAGAGAGATTTCTATCATTTTGGCAGCCCACAGAACATCATCCTGCTTCATCACGGCAATGACATTATGCTAACTGGGCCCCTGCTAAGTAAACCTCGGAAGCAGCAAGAACTCTAGATTCCTTGGTATCTTTAATTCTCAACATAGACCTCAGAATCAGTTATAGAAAGAGGAAATATAGAAGCCATGCTGTATGTTAATTGATGGTCTTCTACCCCTTTTCCTCATGCTACATATGAAGAACATTGGTGGTGGCTAATGCTTTAGATTTCAGAAGAAAGTACAACCAAATTTTAGAACATGTGGAAAAAGGAAAATAAAGAAGTTTAAAAAAAAAAAAAAAGGTATGAGTGAGTTGATATCACTGCACAACAACATGGTACCTGATGGGACTTGAAGTATTTCCAGGGTCAGAGATGAGCTTTTCACCTCAAGGAAGGGGAAGAAAGGATGCTACGGGGCAGAAGAGTGGATTTTGCTAGATATCTTCCATTTACTTTTCCAGATTCATTGTCTTCCCTCCCCGACCCTTGTGGGAGCCTGAATCATGGCCCCCCCAACCCTTGTGGGAGCCTGAATCATGGCCCCCAAAGATATCCAGATCGCAATCTCTAGAACCTGTGAATGTTACCATCTACGGCAAGAGGAAGTTTGAAGATGTGATAAGGGTAGACTATCCTGGATTATCCCATTAGGCCCTAAATGTGATCACAATGTCTTTACAAGAGGAAGGCAAAAGAAGATGTGGTGACCATGAGAAATAAGCAGAGAGAAGGTGTACATCTGCTGGCTCTGAAGACAAAGGAAGGGGCCATGAGCCAAGGAATGCAAAGAATGTAGCTCTAGACTCTAGAAAAGACAAGGAAACTCAGTCTCCCTTAGAAACTTGCGGGAGCATAGATCTGCTGACACCTTGATTTTAGCCTTCTAGGGCTCATTTCTGACTTTTGGTCTACAAAACTGTAAGAGGATAAATTTTTGTTGCTTAAGCCTCAAAATTTGTGGTAATTTGTTACAGCAGGAATAGAAAACTAATTCAACCCGATTCTCTGCCCTGAAAATGCTGACCTACATAGACTGTATTGAAGGTCTTCTGTCCTCTGATTTCTGGTTTTGCTTGGCCTGAAAATGTTTAGTTGGTCTTATCCAGAACTGAGATTTTTTGTAGTAGATTCAGGGATATATTAGAGCTGGTTTGTACCAGCTCGCAAGAACTAATTGTTTGTGTCTCTTCCAAACCTATGTTCAGTGGCATCCTAGTGATAGCTTGAAATCATTGACAGGAAAATTTACACCAAGAAAATTAGCAAATGGTATAAATCAGTACAAACACACCCAAGCTGCTTGTGAAACATTTACAAGCACTCTACAAAACAGGTTCAATGAAAAGAGAAAGAGAGGGAAGAGATTATGATATTTGGACAAGAATTACTATTTTTTTAAAACATGCTATATAATAAGTAGGCTGATGTAGTCCAAGAATGTGGAGAAAGTGGATCGGTCATTAAGGTTAAGGACCAACGTAGCAAGAGGAGTGAAAAAGTCATCTGCTATTTATAGTTCAAAACCAAGAAAAAAAGCAAAGCACTGTATGATTTAACGATACCAACATGTGCTAAAGCAATCTAGAAAGGCAAACAATTGATAAGCACAAAATTCAGGTGTGGTTACCTTTAGAGATCTATGGAGGGAGATACAGGGCGGCTAAGGCCCTGATGATGATTTATTTCTTAACTGTGGTAGACACATGATGTTCATCTTACTGTTATTCTTAAAACTTACAGCTATGTTTCATATACTTTTTTGTAAGTATATGGCTTACCTCAGTTTGGTATTCCTAAAGTTCATTTACAATGGTTTTAGGTTGGTTATTACACAGACTCAAATATTTTATTTGAGAGTGAATATGATGGAATGGTGAAGAATTTGGGCTTTGCAGTCAGACACATGTCCAATTCTGAATCTTTCAATATCAGTTACATTACATACACACACACACACACACATACACACACACACACACACACACAGCATAGAATACTACTTAGCTATTAAAAAGAACAAAATAGTCATTTGCAGCAACTTGGATGGAGCTGGAGACGATTATTCTAAGTGAAGTAACTCAGGAATGGAAAAACCAATTATTATATGTTCTCACTGGTAAGTGGGAGCTAAGCTACAATGCAAAGGCTTAAGAATGATATAACGGACTTTGGGTACTCCAGGGAAAAGGGTGGAGGAACTATGAGATAAAAGACTACATATTGGGTACAGTGTACACAAGGGTGCACCAAAGTCTCAGAAATCATCATTAAAGAGCCTATCCATGTAACTAAAAACTACCTGTACCTCAAGAACTATTGAAATAAAAATAAATAATATTTTTAAAAGAAAAAAATTAACAAATCAAAATGTGCAAAGCTAGAGGCATCACGTTATCCAACTTCAAACTATACTACAGGCCTGCAGTAACCACAACAGCATGTACTGGTACAAAAACAGACAAACAGACCAATGGAACAGAATAAAGAGCCCAGAAATAAGACTGCATATCTATGACTACGATCTTTGACAAACCTGACAAGAACAAGCAATAGGGAAAGGATTGCCTAGTCAATAAGTGGTGCTGGGATCACTGGCTTGCCATATGCAGAAGAGTAAAACTGGACCCTTTCTTCACATCATATTAAAAAAATTAACTCAAAATGGAGCAAAGACTTAAATGTAAAACCCAGTACTATAAAAACCCTGGAAGACAATCTAGGCAACACCATTCAGGACACAGGCATGGGCAAAGATTTCATGATGAAGATGCCGAAAGGAGTTACAACAAAAGCAAAAATTTACAAATGTGATCTATTTAAACTAAAGAGCTTCTGCACAGCAAAAGAAACTATCAACAGAGCAAAGCAACAACCTAAAGAATGGGAGAAAATTTTTGCAAACTATGCATTAACAAAGCATCTAAAAGAATGCTAATATCCAGCATCTATAAGAAACTTAAACAAACATACCAAAAAAAAAAAAAAAAAAAAAACCCCATTAAATAAAAAGATGGCAAAGGACATGAACCAGACACTTTTTTTTTTTTTTTTGAAACAGAGTTTCACTCTTTTTGCCCAGGCTGGAGTACAATGGCTCAATCTCGGCTCACTGCAACCTCTGCCTCCCGGGTTCAAGCAATTCACCTACCTCAGCCTCCAGAGTAGCTGGGATTACAGGTGCTCACCACCATGCCTGGCTAGTTTTTTGGGGTTTTTGTTTTTTGTTTTGTATTTTTAGTAGAGACAGGGTTTCACCATTTTGGCCAGGCTGGTCTCTAACTCCTCACCTGCCATGGCCTCCCAAAGTTCTGAGATTACAGGTGTGAGCCACTGTGCCTGGCCTGAACACTCTTCAAAAGAAGACATATATGAGGTCACCAATCATATGAAAAAAAAATTCAACATCACTGATCATCAGAGAAATGCAAACCAAAACCACGGTGAGATACCATTTCACACTAGTCAGAACAGCTATGATGAAAAAGTCAAAAAATAACAGATGCTGGCAAGGTTGTGGAAAAAAAGGAATGCCTTCGCACTGTTGGTAGGAGTTTAAATTAGTTCCAACATTGTGGAATACAGTGTGATGATTCAACCCAGCAATCCCATGACTGGGTATATCTACCCAAAGGAGCATAAATCATTTTATTATAAAGACATATGCATGCATGCTCATCGCAACACTGTTCACAATAGCAAAGACATGGACTCAACCTAAATGCCCATCAGTGATAGACTGGATAAAGAAAATGTAGTACGTATATACCATGGAATACTATGCAGCCATAAAAAGAGCAAGGTCATGTCCTTTGCAGACATGGACGGAGCTGGAAGCCATGATCCTTAACAAACTAACACAGAAATGGAAAACCAAATACTGCATGTTCTCACTTATAAGTGGGAGCTAAATGATGAGAACACATGGACACACAGAGGCAAACAACACACACTGGGGCCTATCAGAGGATGGAGGGCGGAAAGAGGAAGGGAATCAGGAAAAAGAACTAATGGGTATGAGGCTTAATACCTGATGATGAAATAATTTGTACAACAAACCCTCATGACACAAGTTTACCTATGTGACAAATTTGCACATGTACCTCTGAACTTCAAATAAAAGTTTTTTAAAAAGAAAAAAAATTTAAATATTAGTTACATGACATTGGACAAAGTATTTTTCATTTCAGAAATATTTATTGAGTACTAACCATATTCCAAACACCAGTCTGTGTGGTGGGGATACAGTGATTCTGCAGACAGACAGGCTGCATTCACAGATATAGTTCCCTGTTACTAAGGAGTTTATACTTTAGCTTCTCTGAACCCCAGTTTTTATTGAGGACATGGAATTTTTGAAGACTAAATGAGTTAATTTTACAGCCGTTAGCATAGGATATGGTACTTGGTAAAAAGACTCTGTCAGTGGTAGCTACCTTTACAATTAATACGTATGAGAAGCAAAATGATTCTTCATTCATATGCCAACACTGGGAAATAAGATATTGCATATAAATGAAATTTTCTAGAAATTAATACTTCATTGTCTAGGATTTATGTGTGTGTGTGTGTGTGTGTGTGTGTGTGTGTGTGTTAACATACATATGTTAAGTGCACAAATCTTAAATAGGTCAATATTTTTATGTAAGTATATACCTATGTAACTGCCATTGTAGATCTCAATATAGAACATTTTCAGAACTCCGTAGAAATTCCTAAAACTTTGATTTTTCACATTTTTAATAGCCAAATTACTGAAATGTTCTACAAATTTCTTAAAGGTCTTGTATTTAGGAAAGAAGGACAAGAAACATAACCTAACCATGTCTTGATGGCTATTGCCAAAGGTCAATATAATCTCTTTCAGATATACAAACAGAATATAAACACCTTCTCGTTGTAAAAGGTTAGATATATTTATGTCTGATATTTGGTAGAGCTTACCATCTCTTTCCTAGCGAACATTATACCTTTTCTTTAAGGTCTAAACTTTCTTAGTGTATGTTGTTTTTAACTTGTTGCAGAGCGATATATACATTACTGATAACTGCATATTAAATAAGAATCAACATGGTGTTAATGGTCAATAAAGCCCAGTGAAGGACTCTTTAGTACTAAATTCTGGGACATCTGCTTTAGGGCTTCAGAGGGATTTTGTTTGCTTGTTTGCTTTTAATTTTTTTCTCTTCCATGAGAAGCTTTGCATATGTTGGGCCTGAGGTAGAGTGTCCTTATGTGTTGATTTATTTATCCTTGTAGCATCCTTGCAAGACTGGTAATAATTTGATTCCTTCTAATAGATGGGGAATGAGACACACTGCATAAAGGCTGGCCTCACACCAGGGCAGCATTCTCATCCAATGTCTTTCCCCTTCCAGCTGGGCACTTGAGATTTTAGAAATATCTCTTTCACTTATTTAGGAACCAAGTAAACTTGAGAGTTGACAATTATCTGAACAGCCAGCTAATCTCAGCAATTATTTTTTTTTAGGATGGACTGTGGTCCACTAGAGATATACCCCAGATGACTACTTAATCTTGAGTCATTTCCTGATGTTCAGCCATGGATAATTCTAGACTTCAAATCACATTAAGGGATGAATTACTGGGATGGGTTGGATGCACTTTGCATGCAGCACAAACCTCTGAATGGGTACAAGTTGCCCAAATGTAACACCTAAGGCTGTTTGTGGATACTTCTCCCAGCAGGTTTATTTAATTCTTAAGCAGATAATGAACAAATAAAAGATTGTTAAGACTACACTTTGGGAATGTATGGATTTCATATTCATTCATTTATTCATTCATTCATTCATTCACAACTTGCTATTTGCCAGGCACTGTGCCTGGAGGTTCAGGTAACTCCCAAGAACACCTGGGCTATCCCTTCCTGCCACTACTGGATGGCTATGCTTTTCTGGCTTGGTTTCATTTCTCTTCTCTCAGAAGCCTATAACCTCCATGCAGTATGGACCCAGTTTAATCTTGGCTTGGAAATAAGCTCATTTTTCTCCCCCATCTATGGAAGGGATTCTCCACAGGAGAGAGGCAATGTTGCTCGGTGGGCTGTTGGGGAGAGATCATCGCATTGCCTGAGATGGCTTTTCTCCCCCTCTGCAAATTCTTAGAGTCCCACTTGGACTCCAGAGTCCCATTGAGAGTATGATAGCAATGTTTATGTGCAATTCTAATCCTGGTTTTAGCAGCATAAGTGCTTTTTAATGCATAGCATTACAGCGAGTGGGCCCTATTCTCTAGCCTCTGAATAGCTGTCTAGAGGGGCGTAATTCCCAGCTCTGCCTCCAAGCACAGTTATTTACAAGCTCAGTTACATGTTCACGTCAAGTGTGGTGAAAGCTGGGATGGAGATGGGCTGAGTTTAAAGCAATTTGGCAAGTCTTTATTTCCTGCATAATCGCTCAGGTCCCTCAGCGGCCCCTGACCAGAGTGTCTGTTCACATATGACAAAGGGAGCCTGGGAATTTGGGGAGATTGGCTGCAGGAGTAGAATTCCTTCCTTCTACCTCTCTCCCTGCAAGGTTCCCACTGGCCTTTTAGTTGCCTGTTAGAGCTCCACTTAAACCAGGATTCTCAGCCCAAATCTGCCTACTAGTTTCTATCTTCACAGCCTTCACCCTGTCCCAAATTCTGCAAGAGTGTTTAAACTTCCTGTCCCACATTTGCCTCCTGTTTCCATCCTCTGCCCCAATCCAGCCACAGCAATTAGACTCATTTGTTCTTTTTTTTTTTTTTTTTTTTCTGAGATGGAGTCTTCCTCTGTCGCCCAGGCTGGAGTGCAGTGGCATGATGCTGGCTTATTGGAACCTCCTCTTGGTTTCAAGCGATTCTCCTGCCTCAGCTTCCCGAGTGGCTGGAACTACAGGTGCCTACCACCAGGCCTGGCTAATTTTTTGTATTTTTAGTAGAGACGGGGTTTTACCATGTTAGCCAGGATGGTCTCGAGCTCTTGACCTCATGATTCACCCACCTCGGCCTCCCAAAGTGCTGGGATTACAGGCATGAGCCACTGGCCTAGACTCATTTTTTAAAAGAATAAAACAGATTCTAATACTATTCTGCTGAAAATCCTCCAGTTGCTTCCTATCAAACTTGGAAAGAAATCTAACTCTTTACAAGCAGCTACAAGGCCCAGCAGGATTTGGTTTCTGCCTGCCTCATATACCCATCACAGGCTCCCACCCACACTTCTCACTACCACCCAGTCACACTGGCCTCCTGGCTACTCCTCAAACACACCAAATGTGTTTCTACCTCAGGGACTTTGGATGTTCTGAGCTAAGAACACGTTACCTCTGTCTCTCCCATGGCTGGCTCTTCATTGCTCAGGTCTAAGCTGAAACCTTTCTTCTTTAAAGAGGCCTTCCCTGACCATCCAGTCTGAATAATCATTTCTTCCTCCCAGTTACTCTCCAGTCCACTATCCTTTATTTTCCTCAAAACACTAAGCATTATAAAAAATAATCTTACTCATTTGATTATTTATGCACTTTTCTATCTACCCCACTAAAATAGAAAATCTAAGAGAGCAGGAATCTTGACTATCATGATTACCATGGCCTGGCACATTCTGAATGCTCAATAAATACTTACCAAATAAATGAATTTTCTCACAAAGTATTAACTGATGGAGGTTGTCTTATTGTTATTGCTATTACTGACAGTACTGTTTTGTCTGTGACTATTACCTTTTTCTATATAATCATCTTAAAATAAATGAAATTGGGTCAGTGTGGTTTATTTTTCCTCCATTCTTCCCCTTACAATTTCATTGGTTTATTTTTAATCAAACTAATACAAGACCAAAATATAAAGTTTCAGCTACTTCTATAGTGTACGTTGTTTAAAAAATAAACTAAAACAAGCCAAGTGTGGTGACTCATGCCTGTAATCTCAGCGGCTCAGGAAGCTGAGGCAGGAGGGTAGTTTGAGGCCAGGAGTTTGAGACCAGCCTGGGCAACATAGTAAGACACTATCTCTAAAAAACAATTAATAAAATAAAACAAAACAAAACAGCAGGGCTTTTCCTTATCTCTTTCTTCCCCCTTCCCACAGGCAACCATGTTTTCCTGTTTTCACTGATTATTTTAGGATTTACCTCTGTGCTTCTAAATAACATATCTACATTGCTAATTCATTATTTTTCATTTTTAGTCATTATTTGTTGACTGCTTGCTATCAAAGATGATAATTTATTGACCTCTCAGTATGAGAGATGAGAGTTTAAGTCTCTTTCCTACTTCCTGGCCTACGATATATATGTGCGCTTCTCAGCCATGAGCCTTCTGCTAGAATTAATCTGGTTTTGGTGAAATTAATGTTCCATGTTTACATTATTATAACCACTTCAACACTATCACAGCTAAGCCATAGAATAAAATAAGAATACTTTTCCTTTCCTGCACAACCTCTGGTCACCAAGCAGGTGCCCAGGTATTCCTATCCAAGATCCATCTGTCTTCACAGGAACCAGAGAAGTGGAGATTCCTCCTCCAACTTCAGAACTGTGATGCAGCTTGGAGATTCTGTCTGTGGAACGCAAAATCAGAAAACACTTCTTACGTTAGTTTCCATTGTCTTGATACATTTGCTCATTCAAATCACTGAAACTTGGGAAATTGGATGTGCTCTTTCAGAAGCACATCTGATCATGTGTCTCGTGTATTCACACTGTCACACCATCATGCAGCATCCCTCTCTGGCGGGCGCTGCTTCTCCATGGAAGACTGAGGTTGTTGACAAACACTGACAGCTGGTCATCAAGAGATGTAGCTTCTAATGCACAGTTTTGTGGATGGTTCTAGGCTCAGCTAATGCAGGGTCTTCAGTAGGAGGCTCCGAGGAAGGGCCATTTGGTCATTTGGTTCCCATTGGAGTTAAACATAACTTACTCTAGAATAGCACAACTCTTTGCCAAACTCTTGTGTTATGAGTTGAATTGTGTCTCCCCAAAACTCATATATTGAAGCCCTAACCCTCAATGTGACTGTATTTGGACAAAGGAACTTTTAAGAGGTAATTAAGGTGAAGTGAGACCACAAGGATGGGACCTTAATCCAATAACACTGGCGTTCTTATAAGAACAGGAAGCTACACCAGGGGACCTCTGCACCCAGATAAGGCTATGTGAAGACAGAGAGAGAAGACAGCCATCTGCAAGACAAGGACAGAGACCTCAGGAGAAACTGAGCCTGCCGTTACCTTGATCTTGGACTCCATTCTTCAGTACCATGAGAAATAAATTTCTGTTGTTTAAGTCACCCAGTCTGTGGAATTTTGTCATGGCAGCCACAGCTGACGAATACACCTTGCGATGTCCATGGCATTTTGGAGCCAACAAGGGCTCACTCTGGCAGAGAGGAACATTGACTCCTGCCCAGTTTACTCAGCCTCTGCAATTTATTGGACGGTCCCAACCCCTTTTCTGTATCATACTGAGTCCATACTGGAACCATACTTCTTTTCTGGTGTATGCACGTGCCAAGTGGAATTCAGAATCTTTCTTACTGACCTACATGCTGCTCAACTGCTTTTTCTACACAAGTGGAAGTATTTCACTTTTAGAATTCATCTTGATTCCTGAGGATTTACATGCTGAGTTACTTCAAGTTGAAGGAAGCCAGAATTTGTATGGACCTCATGCCTCCACCCAGGTTGGAATTTATAGCATTATAAAGGCTTTTCATGGTCTTTGTAAAGTTTTAAAACTGTTAAATTTTAACAACTCAGGTTGTAGGTTCATAGAGACACCCTATATGTATTTTCATAATGAGCAATGAATTTTCTTCTGGAAATGGATAGAAGCTCGTTTCTGCTGGGGTGCAGGTTCATCTTCTTTTCTAAGGAAGCTATTTTTCACTTGTCATAGGATTTGAAATTTTAAAAACTTGTCTGGAGTCATATAGCATATCTGTCTTAATCACAAATAAATTGGCTTTTAAGTGCAATTTACACATTGTCCTTCTCAAACCTCAGCTTGAGTTGACTTTTTATTATTTGCTTATTTTTAATCGATGTAATACATGCATGTTTTTAAAAATTACACTTTATCAAAAAGGAAACGATGGCCCTTTATCCTAGCCATCTCCCTCCTCATTCCTGTTTCCCAAACCCAGCACTTTTGTTTTTACTTCTTTAAGCTATTTTTTTCCACTAGTAACTTCTACATTTCCAGATAATGTGCTTCTACCACTATTTCTTGATTTATCCACTGTCAACATTATCTATTGATTATGGTGTTAAGATGAATGGATGTTTAACTTTCTCAGGCTGTCCCCTTCTCACCCATCCACATCCTCCTAATATAGTTATTTTACCATTTTTGTTAAATCAATAATAGGTAATTTACATCATTGTGACACAGTAAACGTGTCCTCTGCAAAGCAAAGGAAGGTGCATGACTACATTTCCTCTCTTGTATAGTGTTTTGTCATGTCTGGTGTCTCATTACATTACTCATTTCCTGCTGTCTTTCTGTCATCAGCATACCCATAGCATGTCTTTATGTCATAATATCAGGTATTGCATTGAGTCCTCTCTTTCCTGAAGACCCCTCCCCAGATACCCCTCTCCAATCTGCACCAGGCGCACTCTGGACCTGCTGCACAGGTGCTCTCCTGGAAAGTCCCTCCACTGCTGTGCTGGGTTGACTGCCATCCTCCTGCATGCAGTTACTACTCTCATCTTGTTTCACATCCAGTTTTACACAAGCACATCTAAGAGGAGAAGGTATCTGTAACTTTGCCTGTAATAAAATGTCGTTATTTTTCTCCTGTTTGATTGGTAGTCTGATGAGTGTAGAATTCTAGATTGAGAATAATTTGCCTTCACGTTTTTGAAGACACGGCACCATTGTATTGTTTTTCTTTCCTTTTTTTTCCTTCTGAATTGGGGTCTCGCTCTGTCACCCAGGCTGGAGTACACTGGCACAATCTCTGCCTCCTGGGGTTCAAGTGATTATCATGCCTCTGCCTCCCAAGTGCCTGGGATCACAGGTGCAAGCTACCACTTCCAGCTAATTTTTGTATTTTTAGTACAGATAGGGTTTTGCCATGTTGGCCAGGTCTTAAACTCCTGAGTTCAAGTGATCCACCCAACTCGGCCTCCCAAAGTGCACCATTGTATTCTAATATACAGTACTCATGTTGAGGAGTTTATTATTGCCATTTTGATCCTCATTTTTTGTACATGTTCTTTTTCTTTCTGCTTTGGAAGCTTTTAGGATTGTCTTTTATCCCTGAGTTTCTGAAAATCCATGATGAAAGTCATTAATGTGAGCCCTTTAAAAATTAATTATGTTAGGTACTTAGTACATTTTAAATAAAAGTTTCTACATGTATCCTTCAGCTCTGGGAACATTATCTGTAGTTTTAAAATAATTTTCTTCCTTCTCTTCTTTCTGGAGTTTCTTTTAGAACAACTACTGATCAGACATTAGGCCTCCTGGATCAGATCCTCTACATAATTTTTTATTTTTTATCTCACTGTCTTTTCTCCTTTATAAGAGATTGTCTCCATTTTATCTTCTAACATATATTTAATTTTTTATTTTGCAATAATGTTTTTAATTTCTAAGAGCTATGGCTATCTTTCCCTAATTTTTTGAGGATACCAATTAAAATACTAATTTGGATGCTGATTCATTTTTGTTGGTTTTTAAAGCTTTGGTTTTGTCTTTCAATTCCTTAGATTATCCCTCTTATTCAGCTTTGGACTTCTTTTTTATACACTGTTTCATTTTTTTTTTTTTTCTTTCCTGCTAGAAGCCTTCTTTAAATGCTTGGTGAGTCTTTATTGTCTATTTATACCTATGCGGCAGTAAGAGATGATTGTAAGCAGAAGGTCACTAGGTAAGTCTTGCTGATTGGTGAGCCCTGCTTTAGACTGAGCAGGCAGGGTTTCTGGGGCACCCCTAGGTGTCAACACACAGGGCCATCCAGAGAAAAACCTCTCAGCCCCTGATCAGACGGAGTAGACACCTGATCACTGACATTCTGCAGATGAGGTGGTGGGTGATGGAAGACTAGGTTGACTGATGTGAGTTCATCTTTAGTGTTAATCCCCTGTCTTCAGCCCTGTGCCTCCTCACTTCTTAAATGGCACCTCCCAGTTACTCCCCAGGATCCTAAGAGCAAATTGACTCTCTGTTCAATCCACACTTCAGGTGATGGCTTCCCTATCTGCTTCTCTATTTACCTTCCAGCATCTAAAAATAAGTTTCCTGTCACTGATGTCTTCTCTACCAATCCCTATGTCCTTGTTGGTTTATATATTCTATTTCTGTAACAGAGTCTTAGGAGGAAGAGTACATAATTCTCCACACCTAACCCTTTACCTTTAATAAAAAGACAGACTAAGTCATTCATGTTTCTAAAATACATAGTAATTATATGATTCCATTTATAGGAAACATGCAGAATAGGCAAACCATAGAGACAGATAATAGATTAGTGGTTAGCAGAGGCTGGAGGGAGGGGTGGAATGAGTAGTGACTGTTCAATGTCTATGGGGCTTCCTTTCAGAGTGATGGAAACATTCTGGATTAGATAGAGGTGACAGTACACAACATTGTGAATGTACTTAATGCCACTGAATTACACATTTTAAAATTATTAAAATGGAAGTTTTATATTACATGTATTTTACCACAATAAAAAAATACATAGTAAACAATATACAGTGACCATGAAGAGTTTACAAAAGACTTTCACAAACAGTATATTCAGACTATGCTGCCATTAGAATCCTGTTCTATAATCAGTGGTAATGTGCTTTACCATGGAAATTTAAAAATACCAGCCTTCCCCATTTAGATTTTTAAAAATCAACTCATATTAGAATACTCCAGTTGTTTTTGTTGTTTTTGAAGCAGGGGCTTACTCTGTCATCCAGGCTGGAGTGCAGTAGCTCAATCACAGCTCACTGTATCCTTGACCTCCTGGGCTCAAGCGATCCTCCTGCCTCAGCCTCCGAAGTAGCTGGGACCACAGTCATACACCACTGTACCCAGCTTATTTATTTATTTATTTAAATATTTAGTAGAGATGGTGTCTCTCCGTTTCCCAGGCTGGTCTTGAACTTTTGGGCTCAGTTGATCCTCCTGTCTCGGCCTCTCAAAGTGTTACAATTATAGGTGTGACCCACCACAGCAGGCTTATTCCCAATTTGAGTTTTCTTCCATAATAACTTAATTTCTGACACCTGATGCCACTTAGCTATCCTAAAACCCAATAAAAGATGTTCTCTTATTTACTGTAAGAAGAGATATATAGAATTATTTCAAGTTTAAAATATCAGTATCTCTTGTCATTCCACAAAGAGCCCAAGCCACCTCTAAATTTTCTCTTTCATTTGTTTGGAAAGTATAATACTCAATTGTTAATCAAATGAACAAACAAAAGAGCAGCTTTGTATGAAGAGTTATGGTAAACTATGAACTGTTTCATTAACTGAATCGGCAAATGCAAATAGCAACTTAGCTATTGAGCAGCCTTGGATGTTTGGAAGAAACAGGCCCACATATCTGGGAAGTGATAATTCACTGAACAAAGGTGGCCAGATTTCCCTGACCTCATAACCCCAGGGATCCTGGGATGAGAACCCTCCACCTCTAACCAGAGGCCAGTCTCCCTTCCTGGTGTCCCTCTGACCAGTCTGACCAGTGCTGTCTTTAGGTCATTCTCACACTGGCTTAAAACCAGCTAACATTGACTGAGCACAAGCTCATCTGCAGCCACAATACCAGGTCATAAAATGGACCATCTTTTTGAAACCTCACAATAAATTATTGTTTCTGTTTTGCAGATGAGAAAGCCAGGGGTTGGGGAAGTTAAATAATTTGCCCAAAACTTTTTAGGTAGTAAATGGCAGAGCCTGAAGATAAACCCAGGCAACCTGCCTCGTAAGTCTAGCCTTGTAGCTATTAGGTAATATCTTCCCCTTTTGCAATTTAGAACCTACAATTTCAGACCCCGTGGTCACTGTGCAGCTCACACATGTTTTTAAAAACATAAAGCCTCTGGAGGAGCAATTGTCATGGGACCCCAATTTTCCTCATAATGTCACATTTTTGTGTGGTACCAACAAAACAGACTTGGCAGGAGGAGGAGTCCAGGTGCAGCTCTCTCTGATGTACTCTGGCATGTTCACGGGATGGCCCTCCCTAGCCCTTAGAGGAGGAAGCTTCTGCAGGCTGTGGCCATATGCCCAGGCCTGCACAGGCCACCTATC
The DNA here is from genome assembly GCA_036589455.1 of Ateles fusciceps. NCBI lineage: Eukaryota > Metazoa > Chordata > Mammalia > Primates > Atelidae > Ateles > Ateles fusciceps. The sequence goes on along the minus strand of JAZHEH010003356.1, from coordinate 4,173,530 downwards.
TGGCTCAGTCACCTCATACTCCTGTCATGGGACCTGAAGGGCCAGTGATGGGCTCACTACTTCAGGGCATGTGGAGAGGGCTGGGTCGGCCAAGTTGCTCAAACTTTTCACAAGGTCAGGAGAAAGTGCCAGTCACTCCTCACACCTGCATCACGGGCATCCTCATACCTGTGTCACAGGCACTCTCTTCCTTGCCCTTAACCACAGTTATCCCCAGAGTGCTGACTGCTCATACCTCCCTGGGTGGGCTCATCCATCCACAGGGATTCAACTACCAACTGTATGCAGAGGACTCTGAATTTCCAACTCCAGCCCAGAAGGCTCCTGACCTGTCTCCCAAGTTACAGATCCCACATCTAACCAGCCCCATGGATACAGCAACCTAGGCGTCCTCCAAAGTCATCATCTGCCTCACAAACTCTTCCTGTTGTGTCTCTAACCCCTGTGACAGGTACCCTGGCTCCCACCCCACTCAAATCTGATGAAAAATCTGGGACTCGTCACAGCCCACTCACCCTCCAGTCTTTTCAGATCCATCCGTTGCCTGCTGCCCATTGCACATGTTTGTCCTCTTAGATGCACAGCCACTCACTGGCCTCCAGCCTCTGGCAGCCCTGCTGCCCTCTATGGCTCTCCTGACTGGCTCCCTAGGTCTCCTGGGCTTCTCCAAAATGGGGAAGGCAGGATACTCTGTTTAAGTAATGTAAGAAAATGTTAGAATCTATATATAGATTATCTCAATATATAAATTCAATATGAATGATTGATCGTCTACATTAACTTGAACCGGAAAATATAAGAAAAAAATTAGCCTTTTAATGTATAGGTTGACACTGGAACACTTGCTTGTCCACTTGTCATATAGGGATCCCCACAGTTTCCTAATGTATCCCTAATGTGAGGTTGACAGTGGTGTCCTCACTTTCTGGATACTTCAGCTAGTAGGTTATGTGTTCATATGTACCCAGGTAAATAGAATAATGGACTAGATCCTAGTTACTAATGATGCAAGCACATGTGAGAAATGAGAAAATGAAAGAATGGACTCTGTGTACCTAAGACAAGCTCATCTGTAGCCACAATACTAGGTCATAAGGGTGGCAAGCTGACCAAATCTGACATGAAGCTGGCATTCAAAATAAGGTTGAAATGCCTGGACATGGTGGCTCATGCCTATAATCCCAGCACTTTGGAAGACCAAGGCGGACAGATAACCTGAGGTCAGGAGTTTGAGACCAGCCTGGCCAACATGGTGAAACCCCATCTGTACTAAAAATACAAAAATGAGCTGAGCGTGGTGGCGGGCACCCGTAGTCCCAACTACTCAGGAAGCCCAGGCAGGAGAATCACTTGCACCTGGGAGGCAGAGGATGCAGTGAGCTGGGATTGTGCCGTTGCATTCCAGCCTGGGCAACAGAGTGAGACTCCATCTCAAAAAAAAAACGTAAAGTTAAAATTGTGAAAAATACTATTTATAATACTAATTTTATACTCGCTATTGTTTAAAATAGACCTTGACTCAGGAGCATATTACAACTTTAGCTGATACCTAACACTATCGTATTAGAAAAAAAATCTATCATTTCTTGAGTGATGTTTGTCATGGGAAATATGATATAATACTTTATAAAATTCCAGTTACTTTAATAAATATTTAAAGGCTTCTCTTGAGTTTTCTTAATATATAACTATAGATGTACCTATTATCATTTAAAAGTAAATGAACAATTTACTCATGAATTTGAGGGTACAAGCTCAAACTGATTTTCACTGATAGAAACGTGAATTAAAGAGAGGTCTGGAGACCTCAGTTCAGCTAAATTATGTCCTACCTCCTTCATGAGAAATACAACACACATACCTGTAATCCCAGCACTTTGGGAGGCCAAGGCAGGCAGATCACCTGATGTCAGGAGTTTAAGACCAGCCTGGCCAACATGGAGAAACACTGTCTCTAATAAAAATACAAAATTAGCTAGGCATGGTGGTGCATGCCTGTAATCCCAGCTACACAGGAAACTGAGGCAGGAGAATCGCTTGAAGCCGGGAGGCAGAGGTTGTGGTGAGGTGAGATTATGCCATTGCACTCCAGCCTGGGCAAAAAGAGTGAAACTCCATCTTGAAAGAAAGAAAGAAAAAGAGAGAGAGAGAGAGAGAGAGAGAGAGGGAGGGAGGGAGCAAAAGGAAGGAAAGGAAGGAAGGAATGATAACACTCACGCGTACAACCCCCAAGCTCCTGTTGTCTAACCATGTTGCTCCCTAAACCTGAACATCAATCTCCTTGCTTCACACAGGTGTGTACTTTTATTTCCAGCCCAGCTATGCTGTCAAACTCATTTTAATAAAGGAACTAGAAAAATATTTGTCAAAACCTGCCTAAGATAGCACAAAAAGAAAATACAGGCTAATTATTCCATAGATGTGATAAGCACATCTTAAATAAAGTATTAGCAAATAGAATACAATAATTCCTTAAATGAACAACCCATGGAAAAGTAGAATTCATTCAGTAATTCAAGGAAGGTTAAAGATTAGACAATAATATTTTCATACAATTCATTCTATTAATAGGTCAAATGAGAAGAATAATGTGATCATCTTGATAAAGAAAACACTTGACAAAATTTAATATGAATTACAATAAAAATTTGTAGCAAAATGTAAATAGATAAAAATTTCTTTAACTTGATTAATGTGCAGACATGCTTGCATGTATATATACAAATGTGCACGTATATGTGTATACTGATATATATGTGCACACATAAATACATACTTCAAAAGCTAGCATTGTGTTTATTGTTAAAATACTAGAAGACTTCCTGTTGGAACAGACACAGTATCGCAGTTTTCAGTGCTATGATTGTGTACATGAAAAAACCAAGAGAATCAACTGAAAAATGTTAGAAATAATAGAATTTAGTAAAATAAATGGCTTCAAAGTTATAAAAAGTAATTTTTCTGTATTCAAACAACCAGTTACAAAATATATTGAAATAAAGTATTGCATTAAACATTACAACCAAAATCATCCTTTTACCCCCATCTCTTCAAAAAGGAATAAACTCTGAAATAAGTGTGAAAGATCAAGATGAGGAAAATACTTTTACTTACTTCTGAAGAAAGGAAACAAAATATTTTAATAAATACAAAGGACTGCTATTCACAATAGCAAAGACATGAAATCAACCCAAATGCCCATCAATGATAGACTAAATAAATAATATGTGGTACATATACACCATAGAATACTATGCAGCCATAAAAAGAAATGATATTATGTCTTTTCCAAGGAAATGGATGGAGCCGGCATCCATTATCCCCAGCAAACTAACTCAGGGACAGAAAAACCGAACACTACATGTTTTCACTTAAAAGTGAGAGTTGAATGATAAGAACACATGGACACATGGCAATGGGGAACAACATACCTGGGGCCTAATCAGGGGTAGTGAAAGCATCAGGAAGAATAGCTAATAGATGCTGGACTTAATACCAAGGTGATGGGTTGATTTGTGAGGCAAACCACCATGGCACATGTTTACCTATGTAACAAGTCTGTACATCCTGCACATGCATCCCAGAGCTTAAAATAAAACTTGGAAGAAAAAAGGAAATTAATCTGTAAAAATAAATAAATAAATAGGCCGGGTGTGGTGGCTCACACCTGTAATCCCAGCATTTTGGGAGACTGAGGCAGGCAGATTACCTGAGGCTGGGAATTCAAGCCCAACCTGACCAACATGGAGAAACTCCATCGCTACTAAAAATGCACAGTTAGCTGGGCATGATGGTACATGCCTGTAATCCCAGCTGCCTGGGAGGCTGAAGCAGGAGAATCGCTTGAACCTGGGAGGCAGAGGTTGTGGTGAGCTGAGATTGCACCATTGCACTCCAGCCTGGGCAACAAGAGCGAAACTCCACCTCAATAAATAAATAAATAAATAAACTAATACAATAAATAAAATAATAATAAACAATGATGTGACTGAGTTGAAAAAAAAGAAGAAGAAGAAGAAGCATATTCCAGTGAATGGGAAGATTAGTGAATGAAGCTCATTCTTCCTAAGTGGATCTCTACATTCAGTGTCATCCCAATCAAAATACCTGCAGCATTGCTTATTCAGCAAAATCACATTTAAGTTTAATGATAAAATTAATAAATAAAAATAGCCAGAAAATATCTGAAAAGGAAAAGTAATGACAGAGACTAAGCCCACCACATAATAAAATATACAATCAAACTATAGCAATATGAAACAGAGCAGAGAATTGAAAAAAATAGACCCAACACATGTGGGAGTTTTGTACATGATAAAAGCAGAATTTCAAATCAGTAAGAGAAAGATGGATTTTCCAATAAACAGTGTTGGGACAACTGGATAGCCATTTGGGAAAAAAATAAAGCCTGATCCCTATTTCACTTCTTACATTAACTTGAATTCCAGATGGAGCAAAGATTTAAACATTAAAAAGATAAAACCATAGAAGCACTAGAAGGAAATGTTTTTTGTAGAGGGAAGGCCTTTCTAAGCATGGCACAAAACCCAAAAACCACAGTGGAAAAACAGACTAACAAAGTTGACTAGGTACATTTTAAAGCCTTTAAATTTAGTGATAACTATTTAAATTTTTAAAGACCATACATTTTGACCTAGCAATTACATTTCTGAAATTTATTCTCCAGCTATACTCACAAATGTGCACCAAAAAAAAAAAAGGAAAAGAAAGAAAATCCTATATGTAAGGATGTTCACTACAAGATTATTTACAATAGCAAAAAGAACGACAAAAACCTAAACATCACTAAGGGACTAGTTAAGTAAAGTATAGTAGGAGCGTAGGATGAACTACATGCAGCCATTGAAAAAGGAACATGGGGTGAAGGGTGGGAGGGGGTGAGAGATAAGGCTACAAATAGGGTGTGGTGTACACTACTCAGGTGATGGGTGCACCAAAATGTCACAAATCATCTCTAAAGAACTTACTCATGTAACCAAATACCACCTGTACCCCAATAACTTATGGTAAAAAATATTTTTTAAACCATAAAAAAAAACATGGTAAACCTGTAAGTACTCTAATGGAAAGCAATTCAAAATGCTATTAATTTAACAGACACACAATGCAAATCATAAATGGGGTCATTATATGCACTCCTTATAACATAAGCATTTGTAGTACCTTGTAATTTACAAAAACTTTATAGCCATTATCCATCCATTGTATCTCCTTTCTCAATAGTGTTTGCGCAGTCTATCGAGGGAATTAGATGAGGTTGCTCATGCCACAAGTAACCTGGGGCTGAGGAAGCTCCAGTGTCCCCCTCAGCATCTCTTGCATTACCTAAACCTCATTCCAGTGTGCTAGGTGTAGGAGTCTTCCCTCAGGAATCCTGGAGGTTGGTGCCTTGGGTTGCAGAGATGGGCTTGGTCTGGGAGGAAGGTGAGCTTGTCCTGGTGCATTCTGGGTCAGTAGAAAAGACAAGGTGGCAGTCAAAGGAGAAGATAAGAGTGGAATCTGAGAGCTTGTGCTAAGGTGAAGCAGGCACTGAACTTCAGGAAAGAGATGCCAGCTTCATCACCTTCTAGGAATTGAAGGTGGGTTGATATGCATGGAGACTTTTAGGTTTTGTCTGAAAATGAGCAACCTCTGCCACCATGGAGCACTTGAAACGTGGTACACATGGAGGTGGACAGACCCTGGTGGGAGTCCTGGCTCTGCCACTTGTGAGCTGTGAACTTGGACAAGATACTTCCCCTCTCTAGGCAAAGTGACTTCATCTATAAAGTCTGCTTAGTAGCTGTCTATCTTGCAAGATTGGGGTGAAGAAAACAAATATGTACTGGTTTTGCTTCAAATATGGCACCCTCTTTTATTTTATAAAAGTCCTGCCAAGAAAAAGTTTGCCTTCAAGGCAACCCTTTCTTGATATTTGATATACAAGTAAGTATATAAAATGTCAGGGGTGCTATGAGACTTTTTCATCCCTCTAAATCTCTCTCTACAGGTCCACATGATCACTAATAACTAGTTTTTAATCCAAAGAAAGTCTCTTTCCACACCTCTCCTAGCTTCCTCCTTATTCTCTTCCCTCCCCCCTCCCATTCTCACTACCTCTAATTCTAGGGATAGACTATAACATACCCATGTCTAGAGGGAGAAGCCACACATTGAGCCTCATTCATCCTCAAATGCAAGCAGTCCTTACACAAGAAGACAAATGATGATTTTCCATTGTTTTCTGTTTTTCATGGAGCATTCAAAAAATGTGCTCAATTGAACATCAGGTTGAATCAAAAATCCAGAAGGCAAGGCAATAGGAGCTAAAAATCTCAAGTCCTAGAACAAAGCTAAATTTCAGGATCAAGAACACACAAATTCTATTCTCATTCATGTGAGTCCAGGCAACTCTCCAGGGCAGCTGTCCTACGTGTAGTGACCCAGCATCCAGACTGCTTCCATGCTGAGGTTTTGCCACCTCAACATGAGACCTCCTTCACACTCTCCATGACAGGAGAAAAGAGCCTGAGAAAACACCTATGGCGTCACTGTCTCAGACTAGAAATACAGCTCAGGTGACTCCTAACATACCATTAGCTAGAACAAGACACATGGTCTGATATAACTTCTGGGAAATGGCAAGGGGAAGGTTACCGAAATGCCTAGAACTGCTGAAAGGAAAGGGGAATCAGACAATGGTAGCACTCATGAAGGACTTGTTGACTTTCCAATTCCAATAGAGACTGGCTCTGTTGAATCTTAGCTGAGCCCAGGCGTGTGGACAAGGCTAGGCTTTGGCCTGAGGGGTACATGTGGGGGGCACCCTCCTTCAGCAAACCATTCCTGAGTGCCCACTCCAGCCCAGGCTCCATCTTGGGATGTGAAGAAACACAGCCCTACCTTTGCTCACACTCTAGAAGCAACTTTGAGTTCAAGCACAAGGTTTTGGGTTATTATTTCAGTAGCAAAGCATGTTTCTAAATAGGCCCCGGATTCCTGCAACTGCCATTTTCTAGTGTAATCTGAGATGAAGTTTGCCTGGATCCAGGACACCAGGCTGTGTCTACCATCACAAACACTGACACAACTTCTGACTGGAAAGGCTGAAAATCATAACCCATTCATTGCCTGAGCACAAGAAATGTTGCACTAAGCTCAGGTGGCATATTGGCAGCCGGGTGAGAACAAAATGTCATCAATTAGAAAAGCCAGTTGTTAGAGGCCAGGTGCGGTGGCTCATGCCTGTAATCCCAGCACTTTAGGAGGCCGAGGTGGGAGGATCACCTGAGGTCAGGAGTTTGAGACCAGCCTGGCCAACATGGCGAAACCCTGCTTCTACTAAAAATAAAAAAAAAAGCCTGACATGGTGGCATGCACCTGTAATCCCAGCTACTTGGGAGGCTGAGGCAGGAAACTCGCTTGAACCCAGGAGGTGGAGGTTGCATTGAGCCAAGATTGCACCACTTCATTCCAGCCTGGATCACAGAGTGAGACTCTGTCTCAAAGAAAAAATAAAGGCCAGTTAGAGAAGTTATTTAGCATCTACACAGATCTCTGAACTTGCTGGAACTTTCATCTGTATTTGTCAGTGGTTCTGAGTGTGGTCTTTAGATTATCACCATTAGTATCACATGGAACTGATTAGAAGTGCACATTCTCAGGTGCCATTCCAGACCCACCTAATTTAGAAAATATGGGGTAGGGCCCAGAGATCCATGTTTTCACAAGTTTTCTGGTGATTCTGATGTGCATTCAAGTAGCATGTGAAATAGAGACACTACCTGGAACTAGACTTGAAGCCTGCTTTTCATGCATGCTTTTTACGCCTGCCTAGAAGAGCCCATCTCTGTAGCCTTGGGAGGTTGGGGATGGGGTGGGCAGAGTGTTAGAGGGTATGTGGTCCTTGAGGTTGGATCCCTTTTGCTTCATTTAAAGAAGTTTCAAAGACAGCATATCCTGGTTTTTTTAAATTCTAAATGCAGATTCAAATCATGTGGAAAGTTTTTTTTAACACACCTGTGAGCAGGCCTAATCTTAGAGAATCTGACTAAATAAACCTGGGTGCTATGGTTTGCATATTTGTCCCCTGCAAAACTTATGTTGAAATTTAGACCCCAATGTGGCGGTATTGAGAGGTAGGGCATTTACAAGATGGTTGGGTCATGAGGGCTATGCCTCATGAATGGATTAATCTATTCGTAGATTAATGGATAAGCGGCTTAATGAATTGATGAGCTGTCATCAGAGTGGGATGGGTGGCTTTATAAGAAGAGGTAGAGAGACCTGAGGTAGCATACTCAGCCTCCTTGCAGCTCTGTGCTGCCATGATACTTTACAGAGAGTCCCCACCAGCAAGAAAGCCCTCACCAGATGCAGCCCCTCAACTCTGGACTTCTTACCCTCTGTAACTGCAAGAGATGAATTCCTTTCCTTTATAAACTACCCAGTTTCAGGTAGTCTGTTATAAGCAACAGAAAACAGACTAAAACACCAGTCTGGGGCCCAGCCATGCACAATTATTTTAAAAGCTTCCCAGGTGATTTTCTTCTGCAGTCAGGATCATTGGTGTAAACTGGAGTAAAGGTTGAGAATTGCAGATGATAACTCTGCGGGCATGTCCCTTTTCTAAGTATTAGCTTTTATGCTTTTGAATAGATAAACATACTTGGGCACTATACATTTAGGCAAAAATGTGGAACTTATTTAACTCCCACTAAAGGCTTTATGCATACCTTCCCAAATAGCCATGGTAGAGCCTCACACTAAACATTGTAGATAATCCTAATCCTCCCTCTCCTTGCTCCCAGCTCCCCTACCCCCCACCACAAAACTCAACATATATTGCTGCTTTGCATGGGGCTAGCATTCAGGCATTCTCCTATCTAGGTAGGACAAATTTCTTGAAGATGGGAGAAAACATCAAATTAATATTAATATCAAATCAAGCCCCCTCAATAAGAATCACTCTGGTGTGACAGGTTCCATCTCCAGCCCATGCCATCGCCCAATTCAACATATTAATGCTGCACCGACCTTCCTAACCCTATCTATGCAATCAAACAGGTACCATGAATAATAAAACAGACTCAGGACCAGCAGAGAATAGCATCACTTCACCTAGGACTAGGGTTTGGGCCAAATTCTGCTGTGCTCTGTTCCTTTCCAGCAAGTTTGGTGCATTTTAGGTTTTCTACTGAGTTGGAAGTACAGGCCACCAGACTTTCCAGGGGAAGCAGTTACAGCAACATAATTCAGATATTTTCTCATTCTACACACACACACACACACACACACACACACACACACACACACACACACTATTCAGACCAAACCCCCCCAAGGCATTAAGAGCTCCATCAGATAATGAAGTACTGCCTATTTCTTTCCCCATTAGTAACTACCCAAGTAACCATGACAAACTTCTCAGCACCTAGACTTCACTCCTTTCTCTCCTACCCCCTCTTGAAAACACAAATTCCTTGAAGAATACTTTCTCCACTATCCCCTTGAAGTCAGGGATTTCTTAGAAAGTATGTCTTAAGAAAACCAGGTTTTCCCTTGCATCTCTAGGGGAAATAAGAATCCCCATTCAGAATCTTCCTGTGTGATGGAGTAAATTATGTAACCTCCCTACATGTCAGTTTTTTTAATCTGTAAAAAGGAATAATATTAGAACCAATTTCATGGGCTAATCATGTGAATTAAGTGAGATGTTCATAAAATGGGCTGGACACAGAGAAGCAGCTTGATGAATGAAAGTTGTTATTCTTTTCGAATACTTCTCAATATTCATCTTGAGTATTAGCATAAAGGTTCAGAGATGTGAGGTTTTTGAAATCACAACTACGACCAGGAGGCACTGATCTAACAGAATGCAAACAACCTATAGGTGTCTCTTTAGCCCTCAGAGCCCAGCACAGTTCAACATATAGGTTATTGCTTAAAGAATAGTTGTTGAATAAAAGAAAGAAGGAATAGGCTTGGTGTGGTAGCTCACACCTGTAATCCCAGCACTTTGGGAGGCTGAGGCAGGTGAACCATCTGAGGTCAAGAGTTCAAGACCAGCTTGGCCAACATGGTGAAACCCTGTCTCTACTAAAACTACAAAAATTAGCCAGGTGTGGTGGCAGGTGCCTATAATCCCAGCTACTCGGGAGGCTGAGGCAGGAGAATCGCTTGAACCCAGGAGGAGAAGTTTGCAGTGAGCTGAGATCATGCCACTGCACTCCAGCCTTGGCGATAGAGAGACTCAGTCTCAAAAATAAAATAAAATAAATAAGGAATAAATAACACCAGCTATCATCCAGAACTGAGCTCAGTCTTATACAACCTGGGGATATGTTTTAGAGGTCAACCAGTTTACACAGCCTTTTATTTCAGATCACACCTTGCCCAGGATGCCTGAGGGGTATGGCTTCATGTCCTATTAAAATACTATATTCTTATGCTTTCTTACAGTGCCCAATGCCTAATCCCTCTTTGTTGCCCATGAAGTAGCCAGTCTTGGTTCTTCTACCCCTGGCTGGTCACAAAATATGGCCTTGGACCACAGCTGTAGCTAGCCTCCTGATTCCCTCACTCCATGACGGACATTCACCCTCATTCCAGGCCTCCTTTTCTTTCAATGCTCCCTTTTTCTTTGAAACACCTAGGTCCTCCCTTGCCTTTTATTTTTAGGAGAGTTTTTACTTCCATATCTCTTGAATGTTCTCAGTAGACACAACTGGTTTGAAAAAAAAACATGGAAGATAATGCTCTATTTTTAGGAGCCTCTTAGTAGTGAAATACAACTAAATAAAATAACAATAACTAGACTTATTGAGCATTTTCTTTGAACCAGGCACTGTTCTATAAACTCTACATGGATTAACTCATTTATTCCTCACACCAACTACGTGAGACAGGGAGTAATATTGTCACTGTGACACAGATGAGGAAACTGAGGGACTGAGATGTTACAAAACTTGCTTGAGGATAGACAACTAATAAGTGATGGAGCTGAGTAACAAACCCAAGCAATTTGTGGCTTTTATCGCTATACTATGATTGCCTTTTGGACTGCTGCATTTTCTTTATGCCTGCATAATTTGAACCTTTAATGATGGCAAAGAGGCCAATCAACATCTCCAAATCAGTTGGGAGCAGTGGTTGCTGAATCTAAAGTGAAATGAGAAAGCTGGAAATGCTCAAATTCCAGCACCTTGTTATTCTTAAGACTGACAATTGTTTCCTGGGAATATATCACGCCGTGGAAAGACCACAAATTTTTCAGCAATATATAAGTTGTGAGCCTCAAGCAAGTTTTGTAACATCTCAAAACTGGGCAGGTTATTTAAGCTCTTTAGCCTCAGTTTTCTTATCTTTAAAATGGGGGATAAGGATAACCCACTGACTCATACTCCAGTGCTTGTCCTTACAGTTCTGCTCAGTATTACCAAAGCAGTAAGCCTAAAAATTACATTTTTCAGCCTCTGATGCCAGCTCGATATGAGTTAGTCTCTGCCAGTGAGAGAGACTGAAAGAAGATTTAAAAGCAACAGGAAAAGAGCGTCATTTTTTCTGCTTCCACCTCTGGTTGTGGGAGCAGCAGGATAGCAGCAATGCTATAGAGGCCCCAGAGGGTGACTAAGAGGTGTTGTAATAATGGCAATGATTACTGTAATTGTGGGGTGGGGGTGACAGCGGGAGCAATGACTACAAGATGAAGGAGTGGAATGGCTGTTTCTGATTTTCCTGGAGAGCTTACAGAAAGAAAATGACAAGTTTAGAACTTTAATCTCTCAGCATTAAGCCTAGTCACGGAACCTGAAAGCTTCTGTGACGACACTAAAGAATTCTCTTTTTAGCCACGTGACTGATATAGATCCAAAATTTTATCCCACAGATTGGACAATTACAATGTAATTTGAATTCATGAACTCATCAGGCCTTTAATGTGGGATTCTGAGGATTGATTTGGAAGGAGTGGAATCCTGAAAATTGGGATGGAACCACAAAGATGACTATTCAAATCTAAGAAACTCCTGGTCACCTAAGCCCCCTTCCTGGTAAGAGCAGTCTCTCCTTCCCTCACTGGGAAGACATGTTAGACTTCTCTTGCAAGAAGATCCTGTTAATAACTTCATCCATGGCAGTTGCCCTCCGAGGGGATACTGATTCTTCTCAAGATTCACTCTTGCCACCTCTCATGACCTTCATGTCCACAACCAGAATCAAATTCCAGCAACTCTCAGGGGAAAAGTTTAAAGTCTGGCCTTCAAGAATATGGCTTTATATCCCTAAATTATTACAATATTTTATTCATTATATTGTCAAAACTGTAAGTAATATGGAAAGTAGTATGTATGGAAATGGATTATACAGCTGTTAAACCAAGAAAGATGAAAAAATAATGGATTGGGCCAACTGAGATACTTACTAGAGATGGTTAACCAATTGGACTTTATATTTTTCCTTTAGGAAGATGGTAAAAGTATTTTGTGCAAGGGATAATTGCATTGTATTAAATGGAAGCACAAATTTGTTGACATTGTTGGTAAAACTTCATGAGAGTAGGGCATATACAGATGTGAGCAGACAAAAGGGGGAAGGTGTTCCAGATATTATCTTTGGTCTCAGCCCCACACTTGTTCTTCTACACTATTCTCTACACTGCCAAGCTTCAAAGTACATTTCCCAAACCCCCTTACCAGATGACTTCTTTTAAAGTCCCAAAAAGAGAGACACTCTAGAGATTTAGAAGACAAACGGAAGGCCAAAGGTGTTTTTCTGCTTCTGGATCCACCAATAACCACATTGGAACCAAAAGCTACTTCAGGTGATCGCAGTGTTCTAAAACAGTGGTGACTGTTACAGCTGCAAAGTAGGTGATTACAGGTTCCTGCAATAGCGACAGCGGTTTCCACAGCCGAGGCAGTTGCTGTAGCGAGAGGAGAGGGAGGGGCTTCCAAGCTTCCGGCTCGGCAGCAGCAGAGCTGGTTCTGCCCGTCACACAGGTGCACACGTGCAGCAGCGGCGCTTGGTCCGTCTCAGCAGTGAGTACACACTGATGAGCTCTGGGTAGCAGCACCTCTTCCTTTTGTTTCTCCAGACCTTTCCATTTTTGTAGTCCTTTTTATATATTAAATTCTCTCTAGTTGAAGTACTTAGGTAGATTTCTGTTTTTTCTAACTGGACACTGACACAAGAATGGAGAACTAGTATGTTCTTCCTCTTGTGAATATTAAAGAAGAAATACAAAAAGTGCTCAATACGGCATCTGAAACAAAGGAGGTATTTTCTAAAAACTTTACAGCCTTGTATTCATTTATTTCGCCAAAAGTTGTAAAAGCACTAATTTTGTGTATTAGTCAGTTTTAAATTGCTATAAAGGAATACCTGAGACATGGTAATTTATAAATAAAAAAAGTATATTTGGCTCACAGTTCCGAAGGCTGTACAGGTATAGCACCAGCATTTGCTCAGCTTCTGGTGAGGCGTCAGGAAGCTTTTACTCATGGCAGAAGGTGAAGGGGGAGCAGGCATATCACATGGCAAAACAGGGAGCCAGAAAGAGAGGAGGAGGTGCCAGGCTCCTTGAAACAAACTAGCTCTCATGTGAACTTATAGAGTGAAAACTCACTCATTGCCAAGGGCATGGCACCAGGTTATTCATGAGGGATCCACCCCCAAGATCCAAGAGCTCCCACTAGGCCCCACCTCCAACTTTGAGGGTCACATTTCAGCATGAGATTTGGAGGAAACGCACATCCAAACCATGCTACTTTGTGTTTAGAGTGTTTGCTGCTTCAAGTCCAGGATCTCTAAGGTGAGCACTTAGAAAAGAAGAAAACCATGCTCAAGGAGTCTTCAAGATAAGGATAGGAAGCAACAGTTAATAGGCTGTAGTATCTCAGCTCCAAACTGACCCTTCTGTACTCTGCTCTGTGATGCTGCTGCTGGAACTCTAGAAACCACAACTTTTCTTTGCAGGCTGAATGATTCCTGTTAGGTTCTTTCAAGAGGAACTCCAGAGGGAGGCTAAAAGGCAGGGGTGGCTGATGGGATTTGTTCCTTCCTGTTTGCTTGCTGTTCCTATCAGTAAGAGCCAGCAATGGCTCTTCCCCCTACAGCGGCAGTTGGTTTCAGAAGCAGTAGCTTCCAGTTTCTGTCTTCTTTAGCACCCCCAGAAATACTGTCATTGCATCCCTGCGAATGTATTAGCACTATCCAGGCAGTGCCCTCTCCTCAGGAGTCTCAGCTCCACAGCGCTCCTCTAAGCCTCTAGGTTCCAATAGATTCAACCCCTCCTGCCTTGTTCTCTAGTCCTGGGAGTATGTGGCTTCTTCCTGCAGTGTTCCCTTATTTGGCTTCAAGTCCTTCAATAACTGTTTACCCAATTCCCCATATTAAATTCCCTCTGTACTCATATAGTTCTGTTTTCCTGACTGGGCCCTCATTGATACAAGGAACCAGGCATGATGAATGTCTAGGTTGAGAGCTGAGGAATAAATATTGACTCAGGGCCATAGAATAATTATAATTAGGGATTGGGAGCCACAGCAATTGGAGAAGTCAGACCTAAACTCTGTCTTTAAAGGTGTATGTGTGTGTATTGGTGATTAAATGGAAGACTCTGAACTGATTCTAGATACTAGATAACTAAGGAGCATGAAATGAAAAGCTGAAATCTATTACAAGCTATGATCATGTTACTTTCAGGATATACTAAATAATTTGAATTTTCATTATGATGCTTTTTATGATAATAAAATAATGACAATCCAATTATTTAGCATTATTATTAACAGTATTATATCAGGTACTTTTGCTATATAACAAATGGCCCCAAAACTTGGGGCGTAAACAACCATTTACTCAGTCCATGATTCTGTGAATTGGCAATTTGTGCTAGGCTCAGATATATGATTCTTGTAGTTTTGGCTGGACTCACTCTTACGTTTGCAGTTGGCCTCCAGTCAGTTAGGCGGCTCTTCGAACAATTGACTGGCTGTCAGCTGGGAGTAAAGGGAAGACTGAGTCACACACTTCTCATCATCCAGTAGACTAGCCCTGCCTTGTTCATGTGACAGCACAGCAGAGTTCCAAGAGGGAAAGAAGAAGCTATAAGGTCACTGAGAACCTAGAATCAGAATAGAATGTCACATCTGCTGCATTCTGCTGGCCAAAGCAGTCACAGAGTGTGCCCAGATTCAAAGGATGGAGAAATGCACTCTACCTCTTAATGGGAGGAACTGCAAAGTCACAACTCGAAAGTACATATATAAGTAGGGGTGGAGAATTGTGGCCAGTTTTACAATCTGCTACAGATATTTATTTAATTAAACACTCTTCAGATTACTTAGTTGTAAGCTTTCCATAGTTTACATAATTTATCACAAATAGTCACCTACTTATAAGTTTACATATTTTGAAATAATTTTTTTAAATAGCACTTTCTTCTATACTCAAATATCCAGCAACTTGAGAAATTATCACTGTATAAAAAGGCTTATGCTAAAATTGTTTCTTGGAATAATACTCTTTTGCTCTTAGAAATCCAAGGATACCACCACTGGCCAGATCAAATTAAGCAACAACAAGCAGAGGTGCATCCTCCTGAGAAACCAGATGCTCTGATTTAAGACGTGGAGAATTTAGAGCTCTGGTTCTACGGATTGTCAGGTTCGTTCTTTAATATCTTTGAAAAGTTAAGCAATGTATCTTCAACAGGAATTAGAGTAAAATTCATCAGATCCAAAATTCCAAAAGCTAGAGATATTTAATTAAAAGGGATGATATTTAATCGAAATAATGAGGTTGTTTTATTCCATTGTCCTGTTAATTACAGCAACATGTCTTTGTGTAGTGTCATGTCCACACCCACAAGAGAGGAAAGAACAAATCTGTAAACCACAAACAAAATTTGTATAACATGGTTTCTCCTGGGTGTTCCAGATCAGAGCAGATGTCAAACACGTCAATTGTCTGGCTGAATTCAGGCCTTAATTATGCCGTTTTGCCAACTCAGATTTCTTTTAAAATCCTCCGTGTGAATTCTTTTGGACGAATCATAGCCCAAGCGGACACGCCTACCATTCCACCACTCTGCTTTGACTCCTAATGATCAATTTGCAGGTGGATGTGATCTACCTGATTGCTGTAGGCAGGCAAATTTTTGACCCTTGTCTTAGAGTTTTCTGTGGTAATCTTTCCTTTAATCTCTAAATAGAACTATGCGAGAGTGCTTTTGACATTCTGGAGGAAGCACATTAGTGTTCTCCCTAGAGTCTCTGGATATGCTAGGCTATATTGCATATGACAAATCAACTGTGTCAAAGTGCAATGTCAGAAGTTACTGTTTCTAGAACTCTATCAGCCTTTCCTCACAGGAGGGAGTTTCTGAGCTTAGGTAATTGGCTGGGTGTCTCTTCTCTCCCTTTTTCTGGCATTTCTTTTCTCTGTCCTCTCCTGCAACCATTGACGGCTTCCCCACTCCGTCTCCTGCCTGTAAACTTTAGTAACTTTAATACAAAAGCAATTTAGTTCTTTCTTCATTTAATTCTTTAATTCTTGATAAGGCAGGAAGAGTAAGGACTGTTTACCTTACCACCCCTAAAGAAACACCAGTGATTCTTAAATAAAACCCAACTGCTCTGAAGTGAATGATTCGATTTCCCAACAATTAGTGATGGTTTTAATAAACTGTTCACCCCTTTCCACCCCTATAGTTGTCTCAGTGACATAAAAGTTGCTTAATCCAACCCCTTGAGTTAAACTCAGAAGATGAAATCTGAGTCACTACCCATCCTGATCAATGATCAAGGACATATTTCTTGCTGGTGTAAATGTCAAATAGTATAAAAAGAATTCATGAGGGAAAGAAACTCGGAACTCCTTTACATTAGCTGTAGGTCTCCAGACTGGGCAAACAGGATGAAAGATGACTGGTGTCTAGACCAGAAAGGGGATGACAATAAAAGAAAAGTCGTCTAGGAACGTTCTTCTTTTGCCCTGACCCTCCTCACGCCTTTCTGTAACACTTTCCTCTTCACCATCAATTTCTTGTTCCTGACTTCTCCACCTAAAGATTAACCTCTTTGGGGGACCTTTTTGGGGACATACACCTGTTATTTTTTGTCCTTTTCATGCACTGCCTGATGGCCTCTCCTTTCCCCTCATTTACAGTCATTCTCTCTTTTTTTAACTGCTTCTTTAGCCCTTAGGAGCATCTCTTTCCTTCCCTCACCTGTTTCCTCCCCCTCAGGTCCCTCCCACATGCTTCTTTCTCTCTACACTATTTGTCATCAAAAAGGCACCTTCATTCCTTCGAGAAGAAAGAGTGGTGATTATCTGTAGTACATTTTCATAAAGCAAAGAAAAGAAAGACTAGGGAGGGAAAAAGCCTGTTTCAGTAACTTCTCATATTCCTGGAAATTCCTAGAAATTCTCTGACAACCTAAGCTCTATCGAGACTCAAGGTAAACCCTGCTTTTTTGTTTGTATTTTTGTCCCTGTTACATTTTGTTCCTATAGAGCAACAGTAAAATTCTATAGAGGGTTTTTCTAGAAACACTCAGTTTTTCAATTACATGATGGGTTACATAAGCTTTGTGGGTTATAACAATATCTCTAATATATTTTCTACAAAAACATATTTTTTGATTTCCAAACTCATTTCCAGAATTTTTTTTTGAAACAGCTAGTTATAAGTCAGGAACCTCCTCGTGTTAGGCTAGATTCCCAAGAAGCACAGTCTGAGACAGGAATTCGGGCTAAACTGATTTATTAGGCTGTGTTGCTGGGTAAAAACAGGAAGAGAGTGGAGATGGGGGACCAGAAAGGGAAGGGAAGGAAGCAAATGTGTCTCCTATCAGTCATTGGTTATGTGCTGTTCTCAAAAGGGTGAAAATCCTCAGGCACTTTGGCCTCGGGCAAAGTGGGTTCTAAGCAGATTGAAGGAGTCCTCTGAAAAGAGGCTGGGAGTTCTAGCTACTGGGCGGAAAGCATCCGAGTAAAGCAGAAAAATGATATGGATTTGAGGGGATACTCATGGAGCACCAACAACGTCTGGTACTGTCCTGCACTTTCGTTATTCAGTGTTTTGCAGGTGTTTGCTCTGGTGTATTTAATGGATGAATGAGTTTGGCTGCCTGGATATAATCACTGTGGAGAAATAAGATCATCTCTTCTCATTTGTCTTTAAAGCGTTCTATGAGTTTTAAATGTCTTTACTTTCTGTTTTCCTTCCTTCCCTTCTTATTTTTTGTAAATAATAATGTAATAGTTACATTAATGGGGTGCTTAATATTGTGAAGTACTCATATGATTTTGTTCACAGGGTGCTTGATTTGGTCCAGATATTTTATTTAATCCTTATAATAACCTCCTCCTCAGATTCTCAGATTAATAGTATTGTTATCCCCCATTTTTAACTAAGAGTTGTATACAGATTAAATAACAAGGTAATAAGTAAATGTGATTTGACTTTTCCCCCTTCTCTCCTCCCAGCCCCTCTACTTCTCAGCTTTTCTTCTTTTCTACACACACAGAACACACACACACACACACACACACACACACACACACACACAGAGTGATTTTAATATCCATTCATTTTAATGGGAGTTGCTTGCAGATATCAAGTCTCAGTGAGTTATCCGGGAGAGAGTAAGCCGCCCTGGTTAAAATAACACTGTGCAGTAGAACAGAAAATAAGATGTCACGGCAAACTAAACATCTTCACTTTCAACATATGAAGGATCACCTAAGGGTAGACTTGAGCTGGCCAGAAGGTGCTAAAGTCTTCAGCAGAAGCCGTGTTAGTGAATTTTACCCACTTGTTCACCTGAACCCCAAGGAAACCTAAAACATGGGATGGGGAAGCCAGGCTTCCTCCCTCTGGTCATACCTAGGCCCCTCTCTATGCTCCAGTCAACTTAGATATTTGTCCAGAAAGTGAAGATGTTTAGGTTGCCATGACATCTCATTTTCTGTTTCACTGCACAATGCTATTTTCACCAGGGCAACCAAGCTGTCCGATAAACTTTGAGAACATTTGAGCCAGCTTGACGGTGAAAAGACTCAGTGCACTCTGAGTTTTATATATTTATTTATTTCACTTTATTTTATGTTTAGTATGACTGAGTAACCAGTTCAATAAAAAAAGGTGGGGGTGGGAAACCAGTGTGGATTGTATAATAAAGCAGCTCTGGTTACTGCAGACTGTATCCCAACAGTTCCAATATTCCTTTCAAAGAACAGATTCTTAACACTGATAGATTAAGTGTGATGGACAGCCGATATTTCACCCCAATTCACATTATGGCTCTGAATAGAAACAAGCAAGAGTGTACCTCTTCAGATAGGCAGAAGGCACATGCTTCCCAAGACTGCTTTCACCAGGCAATGCAGAAGCAATAAGGAAAGACTTCAGGAAGAGCTCTAGCCTAACTAGCACAAGAACAAAAGCATCAAAATCTGCAACCAGCCTCCTTTCTTAAGTATGACCATGGGAGCTAGCAATATTTGCAGGGAATTTCCAGGAATCAAAGCAAGGCAACCTCACCACTCAGTGTCTGCATTTTCACTACCTGTGTGGGTGGTCCCCCTTGGTGTCTCCACTTTTGCTTCTAATTTTTAGAGGGTTTTGTTTCACTTCCTATTTTACTTAGGAGAGATTGGATTTGAACTCTATTTTTTTCTTCCTGCCTTGCAGTCTGCAGACTGGGTAATGTGAGAATCAAGAAACGTGATAACTGGAAGAGGCTTAGGAAGTCACTGGGCATAAATCCCATCCAATACAACAATCCTTCTCCTTGAATACATGCAATAATGATGATCTCAGTACCGTATATGTCAGCCAATGATATTACAGAACAGTATTTTCCTTTGTAGAATTTTTACTTGTATGCTTTATTTGAATTCTCTTTGTCCTAGACATGTCTTCCTATAGTTTTACCCCTTTACTCTTATGACACTATTAATATTACCAGCTCCAAAATGACACGACCATCTTCTCCTAAAGTTTTTAGCACCTCTGTTTTGGGCTGAAACATCCCCTCAACATTCATCTGTTGAAGCCCTAGCCCCTAGTGCCTCACAATGTGATGTATCTGGAGATAAGGCCTTTAAAGAGGGATTAAGTGAAAATGAGACAATTATGGTAGGCTCCAATTGAATCTGACTGGTGCTCTTAAAAGAGGAAATTTAGGCACAAAAAGAGACAGCAGAGGTAGGTGCACACAGAGCGAAGTTTATTTCCCACCACACACATCTGTGTGTGGACATGAGCCACACACAGACATGAGCCACCTGCAAGCCCAGGAGAAAGGCCTCTGACATGGTTTGGATGTTTGTCCCCTTCAAAACTCATGCTGAAATATGATCCCTAATGTTGGAGGTAAGGCCTGGTAGGAAGTATTTTTTCATAGAAGTGGATCCTTCATGAATGGCTTGATGCTTTCCTCATGGTAATGAGGGATTCCTCGCTCTGAGTTCATATGAGATACGGTTGTTTAAAAGAGTGTGGCACTTCTCCCTCTCTCTTTTGCCCCTGCTCTTGCCAGGCAATATACCAGCTCCCCCTTTGCCTTCCACCATTGACAAAGATGATTGTAAGCTTTCTGAGGCCTCACTAGAAGCCAGGCCGATGCCAGCACCATGCTTCCTGTATACCCTACAGAACCATGAGCTAATTAAACCTCTTTCCTTATAAATTACTCAGTGTTCGGTATTCTTTCTAGCAACACAAGAATGGACTAGCACAGCCTTAAAAGAAACCAAACCCACTGATACCTTGATCTTGGATTCTAGCCTCCAAAATTGGGAGAAAATAAATTTCCGTTGGTTCAGTCACCCAGTCTGTGGTGCTTTGTTATAGCAGCCCTAGCAAACTCATACAATTTCCACATCAGAATTGAACCCAGACCAAAAGTTCTTCTTTGAGTTATCCTCGGAGAAGAAATTGTTATTAAAACAATTAAAAACTAATCAGTCCATACATCCAGTATGATAATATTTCCATTGTGAATGTTATTTCTAATAGATGTACCTAGAGTTGAAATTTCCATTCATTCATTCATCAACAAATACTTATTCAGTACCTGTTACACACCAGGCCCTGCACTAGGCACTGAGACTTCAAAAATGAATATTACCACCCCGCTTTCTTTAAAAATTTACATGTGAGTATACAGTGGCATTACATTTTAACAAATGTCTGTCTGGAAGAAAGAGGTAGCAGCAGGGTGCCAGTTCACTCCTCAGGAGTAAAGAGAAAGAGACCAGAGAAGTAATGGTATAGAACAATAGCTAGGAGTTTGCCACTACACAGCAACAGGAAGAGCTTCTCAGATGTGTGTGGTGGGAAACAAACTCAGAAAAATCAGGTAGGGTGATATGGTTTGGCTGTGTCCCCACCCAAACCTCACCTTCAATTGTAATAAGCTCCATGTGTCAAGGGTGTGGCCAGGTGGATATAATTGAATCATGAGGGCCGTTTCCCTCATACTGTTCTCTTGGTAGTGAATAGGTCTCACAAGATCTCATGGTTTTATAAATGGAATTCCTCTGCACAAGCTCTCTTGCCTGCCACCACGTAAGAAGTCCGTTTTCTCTTCCTTTATCTTCCGCCATGATTGTAAGGCCTTTCCAATCATACGGAACTGTGAGTCCATTAAACCTCTTTCCTTTATAAATTACCCAGTCTCAGGTATGTCTTTATTAGCAGGATGAGAACAGGCTAATACATAGGCCTAGGTGTTATACATTCTTATGAGCCTTGCCCTAGGATTTGGGTTTTATTCCCCAAGTAAGAGGCATCCACAGAAGGAGATTAAGCAGGGGAGTGATGTGTTTAAATTTATATTGTCACCAGTTCACATGATCTTTAAGCATCTCATTCATCCTCCATCAGCATAGATAGACTGGGGTATATTCCCACCATAATATTGCTTCTATTTCCCTTTTAAATATTATTTCACAGTCATTACAAAAAAAATAAACAATACAGTAGTTTATAGAATTAAACATGAAAGTATTTTTTTGCCTTCTTTCATAACCCATTCCCTTCTAGAGGCAATTTGGTGAGCATCTTTCTAGTGACCTTTGTATTCGCAGATGCTCCTCAACTTACCACAGGGATACATCCTAATAACATATTATTAGTCAAATATATTGTAATTAAGGATGTATTTAATATCCTGATAAACCCATTGTAAAGTCAAAAATTATAAGTTGAACCATCTTAAGTCACTGGGAAGGTCTGTATCTCTGTACACGTAGATAAATATGTGTCTATACATACAAGATGATTAAATATCTAAATGAAAGCATACCATTGTGACCTATCTTTCACATAGCAGTATTCTTTGAGACCTTTCATACCGATACTTATAGACGTTACTCTTTTTATCAATGGCATCGTATTCCATACTACAACTATATGATAATTAACTTAACCATGCCTTATAGATGGACATTTAAGTAGTTGCCAATATTTTTCTATTAAAAATCATGAAACAACAAATATTTTTTGTGCAAATCTTATCTCTATCTTGCAAAAGAGAAAACTGAAACTTAGAGAGCTTAAGTAAATCCTCTAAGTCACACAGGTGATATGTTGCAAAACTAGTTTGGAACCTAGATCTGACTACTCCCAAGTCTAGAAGCTTCATCTTTGTATAATACTAGCTCCATAGGTAAGCAGCTTGGACTGCAGCTTGATAGTTTTCATCTTATTTAGAAAAGGTTTGGGCCACTATTTCTTTAATTATTTTATGCCTTCTCCCCCACCGACCCACGTTTTTTTCTGGGACACCAGTAACACGATAGTAGGCCATTTAATTTCATCCCACAACTCAATATTCTGTTCTTTTTTAAAAAAGTTATCTTTGTGTATTTCATTTTGGATACTTTCTATTGCTTTGTCTTCAAGTTCACTAATTTTTGTCTGCATTGTCTCTCTGCTGTTAATCTTATACAACGTAGTTTTCATCCCAAATATTATATTTGTCATGTCTAGAATTTAATTTGGATCTCTAAAAAATCTATCATGATTGTCCTTATCATGATTTCATTTTCTTCTACCTTCTTGAACATATAGAGTACAGTCATCCTTTCACATCCATGGGTATTAGTTCCAGGACCTCTCCTCAGATAACCAAAATTTACAGGTATTTCAGTTCCTTACATAAGTGGTTCCCAATCTTTTTGGCACCAGGGACAGGTTTCATGGAAGACAATTTTTCCACACACCCAGGGTGGGAGTGGAGTGGATGGTTTCAGGATGAAACTGTTCCAACTCAGATCATCAGCCATTAGTTAGATTCTCATAGGAGCACACAACCTAGATGCCTTGTGTGTGCAGTTCATAATAGGATTCGTGCTCCTATGAGAATCTAATGCCACAGCTAATCTGACAGGAGGTGGAGCTCAAGTAGTAATGCTCACGTTCACCCACAACTCACCTCTGGCCAGGTGGCCCAGTTCCTAACGGACCATAGACTGGTACCAGTTTATGGCCCAAGGGTTAGAGACCTCTGCCTCACATCAAATGGCCTAGTATTTGATATAACCTATACACACCCTTCCATATACATCATCTCTAGATTAATTATAATACCTAAAACAATGTAAATGCTATATAAATAGTTGTTACACTGTATTTTTTAAATTTTGTAATTTTTTTTATTGTTGTACTGTTCTTTTTTTTGTTTGGGGTTTTGGGGGAATATTTTTGATCCATGGTTGGTTGAATCTATGGAAGTAGGACTCACAAAGGGCCAACTTTATATTTATAATAGTTGTCTTAATGTCTCTGTCTACTAAATCTATCACCTGTGTTATTTCTGGATCTGTTTTTATTGACTAGATTTCCTCCTTATTCTGCATTATAGTCTCCTGCTTTTTTGGCATGCCTGGTAATCCTTTATTTAATGTAAAATATTGTTACTTTTATGGGTTTTTTTTGTTTTTGGGGGCATTTCTTATTATTATCATACTTTAAGTTCTGGGGTACATGTCCAGATTTTGCAGGATTGTTACATAGGTATACACATGCCATGGCTGTTTGCTGCCTCCATCCCCCCCATCACCTACATTAGGTATTTCTCCCAATGTCATACGTCCCCAACCTCCCCACCCCCACTGTCCTTCCCCTAGCCCCCCACCTCCCAACACACCCCAGTGTGTGATGTTTTCCTCCCTTTGTCCACATGTTCTTATTATTCAACACCCACCTATGAGTGAGAACATGTGGTGTTTGGTTTTCTGTTCTAATGTCAGTTTGCTGAGAATGATGGTTTCCAGATTCATCCATGTCACTCATCTTTTTTATGGCTGCATAGTATTCTATGGTGTACATGTGCCACATTTCCTTTATACAGTCTATCATTGATGGGCATTTGGGTTGGTTCCAGGTCTTTGCTATTGTAAACAGCACTGCAATGAATATACGTGTGCATGTGTCTCTAAAATAGAACAATTTATAATCCTTTGGGTATATACCCAGTAATGGGATTGCTGGGTCAAATGGTATTTCTATCTCTAGATCCTTGAGGAAGCACCACACTGTCTTCCACAATGGTTGAACTAATTTACACTCCCACCAACAGTGTAAAAGCGTTCCTATTTCTCCACATCCTCTCCAGCATCTGTTGTCTCCAGATTTTTTAATGATCGCCATTATAACTGGCATGAGATGGTATCTTAACGTGGTTTTGATTTGCATTTCTTTAACGACCAGTGATGATGAACTTTTTTTCAAATGTTTGTTGTCTGCATAAATGTCTTCTTTTGAAAAGTGTGTGTTCATATCCTTTGCTCAGTTTTTGATGGGGTTATTTTTGTCTTGTAAATTTGTTTAAGTTCTTTGCAAACTCTGGATATTAGCCCTTTGTCAGATCGGTAACTTGCAAAAATTTTTTTCTCATTCTGTTGGTTGCCAGTTCACTCTAATGCTTGTTTCTTTTGCTGTGCAGAAGCTCTTAAGTTTAATTACATCCCATTTGTCTATTTTGGCTTCTGTTGCCATTGCTTTTGGTGTTTTAGTCATGAAATCCTTGCCTATGCCTATGTCCTGAATGGTATTGCCTAGGTTTTCTTCTAGGGTTTTTAATGGTGTTAGGTCTTACGTTTAATTATTTTTATATTTAAAGGTGCAGAATTTCTTTTTTATTCCTTTAGGTATTTTTGGTCTTTTTCTGGGATGCAGTTAAATTAGTGGGAAACAATCTGATTTTTTTCAAGGCTTGCTTTTAAGCCTCCTTCAGTGGGCCCAGTATCAACCCAATCTAGGGATAATTTGACCTCACTCTTTAGCCCATATTCTTCAGAGGACTCTACTCAATGTCCAGTGTGTTAGGAGGGTTTTCCTCTATGACTGATGAGAGCATAAACTATTTGTGGCCCTGTGTGAGCTACAGGGATTGTTTTGCCTGCTTCTTTCCAGTGGTTCTTTCCCTGGCCTTAGACAGTTTCCTCTGCAGATCTCCAGAGCTCTCTCTTTGTAGAGCTCTTTGTTCTCTGGTACTCTGGCCTGAAAAGTTTTGCAACCTCAATATCCCTGAATCCTGAATTGTTTCCTCAACTTGAGGAGACCACTGAACTCTGGGTTTCCCCTGCCTGTGCTGGAAACTCCAACCAATAAGTAGGGCCAATTATAGGACTTACCTCATTTGTTTCCCTTTTCTCAGGGATCATTGCCCAAAGAGAAATATTACACAAAATGCCTGACCAGTAAATACTCCTAAAGACAGTCAAGATCACGAAAAACGAGAGAAAGTCTGAGAAGCTGTCACAGTCTAAAGGGGCCTAGGGAGATGTGGTGACTGAGTATAATACGGGATCCTGGATGGGGTTCCTGACACAAAAAGGACATTAAGTAAACTTGAGGAAAACTGAATAAAATATAGGCTTTGATAATAATGTATCAATATTATCTCATCAGCTGTGACTAATGTATCATATTCATCTAAGACATGGTGGAAAATAGGAGAAATCGGTGTAGGGATGTACATGAGCCCTTTGTATTATCTTTGCAACTTTTCTGTAAATCTTACACTGTTCCAAAATAAACATGCTGTTTTTAAACAGCAATAGTAAAGCTGAATAAACACTGGTCTACTTTTTAAGTACCACTATACACCTACTATTCTAAACAATTTTAGTGAGAAAATTCTCCTCCCCACTGGGAGCCACAATTCCTCACACATGCGTGTACACACACACATTCACCCGCCCCACCTCACCCCCCACTGCTCCGCCTTCAACCACCCCCAGCCTTGGTATGCCACTGATCACTCTAACCAATGCTAGTGAAGCAGTGGAAACGACTTCAGGTTCCTATTGCAATCCAACTTAGGCCTCCAAATTTCTGATCCTTCAATAGGTCTGCAGTCTTTAATCCCATGCCCAGCTCATACCTGCCAAGGCTTACAACCAATCAGGCTATCAATGAGCACTAAATTCCTCAATGTGCATTGCCCATTATGATTCATAATAAGAATTTCGTGGGGTTCTGACCCAGAGCTGTGACTCTCAACCCTGACTGCACAGCAGCATCACCATACAGCATTTAAATATCCAGGCCCTAGCCCAGATCAGTTATATCAGAGTCTTCAGGGCAGGGTGCAGCCATGAGCACCTTATTAAGCTCCCTGGGTGATTTTGGTGTGCAGCCAGGGTTCAGAACCAGATACAAAGCTTTTCAAACACCCCCTTGGAAAGTCTGATTCAGGAAGTCTGGGATGGGGCCTGAGAACTTATTTTTTTAACAAGCATTGTAGATACTAATTTTTTCATGTAGAAAGTTTGCTTTAAAGGACTAAATATGATGCCATTCTATTCTTTGCCACAGCCTCTGAGTGACTCTAGGTTCAGTACTGTGCTCTCATTCAGAAGTGACTGGTTTTTTTGTATATATATATATATTTAAAAAAGAATTAAAGAAACCTTCCAAAAATCATAAATGTTTGAACTTGCCATGTTAGAGTAGACCTTAAAAGAGTCTAGTATTATATATTTGGTCACTATAATGACCAAAGTCACCCACCCACATTTTCAAACAACTCCTAAGGCAGAAAACACTGTTCTGGCTGAGAGTCCCTTGGCTGATGCTTACAACCCACCCACATTTTCAAACAACTCCTAAGGCAGAAAACACTGTTCTGGCTGAGAGTCCCTTGGCTGATGCTTACAACGCAGCCACAAAATCTCTCCCAGGCTGACACCTACTCTAGGGACAGAAAGTTTATTATTTCCATAGCCAAGCCACTAAATCTTGTGACAGTGCTAGATAATAGAAAACTAGAAGATCTAATATTTTTTCCTTCTAGAAAATGGGAGAGACACTGGTCTTCACAGAATTTCCTATCACCTCTGCCATTCTCCTTGTCTCTAAGACAGAGGAAGTGGCTTGGTGCTGCTATGGTGGAATGTTTGTCTCCTTGCCCCCAGATTCATATGTTGAAATCCTAACCCCCAATGCGATGGTATTCGGAGGTGGGACTTTTGGTGGGTGATTAGGCTATGAGGATAAAGCCTCCATAAATGGGATTGGTGCCCTTATATTTGATGGGCAAAAACCACAATTACTTTTGCATCAACCTAATAAAAGAAACCATGGAGAGCTCCTTTCCCCTTCCACCGTGTAAGGACATAGGGGAGAAGACACTGTCTATGAACAAGGAAGAAGTCCCTCACCATACACTAAGTCTGCTGGTACCTTGATCCTGGACTTCACAGCCTCCAGAACTGTGAGAAATAAATTTCTGTATTTTTTAAGCCATTTAGTCTATGGAGCTCTGTTAGAGCCCAAACAGACTGAGACACAGACTTTCTTCCGAAAGTGCTCTCTGCACTGAGCTTACACATCTATCTAGGGCAGGAGATCTGTACTCACTGAGAGTAACTCACCATCCTCCCACTTGCTCTAGGCCCAGGGGCTCTGAAACTCTTTGGGGATGCCCTCTCCTTTGCTGAGAAAATGAGGCACAAGAGATGGATGCATTCTAATTCTTGTTTGCTCCCTTTAAGTTTTATTAAACTCATCCCAAAATAGGCTTATAATATACTCTGAAGGTCCCATGTAGGCTCATCTTCAGTTGGAAACAAACAGGATAAGAAATTACTATGGACTTTTATTTGCAGATGGATCCTTAATTCCTAGGTGTAATCTTAGTAATCTGATTTTGGTGATCCAAATATCTTTTCTTTTCCTGCTTATTTTCTTCAAACTTTCTTTTCAGAATTGGGTTCCTAAAAATGAGCATGTGTGAATGAATAATTAGTTTGGTGAACATGGATATAATTCTTTCAAATATGAATAGTTTTCTATTTTATTTGTTTTTGGTTTTTGCTGCTGTTGTCTATTTTTTTGTTTTGTTTTGTTTTTGGTGATGAAAGCTTAAACACACTCATACATTTCGTTTTACGTTTTTAGGTTGTCTGACTTGTTTGCCCAACTATAGTGATAAATATTTGAGAAATATTTGTAACAGATAAGTAGGCAAACATAAAATACTCAAACAAAACAGCAAGTCGCTGTATACCAGAAGGACAAATGATAATTCAGCAAAGAAGAAAAATGAAATAAATACCATTATAAAAATGAGGGAAACTGTTTCGAGTAACACTCAGACTGGAAGCTGTTCTGTTTCCACTAAGAAGCCCAGGTTGTCTAACGCGTGGCTCTGAGATGAAAGTATTTCAGGAACACAGGTGTAGGGGCTGAATTGGAGGAGAGTGATGCTCCCAGGATTTGCAGGAGTTTAGTCCTAATAATAAATAGAACAAGATAATGCACAGAAGGAATGAGAATTTCCTGCAATGACCGCATTAGCCCTTAGAATCCAAGAGTCCATTAGTCTTGCCGGCATTAATCATGATGAAACTGACAGCACAGGATGCAGGAGCGAGGCAGGAGTCTTGCAGAGACAGAAGAGGCATGCAGAGACAGAGACAGAGACAGAGACAAAGAGAGCTGTGATAGGGAAGGTAGATGGGTAACACTGGAGTACTCAATAATCCATCATTGATATATACAACTGATATGAATGCATATATGTTCAGATTGATGCTTTAGGAAACTGCAACTTACTTATTTTCATGCTGTGCTTCCAGGCCTCTTGACTTTTTAGTAAACATTTCTGCACTGTAAGGGCCCTTCCTAAGGTTGCTGAAAAGAAGCAACTGATGGAAGGTAGCATGAAGGAATATGATTAACTATGGCATTAAAATCTAAATACAAATTAGAATACAAACATTGGGTATGGAATCTTTTCACAACAACAGACCAAATCAAGCTAGTGTTTGTCTGAGTGAACAGCTTAATTCAGATCCCAGAGTATAGGATTCCAACAGCCAAAAGTCTCCCTGACCATCTATCCTCTCCCTCTTCTTCCGTCCCTTCCCTTCTTCCCCCAGCTCTGCTTCTCATTCATGAAATTCTTATAAACACAGGTGCTGGGCTAGTTGGGGTGGGCACCAAATGTGAATTCCCCATCCATCCTGGGCTCCCAAGGTTCCCATCTGTAGACAGCCATTTCTGTGCAGGCAGGTGCTTTTCCAGGACAGGGAGCAGGGGGCTCCTGGCCCAAAAGAGACATAATTACCCTGCCCATGAAGGAGAGGGGAGGATTCTGAAGCAGCTTCACAGAGGAGAAATTATATGTTCAGTCCCAAGTCGTTGGATTCAAAGGGCAAATCAGTTACCTGAGGTAACCTAATGCAAAGCACTCCTGGAAAGATACCTCCCACTTCTCAGATGTCAGATGATCCTATTTCAGATTTATCAAAGCAGCAGGGATTAGCAGAGCCATACACCCTTCAGTTCTGCTCCCTCCTCCTCTCCGCTGCTTTGTTTGTCTAAATAGTTGTTTTAGTGAGTGAGAAGAAAGAATGGGAGGTAATTAGCGTGTCTTGTAATGTTCCGTGTTTAGTTTTGTAATCCTTCTGTCAGGTTTATTTTCATGTTAAGCAAAGGAAGTCCCACTGGAATATTATAATCTCTTCTTAGTGTTAGCAGAAAGCCATGGTATTTAAATTAATAAGGAATTTTTCAAGAAAACTAAGGCTTTCCTTGAGAGTGTCAGTTTAAAGAGCATGTCATTCTTCAGAGTTTGCCTGTCTCCATAGTGTTTAAGGCTAGAGATAAGAACCTTTCTAAGAAGCTGGGTATGTGTTTTAGGTTTGAATTGTATGATCTGCTGAAAGTGACATCTATGCCATGACATTCTGTGCCCACAGAGCCTTTCGTCCCCTTCTGCCCGCAGCATCTGCCCCAGTTTGGGCTAATCAAGGCCCCCCTGAGCCAGTGCAGTAGCCTCTTAACTTGACTTTCACCTCTTGCCCTTCCCTTTGCTACCAGACCTGCTGACCCTTCATTTGCTTTAAGACCCTCAAAGCCCTACCCTGCCCCAGTGACCAGGTCCTAATCCAACTTTTTCCCTGACCCCTAATCTTCTCCTCCACACACTGATTTCAGATAAACTATTGCTTTTTCTCTTATCCATCTTACACTTGTCTACCCCATGCCTGTCCCTCTGTCCTCTCCATCCCTCCCAGGCCAGGTCTGGCCCATCTTTCAGAGTCTGCCTCCTTCAGGAAGTTTCCTCCACTTCTCCAGCTGGAAGTGCTCTCTTGCGCCTTGCATTCCGTAGACTCCATCTCCATCTGTTTATGGCACTGGTCAATTTTCTCCTTGTTTTATGAATTTTTCATTCCTTAAACAATGTACCAATAATTCACCTTTTAAGAAACTGGAACGCTACCTATAAAGCTTAAGACCCCTTCATATCCACTCTTCTCTGCTCTCCAAACAGAGGTAACCACTCTGATGAATTTGCTGTGTTTTTTCCTGGGCTTAGACCCATGCCTATATACACATATAATTATATATAAACATATACAATCTGCAACTTGCCTTTAACACAGCATTATTTTTTTTTAATCTGTCCATGTTGATGCATGTAGATTTAGAGGTTTGCTTTTCAATGGAATTTCGTTATAGGACGACACTTCACATTTTATTTAGCCAGCCTTCTGTTTGTCAACATTCTATTGTCTCTACCCAGAGGATCTTCCTGCCAGCTGGCCCAGCTAACAAACATCCAGGTGTTGCCTCCACTAGAAGTCTTTTCTGACTCCCCACTCTGGACTGAGTATTTCTGCCCTCCTTTGTTACCACCCCTTCAGTTCACAGTTCTGGGAAGACTGGCATCCAAATTCTATCCCACTGTCTTATCAAGCAGCTTCTCTTTCCTCACATGCCCTTGCATCCAATGGCCAAGGCCCTGAAGGCCCAGCTTCCACTCTGCACATTATCAATCAATTTATTTGCCCAGAAAGAAGAACAGCACTCTCTCCTCTCTCTCTCTCTCTGTGTCACTCTCCAAGGAACCAAGGTGCTGACTTTTAAAACAGCAATGCATTTAGCAGTTGATACACACTTCCAGATTTTCATGTGAGCTCCTTCAGGGTGTCCATTCATTACTGCGTCTCAGGAACCCAGCAGAGCTGGACATATGGTAGATCCTCAATAAATATATTCTGGATCAGCTTGTCTTATTTTTCATACATGATTTCAAGTTCCTTGAGGTCAACATTTGTATCTGATTTATCTGTCACCCTCTCAAAGCTCTTGCATGGGGCTTTATCTATATTATTTAAATGAATCACAAAACAAGTCAATCTGGCCATTTCAGACAAAGAACCACTGCCTTCAGAGAAATTAGTGGGAAACGAACTGAAAAAACATCAGTCAATCTTTGGTATAACCAAGCAAAAAATAATAATAATAATTGCAGGAGAGGAGACAGGAACAAGACCAGTGTTGAGCCATCACCCTGTGGTGATAGAAGGGACGCTGCCAGAAGGCTGGGTCTGCTCTGGGCTCCAGACTGGCACCAGATTCTAAACCTGGGCCTCAGCATCTGTTAGTGCTGGGTCCTTCCCCCTGAGTAGGTCAGGAACTCAAGGCAGCAATGAGATTTACAAAGACAATTTAAAAGATAGTGCCCGGCCTGAGTTTCTGCTGGTCTGTCCTGTGTCAGTGTAGGAGTCTCCTGGTGTCTGTGAGGAGTTCCTGAAGCCCTTCTCTTGGCACTGTCTTAGCCTTAGCCCTGCCCTGGCTCCCCTAGAGAACTTCTCCTAAATCTCAGAGAGGCAAGTGCTAGCACTCCGAAGAACTTCCTGAGAAGGGTCTGTTTGCTCTTTAGGAGCCTTTTTCTACCAGGATCTCAGGTACCAAGGTCTTCAGGGATGTCCAGACCCAAACCTTTGCTCATAGTACCCTGAATGTATACCCCTGTTTAAAATCCTCAGTGACTCCCCCAGTATCCCTGGGATAAAGTTCTAACTCAAGCTGTTGTTGAGAGAGTTTCTTCCTTATTTACCTCCTGGTTGTCTACAGTTCATCAAGTCTAGATTCACAAAACTGCATGGATGCATCATGTTCTCTCTTGATTCAGACCCTTTGCACATGTAGTTCCTTCTACCTGGTATACTTTCCCCCACTCTTCCCATGACTTCATGTATCTCTTCTCCAGCCTCAGCCTCCCTTGAATACTCCCTTCCCACCTCATCCTCACACCTGGCCATATGAGACCATCTTAAGATAGGATTTTATACACCTCATACATCTCCACTGTAACCCAATAAGTATTACTGATTTAATTATGCACCCTACAATCTCTGAGGGTAGGGATCATATTTGTCTGGATCACTTTCTTATCCCAAATGCCTGGCACAATGCCTTAAATGGAGTAAGTACTCACTAAAGAGTCAATGAGGGAAACAAATAAAAAGAATACCTTCTCCTGCCCCCTGTCCCTGATCCTACAGTGCCTTCAGGGCCAAGTTTTTCCTGAATTCTTTTGTTGAATAGGAATCCCTGGAGTGCTCTGATTTAGAGTCTTTTCCTTGAGGGTTGTACTATGTTTTAAGAAAATGACTATTCCCAGCTGCACAGTTTAGGTACATAAAATTTGCATATTGCAATAAATATTTAGCCTCATGAATTTCTAGCCTGTTAAATAACAGAACTTAAAATGCTAGGTAAGCATGTAAAAGAAGATAGCATCGTAAATACCAGAAAATTACAGGTTGGTGATTTTTTTTCTTTGATTTTGTAACTTTTTACCACATGAAAGAGTGGTTGACTCAGAGAGAGTCTTGGGTAGAGTTTTTCCTTAACTTCTTTCTTGCTGATCCATTCAGGACAAAGAGGAAAGCATCTGCAGTGGGAGACGTGAACTAGACAGCTGCTCAGTTCACAACAGATCTCTCTTCTCCAGGAATGTCCCCAGACAAAGGAGTGGCCATCAGAAACTACATCTGTGCCAAATGTGAAGGACTGGTGAAAATCAACTTCTGACCCAAGCAAGGCCAATTGATTTTTCTTCTGAAATTTGAAATTTAAACAGTTTTATATTCTCAGAGGCTGGAGTATTGGAGTAGAGTTAATGCAACAGTGGTCCCTAGAGACACAGCTCACAGATCCTGCTGGTAAGGTCTCCTGAAGTATTTGTCCTGGCTGTTGCCTTTCCTGAAGTCTGAGTTCACTCTTTCCTCATTCTGTAAGCCACCCCCAGGATCTTTTCATACATTATCTTTTGGGATACATTAATATATCCACAAACTCATCTACCTGATCCAGGTTAAAGTTAGGATTTCATTGCTCAAACATTCTCTCACCTTGTGAATAAAGCTGAGTCTCAGCCTGACCTACAGACTTGGGTTGTAGCTGGACTTGTCAGTGGCTGCCTCTCATGCAAGATTTCCTAGTACCTGGCAAGACTGGGAAGCAGTAGGGGCTTCAGGAATCCAGAGCTTAAGAGAAAGGCTTGTTCTACCAGAGAAACAACACTTGATTTGCCTTTCTGACAATTATTTGGTTCTAAAAGTAGAGGAAACAATGCATACAATTGCTATGTTGAGTTTGCTAATCAGCATGAGAGAGACAAATCACCAGTGGTGAGGAAGAAGCCCATCACGTCAACCACATGAACTAAAGTGATGCCCTAGACTTTAAGAAATTAAACATCTGAACGTTCTGAGGAAAGACAGTCATGACTATAGAGCCATGCCTTGAAAGGAAATATGGCTCAAGAGGCTTTAAAAATAAAATTCTAACTATATAATCACAAATGACTCCAAAGTGAAAGAAAAATAACAGATAACTAGAGAAGCAGCATGGTTTCAGAGGGAACTCTCTGATAAGCCTAGATTTTTAAATATGAAAGAACATGGTCCCCACCTTCAAGGACATCACAATCTGGTGGAGATGATAAAACTCTTAACCTAATAATTCAAACCCAAAGGAGACAGTGCTAAGAAACCCTGGAAGAGGGACAAGGACAGGCTACTGGGAGTGGCCAGCAGCCACTTCTAGCTAGTGGGGGGGTAATATATTGTCCTGTCCTGCCAGCATTTGTTTCATATCCACTAGGTCAGGCTCCTTATTACATTGTAAAACAGGAAAGGCCTTTGTCTTCTTTATCCTCTCGAGTCTTACTTAATAATTGCTCAGTAAATAATCTAGTGCCAGAGCAGCTGACCCATCACACTTTCATCACAGTGAAGATTGCTAGCATCAGTAGAGCTTAGGTAACTACCATTTATTTATTGCCTACAACTGCAAGATACCTTGTGGATTTTACTTCATTCCACTCATACTATGTCTCTCCTTATACTATATCTATGGGTAAGTTGTGCTTTTTCCCATTTTACAGATGAGAGAACTGTCCTTTGGAAGGGATAAGATGACCTACCCAAGACCACACAGCTATTAAACCATGAAATCAGGATTCAAAGTCAGAAATGGAAGTCTTTCCATTCTTTCTGCTCTCTGCCTCTACAGAGAATCTGAAGAATGCTGAGTGCAACCCCCTCATTTTACATACAGCCAGGAAAATGGTGTCCCCTCATATTGGCTGATTCAAGAGGGTCCTCAGTTCACCAGAGGAACAGAGGGAGAGCCCAGTGCTGGAACTGCAGCTGATTCCTCTAAGGAAAGAGGTATTGAGATGTTGGCTTGAAAGCCCAGTCTACAGTGGGTGAAAGAGCAAGTTTGCCTCCAGCCAAGCTTCTGGTATACCCAGATAGTTCACCCTTCTGCATGACATGGCTCCCAATCTGCACATCGAAACTGGCCATTTTTGTGCCCTCATGTGTTTTCTCTACCACTGTCTGTCATTTGTTTTCATCAGTGAGTCAGTTGTTTTTTCATCAGATTTTTAAGTCCTGGAGCTCAGTGACTTTGTAAATGTTCAATGTATGTTTATTGAATGGAATTCTTGCTATTTTGAAAAGATTGATTCAAATGTAGGTCCTTTTCATATTTAGTACTTTGAAAAAGAGGTAATTTTGTAAAGCTTCCTATAAACACTATAAGAAATGTATTAGCACCTCACTATTTGCTATAATCCCAGGTTGGAAGAACCTAAAACCTACTTCTTACTTAGAGTTTTACATTGGTCTTCTTCTAGTCTAGTGCATTATTCAAAAGCTTTCTTATAAATTTGAAAGGATATTCTTCCCAAAAGACAGAAAACATTAAAATTTAAAATAAAAATATTGTAAAATCATCAAATTGCTCCATCAACTGATGAATAGTTAAACAAATTAGAGTTGGAGAATCCATTCCAGGCAATGGAATATTATCCCACCATAAAAAGGAATAAAATACTATTCACGTTACAGTATGGATAAACCTTGAAAACATTATGCTAAGTAAAAGAAGCCATACACAAAGGTCAAATGCTCTATGATTTCATTTCTATGAAGTGTCCATAATTGGTAAATGCCAGCCTTGGGTGGCTAGTGTTTGTCTTGGGTTGGGAAATAGGGAGACAAGGGGTCATAGCTAAAGAGCACAGGGTTTCTTTTGGGGTGATAAAAAAAGTTCCAAAATATATTGTAGTGATGGCTGGAAAATTCTATGAATATACTAAAAACCATTGAATTGTACATTCTAGGGGGTAAATTATATGGTATGTTAATTATATGTCAATAAAGCTGTTACCAAAAACCCTTTTAAATCATAGTCTATTTCATTAACTGAATTTGTTTCCCTTGTTAGCTTTGCCTCTCAGACTCAGCTTTGGCAGAAAAAGCTTGACAAAACACTGAGCCCTGCTCAGTTCAAGCCCGATTTCACACAGGAAGTATTGCCTTTATTTTACCCTGATTCGTAACACAAAGAGTTTTCTGTCTTCACCTGGAAAGATGGGTAGACCGAATCATTTAGGGCATGCTAGGAGCCCTAATGAAAGGCCAGATTGCCACTAACCACTCAAGGGGGATTGAAAAAGGCCCTGGTTCGACCTAAGCTTGAACAGACCAGAAAGATGAAAAATTGAGAGATCAAATTTTTGATCCACAGGCCTTGAAAACACCCAGTTAATCTCACTGCCATGCCATTCCTTGTTGCTTCTTTGTTTATTAAAGGAGACTTTCTTTCATGTGGTGTTAACTTTAAGCACAATTAACAAAGTAATTGGCACTTCTGTATTTTTTTTTTGTCCTAGACTACAAAAGACAACTGGGTTCTCCCTCACATCATAAATCTTGGGCTTGTTGTTGATGAATTACTCCAGCTCTGTGTGTGTGTGTGTGTGTGTGTGTGTGTGTGTGTGTGTGTGTGTGTGTTTAAATTTACTACAGCTTACATCTCAGTAATCCTGTTGACTCCTGGAAGCCTCTGTTAGGTGATCATAGCACTCAAAAGTCAAAGACTTCCCTGGTACTTGTTGGACAACAGCTTTCAAGGCAAGGAAGGAAGAGGTGGTTGGATCCAAGCAATGTGAATAATAAAGCTTTGAAGCTGGGAGGGCGGCACACAGAGGTGATGCATAATTCATCAGGCAAATTAATCAAGTCCCCTTTCCTATGCCCATTGCAATTACTGGGAACACGCAGAGTCATCATCTTTCTCTCCCTCCCTCCGCCCCTTCCCTGGCACTGGCAGCTCCGGGAGAAGCCCTGGGACACCTCAATTTGAGTCACAGGCAGCTCAAGCCGCACATGCTGGGCAGAGCGGTACCTGGGAACGTGTCCCTCTGTGCCTCCGCTTAGACGAGGCTTTCTCCAACAGTGGGGAACTGGGAGAAGCACAAGTGGGGGTTTGGTGTGCAGCAGAGCAGAGAGTGGGGACAATTAGTTTTCTTCATGCTTGGCTGAGCCTTAGTGTAAGGACGGACCAGCTTAGAGGGTGAGGCAGATTGCAGATAACAGAAGCTTCATTTCCAACTGGCCCTCCAAGCATTCTGCCAGGCCCAGGAGGAGAGGAACAATGCCGACCACCTCAAGAAACGCCAGCGCTGAATGCTGAGGCGAAGCCTGTAACAAAACAGGGAGGGAAAAACAAAAGCAATAGACAGGGCTTTGCCTAGAAATGGTTTCTATAGTCTCCACCAAAAGAGCAAAGGAAAAGAAAAAGGCTCCATTGAGGACAGAAAATGAAGTCCAGTAATGAAACATATATTTCTCACACAAGCAAGAAGCAGACACACACACTCATACACATGGGCCATTGTGTGAGCAAGTCCCCTCTGGACCAGGGATGTGTGTCTCTGAGAAAAATTTATTTTTGCTTCAAATAAAAGACCTCTCACTACATGGCCTTCTAGCTGTGGTATGTGTCACCAAAAAGGTTCCATGGTATGCGTGACTTGAGATGAATGCTAGGCGCCAATGGAAGAAGCAAGCAAAGATTTCAGCTCAGAAGGAGGAAAAGAATCACTGCTATCATTTGTGTTTTGACCTTCTCTTCTTTTATATGTCATAAACCAAGCTAAAACTTAGTAGCTTAAAACAATATTCATTGTATAATCTTTTGTGGTGTTTGGGGTCAGAATTTCAGGCTCAGCTCCATTGGATCCATGTTGTATCAGTTGAGGTCACTTGATGATACTCAGCTGGCATTTGGGCTGGTTTGGATGGTCCAAGATGGCTTTACTTATGTATCTTGTGCCTAGGAAGAGATGGCTGGGAGGCTCTGCTCAGCTGAGACTGTCCACTAAACCTCCCCAGCATGGCATCTCCGGGTTCCCAGAGAGAATGTTCTCATAGACAGGAGTGGCACTGGCCACTTTCTCTCTCTGGGTCTGGAAATTGGCATAGCATTACTTCCGAGACTTTCTGTGGGTTAAAGCAGTCATAGAGCCTTCCAGGGGACAGACCTCACCACCCATTGGTGGAAGAGTTAAGAATATGCAGTCCTGCGAATCTGCATTTATCTCCAAAATTTCATTAAAAATATATGAAGCAAATTATGAGATTAAAAATATGCAATTATCTCTAATCCATCATACATTTCTTCTTCTTGGGGGATCAGAAAGAGAAAATTAGGTTACAGATGGCCCAGTGTGGAATGTGGCATTTGGGAACATTAAAAGAAGCAAAGAGAATCACTCGTACATTTACTGCCTGACAACCCAAGTCACAAGTTTCTGCAAGGGTAGATCTGGGTGAAGCTGAGGAGACACTAGATACATGTGGGGAAGGAGCAGAGGTCTCCAAATCAATTTCCCAAATTCTCCAGTTCACTTCCCAAATCTCTAATTCAAGTGGTTTTCTCCCTTTTCTGAACTTGCCTTAAAAATCATGGCAACTTTCTCCAGTGTTTCCCCTAAATGATCATTATTTCTGAATGGCTGCAGGCACAAAAGCATTTATTTCTTCAGTGAATGAATAAACAAATGAATCTAACTTGGCTTCTTGAGTGCAGAAATGCATCTTAAATGTCTTTCTATTTATCACAAGCTGTGTAGTGCATGAGGAATGTACACGTCTGCTGTATGGTTTTTGTGTTTTTCTTCATCGGTTGACGCCTTCATCCCGGCGTAATTTATTGGAAGAAATTTCACTGCAGGGTAGCTTATCTTCCATAGCCTCATTTCGTCCACCCATTCTTTCTGGATGTTTTTGTTCCACTTCATGTGATAACTTTCTCTTCTTTACATTTAATACTTTAAGGAAAGAGTTCAATATCCCCTGTTTGCAAGACTTGGTTTCATGGGAACCTTGGAGGTTTCTAGACCCCATTCAGTTGTGAAAGGCTGGGCAGGACTCTAAGGACACAGCCACAGGGGAGAGCCTAACACCAGAGCTGTGGAAATTCACCCTTTTTGTTGGTGCTTTGCATCTGTCAAAGGCCAATTCAGACTCCCACCAACAGGCACATTTAAAGGATACATGTTCAGGAAATTTGTTATCCATGCCATTTCAATGAGAGCCAATTCTATTAACTCCCCCGAAGCCCCATGCTTTATGACTGGGCTTTCAGGAGCAAGCCTTGAATAAACTTTTCAGTGATTTCACAACACTTCCATTGTGGCTGTTCCATTATGAAGCAGATGAACATTTTCTTGAACAATTAGACAGGGTTGTGTAGAATAAAGAGTGAGGTTTGCCTGAGATCACAGAAACCTATCTGCTTAGGTGATTCATTTTCTTCCAACAAGGCAGCCCATAATAAGCTTTTCTTCTGGAGCCTTGTCTTGTTTCCCATTTCAATTAGTGACAATGACTGGAGAATGGGAAGAATGTCTTCTTCATGTCCTTGTGCTGCAAACAAGGCTGGCCAATGATGAACGAGGGGGGGGAGGGGGAAAGCAGAGTGGGGGCAGCGGAGCAGCTGCAGGAAAAGCAGCCTGCTTTCCCAGGGAGACTGCAGCACAGGCTGGAGTCTGGAGGAATCAGGTGGCAGAGCTAGGATGGGGAAGAAAGACTTTTGACTTGGGTGTAAATACAGCAGGGACCAGGTCACTGCAGAGAGAGTGGCAGGCACAGTGTGATGCTGAGCAACACTGCCTCTCTCCCATGCCTCAGGCGGGTCTGATCCTCAGGCCTTGCCCCCTGGTATTTGGGACAGAGCGAACTGTCACTCTTTCAATGAGACATTTGTATACATATGTTTCTTGACATGGTTCTGCCACGTTGCTGATTTGGACACAGAGAATTTCATTGTTTTCCTCCCACTAGGTGTGTCAACCGATGGCTCTTTTAGAGGCAATGTGAAGATGAGAGAAACCCAGTATCATGAATTCATTCATTCATTTATTCATTCTGAATAATGAATGAGGGTTTACTTGGCATATACGGCATACAGTGATTTGCAGGTGTCTCCACTTCAGGCACATGCACTAGAGAGGCAAGCTTTTTGCCTTTTTGTGTCTGTTCTTTCCATCACATTTCTCTTGTCCTCCCTCTCTACATGCAATTCTTATCTGGCAATTATTAACAGCTCACCTCTCCATTCCAGACCCTATTTACATTCCTGCAATACAAAAGTGACCAGATCACAGCCCCTGCATTAGTTTCTAAGAGCTACTGTTACAAAGTACCACAAACCTAGTGGCTTTAAACAACAGAAATAATTTATTCTCTCATAGCTTTAGAGACCAGCAGTCTGAAATCAGGGTGTCAGCAGGGCCATGCTCCTGCCAAAGGCTCTAGGCAAAAAAGGTGAGGACCTTTCCTTGCCTCTTTCTGGCTTCTGGTGTTTGCCAGCTATCTTTGATGTTCCTTGACTTATAGATACATTACCCCAGTCTCTGCCTCTGTCATCACAGGGCATTCTCCTTGTGTCTCTTCACATCATCTTTCCTCTGTATATGTCACTTTCTGTCTCCTCTTCTTTTAAAGATACCAGTCACATTGGATTAAGGGTCCACTCTAGTCCACTCTAAGGTAGTCTTATCTTAACTAATTACACCTGCCAAAATCCTATTTCCAAATATGATTGCATTCCGAGGTTCCAGGAGGGAATGAATCTTAAGAGACACTATTCCACCCAGTATACTGCTCTTCTGGAGCTCAGAAACTAAAGGGGGAAGAAACTCAGGTAAAAAGTAATTGCAGCTTTGAATGATAAGCAATATAAGGAAAGTCTGCACAAGACCCAAAGGGACACACAAATAAAGAAGCCATCAGTTCTGAAAGTTGGGCTGGAAATTGAGTGAACTTAAAGGGAAAGATAGGGATGGCCCCAACCCAGGGAGCTAAATTCCCAGCCAGTTGCCCATCACCCCTGAAGATCTTGAAGGAGCCATGCAGGAGACACAGTTTTTATCTTTGTTTTGTGAAGGGCAAACCTGTGAGCTGGGTCAGACTGTGGGTTGTGTGGTCCACACACTGCAGTTGTGTGGCCCAAGGAAGCCAGGTGGCCTCCCTAGCTTCTTGCTCCCGGGTGTACTCCCAGGACTTGGCCTCCACAGGGGACCCCTTCAAGGCAAGATGAACAAAGAAGAGGAAATGCAAGGGGAAGAGTGGGGATCCCATGAAGGCCCATTTATTGCAGAGCCTCATAAAGAGGCAAACCATACAACAACTTGGGGTTTTAGCCTCTTCCTTATTTCCAGTCCCTAGCAGTACCCTTGGCCCTCTCTCCCAGTGTTCCTCCTCTTCCTCTGGGGTACAAAACAGAAGTCTTAAGGTTTCCCTAGATATCAACAAGTAAAATAAGAAAAGAAGGAGATGTTTGAGTTGAATCGTTGAGCTCTTTTATAAAATGAGAAGAGGATTGAGAGGCAGGCTTGGAGATGTGTAAAGGCAAAGTCATAGCATAGCCACTGGCATGACCACCACCATCCCAACATATATACATTTCTGTACTATAATTTTGGTTGGAAAAGACTTCTCAGACATATAGGTGACTTTGGGCCTGACCCAAGCCACCACACTATCCCCCTTCATCTTATGCTAAACAGATAGGTGTCTGGGATACTATAAAAGTCCTTTCAGCAAGGATATTTTATTCTTGGGAACTGCTGGGATATATCTTTAAAAATGATAAAAAGAGTCTACCAAAGTTACATCTTATTTTAAAACCTGCACCTAACTGTTGATAGGTCCCAGAATCATCCCGGATAGTATAAGCATCATAAAGCATTCAGTGTTTAGTGATGGGATCAGGATTCAACCTAATCGAGACAGATACATAGTGCTTAATAACGTGCTGAATGTGGCAAGTTAGTTGCTTAGGCAATAGCTCTCACTCTCTGCAGGGCCAAAGATGTGTTTTTTCCCACTCACTTCCATCCTGAAGAAATGATCTAACTGTGTAAGACCAACAAAGATGTCATACCAAGGACAAGGGCAAGCCTGGCCTGGGAGCAGAAGAGGGATGGATTGCAAGATCTAATCTATAAGCACATCTCTGGCATATGTGACCATCTAATAAATAGTTGGGCTTGATCTTCACCTTGAGTCATATTACAAAGGGATTCATCCTATTACCTCACACTCTAGGAAAGGGGAATTCCTCGACCTCCCTGGGGGGGGGGGGGGAAAAAAAAAAATATATATATATATGTAATATATTATATATATATGTAATATATATATATATATATGTAATATATATTATATATATATGTAATATATATTATATATATATGTAATATATATTTTATATATATATATATATATGTAATATATATTATATATATATACATGTAATTCCTATTCTCTCCCACTGAGGGAGTAAAGAGGACTGGGACATCTCTGTTAACACCAACATTAATACCATGTTAAATTAGTCACATAAGAGATGTCTCCATCCAGACCGTCATGAGTTAATTGAGCAACCTGATGGACTTCTCACACCCTTCTGTGATGAGCTGACACCTGCCCCGCAGGTCTGGAAACGCAGCTCTGCTCATGTCCCACAGGTATCAGCACATTTCCCCCAGGGATGCTGGAGTTTTTTTGTTGTTTGTTTGTTTGTTTGATTGGTTGGTTGGTTGGTTGTTTTGTTGTTTTTATTTTTGTCCAGCTTCACTGGATCTTTTGGACTCAAACGCTGCTTCCTCTGGGTTTGAGCTCACAGAAGGGATCGCTGCTTCTCCATGATGAGGTGAAAGGTGTTCCATCTCTAAGCTGGGTCAATTGTCTTTTGCTCCACCCAAGGGGTAGCCTCCAACTCTTTCTACTCATCCTTACCACCTTCATGCTGGGAGATGGTGGGACCCTTTGAGGTCCATTTGGAACACTACCTGTTGCTGTATGCCCTCTGTGTGAATATCAGCATGTCAGGACAGAGTGGAAGCCCTCAACCAAGTTCTCACAGGTTCAATGTTACCCTATAGCAGTGAGACAGACACACCTCAGTCTCAGAGCATTTCTCAAACTGGCAGAAGTGCTGAGTGCTGCACTTGAAATGCAGGATCCCTGACAGCTCGGCCATCTCATTTGAAATGAGGCCTGTGGCTGGCCTGCATGTCCACACATGAGGTCTCAAGCAGTTCTTAATCATACCGTGTTATGCAGGGATGCCCCAGTAGCACA
This sequence comes from Ateles fusciceps, assembly GCA_036589455.1. Taxonomy (NCBI): domain Eukaryota; kingdom Metazoa; phylum Chordata; class Mammalia; order Primates; family Atelidae; genus Ateles; species Ateles fusciceps. The sequence continues at coordinate 4,130,258 of JAZHEH010003356.1, read as the reverse complement.
TTTGTAATAGCTCCTGGAGAATATTCCTCAGTGTAGCAGTCTATGAGATAAGGATGTACTTTCTGTTCCTTTGCAGCAAAACAGAAAACAGAAGCCCACAGGCAGCCAGGCTCTGATCTGAAAAGCAAGGATTGGGAGTGAAGGAATTGATATAATTCCTATTTGAGGACCCATGTATTACGTCCAAGGGATTATATGTTTCTTTGGGATAGTAGAGAGAAATTATAAACTGTTTGACCTTCAGCGAGAAGAATTCTCATAATAACCAAGCCTCCAAGTCCTCCTTTGATTAGACTGAATCTGATCAGAGAATTTTTCCCCTAATATCTATGCAGTAATAGGCACTTGCTCATCTCCGATAGGACATGCTTAGGATTCGTAACTACAGGATTTGTCACCATAAAATCTGTAGTTTCGACTATCAGGTTGTACAGACTTAAAGTTGATGTATACTAATTGTTGTTCTTCACTGGTCTGAGTGGTCTGAGTTTTCAATATCCCCCGTCCTATCTTTGAGAGTAGGTTTCCGCTGCACATATATTGGGCAGGGGTGTTGTAATTCCTCTAAAAATACTCTGGCCACAGGAATGGAGCTACATTTATTTATAGCTACTTCTGCTTCTTCTCTTGTGTCTGAGATCATCATGCCCCACTTAACACCACAGGGTGGTTTCCCCAGAACAATAGTACCTACACTCATAATCTCACCCACAGCCCGGGTGATGCACACTTGCATATAATGTACTTGGCAATTATCTCCTTTTTTTTTCTCTAACAGGAGCTGCTAAAGTTCTTATCTTGGATGGGGTTGAGAAGGGACAGGTAGAAAGCAAGCAGTGGCCCCAGGATCACTTAAGACTTTCTTTTTTCCGTATATGCCTACTCATATACAGTACACAATCTACCATCTTTACTTTTGTGTTTTTTAGGGCACTATTGACTGCTATGGTCTGAATGTTTGCATCCCCAAAACTCATATGCTGAAACCTAATTCCCAATGTGACAGTATTAGGAGTGGTGCCTTTGGGAAGTGATTAGGTCATGAGGGTGAAGCCCTCATGAATGGGATTAGTGCCATGGGATTAGAGGCTGAAGAGATCAAAGTCCTTGTGTTCTGTCATGTGAGGGTACAATGAGAAGATGTCCCTATATGAAAGAAATGGACATTCACTACACATCAAATCTGCTGGTGCCTTGATCTTGGCCTTCCCAGCCTCTAGAGCTATAAAAAATAAATTTCTATTGTTTCAACTATCCAGTTTACGGTATTTTATGGTATTTCAGCGGCCTGAATAGGCTGATACTGATTCACTGAAAAAGACTCTTTTTCATTAGACTTCCAATACTCTGATCCCCATATTTACAAGATTGAAAAGTTTAGATCCCACTTATAGAGTTATGATGGAGATTTTCTGTAATTCCACCATAACCTATAGCCTATAGTTCTACAGAGCAGATATACTGCTCCACAAATCAGTGTTCATTTGGGCAATTTTGCAGTTGAGCTCTTATGATTTCCCTTTCTATGGTTCTCAGCTGCTTGAACTCCCACTGACCTTTCTCACAAGCTTCAATCCTACCCTGGAGTTGGAACCTAAGACTGACAGTTACTTGTTTTATAGCTGCTGGAAAGAATCTCTGGAAGTGGTGAAGGATGTTGGCAAGCCCCCTTCCCTTGCCAATCCCCCAGGCTCTTGAGTCTCCCAAATGCAACAACCTCTCTGCAGCTAAGCCCTTAACTCATAAAGAATACAGAAATCACCGTCCACTAGACCTCCCATCCAATGCTGCCCCGCAGCATGCAATTTTCTGCTGATAAGTGAGGTGCTGTTATCAGTCCTCACTCAGAATGCTACTCATCCTTACTTCTTAACTGTATTCTCAATAGCCCACTTCAGCTCTAGAAACTGCAGATATAAGTAGAGTATCAGGCCTCACTGTCAGAAAGAATGCAAAAAGTTCTGCTTTCTACAGTTTTCCTGGCACAACCTTCTATTCATAACCACCTATCAACCTTCCAAACCAGCTTGTATGTGATTAGACAGGATATTAGGGTCAGCAGAAGGCACAGCAGGGGTGAAATGGCCATTCCACTCAGGTTGGCATGCTGATCACCTCCCACCAAAGAGTTCAGGCCCTAGGCCTAGCCCTTCTATTTGAGAGCCTAAGGCTGCCCACCCAGGTCATCTGTGCTCAGAAAAACCTCAAGTTGAATTAGTAAGGAGTTTGACAAATCACTCATTATAATCATCAAACCCCAAACTCTCCTTAGTTTTCAAGGATGGAAGGTGAGGGCTGAGACCTTAGCCCCACTTAAATGACTCACAGCAGAACAGACAGCAGCAAAGAAACAAGGTAAGTCATCAGCACCAAAGAGCTGGTTCTCACAACCCCTCAGGTCCTTGCAACACAATCATGCCCTTCAGAGACATGAGTGTTTCCAAGGGGCTCTTAATCCCAACTACCATCTCCAACTTCAGTCCACTCAGCTGCTGCACCTACACTGGGCTCTTTCCTATCCAACAGCATGCTCCTTCCTTTCTACCTACTTTGCACTTGCTGTTCCCCCTGCCTGAATAAGTTGTCCCTGAGTCTTCTCATTGCTGGTTCTTTCTTATCCTTCAGGTCTCAGGGCTCCTCAGACTCCCTTTTTGATCTCCCTACCTAAAGTAGCTCCTCATTCCCACTTACTTCCAATTTTTTTCACCCTGGTCATTTATATCTATACACTTGAAGATATTATCTGCTTCTGCTGAGTCTCTAGAATCTTCTCATCTCCTACAACCAGACCTTCATGAGTATGTTTTGGGCCATGGTTTCTCCATCAAATTCCATCTGCTTTCTGACTGCAACTGTTCCTTATATTTTCTGGTCAATTAACATAGCCTTTTTTTGTTTTCCAATACTGTTATGAGTTTTCAAAGTATTTTTCTGCCATTTCTATGGTTTTATGGTGAGGAAAAAGGCTGAAACATGTGTTTAGCATGCTATCTTGATCCAGTCTCTTCTCTCCATTTTCTACATGCAGGAAATCAGGTTCAGAGAAGCTAAGTAACTTTCAGGTTCACACAAGTTAGGAAGTATGGCAGAACTAACATGTATCATGATGATAATGAATATCCCCCTGGGATTGGCATGATAATGAGGGTAGCACAGAAGGGGAATAAGTCTTTATTTTACATACGGAGTCATCCCTAACTTCAAACTATCACGCCTATCTGGAGTTTAGTCCAAGAAAAATTAAACATTGCTCTCATAGGTATAACAAGTGATACAGATGGGAGGCAGTGAAATATTGGGTAGAAGAGGGCACTTCCCAGGCAAAGGCCCCACCCTCTAGCCTGGAAACTGCAGCCCTAAATAAAAATGGTTATCCCTGTTTTCCCGACCAAATGTTGCCTTTTCTGAAACCACCCTGGCCCACCACATGCCACTCCCACCCCCCGCATCTTGTGCTTATAAAAACCCCAAACTCCACTGGCAGAAGAGCACAGTGGTGTGGCAGAGAAGAAGAGAGAAGAAGAAGCAACTGAGTGATGGAGACTATGAATAGGCATGCTTAATCTCAGACGGCACTTGGAGAGGAGCCCTGCTGGAGACACTGGGGCTTCAGGGGAAAAATCATCTTCCTGCATCATCCCCCTCCCAGCTCCTCTTTGCTGAGAGCCACCTCCATCACTCAATCAAACCTCCTCATTCACCATCCTTCAAGTCTGTGTGACCTGATTCTTCCTGGACATCCAGACAAGGACCCGGGTATCAAGAGGGCAGGGTGTAAAAGGCTGTCACTCTGATTCTCCACTGAACTGGTTAACACTTAGCCATCAGCAGATGGCAAACACTAAAAGAGCATTGTTTGTGGCACATGCCCTCTGGGGCTCCAGAGGGCGTGGGCAATCACGAGATGCTGCCATGGGCTGGTAAGGGGTTAATTTCTGCCGGCACCTAAAGGCACTCGCCCCAGCTCCTGCACCTGCTCACCTACATGCTCCCCTCCCACAAGAGGTTTGAGCTCAGTGGCTGAGCAAAATGTGCCATTCCCAGGCTCCCCCATCACAAATCTCATGACGGGGTCAGGGAACTGTCCCATCTCACAAGGAGGTTCAATAGTTCCAATATTTCTTTTATAGAATATTCAGTCTATTTCATTAAAAATAGTTCCTCTTACAGGGATTATTCAAGTCTAAAGACCAGCTTTGCACATGTCAGCATTGCATGCTATATTATGAGGCAGCAGAGTATAGAAATATCACTGGCTTTGGAATTAAACAGGCTCATTCTTTACCAGTTGGTCTGAGCTTGGATTTTGTAAAATGAGGACTTTAACTGCAATTCTTCATGGTTATGAATACACTGCAGTACATGATAAGCAGTCCTAAATTAGTAGTTGCTGTGAGTATTAATGGGATAGTCTCTTGCTAAAACAATATAATACATATATATTTAGTTTAAGCAAGAATTATGATCACCTTAAATTTTGTTTTGGAACTTTTATCAAAAGATTATTTTGATTTCTGTACTTTTCCCATTAAACCCCAGCTTCAGTTAACCTTGCCCTATGATCTATGCTCTGTTTCTGCTACCCTCAAAGCTTATATCTCTTGGCCCTTGGAGGCTGAGAATTCTCTCCATGTAAGCTAGATAACAACAGCAGGTTTTCCCAAATCAATCCATAAACTTTAGTTAATTGTTGCTGATTCTAAGGAAAGAAGAAGAAATCTTTTACCCAAACAAAACGTACCATAAACAAGGTTTGCCTACATTCCACACAACAATGCATTATAAAGAACTGAATACATGAAGCTGCTAAAGAAAGGGAAGCTATGGAGAATGTTTTCATGAGAAGAAATGGCAAAACTTATGGGGGATATTGAGAATGTAAGTCCTTGAACTGAGACTGATTGGAAAAAAATTATGAAAAGATTGTCTGCCTGAATAATAGAGTAACTAGCGACCTTGAACACAGAAGGAGTGTAGAATACGAGAGAAACAATGAAGTCTTTTTAGAACAGAGAATAATACTCATAAGAGGCAATTTTTAAATGAAAGACAGAATGCTCTGTAATAGAAATACTGGAGGTCTGAACCACCTTGTAATTCACAGAGAGGGGGAACACCAGTGGCCTTGCTTAGAAGCCCACAGCTAAGAGAAGGGAGAGCAGCTTGAAAAAAAATTATTAATTTCCTTGGAATGAAGCCAGTATGACATCTCTTATAAGGCTTGGCCAGATTCTTACAGGATCACTTTGGACAATGAAATCTAATGAATATTCAAAGACAAAAGCCAAGGCACATCTGGTTGTACCAACAAGATGTAGAGTTGTTTGCTTTTTAAAACAAAAACACCCTGTTTTCCTGCCTTTTGTACACTTTGTAATATTTGCCCTAATGGAAAAAGAAGTTTTTATCAAATTGCAGGCAAAAACAATTGATCATGAAATATTATAGAGCTTCGGTGGTAAAAAGATAACCATTAAGTGATTTGAGGAGGGGAAATGATGATTTTGTAGACCTCTCTTCAAACGTAGTTTGGAAAGCTACAGTGGCCTTTATTATTTCTGTCTACCCAGCATCCCTCCCCCTCCCTTGAGGTACTGTGTGCCTCTCTGGGTATCTCCACCTTTGGGGAACTGCTCCTGCCCCCTCTTCACAGGTTCCAGTGAAATTGCCAAGCGAAAGACTCCATTCCGTGGCTTCCCATCTGCCTCTCTTTTCTGAGTTGGAGGTAATTTGTTGTTAACTTCATGTGGCAGAGGGGCCAAAGGAGCTTTCTCAGACCTCTTTTATAAGGGCATTAATTCCATTCATGAGGGCTCCACCCTCACAACCTAATCACCTTTCAAAGACCCACCCCCTATCACCATTGAGCCCATGAGCCAGAGCTAAGAGTCTTTACTCCTGACCTCAAAATTTTTAACAAAGCTTCTCTTCCCTAACTAATTGCAAATCAGAAAATCTTTAAATCTACCTATGACTTAGAACCCCCTACTTCAAGATATCCTGCCTTTGTGTAACCTCCAAAAACTAATTTGTAGCCTCCATGTATTGATTTAGGATTTTGCTTGTTAATTCTGCCTTCCTGAAATTTATCCCTACCTTTAAAAACTCTTACCTTCAAGCAATCTGGGAGGTCAAGACTTAAGCATTAGCTGCCTGATCCTTCTAGCTTGGTGCCCTGCAAAGAAGCACCTTGCTTTCTCCCACTGCAAACTTTGGTATGGATATCTGGCCTTACTAAGCACAGCAAGTGGACCCCAGTTTGGTTCAATAACACCCTTCCTACCCACTGGGGCAGTGGTACTGCCCCCCACAGATTTGGGCAGCCTCTCCCTGATGGCTTTGCTGGGAATAGCCAGTCCAAGGCACTCACAGGTTGGAGTTGTGTGCTTGTAGCTCTCCTAAGCTGGAATCACACACAGGTGGCTCTACCATCTGGGGTCTCAGAGCTGACCCTGCCTCCATGGAGGCTCTCTGCCTGGGCCCCAGCTCTCTGCAACATCCTTTGGAATCTAGGTGGAGGCAGCCGTGCCCCCGAAGCTTGGCTGGGTGCAGTGCTTGCTGCACTTCAGGCAGCCAAGAAGCATGGCAACCCAATGCAGTGAGGGAAGCCCATGATGTGAGGTAGCACAGGCACCAGGGATCCCCTCTCTTGATATTGCTTCAGCCCCAGGCCCTGGCACTCTCCTATGATAGGAGGGGGCAACCCCAGTGATCTCTGAAATGTCTTTGGGGACATTCTTTCATTGTCTTGGGCAATGTGTTCTGACTTCTGTCCAGACAACTCATTAATCTCACCATTGTCTTGATAAATAGCACCTGGCTTCCACTGAAATGCCTGATGTATCAGTCACTTGTCCACACCCACTGTTCTCTTCCAAACAGGTTTTTCTTATTTTTTCCAATACAGATAGGCTGAGATTTTTCACAATTATTAAGTTCTGCTTCCTTTTCATTAACAATTATAGCTTCAAATCATTTTTATCCTTTTGCATTTTATTATAGCAAGTCCAGAGAAACCACATCATACCTTCAATGCTTTGCTTAGCAATTTCCTCAGCCAAATATCCAATTTCATTGCTCACAAATTATACCTTCCTCAAAATAATCGAACACAAAACAATTTGGCCAAGTTCTTTGCCACTTTATTTTTTAAAAAATAGCTTTTCCTCCACTGTCCAATATCATATTCCTCATTTCTGTCTTTCACCTCACCAGAATGGCCTTTCTCATCCATATTTTAATGACCATTCTGTTTATGACTGCTCAGGTATTCTCTAATAAGACTCAGGCTTTCTCTATAGTTTGCCTCTTCTCTTTCCGAGCCCTCACCATAATTTCCCTTAAAATCTATACATGTCAATGTAGACTTATTTTAGAACACACTTTAAAAGTCCTGTAGCTTCTATCCATGACCCCATTCTAAAGCTGCTTCCACATTTTAGGAATCTGTTACAACAGCACTCCCACTTCTCTGTACCAATTTTCTTTGTCCATTCAGGCTGCTATGACAAAATACCAGTAACTGAGTGGTGGCTCTACCTAATGAGTTTTTTAAAAAGGATCCTAATGAATTGTGTATTTTTAAGGCAACAAACCCATGCTTGAGAAAGGTGGAGGAAGATGGTGGAATAGAAGCCTCCACCAAAGTCCCCCCCCCAATAAGGACACCAATTTACCAACTATCTATAGTGAAAAAACACCTTCACAATAACCAAAAATTAGGTGAGCCCTCATAGTACCAGGTTTTAACTTCATACCAGTGAAATAGGCACTGAAGAGAAAGAAGAAACAGTCCTGAATCCCTGATGCCACCCTTCTGCCACCCCCCAGTAGGTCAGCATGGTGCAGAGACCATCCCTAGGTGGTGGTAGAGGGAGAACACAGCAATTGTGAGGCATTGAACTCAGTGCTGCCCTGGTAAAGTGGAAAAGAAATCTGGACTAAACTCAGCTGATTCCCGCCCATGGAGGGAGCATCCTAGTCAGAGGGGGAATCACAGATTCCAGCTATCAGAACTGGAGTTCCTGCAACCCTCACGACTGAAGGCTACAGGACACTGTGTCTCCAAGTAAACTTGAAAGGCAGTCTAGGCCATAAGGACTGCAACTCTTAGGTGAGTCCTAATGCCACACTAGGCCCAGAGACAGTGCCTGGGGGAGGGAAGGGTGACATTTACCCCTTCCCCAGGCTGCACAGCTTGCAGCTCCAAAAGAGACCCCTTCCATCCACTTGAAGAGAGGAGAGGGAAGAGTGGAGAAGACTTTGTCTTGCATCTTGGATACCAGCTCAGCCACAGCAGGATAGGATACTGGTCAGAGTTGTGAGGCTCCCCTTGCAGGCTCTAGCTCTCATATGATATTTCTAGACATACCCTGGACCAGAAGAAAGGCCACTGCCTTGAAGGAAAGGACACTGTCCTGGAAGCATTTATCTTCTGCTAACTGAAGAGCCCTTGGGCCCTCAATAACCAGCAGCAATACCCAGGTACTATGTCGAGGGACTTGGGTGAGCCTCTGAGACTTGCTGGCTTCAGGTAACAGCATGGCACAGAAGGGTAGACCACTAAGTGAGCTCTTAGGATCTCTGATTTCAGGACTTGACTCGGATGGTATTTCTGGACCTGCTGGGGGATAGAAGGGAGCCCAGTGCCCTGAAGGGTGAGTCCAGGCAACATTTACCACAAGCTGACTTAATAGCCCTTGGGCCAAAAGGGAACATCGGCAGTAGTCTGGCAGTATTCCTCGTGGCCTGAGGTGGCAGTGGTTATAGGGTGAGGCTCCTTTGCCTTTGGGAAATGGAAGGAAGAGTGGGAAGAACTGCATCTTGTGGTCTGAGTGCCAGCTCAGCTACAGTTACACAGAACATCAGATAGATTTCTAAGGTATATGACTCTAGTCCCTGACTCTCAGACAGCACATTTAGGCCCACATGCAATGGAACTCCAATATATCTGGCAGCAAACTTTTCAGTGAAAACCTTACAGGCCAGGAGGGAGTGGCAAGACATATTTAAAGTCCTGAAGGAAAAGACTTTTACCCTAGAATAGTATATCTAGCAAAAATATCCTTCAAACATGAAGGATAAAGACTTTTCCAAACAAACAAAAGCTGAGGAATTTTATGAACACCAGACTTGTCCTGTAAGAAATGCTAAACAGCGTACTTCAATCAGAAAGAAAAGGACATTAATGAGCAATAAGTAATCATCTAAAGGTACAAAACTCACTGGTAATAGTAAGTACACAGAAAAAAATACATAACACTGTAACTATGGTGTGTAAATTACTCTGATCTTAAGTAGAAAGACTAAGTGATGAACCAATCAAAAATAATAACTATTGCAGGTTTTTGAGACATACTCAGTACAAAAAATATATAAATAGAAAAAATAAAAAAGTTAAAAAGTGGGGGATAAAGGCTTAGAGTTTTTATCAGTTTTCTTTTTGCTTGTTTGTGTATGCAAACAGTGTTAAATTGTTATCAGCTTAAAATAATGGGTTATAAGATAGCATTTGCAAGACTTATGGTAACCTCAATCCAAAAAACAGACAATGGAGACAAAAAAAATAAAAAAACAAGAAACTAAATCATATCACCAGAGAAAAATCACCTTCAATAAAGGAAGTCAGAAGAAGAAAGGAAGAGAAGACCAAAAAACAACCAGAACGTAAATAACAAAATGGCAGAATAAGTCCTTTCTTACCAACAATAACATTGAATATAAATAGACTAAGCTCTCCAGTCAAAAGACATAGAGTGGCTGAATGGATGAAAAAGCAAAATCCATTGACCCGTTGCCTACAAGAAACACCCTTCACCTATGGAGACACACATAGAATGAAAATAAAGGGATGAAAAAGATATTTCATGCAAATGAAACCAGAAAAAGAGCAAGAGTAGCTATGTCAGGAAAAGTTTATGTAAAACTGTTGATATGGCTTGGCTCTGCATTCCTGCCCAAATCTCATTTTGAAATTTTAATCCCCATATGTCAGGGGAGAGACCTGGTGGGAGGTGATTGGATCATAGGGGAAGATTTCCCCCTGGCTGTTCTCATGTATCAAACAAAATAGATTTCAGGACAAAAACTATAATAAAAGACAAAGAAGGTCACTATATAATAATAAAGGAGTCAATTCAGCAAGAGGATATAACAGTTTTAAATATATATGCACCTAACACTGAAGGTTTATAAACAGAAATATAAAAATGTACTCAACATGATTGATTATCAGACATATAAAGCAAATATTATTAGAGCTAAAGAGAGAGATAGGTCCCAATACAATAATAGTTGGAGACTTCAACATCCCACTTTCAGTATTAGACAGATCTTTCAGACAGAAAACAAACAAAGAAATGTCCAACTTAATCTGCACTGTAAACTAAATGGATTTAATAGATATTTACAGAACATTTTATCCAAGAGCTATAGAATACACATAATTTTCCTCAGCACATCAATCATTCTCAAGGATAGACCATATGTTAGGTCACAAAACAAGTCTTGAAACATTAAAAAAACATTGAAATCATATCAAGCATCTTCTCTGACCCAATGGAATAAAACTAGAAATTAATGACAAAAGGAATTTTGGAAACTATACAAATACATAGAAATTAAACATTGCATTCCTGAATGATCAGTGTGTCAATGAATACATTAAGAAGGAGATTTTAAAATTTCTTGAAACAAATGATAATGGAAACACAACTTACCAAAACCTATGGGATAGAGCAAATACAGTACTAAGAGGAAAGTTTATATTAATAGTTATACGTACCTACATCAAAAAGAGGGAATACTTCAAATGAACCATCTAACAATGCATCTTAAAAGAACCGGAAAAGCAAGAGCGAATCCAGCCCAAAAATAGTAAAAGAAAAGAAATAATAAAGTTCAGAGCAGGAACAAATAAAATTTATATAAAAAATTAAAAATATTAATGAAAAAAGTTGTTTTAAAGTTAAGCAAAATTGACAAACCTTTCGCCAGACTAAGAAAAAAAGAGAAGATCCAAATACATAAAATCAGAAATGAAAAAGGAGACATAACAATTGATACTGCAAAAATTCAAAAGATTATTAGTGGCTACTATGAGCAATAAAATGCCAATAAATTGGAAAATCTAGAAGAAATATACAAAGTCCTAGACTCATACAGCCTACCAAGATAGAATTTGGAAGAAATCCAAAACCTAAATAGACCAACGAAAGTAATGAGATCAAAGCCCTAATAAAAAGTCTCCCATTAAGAAAAGCCCAGGACCCAATGACTGCATTGCTGAATTCTACCAAACATTTCAAGAACTAATACCAATCCTTCTTAAACTGTTTCAAAAAATAGAGGAGGAAATACTTCCAAACTCATTATATGAGGCCGGTATTACCCTGATACCAAAACCAGACAAAGACACATCAAAAAAAGGGAAACTTCAGGCCAATATCTCTGAATACGGATACAAAAACCCTCAACAAAATACTAGCAAATTGAATTCAACAATACATTAGAAAGATCATTCATCATAACCAAATGGGATTTATCCCTGGGATACAGGAGTGGTTCAACATATGGAAATCAATGTGATACATTATATCAACAGAATGAAGTATCAAAACATATGATCATTTCAATTGATGCTAAAATGCATTTGATAAAATTCAACATCTTTTCATCACAAAAATCCCAAGAAAAAACTGGGTATAGAAGGAACATACCTCAACATAATAAAAGCCATATACAACAGACTCACAGCTCGAATCACACCAAATGGGGAAAAACTGAAAACCTTTTCTGTAAGATCTGGAACATGACAAGGATTCCCACTGTCATCACCATTATTCAACATAGTACTGGAAGTCCTAGCTAGAGCAATCAGACAAGGTAAAGTTATAAAGGGCATCCAAATTGGAAAGAAAGAAGACAAATTATCCTTGTTTGCAGATTATATAATCTTATAATTTGAAAAATATAAAGACTTTGCAAGAAAACTGTTAGAACTGATGCATTCAGTCAAGTATATAAAGATATAAAGAGCATCCAAATTTGAAAGAAAGAAGTCAAATTATCCTTGTTTGCAGATTACATAATCTTATAATTGGAAAAATATAAAGACTTTGCAAGAAAATTATTAGAACTAATAAACAAATTAAGTAAAGCTCAGTAAAATTTAGAATCAACATTAAAAAATCAGTAGCATTTCTATATGCCTACAATGAACAATGTTAAAAAGAAATTTAAAAAGTAATCCCATTTACAATAGCCACACATAAAACTACATACATAGGAATTGACTTAATCAAAGAAGTGAAAGATCTCTGTAATAAAAACTATAAAACACTGATGAAAGAAATTGAAGAGGACACCAACAAGTGGAAAGATATTCCATGGTCATGGATTGGAAGAATCAATACTGTTAAAATGTTCCTACTACCCAAAGCAATCTACATATTCAATGCAATCTCTATCAAAATACCAATGACATTCTTCACAGAAATAGAAAAAATCATCCTAAAACTTATATGAAACCACAAAAGATCCAGAATATCCAAAGCTATCCTAAGCAAAAAGAACAAAACTGGAGGAATTATATTACTTGACTTCAAATTGCACTACTGAGCTGTAGCAACCAAAATAGCATGGTACTGACACAAAAACAGACAGGCCAATGGAACAGAATAGAAAACCCAGAAACAAATCCATACACCTACAGTGAACTCATTTTCAGCAAAGATGCAAGAACATACACTGGGGAAAAGACAGTCTCTTCAATAAACGGTGCTAGGAAAACTGAATATCCATATGCAGAAGAATGAAATTCAACCCCTGTCTTTCACTATATACAAAAATCAAATCAAAATGGATTAAAGGCTTAAATCTAAGACCACAAACTATGAAACTAGTACAAGAAAACATTGGGGAAATCTCCAGGACATTGGTCTGGGTAAAAAATCTTAAATAATACCCCACAAGCACAGGCAACCAAAGCAAAACTGGACAAATGGAATCATATCAAGGTAAAAAGCTTCTGTAAAGCAAACAAATACAATCCACAAAGTGAAGAGACAACCTACAGAATGGGAGAAAATATTTTCAAACTACCTATCTGATAAGAGATTAATAACCAGCATATATAAGGAGCTCAAACAACTTTATAGGAAAAAATCTAATAATCTGACTAAAAACTAGACAAAATATTTCAATAAACATTTCTCAAAAGAAGACATACAAATGGCAAACAGAAATATAAAAAGGTACTCAACATGATTGATCATCAGAGAAATGCAAATCAAAACTACAATTATGTATCATCTTACACCAATTAAAATGTCTTATATCCAAAAGACAGGCAATAACAAATGCTGGTGGGGATGTGGAGAAAAAAGAATGCTTGTATGTTGGTGGGAATGTAAATTAGTACAACCACTATGGAGAACAGTTTGGAGGTTTCTCATGAAACTGAAAATTGAGCTACCATGTGATCCAACAATCCCACTGCTGGGTATATATCCAAAAGGAGGGGAATCAGTGTATCAAGAGATATCTGCACTACTATTTTTGTTACAGCACTGTTTACAATATCTAAGATTGTAAGCAACCTAAATGTCCATCAACAGACAAATGAAAAAAGAAAATGTGGCACATATACACAATGGAGTACTATTCAGTCATAAAAAATGAGATCCAGTCATTTACAACAACATGAATGGAACTGGAGATCATTATTTTAAGTAAAATAAGCTAGGCATAGAAAGACAGACATTGCATGTTTTTACTTATTTATGATATCTAAAAATCAAAACAGCTGAACTTGTGGACATAGAGAGTAGAAGGCTGATTACCAGAGGCTGGGAAAGGTAATGGGTGGCTTGGGGGGGAGATGGGAATGGTTAATAGGTACAAAAAGTAGGAAGAATGAATAAGACCTATGATTTGATAGCACAACAGAGTGTCTATAGTCAATAATAACTTAATGTACATTTTAAATTAACTCAAAGAGTGTAGCTGGATTGTAACTCAAAGGATAAATGCTTGAGGGGATGAATATCCCATTCTCCATGATGTGTTTATTTCACATTGCATGCCTGTATCAAAACACCTCATGTACTCACAAAATTTTAAAAATATAATAACAAACCCATGCTTAAGTATTCATAAACAAATGACATGAAATTCAGGGGGATAAAGAAAATACATAGTTGATATGGTTTAGCTGTATCCCCACCCAAATCTCATCTTGAATTCCCATGTGTTGTGGGAGGGACCCATTGGGAGGTAATTGAATCATGGGGACAGGTCTTTCCTGTGCTGTTCTTGTCATAGTAAATAAGTCTCACAAGATCTGATAGTTTTAAAAAGAGGAGTTCCCCTGCACAAGCTCTCTCACTTTGCCTGCTGCCATCCATGTAAGACATGACTTGCTCCTCCTTGTCTTCTGCCATGATTTTGAGGCCTCCCCAGCCATATGAAATTGTAAGTCCATTAAAACTCTTTTTCTTCGCAGTCTCGGGTATGTCTTTATCAGCAGCATTTAAACAAACATACAGTAAATTGGTGCCAGTAGAGTAGGGCACTGCTGAAAAGATACCTGAAATGTGGAAGCAACTTTGGAACTGGGTAACAGTCAGAGGTTGAAACAGTTTAAAGGGCTCAGAAGATGACAGGAATGTGGCAAAGTTTGGAACTCCCTAGAGACTTAATGAACGGCTTTGACCAAAATGCTGATAATGATATGGACCATGAAATCCTGGCTGAGGTGGTCTCAGATGGAGATGAGGAACTTGTTGGGAACTGGAGCAAAGGTGACTCTTATTGTTTTAGCAAAGAGACTAGCAGCATTTTGCCCCTGCCCTAGAGATTTGTGAAACTTTGAACTTGAGAGAGATGAGTTAGGGTATCTGTTGGAAGAATTTCTAAGCAGCAAAGCATTCAAGAGATAACTTGGGTGCTGTTAAAGGCATTCTGTTTTAAAAAGGGAAACAGAGCATAAAACAGGAAATTTGCAGCCTGACAATGGGATAGGGAAAAAAAATCCCATTTTTTCTGAGGAGAATTTTAAGCCGACTGCAGATATATTCATAAGTAACAGGGAGCTGAATGTTAATCACCAAAGCAATGGGGAAAATATCTCCAGGGCATGTCAGAGACCTTCACAGCAGCCCCTCCCATCACAAGCCCAGAGACCTAGGAGGAAAAAATGGTTTTGTGGGCCAGGCCCAGGGTCTCTCTGCTGTGTGCAGGCTAGGGACTTGGTGCCGTGCATCACAGCCACTCCAACCATGACTAAAAGGGGCCAAGGTACGGCTTGAGCCATGGCTTCAGAGGATGCAAGCTCCAAGTCTTAACAGTTCCCGTGTGGTATTGAGCCTGCAGGTACACAGAAACCAAGAATTAAGGTTTGGAAACCTCCTCCTAGGTTTCGGAGGATGACTGGAAATGCCTGGATATTCAGGCAGAAGTTTGCTGCAGGGGTGGGGCACTCATAGAGAACCTCTGCTAGGGCAGTGTGGAAAGGAATGTGGGGTACAAGCTCCCACACAAAGTCCCCACTGAGGTGCTACCTAGTGGAGCTGTGAGAAGAGGGCCACCATCTTCCAGACCCCAGAATGGTAGATCCACTGACAGCTTGCAAGCACCATGAGCCTGAAAAAGCTACAGACATTCAACACCAGCCTGTGAAAGCGGCCATGAAGGAGTCTGTACCCTGCAAAGCCACAGGGGCAGAGCTACCCAAGACCATGGGAACCCACCTCTTTCATCAGTGTGACCCAGATGCGAAAACTAATAAACGAATTTGGTAAAGTTTCAAGACACAAAATCAACATACAAAAATCAGTAGTATTTCTATATGCCAGTTACATGTTATCTAAAAAAGAATCAAGAAAGCAGTCCTATTTATAATAGCTACCAAGGGGGTGAAAGATACCTGCAATGAAAACTTTAAAACATTGAAGAAAGAAACTCAAGACAACACAAACAAATTAAAAGATATCTGTGTTCATGGATTGGAAGATTCAGTATTGTTAAAATTTCCATACTACCCAAAGTGATGTGCAGATTCAACACACTTCCTATCAAAATATTAATGACATTCTTCATAGAAATATAAGAACAATCCCAAGATTTGTATGGAAGCACTAAAGACATCAAATAGCCAAAGCAATCCTGAGCAAAAAGAACAAAGCTGCAGACATCACGCTGACTTCAAAATACACTATAAAGCTATAATAACCCAATCGGCACGGTACTGGTATGAAAACAGACACATAGACAAATGGTGCGGAATAGAAATCCAGAAATAAATCCACACATTTACAGTCAACTGATTTTCAACAAAGGTGTCAAGAACACACATGGGGAAAGGACAGTCTCTTCAATGAATGGTGCTGGGAAAACCAAATATTCACATGCAGAAAAATGAAAGACCCCTATCTTTCACCATATTAAAAAAAAACTAAAAATGGATTAAAGACTGAAGTGTAAGACCCAAAACTATAAACTACTAGGAGAAAACTTAGGGGAAACATTTCATAAAATTGGTCTGGGCAAGAATTTTTTGGATAGGACCTCAGAAGCACAGGCAACAAAAGCAAAATAGACAAATGGGACAAACCAAAAAGTCTGCATAGCAAAGAAAACAATAAATAGAGTGAAGAGACAATCTTAAGAATAGGAAAAAATATTCACAAACTTTCCATGTGACAAGGGACTAATATTTAGAATACATAAGGAATTCAAACAACTCAATAGCAAAAAAAAAAAAAAAAAATCAGATTTTAAAATGAGCAAAAGACCTGAATAGACATTTCTCAAAATAAGCCATACAAATCACCAGGTAAATGACAAAATGCTCAACATCACTAATCACCAGGGAAATGCAAATCAAAATCACAATGAGGTATTACCTCACCTCAGAATGGCTGTTATCTAAAAGCTGAAAAGTAACACATGCTGACGAGGATGTAGAGAAAGGGGAACTCTTCTTTTTAAACACTTTTTTTAAAGAAAATGCCTCACCATGTTGCCAAGTTGGCATCAAAATCCTGGGCTCATCTATTCTGCCTCAGCATCCTGAGTAGCTGAGACTACAGGCCCATACCACTGTACCCAGCTGCTAGAAAGGAAAATTCTTATACACTATCGATAGAAATGTAAATTAGTACAACTATTATGGAAAATAGTATAAAGGTTTCTCAACAAATTAAAAGAAGAACTACCATATGATACAGCAATTTCACTACTGAGTATTTATCCAAAGAAATTGAAATCAGTATGTCAAAGAGAAATCTGCATTCCCATGTTTATTACAGCAGTATTCATAATAGCCAAGAGAAGGACTTAACCTAAATGTTCATCTATGTACAAATGGTTAAAGAAAATGCGGTATATTTACACAAGATAATATTATTCAACTATAAAAATGGAATTAAATCCTATTATTCACAGCAACACAGATGAAGTTCAAGGACATATGCTAAATTAATCTAAGACACAGAAGACAAATGCTGCATGATCTCATTCATAGCTGGAATCCACAGAAGTTAATCTCATAGAAGTAGAGAGTAGAATAGTGGTCACCAGAGGATGGCAAAGGGGGCAGGAGGGAACAGAGAGGGATTGGTCAATGAGTATAAAGTTACAATTAGATAGAAGGAATAACTTACAATGTTTTATTACACACTAGGCTGACTACAGATCGTAACAATGTATTATATAGTTCAAAGTAGCTAGAAAGAAGATTTTACACGTTCTCACCACAAATAAATGAATAAATGTTTCAGATGATAGATATGCTAATTACTCTGATTTGATCATTACACAATGTACACATACATTGAAACATTACACTGTAACACATATATTTGTATAATTATTATGGGTCAATTAAAAAAAATTTTCTGTCAAAAAACAAAATATTTAGCTTCTCACTCAGACTTCTCTGACACCAATTTGAAGAAAAGGGGAAGGGATGTCTTGTTACTACTGGGTGGTAATGTAAATCCAGCATTTCCGCCTGTCGTCCACTGCCATCATAGGCTGGGAACCAAATAGCTTTATACTATTTATTTCTAAGTTAATTTCTTTTCTGTAAGAGAATTTATTATGCATGATTTCAATCTTTTTAAATTTTATTGTAAGTGGTTCTACAGCCTAGCATACAGTCTCTCCTATTGCATGTTCAATGTTAACTTATAAGGAATCAGTATTCTGCTGCTGTTGAGTATTTTATAAATGTTAATTGGATCAAGTGTCATTCAAGTATTCTACATTCTTATTTATTTTCTGTCTACATCTACCTGTTCTATCAATTGCTGATAGTGGGAGTGTCAGGTTTTAATTGTGATTTGTCTATTTATTTCATATATTTGCTTTATATATTTTGGACCTCTCCTATTGTGTGTATACACATGTAGGATAATTACATTTTTTAGCAAATTGACCCCTTTGTTAATATGAAATGGTCCTCTTTATCTCTGGTAATAGTACTTGTTTGAAATCTACTTTGATACTAATAAAGCCACTTCGGCTTTCTTATAATTAGTTTTTTGCGTAGCCTATGTTTTTATCCTTTTGCTGTTATATGTGTCATTATATTTAAAGTAGATTTCTTATAGGCAGCATATATATTGGTCTTGTTTTTTTGTCCAATGTGACAATCTTTGTGTTTTAATTCAAGTCTTTAGAACATTTACAGTTAATGTAGTTTTCAATATCATTTGGTTTAATTTACCGTCTTGCTATTTTCTGTCCCTCCCATCTCTTCTTTATTACATTTCTCCTCTTGAATTAACTGAATTCTGAAAGTGCTCCACTATGTCCCCCACTATTGGCTTATTCGCTTTACTGTTTTCTTTTTAGAGGTTGTTCAAGAGTTACAAATTGCATCATTAATTTATCACACCCAACCTTCAAATAATATTATGCCACTTTCTATACAGTAATGTTAGAACCTTATCACAGTATCTTCCAGTTCTCCCTTCTGCCTGTTACTGTTATACATTTCACTTCTACATGTTATAAACCCCAAATTTACTATTTTTACTTTAATTGGTAAGTTGACTTTTAAATACATGAAAACATGATAAGCAAAAGTCTCTAATCTATTTTATATATATATATATATATTTTTTTTTTTAATTGCATTTTAGGTTTGGGGGTACATGTGAAGAACATGGAAGATTGTTGCATAGGCACACACATGGCAGTGTGATTTGCTGCCTTCCTCCCGATCACCTATATCTGGCATTTCTCCCCCCATGCTATCCCTCCCCAACTCCCCCACCCCCCACTGTCCCTCCCCTTTTTCTCCCCCCCCACAGACCCCAGTGTGTGATGCTCCCCTCCCCTGTGTACATGTGTTCGCATTGTTCAACACCCTCCTATGAGTGAGAACATGCGGTGTTTGATTTTCTGTTCTTGTGTCAGTTTGCTGAGAATGATGGTTTCCAGGTTCATCCATGTCCCTACAAAGGACACGAACTCATCCTTTTTCATGGCTGCATAATATTATTTTCAGATAAGTTTTAGAGTTACAACAAAATTGAGAGTAAGGTACAGCAATATCACATATATCCCCCTTCTTTCACACATGCATAGCTTCCCCCAATGTCAGCATTCCCCACCAGAGTGTTACAATGGATAAACTTACGTTGATACATCCTTATCAGCCAAAGTTTTAATCTGTTTTTAAATTTGTCTATTATGTTTTCAATTTCATTATGTTTTTCATTTTTATAAGTTATACTTGGTTCCTTTCTGAATGTCTCGGTCATTACTTATGAGTTCTTATTTCATACTTACGTTTTCAAGCTTGGCTTTTATCTCTTGAAATGTAATATGCATTAATATTTTATTTTCTGTCTCTATTAGTTTCATTTATGTTTATTATTTCATTGTGTGTTGCTATTTTCTTCATCTGTTGCTCTGAAGGTGAATAAATAAATAATAGCATATTATTTTAAATCATGATCTAAATTAAATATTATTTTGTTAGAATTTTGTCCACCCATTTTACTAAGGATTTGCACATATATGTTATATTGAAATATGTGAAATTGATTTATAGTTTTATTTTAAAGGGCCATTCTTGTAAATATACTCTTTATGCAACTAACTTTCCTGATTTCCTGTTACCATTTGTATGTTAGCCTTATTTTTTTTTTTTTTTTCATTTGTTGTGGGACTTTTTCTTGCCAAAAAGATTGATGTTTACCCTTTTCAGGCACTTAGGGGCATTACCCACCCAATGTCATTTTAAAATCAATTCTCAGCTTGAGATATTTTTATCCACCTAGGTAATTTGAATTTAGGTAAAAAATTATGGTTACAAAAAGGAGAGACAGTCTCTCTTACTTCCTTGTTAGTTTACCACTGCATTTAAAATGTTTTCTGATAATGTATCTACCATTTTATATAGTTTTTTGTTGAGAGTGTAGGTAAAGAAACCTAGTTAGCCACATATATAGATCAAATATATCAAGAAGAAAAATTTGGTAACAGTCTATCAAAAGTAGAAGTGGTTCCTAGGTTTTGAGTTACTTTACATTTAGAAATGTCATCCAAGTGCATAAATACTCATTTCAAAGATATTTACTTAAGTATTATGAGAACTAGCAAAAAAAAATGCGAAAAAAAAAACAACCGCTACTCTGAGAAGACCGATTAAATAAATGTTTGCACTTCCAAACACTGAGCTATTATAGCCATTTAAAAATGAGGTCATTTATATATACTGACATGTTTTGGTTACCAAAATATAATGATAAGTGAAAGCAGGAAGCTGCAGAATCATGTGACTGGGAAGCTATACATTGTGTAAACTGGCCAATAGGATGGAAGAAAGACTTACTTTCCACTGTTTACCCTTTTATACCTTTAGAATTTTGGACCATGTTTATATATTACATCTTCAAAAATAAAGACAGTTATAAAAAGAAAATACAGTTTTTCCTATTCTTAACATATCATTTTTTCTTAAATTAAGAATGAGCATTGGATTTCTTAAAATTGTTTCTTTAAGCATCTTTATTTGTGCTCATGTATTTCCCTTAAATCCATTATTTAATTCTAAAATAAATTAATATCCTGGATTATATTATTAAGTTCTCTAATATTGAGCTATTCTTGTATTTTCTAAATAAACCTAATGGGTAATATTAAATTGTTATTTTAACAAATTGCTAGAATTTTATTCAGTCCTTCTTTACTTATGATTTCTACATTTATATTCAAAAGTGAATTAATCTATAGTTTAATGTTGAGAGTACACTCTTATTATATTTTGGAATTTGGATTATCCCTGAAAGAAGAGCTTGAGGACATTTCTAATTTTTCCCTGTAGGACAATAATTTAAGCAATGTAGGAATTATCTAGATTTTGAAGTTTTTATTAAAACCCAGATAATAATAATTCTGATCCTAGTATATACAAGAGTAAATCTTTTATTCTTAAAAAATTTATGTTTGTGTTCTTCCAGGGTATTTTATGTTTTCTTGGGTAAATTTTGGTAATTTACAGTTTTCTAAAAAAGCATTTATATTACTTATTGTGATATTCTATGAATAGTATATGTATTCTCTGTTTTATATAAAATAAATAAATTTTGAGTGTATAACTAAACAAATGTATCTGTATATGTATAATCATATAGCTAATATCCAGATTAAGATAAACATTTCTATCATTCCAAAAATTAATGTCCTCTTTAGTCAATAGATAGTCATACCACTCCCTGGAATATAACCATATTTATGAATTTGTATCATCATAGAAAATTGTGAGGGGTTTGCTATCATTGTGAATGATAGAAAAAGATAAGCATTCAGACAGGTTTCCCTTTATGATTCCAGGCCCTGGTGGGGACCAAAAGTCCACAGCCCACTCATTCATGGCCACAGCTTCCACAGATTTACCTGTAAACATAAGGGCCCAACTTCCCTGGCGTCATCAGACCCAAGGGAAGACTGAGTTCCAATGGTCGCCAGCCACCTTGTGCTCAGGTTTTGATGCATTTCCCAAGGTCTCCTTCTTGAACATTCTTTACTGTGGTCCCTCTTGAGCATTCCTCTGACTTCTGCTGGTGGCATCTAAAATATGCCTGGGTCTTATTAAATGCATAATTGCCAGTAGCAAGTATAACAGGTGATGTAAAATGGTCTTCAGGAATTTCACTGCTCTGTCAGATTTTGTTTGATTGGTTGACTGGTTTTGCCATTATCATTAGAACGTCTAAAATAAGCCATAGCCCCACCCCTTACTCCTTTAGACCTATTGCCAATGTTCAAATGAGTGTAAGAAAAATCTTCCATTTTACTCAGCAAGCCTCCTACCAAGCGAGACCAGGGATTGAAGCCAACAGCCAGCGTGTGTGTGTGTGTGTGTGTGTGTGTGTGTGTGTGCGTGCGTGCGTGCGCGCGCGCGCGCGCTCGTTGAGGAAGGCTGGAGAGCTGATCATTTTCCTACCAACTGCCTCGAAACAATGTCCTAGTCCCTCTTTCTCCAGCTTTCAGTTTTCCCAGTACTCAGTTGGAGAAATAGGGCAACTGATTTCTCTTTGGCTGGTGCAAGACATCTGGACTTTTTAAGCAATGATTGACTTTTCTAATATTTGTTTTCTGTTTTTCAAAAATTGAAAATCTTCAAAGTTCTCAGCCTATGTATGATGCTCCACACCATTTCTCAAAGTTGTCACAGGCGTTTTCGTTTGTTTCTGTTTTTGCATTTTAATATGAATTTAGGATTTTGATAGGGAAGAGGGGGTAACTATGTTGATTCAATTTGCCAAGTTGAACCTGGAAAACTGACATGAATATATTTCAAAAAGTAACCTAAGGGGCCCCAGAGGAAATGCTTCATTAGGAGCAATTAGTTTAATATATTCAGACCTTTCCAGAAATGCCTAGCTCTTGGTTCTTTTCAATTTGGGACGGAGGATCAAATTGGATCTCATCTGATCAAAGCAGCTAAACAATTTGTAGCAGAAATTGCATCAAGAAGTTTATCTATACTTCTTGTACTTTTAGAATCTTTAAGAACTTTCTAAAAGATTTGATTCAAAGCTTTATTCTTATCCCCTAGAATTTACCAAAATAGTCAAATTCTGACTTTGTATTAAGTTTCATGTTGTCCTTGATTTTCATGCCACAAAAGATTAAAGATAATACCACTAATTATGAAATTTACAAAGAGCCCTTCCTGAGGACAATCTGCCAATGGTATTGTACTATATAAAGACCTTTTGAGAAATAGCTTCGATAATTTATACTCATTAACGGGAGAATGCAGGAGATTAAAGGTAGCAAGGGTAAATAGCCTCTTATTTTTGCAAAACTTGTGCAACCTTTTATTCATCCACTAAAGCCATCTCTAGGTAATAATAAAATAGAAGGTGTGCTGCAAATATGAACTCAAAGAGGGAATAAAGACACAAGGAGCTATCTTCTTTCAAGAGAACTGTAGTATCATAGATTAAAGGTGGAAAGGCAGCCATC
The DNA here is from genome assembly GCA_036589455.1 of Ateles fusciceps. Lineage (NCBI taxonomy): Eukaryota > Metazoa > Chordata > Mammalia > Primates > Atelidae > Ateles > Ateles fusciceps. The sequence continues at coordinate 4,106,768 of JAZHEH010003356.1, read as the reverse complement.
ATTTAAAGCAGCTCATCTCCAAAAGATATGTATTCACAAATTGATTAGAGTTGGAAATGAAAATGATTCCGTTGGTGGGAACATTATAGCAGTCCTTTAAAGTGTGATGGAAAAGATGAAAAGGAGACGCACTTACCCTTTCCTTAGAATACACAGAGAGATCAAAAAGACCAATGTTCTATTGATAGACCTAATGAGACTGTGCTTCTATTTAGCTCTCCAGTTATTTCCAGTGACTTGGGATGCATGTTCTGTCTGACAAACATGACTTTCACATTGCTGGAGGCAGCATCATATTTCATGAATCTTTTTTGGATATTTGAGTGAGTTTTTTAAAATTATAATGGAAATTAGCGATACTTACCCAGACAACCCTTGATCCTTTGATTACTCTCCAAAGACTTGCTTCATCTTCACTGTTACCCATCCCAAAACGCTTAATGGCATCTACTTCTCACTTTCTCTCCTATCTCTCATCAAATCTACCAGCAAAGCCTGTCGGCTCTATCCTAATCACTTCTCTCCCTTTTCACGTCTTCCACTTAAGTACAACTACTCCACTTCCATTGCTGTTAGTTGGCGTCTCAGTCAGGAACTCACAACTCCCAACCATTCAGTTATCCAAGTCAAAGCGATGAAATCAGTTAACATGCTAGTAAATCAAGTGTCATTGAGACTTTAAGTATTAAAAGGAGTAATAAATTCAGAAAGAAGTCAATCTCAGAAAAAAAGTCAAGACTTACTTAAAGATTGAAAGTGCTATATATCCCAAATAGAAATTGCAAAGTTCAATGACTCTTACCTTATTTATTTCTGGTTCTAGTTTCACAGTTAAGGTAATGAGAAAGGCTCCTTAAAAATCACTCTTTGAATCACTAAAATTTTACACTTTGTGAAAAAGACAGAACTAGTCGGTTCACTTTCATGGAACTTCTCACATTCATGTCTGTGTCTTCTGTGGGCGCTACAATTTCTAACACATACACTGTTATTTTAGGTAACATTAAGAGAGAGGAAAAATAATACTAAAGTGAAACCTAAACCTGAGACATAACGCTACGCCCTCAGTGCAGAAGCAAACAAGAAATATACTTGCATGTTTCATCTTGGCACTGGACAAAGAAAAAAGGAAAAACTCTCTGAGACTTTGAATCATAAACTGGAACTCAAGCAAGTCTGCAGTCTGAATTCTCACTTATCGGTATGGTCCCAAAATCCTCAAGCAGAGAATTCAAACCAATCTCAGGTTAGCATTGCCCCAGGTGATGAGCAGATTCTCTGAAAGAGCTCTACTTCCTTCTGGCCTAAATGCCATCCTTATTTAAGAGATATTAAAACTGTTTAAAGATGTGTATCTTAGAGCAAACAAAATCCTTCATCATCTTGTCCCCTTCTGGCCCAGCATGCCCTCTGTGTTCCATTCACTCCATCTTGTGTAATTAACAAATTTATTTGTGCAGTACCTCAAAATTTGATAAGGAAAAGTATAGAGGTCCACAAATAAATAAGAAAAAATTTCTGATAAAGAGCAAATTAAGCAAAAGCTTCCTCGGGTATCAACATTCTCAAGTTCCCCATCATTCATTCATATAAATATGTAAATAACATGAAGATGACTGCAAGAGGAGCCCAGTACAAAACTAGTGAGGCAGAAAATATAACTTAAGAACTTAAACAAATTTACAAGAAAAAAACCACTAAAAAGTGGGCAAAGGACATGAACAGACACTTCTCAAAACAAGACATTTATGCAGCCAACAAACATGAAAAAAGCTCAACATCACTGATTATTAGAGAAATGAAAAGCAAAACCATAATGAGATACCATCTCATGCCAGTCAGAATGACGATTCTTAAAAATTCAAGAAACAACAGATGCCGGAGAGGCTGTAGAGAAATAGAAATGCTTTTACACTGTTAATGGGAATATAAATTAGTTTAACCATTGTGGAAGACATTGTGGTGATTCCTCAAAGACCTAGAAACAGAAATGCCATTAAACCCAGCAATCCCTTTACTGAGTATATACCCAAAGGAATACAAATCATTATGTTGTAAAGATTCATGCATGCGTATGTTCACTGCAACACTATTTGCAATAGCAAAGACATGGAATCAACCTACATGCCCATCAATGATAGACTGAATAGAGAAAATGTGGTACACATAGACCATGGAATACTTTTTACACAGCCGTAAAACGGAACAAGATTATGTCCTTTACAGGGACATGGATGGAACTGGAAGCCATTATCCTCAGCAGAAACCCACAAACCACATATTCTTACTTATAAGTGGAGCTGAACAATTGAGAACACATGGACACAGGGAGGGGAACAACACACAATGGGGCCTATTGGGGGGTTGGAGGGTGGGAGAGTATCAGGATAAATACCTAATGTATGCTGGGCTCAATACCTAGGTGATAGGTTAATAGGTGCAGCAAACCACCAGAGTACATATTTACCTATATAACAAATCTGGATGTCTTGCACATGTATCCCAGAACTTAAAATAAAATTAATTAAAAAAAAAAAGAAAATACAACTTGATTTGAAAAACCACCTAACTCCAAGAGAGGTGGCAGCATACCAAGAAAAGTTGATTTGGAAGAACCAGGCCAATCCTAGCTTTATATGAGGCTAAATAAAAGATGTTAAATGTCATATTCCTTTTATTCCTATCATCTTAAAAAGAAGCCAAATCAAGGAAAATGTGAGTTTTCCTGGAGAATGAAGTCTTATTTTTACCCAAAATTTATATGCTATCTACTATAAAAATTGTAGTGTCTAGAAAACAATTATCTCCTCAAAATCAGGAAGCCATCAGTTTACCACAAACCACACTGACCACACCTTCATTTCTTATCCTGGCACAACTTGTCATTTTAATTTTATCTGATTATTCCATGTTGATAGTGAGTTGCTCTAGAAATTCATCTCAAGTGGCTTACTGTGTGAATCTTTCATTCCTTCAATCAGATTCTTTAAGGAGAGAGGCTATCTCTAATATTTCCTCTACTTATTTCCATTTCATATAGGATTCCAAACCTGTGAGGACTTAAATAAGCAATTATAGTGCCACATAGACAGTAAGTTTAAATTTGGAGTTGTCACCTTTAATTGGCAAGTACCATCAAATTAATATGTGAAAGAGCTTCTTGAACTGGATAATACGTATGTTGGATAGACTCTTCCAAAATCTGAGTAGGACAGTAGACTGTATTGTATAGTTAATCAGGACTCTTTGCAATATTAGTCTACAACTTTCATAACATCCATGGTCTAGATATAGCTACAAATTAACCAGAAGGCACTAAATAAATTCACTGGTTTAGTTTGGCAGGCTGAGCCATTAGCAAATGCTCCATCTGATAAACATTGTGATGGTTCTTTCAAGCAAATTATCCAAACCAAAGTAGCTGGAATTTTTTTTTTTTTTTTTTTTTTTGAGATGGAGTTTCACTCTATTGCTCAGGCTGGAGTGTAATAGCACTATCTCGGCTCATGGCAACCTCTGCCTCCCAGGTTCAAGCAATTCTCCTGCCTCAGCCTCCTGAATAGCTGGGATTACAGGCATGCGCCACCACACCCACCTAAGGATTTTTTTAACTAAAATAATTACAAACTACCTGTACTATTTGAAAATGGGAATGATACAGAAATACATAGAAGACCACACTAAAACATAACTCCATATCTTTTCACTTAGCAAACATTTGAAATAATGAATAAATGTTAGAGAGGCTGTGAAACAATAAGAACTCTCACACACCGCTTTGGAAAATTGTTTGGAATTATTCATATAGTCAAAGATACTTGTACTCTTTGTACAGCAACTTCACTCCTAGAGATATATCCAAGAGAAACTCTTGCTCATGTGTACTAGAAGATATGTGCAAGAATAATCATACCAGCACTGTTCTCAACAACAAAAATTCTGAAATAATGTATACGTTCATTGTCAGCAAAATTTATTAACTGAAGTATAGTCACACATATGGAATATTAGATAGTGATAAAAATGAACAAACTATATAGCTACATGCCACAACATGGATGAATCTTAGCAAGATAATGTTTAGCAAAAATAGTAAGATTGACAAGATTACATATAGTGTGATACTCTTTTCTTAAGCTGTAACCAGTTTAATATGTGTGTGTGCATGTGTATAATATGTATTACATAGAACTACATGAAAAACAAAAGGAATGCTAAGCTCAGGATTCAAAATGATAGTTACATCTGCAAGACGGAGAGGTATACCAGAAGGAAGAAGGGAGTTGGTGACTGGTTGAGCACATAAGTAGAGTATCATTAGAGCTCTAGATCTGTGTTGGACAGTGGATTCACTGGTGCTTATTACATTATTATGGATGAGTAGATGAATGAATGGATAAATGTAAAACTAAACACAAAATAATGATGAAACTTTATGACCAAGGATTATGAGTAACCCAATTAATCTAATCACAAGGTCCAAGAAATGAAAATAGAAAATTGAAGTACATAAATTTAAAAAGCAAACACTCCCATGTCAGAGAGGGTCCATGCCAGGAAAATAAATAAATAAATAAATAAATAAATAAAGGTATTTAATAAAAAGAATTAGCTTTACCAGTGACAGAAGATCTGAGAAGCCAAATAACCAAGAGAAACCTAAAGATTAATGACACCAACAGGTAGCTGAACTGGGGAAGATGGCTGAATAGGAACAGCTCTGGAGTGCAGTTCCCAGCGAGAACGCAGAGGGTGAGTGATCACCGCATTTCTAAACGAATTTTTACTGCCCACAGAGCAGAATTTTTACTGCCTGGAGATTCCCAGGTGGAAAAGTGCCGCAAATCTCCAGCACGGCCATTTCAGCTGGTGCAGTGGGTCTCCACAGAAAAACTCACACAAATCTGGGCACTATTTGAACTGGCTCCTGGAACGCCTGGGAGACAGAGTCACCCATTCAACAGAAAAAGAGGGGGCTGAAACAGGGAGCCAGGTGATCTGGCTCAGTGGGTCCCACCCCCACAAAGACCAGCAATCTGAAACACTCTGGATTGAGAGTTTCACAGCAAGCACAGCTGGACCCAGGATGGTCCAGCTCTGTGGGGGGGTAGGGCAACTGCCATTACCAAGGCAGTCCACCACTACCAAGGCAGTCCACCATTACTGAGGCAGACTGCCATTACCAAGGCAGTTCTAACTATATCTCTATAACAAAACCACAAGGAAGTTCATACAGCAGCTGGGCAGAGCCCACAGCAGCTCAGCAATGCCTCTGCTGGCAGACTGTGACTAGGCTACCTCCTTCCTGGGCAGGGCATCTCTGAAAAAAAGGCAGCAGCACATCAGGAACTTATAAATAAAGCCCCACCTTCCCAGGACAGAGCACCTGGGAAAAAAGGTGGTTATGAGATCCACTACAGCAGATTTCAATGTACCTGCCCAGCAGCTCTGAACAGAACAATGGAGCTCACAGCTCAGCACTTGAGCTCCTATAAAGGACAGACTGTCTCCTCAAGGAGCTCCCCAACCCCCGTATATCCAAAGAGACACCTCATAAAGGAGAGCTCAGGCTGACATCTGGTGGGTATCCTTCTGGGTCAAAGATAACAGAAGAAAAAACTGGCAGAAACCCTTTCTGTTCTGCAGCCACTGCAGGTGATCCCCAGGCAAGCAGGGCCTGGAGAGGAACTCCAGCAGTCCTACAGCAGAGGAGCCTGACTGTTAGAAGGAAAACTAAAACACAGAAAGAAATAACTTCATCATCAACAAAAGAGCGTCCACTCAGAGACCCCATCCGAAAGTCACCAACTACAAAGACCACAGGTAGATAAATCCACAAAGATGAGAAGAAACCAGTGCAAAAAGGATGAAAACACCCAAAACCAGAATGTCTCTCCTCCTCCAAGGGATCACAACTCCTCACCAGCAAGGGAACAAGGCTGGATGGAGAAAGAGTATAATGAATTGACAGGAAGAGGCTTGAGAAGATGGGTAATAACAAACTTCTCTGAGCTAAAAGAACATGTGCTAACCCAATGCAAGGAAATTAAGAACCTTGAAAAAAGGTTTGACAAAATGCTAATGAGAATAAACAGCTTAGAAAAGAATATAAATGAATTGATGGAGCTGAAAAACACAACACGAGAACTTCGTGAAGCATGCACAAGTTTCACTAGCTGAATCACGAAGCAGAAGAAAGGATATCAGAGATTGAAGATCAACTCAATAAAAAAATGAGAAGGCAAGAATAGAGAAAAGAGTGAAAAGAAATGAACAAAGCCTCCAAGAAATATAGAATTATGTAAAAAGACCGAATCTACGTTTGATAGGTGTACCTGAATGTGACAAAGAGAATGAATTCAAGCTGGAAAACACTCTTCAGGATATTATCCAGGAGAACTTCCCCAACCTAGCAAGCCAGGCCAATATTCAAGTCCAGGAAATACAGAGAACAGCACAAAGATATTCCTCAAGAAGAGCAACCCCAAGGCACATAATTGTCAGATTCACCAGGGTTGAAATGAAGGAAAAAATGCTAAGGGCAGCCAGAGAGAAAGGTCGGGTTACCCACAAAGGAAAACCCATCAGACTCAGAGCGGATCTCTTGCCAGAAACCCTACAAGCCAGAAGAGAGTGGCAGCCAATATTCAACATCCTTAAAGAAAAGAACTTTCAAACTAGAATTTCATATCCAGCCAAACTAAGCTTCATAAGTGAAGGAGAAATAAAACCCTTTATGAACAAGCAATTGCTGAGTGATTTCATCACCACCAGGCCTGCCTTACAAGAGCTCCTGAAAGAAGCACTAAACACAGAAAGGAACAACCAGTACCAGCCACTCCAAAAACATGCCAAATGGTAAAGAGCATCAACACAATAAAGAAACTGCATTAACTAATGGGCAAAACAACCAGCTAGCATCAAAATGTCAGGATTGAATTCACACATAACAATATTAACCTTAAATGTAAATGGGCTAAATGCCCCAACCAAAAGACACAGACTGGCAAACTGGATAAAAAGTCAAAACCCATTGGTGTGCTGTATCCAGGAAACCCATCTCACATGCAAGGATACACATAAGCTCAAAATAAAGGGATGGAGGAAGATTTACCAAGCAAATGGAGAGCAAAAAAAAAAAGCAGAAGTTACAATCCTAGTCTCTGATAAAATAGACTTTAAATCAACAAAGATCAAAAGAGACAAAGAAGGGCATTACATAATGGTAAAAGGATCAATGCAACAAGAAGAGCTAATGATCCTAAATATATATGCATCAAATACAGGAGCACACAGATACATAAAGCAAGTTCTTAATGAACTACAAAGAGACTTAGACTCCCACACAATAATAGTGGGAGACTTTAACACTCCACTATCAATATTAGACAGATGAACAATGAGACAGAAAATTAACAAGGATATCCAGGACTTGAACTCAGATCTGGACCAAGCAAACCTAATAGACATTTACCTAACTCTCCACCCCAAATCCACAGAATATACATTCTTCTCAGCACCACATCACACCTACTCTAAAATTCACCACATAATTGGAAGTAAATCACTCCTCAGCAAATGCAAAAGAATGGACATCATAACAAACAGTCTCTCAGACCACAGTGCAATCAAATTAGAACTCAGGATTCAGAAACTAACTCAGAACTGCAAAACTTCATGGAAACTGAACAACTGGCTCTTGAATGTTGACTGGATAAACAATGAAATGAAGGAAGAAATTAAGATGTTCTTTGAAACCAATGAGAACAAAGACACAACATACCAGAATCTCTGGGACACATTTAAAGTGATGTCTAGAGGAAATTTTATAGCAATAAATGCCCACATGAGAAGCAAGGAAAGATCTAAAATTGACACCCTATCATCAAAATTGAAAGAGCTAGAGGAGCAAGGTCAAAAAAACTCAAAAGCTAGCAGAAGACAAGAAATAACTAACATCAGAGCAGAACTGAAGGAGATAGAGACACAAAAACCCTTTAAAAAATTAATAAATCCAGGAGCTGGTTTTTTGAAAAGATCAACAAAATAGACAGACCACCAGCCAGATTAATAAAAAAGAAAAGAGAGAAGATTCAAATAGATGCAATAAAAAACGATAAAGACGATATCACCACCAGTTCCGCAGAAATACAAACCATCATCAGAGATTACTACAAACAACTCTATGCACATAAACTAGTAAACCTGGAGGAAATGGATAAATTCCTGGACACTTGCACCCTTCCATGCCTAAACCAGGAAGAAGTCAAAACCCCGAATAGACGAATAACAAGGGCTGAAGTTGAAGCAGCAATTAGCAGCCTACCAACCAAAAAAAGCCCAGGTCCAGATGGGTTCACAGCCAAATTCTACCAGACATACAAAGAGGAGCTGGCACCACTCCTTCTGAAACTATTCCAAACAATCCAAAAAGAGGGAATCCTTCCCAAATCATTTTATGAGACCAACATCATCCTGATACCAAAACCCAGCAGAGACTCAACAAGAAAAGAAAACTTCAGGCCAATATCCATGATGAACATAGATGCAAAAACCTTCAATAAAACACTGGCAAACTGATTGCAACAGCACATCAAAAAACTTATCCATCACGATCAAGTAGGCTTCATATAAGTAGGCTATAAACGTAATTCACCACATAAACAGAACCAAAGACAAAAACCACATGATTATCTCAATAGATGCAGAGAAGGCCTTCTACAAAATTCAACAGCCCTTTATGCTAAAAACTCTCAATAAAGTAGGTATCAATGGAACGTATCTCAAAATAATAAAAGCTATTTACAACAAACTAACAGCCAATATCATACTGAATGGGAAAAAACTGGAAGCTTTCCCTTTGAAATCTGGCATTAGACAAGGATGCTCTCTCTCACCACTTCAAAAAATTGTTCTTTGAAACCAACAAGAACAAAGACACAACATACCAGAATCTCTGGGACACATTTAAAGTGATGTCTAGAGGATATTCAATCCTATTCAATATAGTATTGGAAGTTCTAGCCAGAGCAATCAGGCAAGAGAAAGAAATAAAGTGTATTCAAATAGGAAGAGAGGAAGTCAAATTGTCTCTGTTTATAGACAGCATGATTGCATATTTAGAAAACCCCATCATCTCAGCCCAAAAACTTCTTAAACAGATAAGCAATTTCAGCAAACTCTCAGGATACAAAACCAACATGCAAAAAGCACAAGCATTCCCATACACCAACAATAGACAAGCAGAGAGCCAAATCATAAATGAACTCCCATTCCCAATTGCTATAAAGAGAATAAAATATCTAGAAATACAGCTAACCAGGGGTGTGAAGGACCTCTTCAAGAAGAACTACAAATCACTGCTCAAGGAAATAAGACAGGATGCAAACAAATGGAAAAACATTCCATCTTCATGGATAGGAAGAATCACTATTGTGAAAATGACCATACTGTCCAAAATAATTTATAAATTCAACGCTATTCCCATCAAACTACCGTTGACATTCTTCACAGAAGTAGAAAAAAAACTATTTTAAATTTCGTATGAAATATAGCCAAGACAATCCTAAGCAAAAAGAACAAATCTGGAGGCATCACGCTACCTGACTTTAAACTATACTATGAGGCTACAGTAACCAAAACAGATGATACTGGTACCAAAACAGACATAGACCAGTTGAGCAGAACAGAGACCTCAGAAATAACACCATACATCTACAGCCATCTAATATTCAACAAACATGACAGAAATAAGCAATGGGGAAAGAATTCCCTATTTAACAAGTGATGCTGGGAAAACTGGCTAGCCATATGCAGGTAACCGAAACTGGACCCCTTCTTTACACCTTATAGAAAAATTAACTCAAGATATATTAAGACTTAAATGTAAAACCCAAAAACCATAAACACCCTAGAAGAAACCCTAGGCAATATCATTCAGGACATAGGCATAGGCAAAGACTTCATGGCAAAAAACCCCAAAACAATTTCAACAAAAGCCAAAATTAACAAATGGGACCTAATTAAACCAAAGAGTTTCTGCACAGCAAAAGAAACTACCACCAGCGTGAACAGGGAACCTACAGAATGGAAGAAAATTTTTGCAATCTACCCATCTGACAAAGGTCTAATATCCAGAATTTATAAGGAACTTAAACAAATTTATAAGAAAAAAACAACCCCATCAAAAGTGAGCAAAGGATATGAACAGACACTTTTGAAAAGAAGACACTTGTGCAGCCAACAAACATATGAAAAATAACTCAATATCACTGATCATCAGAGAAATGCAAATCAAAACCACAATGAGATACCACCACACGCCAGTCAGAATGGTGACTATTAAAAAGTTAAGAAACAGTAGATGGTGGTGAGGTTGTGGAGAAATAGAAACACTTTTACACTATTGGTGGGAATGTAGATCCTCAAGGATCTAAAACCAGAAATACCATTTGACCCAGCAATCCCATTACTGGGTATATACCCAAAGGAATATGCATCATTCTACCATAAAAATACACATACACATATGTTTATTGCAGCATTATTTACAATAGCAAAGACATGGAACCAACCCAAATGCCCATCAATGATAGACTGGATAAAGAAAATGTGGTACATATACACCACAGAACATTATGCAACCATAAAAAGGAATGAGATCATGTCCTTTGCAGGGACATGGATGAAGCTGGAAGCCATCATCTTCAGCAAACTAACACAGGAACAAAAAAACAAATACCGCCTGTTCTCACTCATAAGTGGGAGTTAAACAGCATGTTCTCACTCGTAAGTGGGAGTTAAGCAATGAGAACACATGGACACAGAGAGGGAAACAACACACACTGGGGTCTGTTGGTGGGTTGCGGGGGGCGTGGGGCAGGAACTTAGAGGACGGGTCAATAGGTGCATCAAACCACCATGGCACACACATATACCTATACAACAAACCTGAACGTTCTGCACGTGTATTTCATTGGTTTTTTTTTTTTTTAGACAAAATAAAAAAAAGAAAATGATGTTTTGGTATTCCATTCTGTTTTTAGAAAACTTTTAAGTATGTTTCAAGCAGCTTGAGCATGTGACTCTACAGTTTTTGATAATATATTTTATAAAATCTAAATATAGATAAAATATTTCTGATGAAAACTAGCTTCTAAATTAAGATGTGCTGTCAGTGTAAAATACTCACCAGATTTTGAGGATGTTGTACGATAAAAAAGAATGTGAACTACCTTATTGATAATTTTCTATATTGATTAGATGTTAAAATGGTAATATTTTATATATTGGGTTAGAGAAAATACATTATGAACATTAAGAAAAAGAATAAATATAAGAAAAGAATAACACATGAAAATTATGAAAAATACTTTTTAAAGGATAGGAAAAGATGACTTTTTCTAGTAGGTATTAAAAATTACTATAAAGTCACTATGGCTAAAATGAAATTAATATAAAATGAGATAAATAAATGGACTAGAGTACAAAATTTAGTAGAAGATCTAATTATATACAAGATCTTATTTGATAAAGGTGGCATTTCTGTTTGGGGAAAGATGACTTAATAAATGCTATTGACAGAATCAGCTTTTCATTTAATGTTTCTTATTGCAAAATATAACATACATACAGAATAATGCATAAAGTATATAGGTACAGAGTAGGAAATAATTATGGAATGAACACACACATATTAACACCCATGTCAAGAAGCTGGACATTGCCCATCTTCCCACCCTGTTATGTTTCTCTTGGATGACAATCTCCTCCCTCTCTCCAAAAGGTAACTCCTAGCCTGACTTAGATTTTAATCAATTTCTTGCTTTTCAACATAATTTTGCCATACACATTCGCATCTCTAAACATCATGAGATATCAGTTTGCATCATTCTGGAATTTAATGTCATACTCATCTATTTTTTGCTTCTTTAACTTAAAATTGTATTTGTGAGATTGACCCACGATGTTTTTTGAAACTACAGTTCATTTTTCTAAAGTCAGGTTTATTGAGATCCAATTTACATTTAAAAACTCACCTTTTTTAAAAAGATGCATAATTCTATGGGTTTTGACAAACATATGCTATCAGGTAGCCATCACCACAATCCAGATATAGAATATTTCTGTTACACCAAAAAGTTCCTCAGTGCCCATTTGCAAGTCCCTTTTCCTACCTTCAGACCCTGGTAACCACCAACCTGGTCTCTGCCCTTATAGCTTTGCTTTTTCTAGAGTCTTATATAAATAGAATTGTACAGAACATAGAACTTTATGTTTGACTACTTTCATTAGCATAATGCTTTTGGAATTCATTCATGTTGCATCTCTCAACAGTTCACTCATTTTTATTGCTAGTAACATTTGTTTGTATGGACACATCCTAGTATGTTTGTGCAGTTCTGTCTATCCAGTGTGTTTATATCAGTGGATAGCTGGGTTTCTTTCAGGTTTTGCTGATTATGAATAAAGCTACAACAAATATTTGTATACAGGTCTTTGCATGGACATATGTTTTCATTTCTCTTGGGTAAATACACAGGAGTAGATAACTAGGTCATATAATAAATGTACATTTGATTTTTATAAGGAACTGTCAAACTGTCTCCCAAATTGCCTGTGCCATTTTCCATTCCCATCAACAGTGTGTGTTTGGTATCCTAACCACTAGGTATTGCTGGCTATTTTTTATTTTTTTAAACATGCTTAAGAATAAATTTTATTTAATACAATATATTCAAAATATTATTTCAAAATATAGCAAAATTTTAAAATTATCAATGTGATACTTTTTTTTTTTTTGAGACTGGGTCTTGTTCTGTCACCCAGGCTGGAGTGCAGTGGAGCGACTACAGATCACTGCAGCCTCAACTTCCTGGGCTCAAGTGATCCTCCTACCTCAGCCTCCCAAGCAGGTGTGCACCACCAGGGCTGGCTAATTTTTGTATTTTTTGTAGAGACAGGGTCTCACCATGTTGCCCAGGCTCATCTCAGACTTCTGGGTTCAAATAATCTTCCCATCTTGGCCTCTCAAAGTGCTAGGATTACAGGCTTGAGCCACTGCACCCAGCCTATATCTTAGTTTTTATACTAACTGAAAATTAGTGTGTATTTTATACTTAAAGCTTAGCTTAGCTCAACACATTTCCAATGCTCAGCAGCCACATGTGGCTAACAGCTACCCTATCAGACAGTGAAAGTCTAGATATTACTAAATTACTTGCCTAAGTTTTGGTACCAATATATGAGCATTACAATTATATATCTTTATCAACAGTTTGATCTTTATCAACCTGAAAATATATCAGATATTTTCAGGTTTTTTTGTTGGCTATTTTTAAATTTTCAGTTTAGTCATTCTAATAAGTGCCTACACGTATCTCATCATGTATTTTTAAATTATTCATTCTTTTATTTACATACAGCAATATTCACTCCTTCTGATGTACAGTTACTTGAGTTTTGGCAAATTTATATATTCTTGTAACTGCCACATCAAGCTACACAATAGTTCAATCACCGAAAACATTTCCTTGAACTCTTCCTTTGTTTTCAACCCTTCTCTCTATCCCCCGGTTTCTGATCTGTTTTCTGTTTTTATGATTTTACCTTTTCCAGAATCTCATTGTGGATTTAATTAGCATATCCCTAATGAGTGATGCTACTGAGTATATTCTCTTTGTGAAGTAGCTATTCAAATATTTCACCTATTCTTTTAAAAGATTGATTTCTTATTATCAATTTATAAAGGGTTTTTTCTGTATATTCTGGATCTAAATCCTTCATCAGATCTGTGTTTCACAAATATTTTCTCTCAGTCATTGGCTTTTTGTTTTGTTAACATTGTCTTTTGAAGAGCATATGTTTTATTTTGATGAAATCCAATTTATCAAATTTTTCTTTTATGATTCCTGCTTTTTGTGTCCCATCTAAAAATCCTTTGCCTAGCCAAAGATCACAAAGAATTTCTCCTATATTTTCTTAGAAGTGGTATAGTTTTTGGTTTTACAGTTAGGTCTATAATTTAAGTAGTATACGTGGTGTGAAGTACAGGCTGAATTTTATGTTTTTACAAGTGGATATTCAATTGTTCCAGCACTAGTTGTTGGAAAACGCATCTTGTCTTCATTGAGTTATCCTGGCCCCTTTGTTAAAAATCTATTGTGCTGTTTTTCCAACTGGGAGAAGGAGAGATCTACAAGCCAGAACAGGGCCCTCATCAGGAACAGAAGTGACCCGCACTTGATCTTAGATTTCCCAGACTCCAGAACGAGGAGAAATAAATGTCCCTTATTTAAGCCACCCAGTCTATGGCATTTTTTTATAGCAGCCCAAGGTGAGTGAAACAAAGTTTTGTACTGAGAAGTGAGGTACAGCTATAACAAATACCTAAAAATGTGGATATGGCTTTGGAACTAAGAGTAGAGGCTGAAAAACAATCCAAGTGTCCACACAAAGGTATGTATACTCTGCAGTTGAATGTAAAGTTTGAAAGAGGTGTGCACAATAAGCTTTCTTGAGCCCAAAATGGAAAGCTCATGTCAGCATAAAGAGCACATCTTCTCCCTAAAAGCAGGCTCTAATTGGAGACCTGGATAATCAGAGGCTGCTTGAGCAGTGAAGACCCTTAAGGTAGTTATGTAGACAGATCAAATGACCTCTCCCTCATTGGGTACCAAAGGTCCCTTGAGCTAGTTAAACTAAGATGGGGAGTATTTATAAGGAACTGAGGTATCTCTAAGGTAGATAGTACAGCCTGGCTTCATTAGAAATAAAACTGACAAGCCTCAGGATCCCAAGCTCTGCCTCCACCATCTCTCTCTCAACCCTAGTGTCTCTACTTCTCATTTAATATCCCTTTTTCTTCTTTCTCTTTTTCTGCTGAGTCATTTTTACTCCTTAAGCATGCTCCTGACCAAACACAATCACCTCAAGGCTACTGACTTTTATATCCTCAATTGAAGGGGTCAGTTGGGACTATATAGAATCACCATCCAAATTTGCAGGAGCCAAATTCCAATGAGATTAACTTGGATCAGAGGCCCTATGTTGGTGCAATCAACTCTGGCCAAGCCCAGGCTTGTGGGTGGGTGAAATAGATGCTCAGAGAAGGGGATTTGCACATGTTAAGGCATTCTAAACAGTGGCTTTCACAAATGGCCCTAATGGATGCATGCTGATGCAGCCCTTTCACAGTAAAAACTGTCTCTGTCATTTGGCTACAATTTGTCTCCCACAGATCGGACAGGAATGAGAACACCTACATTTGTTCTGTGGTATTCTTTTTCTCCACTCTTATAGCTGACCACCTAATTGACGTATTTATTAATCATTAATTAGTAAAGACACTAAACCAGGTTTAGTGTGACCTCAGAACCCACTCATCTTTCTGGTTACCCTGCATATCCTTGTTCTTTTCATCATATGTTAACTTTCCAGTTTAACTCTCAGAGAGTATTATTTCCGCCATTTTCAAGTTTTGTAGAGAACCAACTATAGAACCAAGTCATGAACACTTTATTTTCTCAAATTAGTTTGTTGTGCTTATAAATCTTAAAGAAGGGTCAGAGATTTTGAAGCAAGAACGTGTCTCAAAATGAATAAGAACTATGAATACAGTTAACCTGAAAAGTTTGTAACAGAGTATTAGATGTGCAATCCATGTTATCTTTAGAAGGTGAAAAATTGAGCAAAAAGAGAAGACTGAAAATGGAAAACTCACTTTAAATAATCATGATAACCCTCATGCTATCTGTGCTGCACATTCATGTATGTGATATATAGAAATAGATATGGAAACCACATTGGAACTGGAGGTAGAGATAGACATGGACATCACAGAGGACAGGCTCAGAGGGAGTGGCAGCCACTGTGTATAGGTTCCTTCACAGCACCTAGACCACTTCACTTGAGGTAACTTCACAACCACAACAGCTACATTTCACAACAGAGGCATTTGCCAATCTGGAAAGAGCTGAAACCCCACCAAAGCTCCTGCCTTGGTTTCCCATATTGTATCCGAGCCAACAGATTGATGCCCTCATTCAAGTGAAAGATAAAAGGCAAGGTTTTTCTGCATCAGAGAATTAAACGGTAAATAAAAGTGTTTAACTCTACTTCAGCCTAAAATGGGGGGAGAAGGGGAGAAACACTATTTTGTCCATAGACAAACAGGAAAGACAGGGAGAGACTTTAAGATTTTGGAGCATTAAAAGTGATGCAAAGCCCATTTAATGGACACCCCTGGAGTCTTTTTTCCCCCCCCCAAGCACTGCAATTGATTGCCATGAGATTATGATGCCATTAAAATTCACTCTGCCCATAAACTAATGCTACGGAAAATGCTGACGTTTATAGCAGTTCCTACAAGGGACATATTTCAGTGTGAAAGTAAGTCCTAATGTGAGAACTTTATCTCAGTAAAGCAACATCTAGGACAGGGGGAAGGAGGAGGAGGAAGAGAGGCTGTCCAGAGTGCTGTGAGTTTTATTTCTCTCAATAATGGGTGTATGGATGCTAAATTTCAAAGACTTTTTAAAATAAATCTATTGGCCTTTGACAAAATCAATCCAAACCCCATAAACCAAGAAGTCATCCACTTGATATTAATGAGCCCACATTTGCATTTATTTGTCTCTTACACTAGACAAACCATTAATTTCGTGTTTATGCTTCCTTTGAAGTCTGAATGCTCATAGATAGATGGCCTCATCGAATCTCCTGCTGCTACATTAATATTTCGCTATAAATGATAAATTTTATCATTTTCCACAACACCCCTTTTTACTTTAAGAAAGCTGTGAAAATACAAGCAATAAGTCTTAAGGCCTGAAAGCATAGTTTTTTTTTAAATACTCTTCAGCAGAGATCATTAAAATAGTGATATCTTTAAAGTCAGGACACCTTTGTTGACCTCTAGGATTTAGAAACCAACCTGATATATATCTCATCAACTCATCAACCTTTCTTGGGTAAAAGATGGTTCATTTGGCTAGGGCTGGCATGCAGGTCCACTCTTGACCAACACTCAGCACCTAAAGTTTTTCAGAATTTATCTGACAATATTTTCATTTCAAATATGAGCCTAATTTATTGGTATTCAAAGGAAAGGTATTTTCAAAAGATTTAGGTAGAAATGTTCACCACCAGCATGGTGTTTGTTCTCACTTGATAGAGCATAAGAATGGCAAAGTACCGAGTGGAGGGTCAAGGAGTTCTACATTAACATATTAAACATTAATAATATATAATGCATTAAGCCATAAAGATGCTCACAGTTTGATTCTTCTATTTGATGATAATGATGATGATGGTGATGATGATGAAGATTGATAAATATTTATTGAGCTCTTCCTGCATGTCAGACACTGAGCTATAGCCTCTGGAATCATCCTCTCAACAATTCTGGGAAATAGTTGCAACTGTTATTCCCAGTTTATAGATGAGAGAAGTGAAGCTAAAAAGTGGGCAATGCATAGATCTGCCATTCTATGTGGCAGTTACACCTTTGATGTATCTGTGCCTCTTTGCCACTGTGCTATTACATTCAGATCCACCAAGATCTCCTAGGGATGGTTCTATAAATGCCTGAAACCTTTAATTAGGTCTATACCATCCCTTTTAATTCTGCTCTCATTATAGAGGTAAGAAAGAGACCCTAGAACGAAATTTCCAGGTGATTAACTTTGGTGACATTACCTGTAGTCAGCCTGAATCAGGTGTATGGAAGAACTGGAACATCTCTTAATCTTTAGTCTGGGGCACCTTATGGGCACATTCTCTCCCTTCTCCTGTCCTTCAAGCAGCCTCTTTTCCATTACTGGAAGCTCCACAAGTCCAGTCTCACTCACAGACTGTTACCCAGCTTTCTCAGATGTGTTCTATTTCTCTTCCTCAACCCCACCACCTAAATGTACTTACCCTTTGTTTTTATGTATAAAGTTTTTACTACATTTTATATTTTGCTTTGATGTTTCATTAAAATTAATATGCAGCTTTTTTATATATCTTATAAATATGCATTCACATCCAGTTTTTTTTAGATTAATATTACACATTTCTTTTGAGGGAGGATGGGCAGGAATTCTATTCTTGACTAGAATCCCCATGTTTAAACTGATTCCATAAAAGAGACTATTTGCATTAGCTAAAAAGTCATCATAATAAAACATTTATAAATTATTATGATGCCAGGTATTTATATATTTTATTTAACTTTTTTTAACTTCTGAGCCAAATCTGTGATTAAGGACTGCAGTGAAATGTTTAACATGCACATGTAAGTTTTGTTAGTAAAATAATGGATTGACCAGAAATGAGAAAGGCAGCTTGTTAGTAAAGTGACTGAGAAATCCTTCTCTGTTTGGAAAAGGTGGTCACGGGAATAAGTAGCTCAGTTACTGGTGGACTAGAATTACCTCTCCTTCATCATCCACAAGCACGGAAATAAAAGGGTGCAGGCAACCTTCCTGGCCACAGAAAAGGCTACAAGAGAAAACTAGTTTGTCTTTATGTAACTAACTGGTGATTTGGGGTGAAGGAAAATCATTAACAGCAAGAAGTAACATTAAGAAGACTCATTTAGGCATCAAGTATACACGGACACAAAGAAGAGAACAGACACCATGGCCTATCTGATGGTGCAGAGTAGGAGAGGGGTAAGGATTGGGTGTTGTGCAGATTACCTGGATGACAGTTATCTGTACACAAACCCCCACAACACGCAATCGGCCCATGTAAAGACCTGCACATGTACCCCTTGAACCTACAATAAAAGCTGGGAAGTAAAAAAAGAAAAATTATCCAATAATTGTGGAAATGAATAGATTACAAAATACTTACAAATATTAGTTAAATAAAATTTCAAAACAAAGACACAAGAATGAAACTAAAATATTTTAAGAGAAGAGGAGAAAAGTAAAACAAAATCACTTAAGAAGAGACCACATTGGGAGACACAGTAAAGGAAAACAGAAACTGTAAAAGAAGTCACTCGTATATGTCAATGGCAGGTTTTTAAAAGGAATAAAAGGAATAAGTTTTTTAAAAATTAAAAGGATTGCAGAGAAATTGAAAGCTGTAGAAGTTAAGACTCAAAACCAAATCCGTAAAATCCATATTACTCATAAATACAACAAAGGAAATTATAGAAAACATAATTGTATGATTAATTCACTAAAGGGATATTATAACATATGAAAATAAAAAAAAAAGACTTGTTTACGGGCTTTTGATGCCTATCTGGTCTGCATTCACAGCAGTTAACATGTATCGAAGCTTACTTACTAGGTGCCAGGCACCCTTTCAAGTGCTTCATGTTTGATTCCACAACTACCCCTTAAATAGACATTGTCATTATCCCCGTTTCACAGATAGGAAATATAAAACCCTGGATGGTAGCTAATTTGCCTAAGATCACATAGCTACCAAAGATAGAGCTGGGATTCAAATCCATGGGCCCCCTCTTCACTGCAGCACTACATTGCTCCCTTAGTGGTTACAGATTAAGCCCAGAAAGAAAGCCTGTCTCAGTATACTAGGTATAGTTGCTGTGATTATATATTTTAATAAATGGTTCTTTTTTATTTAAAAAAAGAGAGAGAGAGATCTGAAGAGAAAACTATCACAATCTCTGGGGTTATTATGGCCACAGCCAAAATCAGTCTTTCTAAACCTTTATTAAAGGCCCTGTCACATAACTTCTCTACTGCCCAGTAAAGCACCAAGGGGGAAATAACAGGCTTTTGACATTCTATCATACTTGAGAATGATACCCAAAATAACCTAGGACTCTGTATGGGTCCTAGGTTACTTTGGGTATAACTAGTTGAAGCAACTTAATTTTTAAAAATTGTTTTGTGATTTCCCTTCTGAGAAAGTAGCTACACTAAGACAAATTGGCTTGTCGGTGACCAGAATTAATCAGATTGGATCTAGAGATTTTATTAATATAAGTCTAAGGCTTTGGCAAATCTTTTTGGGGGAAATAAGGAGGATAGGGAACTCTGGTACTGACTAAATAGCCGTTACTTTAATTCCTTTTTTCATTATGCCTTCACGTTTCTTCACTTTGGGGAAAAACTTCTGCCATCTTTAATTACCTTTAAGGAGAACCCTCAAGAAGATGACAGCACACCATGGGGCTGGAGAAGTTGAAGAAGGTTCCTTAGAGAAAGCAGAATATGAACTAGGGGTTGAAAGATGGGTGGGATGACCAGTGGCCTTATTTTTCTGTTGAATTGACTGACCCATTAATTAACTGTAATGATGCTACATGAAACTACAGCATCAAAATCCAGAAGATTTTGACCAGAATATTAGTTAGACTAGTTCTCCAGGTCTTGTTGCAATGCTTGGCTCCAAATAGTGTTTTCTTGATGCTGCTTATGTGACCATAGGTCATTTTTGCCTGGTAAACTAAGAACTACCCTAACCAAGCTGACTTCCAGAAAAACACCAATTCAAAACATAACAGGGGGTTTTGTACTGCTGCCTGACTGAAACAAACCAAAAGAAGACAAATTATGAGCGTAAATATTTTTAAAATAAGTAATAAAATTTCAAATAATAAATGTAAATAAGCCTAATGGCATTTCCACAAGTACTGAGCCTTACACAAAGTCAGTTTGTCCCACACCAGGGGAATATCTCCAGAGGAGACAGTAAAGATTTTTGGGCTTAGGTTCTCAACTGCTAGAGGAGCAACTTCCTCGGTGGGGTCCTGCCTTGAGCCATTAACCACTCATTACCATGGATCCAGAAGCCCAAGCCCTTATTGGTCCTCACTCCTCGTGGGTTCCAGGCCTGAGATGGCCACCTCCGCTACGTTTTCCCCTACCTCATTAATAATATCATTAAAGAGACGTAGCAACTGAGAGCTTCTTTAATTTTTTTACCTCCATCCACTCTCTTCTTTTCCCACCAACCATTTCAGGTTCTCCACTGGATTTCCTGATTCTGGAACCAAAGCTGAAACTCACTGTAGTCTATTCACTTTGGAGACAGAAATAAAAAAAAAGAATGGGAAAGTAAAATTTATTTTTTTTAAAGAAAGAAATATTAACACAGAAGTCTCCGTGGATACACAGCAAACAAAGTTCTTTTTGTCCTGTAACAATCACCTCGAGAGGCAGGTGCCATTGTGTTGGGCAAGGCTGCAGCACAGGGCCCACTGTGTGGGTTGTGAGTGAGTGTGTCAAGCACCTCTGCTGCCAGAGTTTGTTCTGTCCTCAGAATGGTGCCCATTGTGCCCATGTTGCTAGAAGGACTCCGGCTCACCAATGGGAAACACTTGCTCTCACCTTCCCCCAACCTCTGCTTTGCCATCTAAATCTACCGTTATGGATATAATGCAGACCTCTGGCATTCGGGGTCCTCCCGCCCTTATGCACCATGAAAGCATAGACACAGAGAAATAAAGCAGCCCAGAAGACTAGCCTAAGAGGGGAAGTGTGAGCTCCATTTAAAGTTAAAAGCCCAAGGAAAACAAAACACTTCCAATTAAAAATGGGCTTTTATGTCTTTGTGTATACAGATATGAGTATTCATCAGAACATTTCATCCAAATGCTCATGACAAAAGCGAGTGACCTGTCCTTGCTTTCAGAAACCAACAGAGGTACAGCAGGAGAAGAGGAGCAGAAAAGAAAGAATTCTAAGCTTGCTAAATAAAGCTTATTCTAATTACGGTCTCCAACACAGAGTTCGGAAGGAGGAAGGGTATCTTCCAAGGAATGGCAGATAAGAAAGACAATGTGTTTCATGCATTCACACAAATGAAGGATGCAACCGGAACATTTGTTTACAGGGCCCACCCTTTTATGAGAGAAGCAGCAGAAAGCAAGTGGAGTTTTGCTTTCGTTGTAGGAAATTCAGTGCTCATCAAAAATGCTGAAGGCAATACCCACGGCCAAGTGGTTGATGTGTTGGATTTGTCATCTAACCTTCTGAGAAGTTCGAGGGGTTTAGAAAACTTAGGTGTCAGGGAAAAGATGCTGAGCATACTCTTCAGGTCTACAGTGACCCTGAGAAATTATATGAGGCTAACTCTGACTTTGGGCATCACACATTCCACACAAATGTCCCAGGTTGTTCAGATGTGACCTTTTCTTAAAACTATGTGGAGCCAAACATCTCATGACTTGCCACGGTCACCCATTCATGTACCAAATTCACCTCCATTGCTTTGCCCATTCTGTTCCTTCTGCCCAGAATCCCTTCCTTCCTCTCTTCATCTAACTAGGTCTTACTCAATTCTTCTCAACTTGGTTTTGACCAACACCATGCCCTCCAACTCCAAGACTGGATGAGGTGCAGCTTCTCCCTTAGCTCTCTGCCTTAGTCCTATCCAGTGATTTATCAGGTTGTAGAGAAAGTCTTCCCTACTCCACAGGGAGCTCCCTGCCTCATTTCACCTCATAGCACTAACGACATCGCTGACAAAAAGCCTATGTTAAGTAAACATTTGACAAGTGAACAACTAATGACTGGAAATTCTTTCCTATTTCAGTCTAAGTCTCTTTATGCTATCACTTAAAGTCAGTATCATCAATTCAATCTCTCTTCTTCCTCAGGACCAGAGTGTCTCCTTCCACAGGCTGAAAAATGAAGCAGACCCTGAGGTTTGTTCTTTGGTGGCATGAGCTAGGCTTGTCTGCTGGAAGCAGGATGCAAATGAAAGGTCTATGAAGACACCCACGTCCATGGAGAGATCTGCTTTGTAATCACAAGAGCAAAGCCAGAGGTCACCCATCCTGCTGCAAGCAGAGGGCACTTAAATCCACAAATACTTAAAACTGGGGCCAGCTCACAGGAGTAAGCACTGTAAACTGAGGTCAAGGCCGAGTTCAGAACTTGGGTGCCAGTCTAACTGAGATGAGGACCAAACGTTAGCAGGGAGTACGCGAACAGCAAGAAGCATCAAGGAGATCACAGAGACAGGTATGGCAAATTGTATTTTTAAAGCACAAGAAATCCAACCCCTTGGACAGAGGATAACATAAGGCTGGATTTAGAGCTGGGGGTTAAGTACAAATATTTAAAAACGTTAGAGAAGTGTGAGCCAGGCTGAGCGGGATATCATAATCTCACTTAGTCCTGTGCTTTCCAAGACAGTCGCACACATTCAGGCTGTTGGGGGTTTGCAATACCCAATTATATCCTCTTCCTGACCACGGAGCACAGACAGGACACTACTTGAAAGGGAAGAAGTACTAATTTTACTAATCAGTACCCATAATCTCCCAACGCAGGGCTTTCTGGCCAAAACTAGAGTGGGGAACATAGCTTGGCATGACCAAGGTGACATTTCTCACTTTCAACTAAAGACACAGATCTTGGAACCCATAGTCCCAGATATTCTCCGTAGCGATATCTAAAAGCCCCAGAATAAGTTGTAATTTCATTTCGCAGGAAACTGCATGAATGCCTCTAGCCAGCCTCTAGCTTGACGCCATAGGAGCAGGACCAAGTGAGCCAGTTGCACTTGGCAGGTAGGAAGAAACAGCAGGCCTTGTTCTGCTATTGAAATATAGTCATTCTACCCCCCCAGTAGAATGTGGCCTATTAAATATCAATCCCCCATGAGGCAGCTGAAGCAGATAAGGAAGTACAGCGCACCTTTGGCCAAGGCAGGAAGAGAGAAGCTATTGTTTCCTGTTCCAGCTTTAAGAACAAAGAATTACATAGACCTATATGTTTCCTCTAGCTTCATGATATAAGTATTTACATCCCATGGATTTGAGCCATTAAGCTAGCACCAGAATCATAAATGAAGTATCAACACTAAGATAAGGTATTTTTTAGGTATACCTTATCTTGGAACGTGATAATATGCATAATTATGTGTGAGACACATGGAAAGATTTTGTTCTTTCCAAATCAGTCTAGAAGGCTTGGACATGGAGATGGTGTGTTCAGAAGTTTTTAAAATAACAATGTCAAAGCATGCCCACTTTGGAGAATAGTTGAGTTGGAGCGTTTCTGCCATAGAAGTGCCTAGAAGCGACAACTTGATGAAACAAGCAACTTTTGTATCAAAACAACTTTGGCAGCCATAGCAGATTGTCTTCAAAATTAGCAGATTGTCTTCAAGCATTAAAATTTTTTAATGTAAGTAGAACCTAAAGACAATTCTATCTTTCTACAGATTCCAGAAATAACTCATCTTCCTCCCAAACCGCTACTCATCTTGGGTTTCCTAATGGTACCACCATTCACCAGTCACTCAAGTCAGAAATCTGGGAGATGACTCTTGCTCTCTCAGCCTTCACATCCAACCCACAGTCCAAGTCACCCAAGTCCTGTAGATTTCATCTTCTAAACGCCTTGTGCATTTATTCTCTCCCCCTCCATCTCCATTGGCAATACATGACCCCAGACCCTCATCTTCTCTCTCTTGCCTCTTCCTGCCAGAGGTATTGTCCCTCACACTTACTCCCGATCCCGTCTTCACTCTCCACCTTAAGTGAACTTTCTCAAACGCAAGGCAGAGGCATTCCCTGGCTCATGTTGGGGTTGTCTGTTTTTGTTTTTGTTTTGTTTGCTTGTTCATTTGTTTTGTTTTCCCACAACTTTCACCTTCCCTTCTGGCTTTGATGAGAAGTCCATATTAGAATCCATTAAGGAACTTTCACGGACCTACTCAATAGAAATTTCCAAGGGCCATATGAGATAGTTTTGAATAGGGAAATGGATAGTTTACTATGGGGAACCTAAGAGGAGCAGACTGATGCCACATGGAAGAGTTGCTAAGCAGCCCGACATGGAAGTGCATTTTTCATGTTATCTGCAGAGTTATAAAAATTCCTCCAGCAGAGCTTACCACCCTGTTGCTAGAGTCAGAATGGTAACAGTACATGAATCTGTACACCATCATCAAACTAATCTCTAAATCATAGCACCAACTGTGCCACTTAATGATTCACTCACTGTCCACCCAATCCAGGACCTTACACAGTACAAACTCAACCTGCCTTTCCAGCTTTATCTCCTATATCAAACCCTCCAAACAATTAGATTCTTCCCTGTGTCCTGTAAAGTTCCTGATTCATACCTTTGCTCACAGTCTTCCAGCCTTCCAGCCATCTGAAATTCCCCCCAACCCCCACCCACATCACACCTGAAGTCCCTGGTGGAGGTGGAGGCATTGCCCAATTTAAAAAAATAGGTCTCCCCCTCTGTTTTCCTTCTTACCATGGTGTGCAGGGACTTTAGTAAAATATTGTTTGTGATTATATTATACTTTGGGATATAAAGAGGTCCACTGTGTGAGCTAATTATCGTGAACAGGAGCAAATGTAGCAAGCTTTCACTGGGCATCAAGTACTTACATAAGTATACTTTCGTTTCAGTGTTTTACCAAACTTACTAAGGAATATAAAGCAGTAGAACCAATTAAATTTGGACTCCAGCTTCTTCTAGGTGGGCCTTAGGTACAAATCAGCCAATAAGAAATAGTCACCAACTTCTAGAATAACTACTCTAAGGAGAAAAACACTGTAAAGAGGCACAGTGACTCATGCTTGTAATCCCAGCACTTTGGGAGGCCAAAGTGGGTGGATCACATGAGACCAGGAGTTTCAGACCAGCATGACCAACATGGTAAAACCCCATCTGTACTAAAAATATAAAAATTAGCCAGGCATGGTGGTGCAGGCTTGTAATCCCTGTTATGCTACAGGCTGAAGCAGGAGCATCGCTTGAACCTGAGAGGCAGAGGTTGCAGTGAGTAGAGATGGTGCCACTGCACTCCAGCCTGGGCGACAGAGCAAGATTCCATCTCAAAAAAATAAAGAAATAAAATATAAAGTAAAAAGAAACAAAAAAAAAATGAGTCACACTCCTGTAATTCCAGCTACTCTGGAGGCTGAGGCAAAAGAATCACCTGCACCCAGCACGCGAAGGCTACAGTGAGCTATGATTGCACCACTGCACTCTAGTCTGGGTGACAGAGCAAGACCCTGTTGAAAGAAAGAGAGAAAGAAAGAAAAGAAAGAGAAAGAAGGAAAGGGAGGGAGAGAGAGAAAGAAAGAGAGAGACAGAAAGAGAGAGAGAGAAAGGAAGGAAGGAAGAAGGGAAGGAAGAAAGTGAGCTATGATTGCACCACTGCACTCTAGTCTGGGTGACAGAGCAAGGCCCTGTTGAAAGAAAGAGAGAAAGAAAGAAAAGAAAGAGAAAGAAGGAAAGGGGGGCAGAGAGAGAGAAAGAGAGAGAGAGAAAGAAGAGAGAGAGAGGAAGGAAGGAAGGAGGGAGGGAGGGAGGGAGGGAAGAAGGGAAGGAAGAAAGAGAAAGGAAGGAAGGGAGGAAGGAAGGGAAGAAAGAAGGAAGAGAGAGAGAGGGAAAGAGGGAGGAAAAGAGGGAGGGAGGGAAGGAGGGCAGGCAGGCCAGTGGAAGGAAGGAAGGAAAAGAAAGAAAGGAAAGAAGGAAAGCCTTGATCCCATAGTATCCCTTCATACTGCATCCTGCTTAATCAGAAGATGTGCTAAAGTCTCTGAAAGTGCATAGTCCAGCAGTTGTCTGAAGGGTCATCACCATCATATCTGTCAATAGTTACATTCATCCTGGACAAGACCCAGGAAGATTAGGGATGGTGCAGCTAAGCATCTTTGCCACTTTCTTTATTTGCTGTACCAACAAAGAGGACTTATTTTGTTTTGGTTTGGTTTAAAGTTTCTGATATTAAGAGTAACCCACCATGTAGGTGGGTTAAGGAGGATTGGGGTAACAGATTTCCTCCAGCCCTTAACTTTTCTAGGTAACCCCAGCAAATAGCTTCATTGACCCTACCTTTTCCTTCCAGGATGCTTAGCACTTGTACCACAGGATGTAAGAGCTACAAACACCTTAATTCAGTCCCCCTCGAATCTGCCTTTCCACACAGTCTGGCTGCTTCTTAGAATGAGACATATTTGAAAGCATATTTGAAGAACAATGTTTTCCAGTTAGGATATAGAATGACATCTGTACATCCCATCTGACTGCCCAGAGTTATGGAGGCTTAGCCAGTCCACAGCTATCTGCTCTGCCTTGCACTAAACAAGGGGCAACTGAAGTAGAGGAATATGGGGGACAGGGAGAGACAGGAGCCAATGCGGACAGTTGGAAAAAGTAGTGTTCCTACAGTGACAGAGGAAAGCACCTGAACAGAGGAGGACAGGGAAGGCTTCTCCAAGGAGGAGGTGCCTCAGCTGAGCTCTGAAAGGGAGCCTGGGTCTCCTGGGGAGACGCTTTCAGCCCAGATATGGGCAAGATATGGCTGACATATTTTTTAGAAGTAACTTCATGTCTTCCAGAGTGAATTCATGCTGTCAACAATAAATTCTTTTTTTTTTTTTTCTTTTAGATGAAGTTTCACTGTGTCACCCAGGCTGGAGTGCAGTGGCACGATCTTGGCTCACTGAAACCTCTGCCTCCCGGGTTCAAGCGATTCTTCTGCCTCAGTCTCCTGAGTAGCTGAAATTACAGGTATGCACCACCATGTCCAGCTAATTTTTGTATTTTTAGTGGAGACGGAGTTTCACCACGTTGGTCAGGCTGGTCTCGAACTCCTGACTTCAAGTGATCCACCCACCTCAGCCTCCCAAAGTGTTGGGATTACAAGCGTGAACAACCACGCCCGGCCAACAATAAATTATTTAGTTAATTAGGACACATGCAGATTCTACGACCTAGAACTGGTACAGATGAGTGGCTATCTTGATAAAGTGATATTATCTTATGCCACAATTAGCTCTACTAACTATTGAATGTCCTAAATACTATTCTTATCACATTAATATCCTGCTCAAGAATTTATCGGGAGTTTTAATGTCCTTTGAAAGTAACCTAACCTAACTTTCAATGCCATCTCCATGTGTAATGCCCAAAATATCTCCCAATCTTATTCTTCGGCTTCAGCCAAACCTGCTGCCTAATCAGCCTTTGTACAAAAATTCTTATTTCCTCCTATTTGTCCTTGAATGGGCTGTTCCCATTATTGGACAGGAAAGGAGGATGGAGGTAGGAGGACAAAGGGAATGGGTAGGGAGAAGGAGGACAAGGTAGTAGAGAGGGAGGGAATATGAAGAAATAAAGAGAAAGGGAAAAAGATGTTTGCACTGAGCTACCTGATTCCATTCAACTTTCCAACATGTATTTTGTGCTTTTCCTCCATGCAGCCATTTTCAAGAAGGCAGATCAATTGTTTGACTTTGAGTAAGTCCTGAGCATTTTCCTCCAAGGTATTATTCTGCTTTATGATTTCTTAAGTCATCTCTACCTTGCAGAAAGCAATATAAAAGGAAGACAAGTTAATTTTTAGCCACAGATGCAGGGAAAAGGACAACTCTCTTGTGGAGTCCTGGTCCTCTGCACAGTCTTGGGTCCCTTGTGCATCAATGTTTCATTTTGCTCATCCTTAGTCCTCAGAGCAACTACACATGTTAATAAGTTACAAACTCAAGCAGAGACGCAGTGCACTGGGTTTCAGCAAAGTTCTCCCCCAGAGAGTCATTTCTCTCTTTTTTAAAGACAAGGTCTTCTCTGTCACCCAGGCTAGAGTGCAATATGTGATCATAGCTCACTGAAGCCTTGAACTCCTAGGGTTAAGGGATCCTCCTGCTTCAGCCCCCTAAGTAGCTCAGCCTATAAGCATGCATCACCATGCCTGGCAATTTTTTTTTTATTTTTGTAGAGATGAGATCTTACTATGTTGCCCAGGCTGATATCAAACTCCTGGGCTCAAACAATTCTCCTGCCTCAGCCTGCCAAAGTGCTGAGATTACAGGCATGAGCCACCTTGCCTGGCCCAGTCATTTCTTAAATGAGTGCAAAACACTGGCCCTCCATCCATAACCATTATTCTTTCCTTCTTGGATTTGGCATCCCACCAAATCCTGCCCCTGAAGCCTCCTCACATGTGTACATGTAATGACAAAGCACCAAGTGAACTCACAAATAATTCAATCTAAAGCCAAGACTGAGTTGCCTCAATATAATTAACTGAATTTGTCAAATGCTCTGATGTTCTCTAAGCATACTTGCACTTCATAATTTGTTGCCTCACAGTCACTTTGAGACAGAAGTGCTGAATTAATTGCACCGTTTTGTGACCTCTTGACTTTTTCCATTAAGACCAAGTTTATTTTTCAACATGGGAAGATTTAGTTATTTGTACAGAATAATTTTAATAATAAACCCAGAGCATAAGTGAGCAGAGTGCACAAACAGCTGCTATCAAATGGCTGTGTGATCATACCGTAGTTCAGCTTAAACGCAATTTGTGTCAAATGCATTAATGGAGGATGTGATGAGTATTTGATTGGTTTTGGCTTTGTGGCCAAATAGCATCATTTCTGAAGGATTTGGATATGCGTTTGTGACTAGGTAAAACTAGTAAGTCATGTTCACCTGGAGGGTCATTTATGGGGTCTGGATGCACTCCTGGAAGAGACAGGCTTTGCTGTGGAGACACCTAGGAAGATTGCTAATGTAAGGGGCTCCAGATCCCAAAGAGGCCATCGAGCGTGTGCTGTTTTTGAGCCCACAGGGATGTATTATTTCGCAAAAGCTAATAGTAACCTGATTTATTTTCATGTAAATGAGAAGTGAGGAATGTGAAAAATGAACAAATCTAAATCATTCGTGGCCTCTTCAAAGTCAGAAAAACTAGTTTTTCAGATGCTATCTACTGTTTAGGTTTTTCCATTGATGATCTTGTGTATGAATGCTAGTTAATCCTAAGACATTATACTGTGATAAAATTTATGTTATTTCTACTTATAAATTCTATTTAGCTAGTTTATTCCAATGAATTATTGATTAAAATGATATATAAGTAGTAATATGGCTTTAAAAGTGATTAAAAGATACACTATCAAGAAATTAATCATTTGAGCGTTACTATATCAGACATTTCTAAGAAACTTGGGACAGATTAGCAGTCAGTACAGTGTTGTTCTTTCTTATTTCCCCTAAAAAAATTGGAAAATTAAGCTAAATGTCTGGTGCTTGGCAAAGATCTGACATTACCATTACCCAGAGGTTTCTGGGACTTGCAGGGCAGCAACCAGCAACAGCAGCCTAGAGGGTTGAAAACACACAAATGTTTAGGAGGAGAATGGGATGCTGGCACTAGGAGCCTCAGAATAAGCAGCAAGCTGTTAAATCTCAGGCTTGAAAAATGGTGCCTTTTGATGAGCCATGCTCTGACCGAGAAATATCTTTCCTCTTTTAAAATGTAGAGTTTCATGTCTGATGAGCAAATTTGCATGTATGTACTCAGAAGCCAGAAGGAAATATGGAAACACTCAATATACTACTGAACTTCTCTGAGTACCACAGCTCTTCTTGAGATTTTTAAAGTGATGTAGTCCAAACCGAGGATGAAGTTGTTTTTCTGCCACTTGGAATTAAATGCTTTATAAGGAAAATTAACAGTGCAAAGATTTTAGATAGAAATTTCATATTGAAATTATTGTTTTCTTTTTTTATTTTAGGTTCCAGGACACAGGTACAGAATATGTGCCATTGTGGTTTGCTGTACCTATCAATCCATCATCTAAGTTTTAAGCCCTGATACATTAGGTATTTGTCCTAATGCTCTCCTTTCCCTTGCCTCCCCACCCTCGACAGGCCCCAGTGTGTGTTGATCTCCTCTCTGTGTCCATGTGTTCTCATTGTTCAACTCCTACTTATGAGTGAGAACATGCAGTGTTTGGTTTTCTGCTCCTGTGTTAGTTTGCTGAGGATGATGGCTTCCAGCTTCATCCATGTCCCTGCAAAGGACATGAACTAATCCTTTTTATGGCTGCATAGTATTCGATGGTGTATATGTGCCACATTTTCTTTATCCAGTCTATCATTGATGGGCATTTGGGTTGGTTCCATGTCTTTGCTATTGTAAATAGTGTTGAAATAAACATATGTGTGCATATGCCTTTATTGTAGAATGACTTATATTCCTTTGGGTGTATATCCAGTAATGGAATTGCTGAGTCAAATGGTATTTCTGGTTCTAGATCCTTGAGGAATTGTCACAGTGTCTTCCACAATGGTTGAACTAATTTACATTTCCACCAACAGTGTAAAAGCGTTCCTATTTCTCCACAGACTCACCACCATCTATTGTTTCTTGACTTTTTAATAATTGCCATTCCAACTGGTGTGGGATGATATTCCATTGTGGTTTTGATTTGCATTTCTCTGATGATCAGTGATATTGAGCTTTGTTCTTTTCATACGTTTGTTGGCTGCATAAATGTTTTCTTTTGAGAAGTGTTTGTTCATATCCTTTGCCCACTTTTTGATGGGATTGTTTGTTTTTTTTCTTGTAAATTTGTTTAAGTTCCTTGCAGATTCTAGATATTAGACCTTTGCCAGATGGATAGCTTGCAAAATTTTCTCCTATTCTGTAGGTTGCCTGTTCACTCTGATGATAGTTTCTTTGGCTGTTCAGAAGCTCTTTAGTTTAATGAGATCCCGTTTGTCAATTATGGTTTTTGTTGCAATTGCTTTTGGTGTTTTAGTCATGAAGACCTTGCCTATGCCTATGTCCTGAATGGTATTGCCTAGGTTTTCTTCTAGGGTTTTTATGGCTTTGGGTTTTACATTTAAGTCTTTAATCCATCTTGAGTTAATTTTTGTATAAGGTGTAAGGGAGGGGTCCAGTTTCACCTTTGTGCGTATGGCTAGCCAGTTATCTCAGCAGCATTTATTAAATAGGGAAACCTTTCCCCATTGCTTGTTTTTGTCAGACTTGTCAAAGATCAGATGGTTGTAGATGTGTGGTGTTATTTCTGAGGTCCCTGTTCTGTTCCATTAGTCTATATGTCTGTTTTGGTACCAGTACCATGCTGTTTTGGTCACTGTAGCTTCATAGTATAGTTTGAAGTCAGGTAGCGTGATGCCTCCAGCTTTGTTCTTTTTGCTTAGGATTGTCTTGGTTACATGGGCTCTTCTTTTGGTTCCATATGAAACTTATAGTAGTTTTTTCTAAATCTGTGAAGGATGTCAATGGTAGTTAGATGAGAATAGTATTGAATCTATAAATTACTTTGGGCTGCATACCTTTCAAAAACTTCAGAAAGAGTCACTTATATAAAAGCAGTGGTACATAAGTACATTCGCATGTTGCTTATCTGAAAGATAAACTCTCCAAAACAAGTACATATGTAGCCAAGAATCCAGAAGCAAACATGACAACATTCTTCCCATTCTTCAGCACTCAGATTAAACCCTTGCTCCTTCAAGAAGCTGCACCCACCTTGCTTCCAGGGAGCTGCTGGCTCATGCAGACACAGTACTGGCACTCACTTGGAGATGACATTCATTTCAAGTGCCCCATCCCATCCCCTTGACCTGGGAGCTCCCTGAGAGCAGACACCAAGTGTTTATCTCTTTGTTGAAGCATGTCCTCCTACCATGAAGAAGGAGCCAATAATTACAAGAAGAGAAGAGTGGGGAGGAAGAGAAAGGAGAAAAGCAGAGAAGGTAGAAGATGGAGGAAATTAAATTAAAAATGACAAAAAAATCTACTAAAAGGAAAAGTAGAACCACCTCAGATTATCATTTTTATATGACAACAAAGTACTACATTATGAAAAATTATGTGCTTATATAAGGATAGAAGAGAGCAGAGACACCCAGCAAAAGACCTCTATGAAGCATGTGCTGTCTTCTCTGTGCTCCAGTAATTTAACACAGCAGCCCAGAGTCACTAAGGGCAAACAAACCACATGGGGACAAGACTGACTAGTTGCTGGATAAAAGATACAAGGTAAAGTGAGAGCTCGGTCAGAGATGAAAACCATGGGAACTGAGTTATAATACTTAGATCTCAGATTCAAGGACTTGCTTAAGGAGGACTGGGGCCAGAATCCTAACTAGGGTCAAGTGAACGGCACCGGTTAACAGGCCTAAAGAAGGAGAGGAGCAACAAGATAAGGT
Organism: Ateles fusciceps; assembly: GCA_036589455.1. NCBI lineage: Eukaryota > Metazoa > Chordata > Mammalia > Primates > Atelidae > Ateles > Ateles fusciceps. Next base: position 4,073,847 of record JAZHEH010003356.1, on the reverse strand, counting down.
AATTATGTTTACTCTCATCTTCTATTAATCTTCAATCGTTCCAATTTTTGCTGAACTAATTTTCTTGAAATATCGGTGCAGCCTAGAATGGTAATACAGCTAGTGTATTTAAAGATGGGAGGCCAAGTGTCACCTTGGGTTCTCCAGAAGCAGGCACTTGAGATGGAGTTTGGATTACCAAGGTTTATTGGGATTCCAAGGGAGGAAACAGGATTGAGCAGAGGGAGAGATCAAACTGCAGCACATCCCTGGCAAAGCCTTAGCCAACCTGAAGGGGAGTTGATCATAACTGTACATGTCAGGTCAAAATTGCCAAGCTTCTTATACCCCTGCCTTGCACTGTCACCAGATGTAGCCTAACCCATGAAGATATGACCTCAGACAACTTGGCTCTCCATAGATGAACCCAACCCTCCAGAAGTTGATGGCTGAAAGCTTTATGCTGATTGCTCCACAACTGAAAGGGGAATTGAATGGTACATCTCTGTGTTAATCACAATCCACCCTCTACACTACTCAAATCCACTTCTCATATGCATTTAGGGAACATCTATTCAAGGATTCTGTTGGGTCTTTCTACTTAAGTAGAAGTTCATTAGAGGGTCTCATGGGCTGAACTGTGTCCCCTCAAAATTCATATGTTGAAGCTTTAAACCCCAATGCCTTAGAAAATCACCATATATTTCTAGATAAGGTCTTTAAAGAGGTAATTAAGCTAAAATGAAGTCTTTAAGGTTTATCTTAATCCTATATGACTCGGGTTCTTTTTTTTTTTTTTTTTTGAGATGGAGTTTCACTCTTGTGGCCCAGGCTGGAGTGCAATGGCACAATCTCCACTCACTGCAACCTCCACCTCCTGGCTTCAAGCGATTCTCCTGCCTCAGCCTCCAGAGTACTGAGGATTAATTTGGACACAGACATGCATGTTCACAGAGGAAAGACCTCATGAGGACATAGCAAGAAGGTGACATTCTGCAAACCAAAAAGAGAGACCTCAGAAAAAAGCAAACACGCTGACACCTTGAACTGGGACCTCTAGCCTACGGAAAAGTAAGAAAATAAATTTCTATTGTTTAGGCACCCAGTCTGTGGGACAGTCATCCCTCCATATCTGCACTTTCCAGATCCCTGGTTCCACACCCACAGATTCAATCAGTCACGAATCAAAGATATTTGGGCAAAAAAAAAAAAAAAAAAAAAATAGAAAATAACAACACAACAATTCAAAATAATACAAATATAAAATAATGCAACAATTATTTACATAGAATCTACATTGTATTAGTTACTATAAGGAATCTAGAGATGATTTAAAGTATACAAGAGGATGTGTATAGGTTATATGCAAACATTGCATCATTTTTTATAAAGAATTTGAGCATCCACAGATGTTGGTATCCTAGATCTTCCTAAAACTAATGCCCTGGGTTTGGTTTCAGGGATGACGGTGATTTGCTATGGCAGCCCAAGCAAACTAACATAGACGGAGATAGTAAGATGAACCACAGCCCTGACACTGTGTTGGTCTCAGGGCCACAATGGATCCTCACTGTCTCCCTCCTTCACTTACCATTCTAGATTCTTCTCATCTTCAGCTAGCACCTCTGCACGTTTCAGTGGCTTCTCCTGGTGTATTGACCAAGATACTCATGCTCAAGTCCCTCAAGCCACTGGTTACCATATCCTTCCCAGGATGTGCTTACTCTGCCTGTTCATTTTCAGTCACAATTGGTTGGTTAAGGGAGTACCAAGAGGAACCCAAGTGAATCATCTGAGTTTCATGTAATTTCCTCTCTGGCTACATTAGTAACAACAGGCTACATCTTCTTGGCAATCAGGAAGTCACCCTGCCAAAACAGTAACTCCTTTTCTTTACTGCTGATCCCTAGACACAAGGATGCCAAAGTGCCCAAGCAGCAACCATAGTAGTACAACAGCTTAAAATTAAACAGGACCCTTACTATGCCCTCCAGTGAAAGGGGGTCCTCTGGAAACTAGGGCTTCTAACCTTAGAGAGCCCAGAGTCTCAAGGACATGAATCATAAAGTCCCTCAGTGGATCCCTGGGAGTGGTGGTAAGTGGGGTCATTCCTCCTTCTATTTATTTGTTCTAAGACTCACGTGTTCTTCCTGTTGGAGACACAGTAACCTATTTTAAAAGTCTTTAAGTCCTTGAATACACTGTGTCTTGAAGGATGGCACCCTGTCCTCAAAGGATTTACCTCCGAGTTGGAGTTTTGGCTATTTCTTCAGCAGGCTGCTCCAATGCTTTATCAGGCTGGCAGCACATGAATGGCCCAATATGTGAAATGAACAGTGTATTCCATGGTCATGGGCCCACTCCTGTACCTTCTTTGCTGTAAAATGGATGCCCTGGTGTGACACAGTATTATGCAGGGCCCAAGCCAGTGGATCAAAGTTCATAGACCCTTAGGTAGTGGTGCAGCTTGAAGCCCTACACACAAGAAAGCCAAACTTATATACAGAATAGGTGTGGTTCCTGTGAAAACCAACCTCTGGCTCTTCCTGGAAGGAAGGAACCCAAGGTACTCAACAGCTTGCCTTAAAGTAGCTGGTTGGCCTCCTCAAGGGATGGTGCCATCAGGAGTTCAGAATTCGTGTCTGTTGGTGGCAGGTTGATTTTTATGTTGTACAGTAACTTTATCGGTCTTGATAAATAGGAGCCCCTGCTGTTGGCCCAATAGGTAGTCTCCACCTTGGCCATCATGACCAGTTTGTTCACATGCTCTTCGTGCAATTGGCCAATGAGAGAGAATGGCTGTTGTCAATGGACTGGGTCATTTTGTCTACCTGGGTTTTTTAGTGCTTCCTCTATAGTGAACACTGTCTGATGGATGATAAAATGTGATACAAGGATCTTCACACTTTTGCCCACTCCCATATGTCCTTTTACATGCCCTTCCTCCAGATGTCCATATTCCCAGTCTTCTAATATTTTCCTTACAGTCCCTCAACCTGCTGGTCAGGCCATTCACCACTGCTTATGAGTGGTGGTCTTACCTTAGACACTTATCTTTCCATGCAAAGTGGATTCCAGGTCTGCCACCCAAAACTATGCCCATTGCGAAAATGCTCTCTCACCACTGTCTTTCAAGGCCACACATGAGTAAGGCTAAAGTGCAGCTACTATCCCTCTTAAGCCTTTGTGCACCTACCATGCCAACCTATTCATACACAAAGATCAAGATTTTTCTCCTGTTTCAGCTGGTTGTACATGATCCTCCATATAGGTCGCAGTTCTAGAACAACAGTGATGGGTGTGCTGGGGGTCAGCCTGCTTGCATCCTCTGGTCCTACTCATTCTTGATCCCAGATATACAAGTTCCATGTTACAGTAAATTATTGTTGAGACCACACACCTATGGCCTGTTGAGTCTGACAGGACCCAACTCATGGGGAGCAGTTCGAGCCATGTGGTCATATGGTGGCCCATGGTCAAGCAGTCTGTCTTTACCAGAGCCTAGTAGCACAACAGAAGTTGCTTTGTGAAAGACATATAATTCTCTCCTGTAGATGACATAGCCTTGCTCCAGAAATCTAGGGGCCGTGTTATGATTCTCCTACTGGAGCTTGTCACAAATTCCACACAGCATCTTCTCCTATCACTGATATCTCCATCTCCAACATTATAGGTTCTGCTGAACTGTCAGACTGAAAGGTGCAGTATCCTTTTCAGCTCTGGGGCCTATTAAATCTAGCAGTCTTTCATGCCACTCGGTGTATATACCAGATAAGTATCTCTTGATATGGAATGTCCTGCCTCTAAAACCTAAAGAGACCCATCAGGTGTTGTGTTTCCTTCCTTTTGGCAGATGATGCAGTATGCAATAATCTTTTTACTTTGAATGGGATGTCCCAGCCATCCCCTGATCACTAGACTTCTAAGTATTTCACAGATATGGCAAGCTGTTGGATCTTCACAGGACTTATCTCTCATTTCTGGAGCACTTGTGTTTACCAAACACTCCAACTTGTTGTCCAGGCTGATCAGCACAATGTCACTGACGTATTGAACCAATGTGATGCTCTGCAGAATGCTTAAGCAAGTCAAATTGTCTCTATTTGCGGATGACATGATCGTATGTTTGGAAGACTCCATCGTCTCAGCCCAAAATCTCCTGAAACTGATAAGCAACTTCAGCAAAGTCTCAGGATACAAAATCAATGTACAAAAATCACAAGCACTCCTATACACCAATAACAGACTTAACGAGAGCCAAATCAAGAAGGAACTGCCATTCACAATTGGTACAAAGAGAATAAAATACCTAGGAATACAACTAACAAAAAATGTAAAAGACCTCTTCAAGGAGAACTACAAACCACTGCTCAATGAAATAAGAGAGGACACAAACAGATGGAGAAACATTCCATGCTCATGGTTAGGAAGAATCAATATCATGAAAATGGCCATACTGCCCAAAGCAATTTATACATTCAACGCTATCTCCATCAAGCTACCAATGACCTTCTTCACAAAACTGGAAAAAACCACCTTAAACTTCATATGGAACCAAAAGAGAGTCCACATAGCCAAGTCAATTCTAAGCAAAAAGAACAAAGCTAGAGGCATCATACTACCTGACTTCAAACTATACTACAAGGCTACAGTAATCAAAACAGCATGGTACTGGTACCAAAACAGAGATATAGACCAGTGGAACACAACAGAGGCCTCGGAGGCAATGCCACACATCTACAACCCTCTGATCTTTGGCAAACCTGACAAAAACAAGCAATGGATAAAGGATTCCCTGTTTAATAAATGGTATTGGGAAAACTGGCTAGCCATGTGCAGAAAGCAGCAACTGGACCCCTTTCTGACACCTTACACTAAAATTAACTCCAGATGGATTAAAGACTTAAACAAAAGACCTAACACCATAAAAACCCTAGAAGAAAACCTAGGCAAAACCATTCAGGATATAGGCATAGGCAAGGACTTCATGACTAAAACACCAAAAGCAGTGGCAACAAAAGCCAAAATAGACAAATGGGACCTAATTAAACTCCAGAGCTTCTGCACAGCAAAAGAAGCAATCATTAGAGTGAATCAGCAACCAACAGAATGGGAAAAAATATTTGCAATCTCCCCATCTGACAAAGGGCTAATATCCAGAATCGACAAAGGGCTAATATCCAGAATCTACAAAGAACTAAAACAGATTTAAAAGAAAAAAACAAACAAGCCCATTCAAAAGTAGGCAAAGGATATGAACAGACACTTTACAAAAGAAGACATATATGAGGCCAATGAACATATGAAAAAATGCCCATCATCACTGGCCATTAGCAAAATGCAAATCAAAACTACATTGAGATACCATCTCACACCAGTTAGAATGGCAATCATTAAAAAATCTGGAGACAACAGATGCTGGAGAGGATGTGGAGAAATAGGAACACTTTTACACTGTTGGTGGGAGTGTAAATTAGTTCAACCATTGTGGAAGACACTGTGGTGATTCCTCAAGGACCTAGAAATAGAAATTCCATTTGACCCAGCAATCCCATTACTGGATATATATCCCAAGGATTATAAATCGTTCTGTTATAAGGACACATGCACACGATTGTTCACTGTGGCACTGTTTACAATAGCAAAGACCTGGAACCAACCCAAATGCCCATCGATGATAGACTGGACAGGGAAAATGTGGCACATATACACCATGGAATACTATGCAGCCATAAAAAAATGATGAGTTCATGTTCTTTGTAGGGACATGGATGAACCTGGAAACCATCATTTTCAGCAAACTGACACAAGAACAGAAAATCAAACACTGCATATTCTCACTCACAGGTGGGTGTTGAACAGTGAGAACACATGGACACAGGGAGGGAAGCATCACACACTGGGGTCTGTGGGGACAGCAGGGGATGGGGAGTTGGGGAGGGATAACATGGGTAGAAATGACAGATATAGGTGATGGGGGAGGAAGGCAGCAAACCACATTGCCATGTATGTACCTATGCAACAATCTTGCATGTTCTTCACATGTACCCCAAAACCTAAAACGCAATAAAATATATTTTTAAAAAAAAAGGTCTAGATCTCTTCAGACCATATTATGACAGAAAGTGGGAGAGTTAGCAAAACCCTGGGGAGGGGGGATGCGGAAACTATCAAGTATATTGTTGGTTTTTTCCATGTGAATACAAACTTTCTGATCCTCCTTTGTCATTGGGATAGAAAAGAACACATTGGCCAAGTTCTTACTCCACATCATATACCTGAGGTCATACCCATTTTTTTCTAACAAAGATATCAGATCTGACACAGGGGCTGTGATCAGGTCTATCACTTGGTCGAGCCCAGAATAGTCCACTGTCATCATCCAACATTCATCCAGTTTCTTCAGGGGCCAGACTAGTGAATTAATTTGAGATATTATGGAGACCACCTCTCCTGACCCTATTAGATAAGGAGTAGGCAAACTAAGGCTCAAAGACCAAATCCAGCCTGCCCCCTATTTACATAACTAAAGCTTTACTGGAACACAGTGGCACCCATTCACTTACACATTTTATGGTTGTTTTCATGCTGCAGCAGCAAAGTTAGGTAGTTGTGACAGAACATATGGCCCACACAGTCTAAATTATTTACTATCTGTCACTTTCCAGAAAAAAGAATTTGCCAACTCCTGCTATAGTTCCTTAAAGGTGACACTTTTCTCCACAATTCACCCTGGGATGCAATACTGATTTTGGTTTATGGCTTGGCCATAGTAGAATTGGATGATTTTAGAGATTTCCATGTGGCTTTCCCTCTCATGATAGCTCTTACCCTTTCCTACCATGAGAGCTCTTTCCACAGAGACCAAAAACCCAATATTGAGGTTGTACCAACTTTCAAGTGTGTCCATCACAATTATTCATTCAAGGACTGAGTCAATGACTACTGGGTGAGTTCTCAGACCCAGTGGATCCAATGTGAGCCAGACCATGACCCAGAATCTATTTATTACTTAGATCCCACATGACACCCTACTCTAACAGAGGGTCAACAATAACATTTTAGGTCTCCAGGTATCAATGTCAACTCAGAGCTATTGTTCAAAAGTCCTCAAAATATCAGGGTATTTCTCTTTCCCCACATTCAATCACCTGAGCAAGTGGCCAAAGTCCCTTTGAGGAAAGAATCATTAGAGCATAAAATTTCCAGGGTGTTGTAAGGACCTTCCTCCTAGAAACCTGGCCATTGCATCAGTCCAATAGACCAGAAGCCTACAAACTGGCTGGTGTGTGGAAACTAGGGAGTGAACATAACTTTTTACTGGAGCAATCACTTTCAACCTTCTAATCATCCATCCTTGATTTATGCTTGATTTGTCAGATGCCCATTCGTTTAACCTCTTAGGACACCATATTCAGTTCACCATCTCCATAACCCTGTGTGGATCAGGTCCTCTTGGCTTCCACTCTAACCTTACTGGTTGTTGCAATGATTATAATTCCCCCATATTTTGGAGACTAAGCACCACAACCTGACTACTGCTCTTTTAGGGTCCTATCATCCCCATCGCCATTAGTGAGTCAAGTTTTATAACATCTCCTACCATCGGCTCCAAGCCTACAGGGAACAGCTACCACTGAACATCTTAGTGATGCCAAAGGCTCTCTCACCAGTGCATTTCTTTTTTTTTAAAACTTTTTTTTTTAGGTTCAGGGATACATATGCAGGTTTGTTATATAGACACGTTGTGTGTTGCAGGGGGTTGGTGTACAGATTATTTCATCACCCAGGTAAAAAGCATAGTACTTGACTGGTAGCTTTTTAATCTTCACCCTCTTTCCACCCTCCACCCTCAAGGAGGCCCCTCACCAGCACGTTTCTTTTGGTATTCTTAAATCATGTGCCCTCATTTAAGAAGACCGAAAAGAATACACTGGAACGTAATCATTTGGCTAGCCTTCCAGCTGTGCAAAGTATACCTATTCTAGCATGCCTACTTTCCTGAGCCATTTAATCCCTTTATCCACCATCTGCCAAGGCAATTCTGGCATTTAAACTTTTCTAAGCACAGTGCACTGCTTCTTTCATGCTTCCAGGAGCCATCCTCATAGCACGTTCTCACTTAGTCAGGGGTCCTTGCCAGGATGTTAAATCCTGAATGTCAGGAGAGTACTTCCAAGTCAACAAAGTCTTCCCTATTCAATTTATGTTCTGGGTCCCCCTGATCAAACACTCCTAGAATCTAGTCTCAGGATACATTGACTACATCCTTCAGGCTTTTAAAAGCAGAATATTTTTTCTTCCTTATCAGGACCAGCACATTCTCAGCTGGGATGTGCTGAGACCAACCCCGGTTATAGGCCTACTCCCCCAAGAGGGGAAGTAGGAGTGGATTCTGAGGGGGGTACTCACTGCCTTTTAGTGAAGAGGTCTCTGCATCCTCTTCCAACACAGAGGAGTGCTAGCACTTACCAGGGAGCGTTCAGCCACTTTGCAGCCTCAGAAGTTTCAAGGCAGTCTAGGAAGCCAAAATCCTTAGAAGCATTGCCCAGATGCCTTTATCTCATGTGTCAGAGTCCTAGGATTTCCTGATTAGGGCCCTAACTCTGGCACAACAGATGTGCTTTAAGTGCACGTTTAACTTTCCTTGATATTCACCCACTGAACCTTTAAGGTTCTAAGCTTGATCCTTAGCTTCCTCTTGTTCTCCCAGCAAGACAAGGGGGCTTCTTTGTATATAACCAAGAAGACTCTTTAGCTTTCACACCTGGCTTTCAATTGCCTGCTGCTTGTTCTCCGCTGTTCATTATCTTAGTGTAGGGTCACTGTCACTTAACAATAGCTATCCAATACTGTTACCCTTAGAGCTCCTGTTTCTTCAGACCTTTCAAACACCTGACACATCCTGTCTACTAGTACCTTCCCTTCCACTGTACAATAGCCCCAGTTCACCACTGTTTAATAATTGGACCTTCATCTTATACCAGAGGCTCTCTGTGATCTCTCACCAGCAGTGATACGCTCCTCACTATAGACAGGTGGTGAATAATCCTACTCCAAAACTGTATCTCATTGTCTACACTCTAGCCAGCCATTCTTGGTACCAACCATTGCAGCTTGGGTTCTCTAGAAGCAGATGGGGAGAGAAAATTTAAGTTCTAAGGTGCTGATTAGGGACCAACACCTGTGGAAGGAAGGGGTGAAAGCAGGATTCATTTACAATGCAGGCCTGATTGGGCTGGGAAGGTTGGGCCTTTATACTACCAGCTTGTTAAATCACTGGATGTTGGCTTTTAGGGAAGTTATAACCTCAGCTATCTACAGCTGAGGCCAACCCCTGAAGGCACTCACAGCTGACAGTCACCTGCTAACCACACTTCCCGGTACACCCGGAAAGCAAATCCTTCCTTGAAGAGGATTCTGGATGGTTCATGCCCATGTCTACTGCACGAAGATTTTCAGTTACCACTCCTCAGTATCCATTTTCCCTTTTTTTCATAATAATAAAACCATAATTTTTTTCTTGAGCACAGTAATTGCTCAGAATAAACACTACATTTTCCAGCCTCCCTTATAGGAATCATGGCCAAGTGGCCAAGCTCTGATCAATGAATTGTGGTCAGATGTTTCCTGTAACATTCCCAGGAACCCAATCTTCCTAAATAGATGGCTACTACTTATCCTTGTCCTTTTTCTTCATCCCTTCCTCATTCTTGACCAGAAGGCAACATGATGTCAGAGTCTGCTATAGCCCTCCTGGGACATGAGGTGATTGTGCAAATAAGGCCACACGTGTGACCGACAGGATGGAGGTGGCCAGGCTCTGAGGACTTTGTGAAGCAGAGCTGCATACCTTCCCTGGATTCCCTGTCTCTGGACTCTCAAGAGACACAAATTCTATCTTATTTGGATCATTGCTATTTTGAGTCTCTGGGGTTTTTTTTGTTGTTGCTGTTGTTTTCCTTTTTTTTTTTTTTAAGATGGAATCTTGCTTTGTCACCCAGGCTGGAGTGCAACGGTGCAATCTCAGCTTACTGCAAACTCCATCTCCCAGGTTCAAATGATTGTCCTGCCTCAGCCTCCTGAGCAGCTGGGATTACAGGTGCCCACCACCACACCCAGCTAATTTTTGTATTTTTAGTAGAGACAGGGTTTCATTTACCATGTTGGCAGGTCTGGAACTCCTGATCTCAGGTGATCCACCCACATCAGCCTCCCAAAGTGCTGGGATTACAGGAGTGAGCCACCACGCCTGGCTTTGGGCTTCTGTTTTTCAATAGCCAAATCTAATTCTAATTGATACAGATGGATCCTGGCTAGCATTTCCCAGGTGTAGGTTGCTCATAGGGAACAGCTGTCCACTTTGGAAGAGACTCGGTTATGTTATACAATGACTGTATGGATCTCTAGCTAAAATGATATTGCCTTAAAATCATATTCTCATCATAGCACTGGGATGGTCAGAGCTTTGGCTAGGGCACTAATGTGAACCTTACTTGAATGTCCAGGGATGCCAGCCTGGAATGTAGGTGTGGGTTCCTGTATCCCTGCTCATTCTAGGCCTGTGATAACCTGTAACCACCAGGATGACTTTCTGTCTAGGCTCTCCTCAGAAGCCACCTTTCCCTTGCAATGTCCTGGCTTACAGATACTCCTCTGGTAACAGCCTCTTCCCCTAAATTGTTAAGATTTTCTTCACCACTGCTGAAATCCCAGGATGTCCTTTCTAGGCACGCATGAGGATAAGCAAAACATTTAGTCTTCACTCTCTTTTCTTTTTTGTTTCTTTTTTTTTTTCTTTTGTTAGCAATACGACTATTTTTCATCTAGTGCAAATTTTGTAAGTTCTGGTGCCTAAAAGCCTTGATTTCCTGTCTTACTGCAGCATTTCTAATTAATGGTTTCAAACTTGGAGTCAGGTTCCAGGTGCAAACCTACCACTCATTTTTTGTGTGCTCTTGAAAAAACAATTTGCCCTCCCTGAGACTCAGTTTCCTCATCTGTTAAATGAGTACTAGTTTTAGCAGATCATCTCTAACTTACCTTTGGGAGGCGGAAGGGATTGGGGAGTGTTTGTCCTATTGCATCCATGAGTTGCTACTGCCCTCTAGTGGTCGTAAGATGATTTGCTTCCCTCCAGGAAAGGAGCCCTCAGGCCTGATGCTTCCTGGGAACATGAAGTCCTCAGTACTCAATCACGTGACAGGTAAGCTGTGTTGTCACATCCTCTTAAGGATGCCACGGGAAAGGGCAAACTAAGAAAAGTGCAAACATTAGGTAAACTGTGGGATCAATGTCCGACAAACTTAAAACAGAATAAACAAATCGCACAACCACCATCACAAATTGACAATACCTTAAAGGTGTCAGTGACATAAAATAAGCCAAAACTGGTAGGTAAACTGTATGTTCTTTGTCAGATTTCAGAATCCTCTCTGGTACATCTTATCATGTACCAAGATTAGGAATCAGAACTAAAACAGCTTTCAATTTATCCTTGCTATACAGTGGCTCCTGTATTGTCCATTTTCACAGTCCTAACCACCTTGCACATGGTCTAATATTTAGGAGGCATTTAGTCAACTTTATGGAGAAAGAAAATAAATCCACACAGTTGCATATGTCAAATTGCTCATCCCATAGGGAGTATATTAACAACTGATATTTAATGAGCACTTAACTCTGTGCCAAGCTCAGTTCTAAGCATTGAATATGCAATCACTCATTGAATTCTCATGACACCCCTATGAAATAGGTGTAATTGTTACCATAACTTCTTTATAGATAAGGAAACTGCCCAGGCTCATAGTATAATTGCATTCACTCCCATCTTGAAGTCAGACATCACCATGTGATTTCAGGGAGCCAATGAAGTGTGAGTGGAAGGGGCCTTGGTTCTGGCCCCCATAATAGCATTTAAGAGCTACATGACCATGGGCACGTGACTTGACTTTTTTGCACCTCAATTTCTAGCTGTGTCATTTTGGACAGCTTACTTAATCCTCTGTGCTTCTGTTTCTTCATCTGTAAACTGAGAGAATAAGCACTGTCTCACCTGGATTTGTAAGGATTGAATGAGATAGTGTGTAAAGGAGCTGGCAAGTATGAACAGTCAATTAATGCAATTATGGCTTTATAAAATTGTCAGAATTTTAAGAATAGCTGTGTCTTTATGTGAAGAATATTTCTGAAGTTGTTTAAAGGTAAAAGAAGGAATTTCTACAGCGCAAATGAAGAACATGACAAAGACCCAATGCAGAGCATGTACTTAGGTTGAAACAAGTGCTGGCATGTTCTTCCCAATTTGACAGGACCCTTGATAGCAGCTCAGCTGTACCTTTGGAAACCCTGACTCTTGATAGCAGCTCAGCTACACCTTTAGAAGCCCTGAGGGCACCAGCTTGATTTAAAGGCTACTCACTGAGCTCTGCTGACTCACATATTCCCCTTGCCAATGCTGCGTCTACCCTGAGCCTGGCACTGATTGCCAACAAGCCTGAGAAGCAGTGTCCCATCCAGAAGAGACACATGCATTTGTAGAAGGCATGGCTGGTGGAGAATTAGAGATGGGGCAGGGAATCAAGCAGCCTCTGATAAAAGGCCCCACTGTCGGACAGCTCCAACCTCACAGGCATCCACACCAGGTCAGATAAAGAGGAAGTCCTGGGCTGGCTTTCCACAGTCATGGGGGGGGTAGCACTATCCCCAGGCATCCCCCAGTGCTGTGGCATCTGTTAGAACCATAGACACTTCCACCATCAAGGAGAGATAGAAAGAGGGAAGGTGGTAGCTTGAGTCAACATCCGCCAGGCACATGCCTGTTTATTCCTAACACTTTAAGGCAATGTTGTGCAGAAGTAGCTCCAACCTGCTTGGTGCAGCCCAGCCCAGCAAGTGCACAAGTAGTGAAGCCAAAAGTCACTGAATTTTAATCCCACTTGACCCTGGGACTTGAGTTTAGCTATGCGCTTATTAATGCTGGAGAAGTACCTCACTGGCATCTGAAGACAGAAGGAACAAAGTGGCAACAAAAACTCAATGTTAAAGCAAGCACATTGATCCCCAGAGGTCTTTACATGCAGCTGAGCCCCCATCCTCGTCTTCAAAGAAGGTGATTAAGGATCTCACATTGGACAACTTGTACCTGAAAGAGTCTACTGCTGGCTAAGGTTATTTAGATCAACTTCCTGATGCGAAATTTAGATGGCAATGGCTACCTCCAGGCTAAATGAAGAGGGACCCTGACAAGGTGTGTCCTTAGGAGGGAGATGTCCAGAGGCTACTCCCCTGCCCAAAAGTGGGTTCTTGGTCACAGTGCCCCAGGGCTTGGCTTGGGACAAAACTTAGAGTTAACCTCAAAAAGTGTTTTTGGAAATGACACTAATAACCATATCTTCTACTTAAAATCATTGTACTAGGCACTTTACATGACTTCATTTAATTCTCACTGCATTTGATATCTTCAAGCTTCCAGATATGAAAACTAAGATTCTGAAAGGTTAACTTGTCCAAAATCGAACAGCCAGTGAGTAGTAAAGAAATTCCAAATTATGTCCTTAGCCACAGTGTCTGAACCTAGGCCTGTGCTGGAAATTCCCCATGGTAATGGATCCAGGAAAGAAACTGTCTTTCACCAGTCAGACATCAGGAAGCACTGAAAGTCTCTAAGGGACATCCATAGCTTGCAGAAATGCAAACAGAGCATTTTACAGAGAAGTCTGGAAAATCAATAGGTCCAGCACAGTGTGGATGAATTCTCTACTCAGGGTCTCACCAGTCTAAAATCAAGGGACTCTGATTCTCATCTGGAGCTCAAGGTCCTCTTCCAAGCTCACTGGTGTTAGCAGAATTCAGTCCCTAGGGTTGTAGGACTGAAGTCCCCATTTCCATTGTCACAGGGCCATGTTCACCTTCAAACAGCAATAGCATATGAAATTCTTTTCATGCTTCGAGTATCTCACTCTGATTTCTCCTGCCACATTTCTCTGACTTCCACTCTGCCTTCCTCTTGCGCCACCAGCCAGAGAAAGTTCTCTGCTTTTAGGGACTCGTATGATTAAATTAGATTCAACTGAATAATCCAGGATAAGCTCCCTATTTGAAGGTCCATTGATTAATAACCTTAATTATATTTTACTCCATGGCATAACACCAGAGTGTGAAAGCCAGGGGCCAACATGCTGCTCACCATACCCTTCCATGTCTGGATACCTGTGACTCTTAGCCCAGGGAGCCCAGTTGAGCCTTATTTGCTAATAAGCGTCTCCTCTTGACTGGACAGTGTTTATCTCCTGCATCACCATATCCCTGCATCAACACAATGCCCAGCACATAGTAGATTCTCAACAAATACCTTCTGGCTGAAGGGCTGACTGGCCCTAACAATCATCATCAGTAATCTACCAACCATCGTTTGCTTTTGGAAACTGAGAGAAAAAAATAATTTTCCTCCAGCCATTAACTTTTGCCTCTACCCCCTTTCCCATAGTAGAATAAATAGATTTATTTCTTTAAAAAAAATACAAGCATTGGCAAGCATGTATAATTGTATGAGTGGCTGGCATACCCTAAATCACACGTTGTAAATCTTTCTCCATGAGTTAATTCACCAGGTTTTTCTTGAAGTGGCTTGCCTACCTGCATCTGCAGATGGCAAAAAATAACCCAAAATAAGATGGTGGAGTTAACACCCATATATCAAGAATCACAATACATGTAAGCAGATTACATTTACCAATTAAAGTATAAAGATTATAAGAATTTTTTAAAAGATCAACCTAAAATAAAACCAAAAGAAAGATGAAAAATAAAGGAATAGAAAAAGATGTATCATACAAATATTAGCTCACGCCTGTAATCCCAGCACTTTGGGAGGCCAAGGCAGGCGAATCACTAGGTCAGGAGTTCAAGACCAGCCTGGCCAACATGGTGAAATCCTATCTCTACTAAAAGTACCAAAAATTAGCCTGGTGTCGTGGTGGGCGCCTGTAATCCCAGTTACTCAGGAGACTGAGGCAGGAGAATCGCTTGAACCCAAGAGGCAGAGGTTGCAGTGAGCTGAGACCATGCCACTGCACTCCAGCCCAGGAGACAGAGTGAGAATCCATCCCAAAATTAAAAAAAAGAAAAACTAAGCAAGTAATATTAATTGCATCAAAAACAATATTTAAGTTTGTTTTTTTTAAGTTCCAGGGTACACGTGTAAGAAGTGTAGATTTGTTACATACATAAATGTGTGCCATGGTGATTTGCTGTACCTGTCAACCCACCACCTAGATGTTAAGCCCAGCATGCATTAGTTATTTTTCTGATGCTCTCCCTCTTCTCACCCCCCACAACAGGCCACAGAGTATGTTGTTCCCCTCCCTGTGTCTGCGTGTTCTCATCGTTCAGCTCCAACTTATAACTGAGAACATTCGGTGTTTGGTTTTATGTTCCTGTGTTAGTTTGCTGAGGATGATGGCTTCCAGCTCCACCCATGTCTCTGCAAAATACATGATTTCATTCCTTTTTATAGCTGCATAGTATTCCATGGTATATGTGTACCACATGTCCTTTATTCAGTCTATCATTGATGGCATTTGGGTTGATTCCATGTCTTTGCTATTGTGAATAGTGCTGCAATGAACATACGTGGGCATGTGTCTTTATAATAGCATGATTTACATTCCTTTGGGTATAAATCCAGCAATGGGATTGCTGGGTCAAATGGTATTTCTGGTTCTAGGTTTTTGAGGAATCGCCACTGTCTTCCACATTTACATTCCCACCAACAGTATAAAAACATTTCTATTTCTCTGCAACCTTGCCAGCATCTGTTGTTTCTCATTTAATAATCGCCATTCTGACTAACGTGAGATGGTATCTCATTGTGGTTTTGACTTGCATTTCCCTTATGATCAGGGATGTTGAGATTTTTTTCATATGTTTATTGGCTGCATAAATATCTTCTTTTGAGAAGTGTATGTTTATGTCATTTGTCCACTTTTTAATGGGGTTGGAATTTTTTCCTTGTAAATTTCTTTAAATTCATTGTAGACTCTGGATATTAGACCTTTGTCAGGTGGATAGATTGCAAAACTTTTCTCCCATTCTGTAGGTTGCCTGTTCACTCTGATGACAGTTTTTCGTTATGTTTTGTTTTGTTTTGCTGTTCAGAAGCTCTTTAATTTAATTAGATCCCATTTGTCAATTTTTGCTTTGGTTGCAATTGCTTTTGATGTTTTTGTTATGAAATCTGTGCCTGTGCCTGTGTCCTGAATGGTATTGCCTAGATTTTCTTCTAGGGTTTCTATAGTTTGTGATTTTATATTTAAATCTTTAATCCATCTTGAGTTAATTGTTGTATATGGTATAAGGAAGTGGTCCAGTTTCACCACCATGCCCCTCTAATTTTGTATTTTTAGTAGAGACGGGGTTTTTCCATGTTGGTCAGGCTAGTCTCGAACTCCTGACCTCAGGTGATCTGCCCGCCTCGGCTTCCCAAGGTACTGGGATTACAGTAATAAAGAACAACAAAATGAGCAAGTTGATCTAATGGATATAAAGAAGAATTTTGAATCCACAAAATAAATCATAAATTTTTTTTCACAAATTCAAATGCAATATTTCCTTAAAAGTTATTTTTTAACTTGCCCTTGACCATTAGATAACAAGTCTCAAGCAATTTCAAAGGATAAAATCAATGCAATTAAGACAATGTTTGATCTCATACAATTAAATCAGAAATGAACAGTTAACATTTAAAATATATAACATTAAAATATGTAAAGTGTGTGCATGTATACAAATACATCACTAAATTTATTACTTAAGAGGAAATTCACAATGGGAATGAAAAAAATGTTTAGATCTAAACAACAATAAAAGTACTACCTAGAAAGCTTGTAGAATAAAGCTGAATTACTGAGAGGTTAATTTAAAATCTCAGACGTATTTTTTAAATTACAGGAAAATTCAAATATATATGAAAGTAGAGAAGGGAGTATAATGAGCCTTTATGTACCTATCATCCAGCTTCAACCATTATCAGCATTTGATCATCCTGGAATATTTTGAAGCAAAATATGTCATACATTTTATGTATAAATACTTTAGCATATATCTCAAAGATATGCATCTCTCTTTTTAACCAAACAACACTTCTGTCATCACAACTAAAACAACTAATAATAATTCCTTTATAAATTTTATACACTGTGTTTGAATCAGGATTCCAAACAAGGTCCAGTTATTGTATTTGGCTTATATGTCATTTAGGTATCCTTTACTCTATAGATTTTACTTCCTCTTTTTTTTCACCTTGCTAATTATTTGTTGAAAAGCCTGCTGTTTTTCATGTGGGACTCCCCACAGTCTGGATTTTATTAGTTCCATCCCCATGGGGTCATTTCACATGTTCCTTGGTTTCCTGTGCTTCCCATACACTATTATTTAGATGCTGAAATATGATTCAATCAAGGTTTAAATTTGGGGCTAGAATATTTCATAGGTGAGGGTGTGTACTTCCCAATGCATCAAGTCAGCAGGCTTTAGTGGGCATTAAGGATTATTGCCTACCTTCGCATACTCACTGAGGACTGTGAAGGGGTGATATCCTAAACATACCATTCTTTGTTTATCGACTACACTTATTCTAAAGAGAGCTTTCCCTCAACTACTTAGTTATACCTAGGAAAAGTTTATATAGGAAAACAGGATAAATACTGACCCTGTCCCTTTGTAAAAGGTTTTGCAATAATGAGTTAATACTCTAATATCAAAGATTACCATGAGAGATATTTTTAGAATCATTATGGGCTCATGGATTTTAATATACATGATGTATTTCAATTCTCTGTAAATATTATTCTTTTTGATGATCATATTGTCCCATTTTTGGCCAGTGAGAATGAACCTCTTTAATTAAGCTTCAGAGTCCTATTGTTATGACCCTGGTAGTCTTTGATAGCTCCTTTGTTATCTGTTGTGACAGATGTTCCCAGCTTATTTTGTATATTTTCTGCCCCAGATCTCAACTCAGCCACTCTTCTAGAAGTCCTAGTTTCTTTCAGTGGGAATAATAGAGAGATGTTCTTTTTAATTGACAGGTTGGAAATAAATTAATTATGTGATCATTTCAAAAAGCTAGAAACAGAAATGTTTATAAAAGAAATATAAAAAATAGTAAAGGGCAGAAATTGAGAGCTAAAAGATGGTTTCTTGCAAAAACTAATAAACCTAGTTTAACAATAATAAAATAGATAAGGCTTTAACAAGACTGAGCAAGTGAAAAGGCAGAAATAAGCAATATTATGGGGTGGAAGGGAAGGGACAAAGCTACAGCTACAGAAGAGATTAAAAATCATACATTAATATTATAAATAATTTATCTCAATTCATTGGTAAATATATATACTGGAAAAGTTCCTAGGAAAAAATCTAAAAAACAAACTGAAGAAAAATAGAAAGCCTGAATAAACCAAAAAACCATGAAAGAAATTGGAAATCAAAAGACTCTTTCACACTTCGAAAGACCTAAAGCCAGGAGAGTCTTTTAAATGTTAATGGAACCATTGTTTGTCCGTTGCTGTATCCCTAAAGACTAGAAGAGGGCTTGGCACATAGTCAGCACTCAGTAAATGTGCATCAGATAAATGATCTTGATGACACACAAACTGCTCCAAAGCATGGGAAAAGATGGAAAGATAAAAGTCAGCTCATGGAGGGGTTAAGCATACCCTTAGTGGTAAGACATGGAAGGAGAGAAGGGAAAGAGGAAGGCAGGGAGGACAGAAATTACAGGTTGATCTCATTTATAAAACTGGATGGAAAAATCTTAGGTAAAATACCACCAAACTGAATTCAACAGTTTATCGTGACAATGTAGGGCATATCCCAGGAATGCAAGGAAAGTAATATAATATACCCCAGCATAAGACTGAATAAGGAAAACTATGTAGTCATCTCAATAACTACAAAGAAAGATCTGATGAAGGTCAATCTTTTCAGAATTAAAAATAACTTCTAGCAAATTATAAAGAGAAAATAATTTATTTAATCTGAGACAGGCATTTATCAAAACCTAAAACAAGTAATATACTTAATAATGAAATATTAGAGTTTGTCTCTTTAAAACAAGAACAAGGAAAAAATGCTCACATCATTGCTTCTATTCACTGTTTTATTGAATACAAGCAATTCATTTTAATACACATATAAAAATTGAAAAAAGAAACAAAATTGTCTTTATTTGTGAATAAGATAATTTAGCAAGCTCACTAGAGACAAAATTTATATACAAAAATCAATTGAAGTTCTATACGACAGTAATAATCAATTGAAAAAGATAATAGAGAAAAATCCCATTCACAATACAAAACTGTAAAAATCTGTAAGGAGCCTTGTAATAAATAGATGTGCTTTGTAGGAAAACAAATTATTAAATATTATTAAAGCACATGTAAGAAGATCTGAATACATAGAGATACTCCACATTCATAGACAGAAAGACTTAATCTCATAAAGATGTCAAGTCTTTTCCAAAGTAACCTATAAGTTTAATGTTTTTCCAATCAATATCCAATCAATATCCCAACAGGGGTCTTATTTATGGAATGTGATAAGCTCATCCTTAAATTCACAGAGAAGAGTGAAAAAAAAAAGAAAATGAACAACTGTTTTGAAGAAAAGTAACAGGTGCATGGGTGGGGAGAGAAGGAACCATGGGGACGAGACTGGGGAGAGACGTCCTTGTCCTACCACATGTCTGCTTTTCTATAAAGTCATTATCATTAAGGAACAGTGGTACTGCTGCTAAGACGGACAAGTAAATCCAGCTCTGCCACATCTTAGGTGTGTAACCAGGGGCAAAATTCTTAGCGTCTCTGAACAACATCTCTAACCCCATCTGAAAATTTATCTTGTAAAACATCTACATTGTAAGTCTGTTACATAAACAATAAAATAACTGATGTAAACTGGTCAGTTCAGTAGGAAATAGTAGAGACATTTTAAAAAGGTAGGTATACATGTGAACACCAAAAATAGTGATTAAGCCATAACAAGCTTTCTCAAAAATATTAACAGGGAAATATGTACTTCCAAATATTCCAGCTTCTCCCAGTTCTTCAAGGCCCTATTTGCTCTGCCGCCAGCCCTGCATGGCCTATAGATTAAGGAAAAAAAAAAAAATCCAGCGTCTCTTGACCCAGTAACCCACTTGCTGCTGGGTCTTGGCTACCATTCTTGTTTCTGATGCTGGTCTGCACCAAGTACAATTCCTCACTTTCCTCTGAATCCAGAGGTTCTCACAGTTTTCTTTGTCCTGCACATTCCCTACCTACTACCCGGACACATAGAATTCGGTAGACACCTCGATACTTTCCCTGACCCTGGCTACAATTCACACAGAAGGATAACACACAGCTCATCTGTCCTGTGGCTGTAGGCTGATCACATGCTCAGGGGATCTAACTTTAATGAGGCATAACTTTTTTATAGTAGAAGGTATTACATGAAATCTTCAACACTGGTAATTTGATTTGATTTGATTTTTTGCTTAGGTTTATTTCTCAAATTTTCTATTCTTCTACAGTTAACATATTGTATAAGCATAAAAATTAAAGGTACTATGGAGAAATAAACAATAACAGGTGACATATTTTATTTAATTTTTTAAAAGGGAAAAATATATTGCCATAGTACATCTCTTCCTTGCAAGGAGGGGCCGTAAGTTTTGTCTGAGTTACTTGGACAAGGTCTGGTCCATAGTAGAGGCTCAAGACTTCATGGCTACCATTGCCTTCCATTTCCTTAGACATAATTTTCCTTACTAGTGCTATAATCAGGTCAGAGAAACCAGGACTTTGTTACTAAGGAACGAAATTATAAATGATTTTTTTTAATTGTGTGATTCTAAAACTCATTACATGCAATATGCATTCCTTCAACAGCACAGAACAACACTGCAGTCATTAACTCAGAATAACCAGTTAAAATAGAAGTCCAAGGTTGGCCAGGATCAGGATAACAACTAACACCTTCCACTGTCTAAACCCAAGAATTGCTTTCACTACCCTGGTGCTCACTAAAGCTGGTGAGCAGGGCTCCATAAAACAGTCCTGATGAAACCTCCAGATCCTAAAGATTCCCAGTTCTTTTCTCCAACACCACACACAACTGTGATGTCTCCATGAGGGTCATCGTCCCAGGAACCTGTTCTGATTATGGGTGGCAGCAAGATAAAATAAGCCATGGTTTATGCATCATTCCTATGTATTCCATTCTCTCCTCCTCAAGAAGAACACTAAAGGCAAATAAGATGGGCTTACGAGGAAAATCCTGAAACTGATCTAGTTTTTAAACAAATCAAATTGCTTGAAATGTCACACTTTTCTTACAGTAACTCATGACTGTCACAAGACCACAGCTGAGGGTGCTATCCTAAATATTGGGCCTCAGGCAGCAGCTTTTCTAGTGACATTACCTTACGATGACAAGGTCACAAATTTCTCGGGCCTGCCCAAGAAGAGCCTGGAACTGTCTCTGTCCTCAACACCCATGGTGGTGGAGATGGTGACGGTCACTTCCTGCAGGCACTGCAAATTTTATCGCTTGTTAACTTTCATCACAATGTCTAAATTTAATATAACTAATTCCAAAGGCTGGAAATCAAAATCCTATCTGGATTGAGTTTAGGGTTTCCTGGCGAAAGAGGCAACAGGAATCTTTTGGTTCAGTGGCACTTTTAAAAAGAAGTTTAATTGAAGTCTGAAATGTTGCATAAATGGAAGATATAAGTTTTAATTGAAAAATAATTATAACCACTTAATCATTTTTAAATGAGGGCTGTAATTGCAGTCAGCGCACAATAGCCACATACAGACACTGAGATTTTCGCAATAAAGCAGGGATGGTACAGCTTGATTTGCTAATAGCACTTCCACTTCTCCTCCCTTTTGTCTCAAAGATTAATTCAGGCAAGGGCTATTAGTGCTGTTAATTGGTTCTGCAATTTAGACCTTGTGCCTGTGAATGAATGACTGATGCAGTCGCTCAGCCAATAAATGGGAGCACTTCGTCAATGCTCCCCCATTGTTCAGCAGGGCATCGTCCCGGCCGCTCAGTCTTCCTCCCACCAGTCTTCGGGGACAAAGGCCCAGCATCTCTTCTAGGTCACAGCTTCAGCAGGACCCACAATAGGTCGAGATGCTTTTGAAATAAGGCTGACTTACTGAATCTAATGGATATTCAACTAGCGCTCTTCCCTTCTTACCAGAAGGAAGATTTTTTTTTGAACCCTCCTCTCACTGTCATGAGGCTGTGAAGGAATAGGAGGCCCAGTTGTTATGAAGCTTGGCAAAAGGAAGCACCAACTGTAACATTAGCTTGAAGATAAATATATCCCAGAGCTCAGGGAGAAAACCTTCTTTAATTGCTGCAGTGCCTTCTTGGCATGGGCACTGCACCCCAGGGAGGCCTTGGAGAGTTATCAGGCCCGATGGAGAACCATACCGATTGTGCCTCCCCCCTGAGGACTTTCAAGACAATTCCATGCTGACACACCACCAAAGAGGCATCCTGATTGAAGACTCACACTCAGCAGCAGTCATTTGCAAAGCCACATTGGATTTCACTATTCAGAAAAATTTCCATTGCTCCAAGAGAGATCACCTCCTCTATAATAGCAGGCCTCTCACTCTCTGCCACAGATATTCAGATCAATGCTTTTCAGAATTAAGACATTTGGAATCAGTGGGCCTACTTGCCATTTTAAGTCCCTGGAGCAGCCTCAGGCCAGTAGTTGTCAAAGATGAGGGTGTGGAAGGCCCCAAACAAAAGCATTGTGGAGCGGTGAAAAAGGCCTCTGTGACCCACTTGACAATGAATGTGGACATCCCCTGAGTTCTGTGCAGACTGTGTACTGGGGCTACATATTCATGCCTCTGCCCAGGCAGCATCCATGTTCAGTTTGGATCTTATTCACAGAGTGATTCTTCTCTCTAAAATAAGGGTTTAAAACCTCTGCTTTTCACGCAAGAAAAACTGCACCATATAGAAAGAAGACCCAGTGTTCAGATGACAGCAAGAAGGAAAGCCAGTGTTGCAGGGCAAACAAGCCCCCAAATCAGGGCTTATTCCAGGAGGGTTCTTGGCTTCGCCCAGGAAATAATTCCAGGGTGAGTCAGTGGTGTTAGACAGCAACTTTTATTGAGAGCAGCAGCGTACAGCAGCAGCAGAGGTGCCTCTCCTTGCAGAGCAGGGCTACCCTGTAGACAATATACTCAGAGTAGCAAGCGGCACAAAGGCAGTTCTGCAGTCATATTTACAACTGCCTTTAATTTCATGCACATTGCAGAGAAGATATGCAGACATTTCTAGGCAAAGCTTGGTAACTTTGGGGTTGTCAGGTCATTGCCAGGGAAAAGGGCAGTAACTTCTGGGTGTTGCCATGGCAGTGGTAAACTGACATGCCACACTGGTGGGAATGTCTTATAGAAAGCTGCTTCCACCCTGTCCCTGTCCTCAATTTGGCTAGTCCTCAATTTGGCCCAGTGTCCAAGTCCTGCCTCCTACCTCAACAGCACCAAGAAGCAGTTTCTGTAGTAACAAGTTACTGAGTACAAATCAACTACAAACTCAGATGTTTAAAAAAATAACTCTTCATTTAACAACTGAGGATTATTTTTACCTTGAGCCCCTTTCACTCAATGACAGAAACTGGGCCTTCTACTCATGTTTTTCTGAAGGTTGAATCCAAGCTCAGGAGCTTATGTGGTACCAAGGCATCAAAGATGAGTCATCTGTGGAGAATTTAAAAGCAGTGATTAAATTCACTCAAAGTTACTCTGCTTTTCATGATCATTTTGTAGCATTTCTATATACTGCCAATGATAAATACTCCTCTCCAAAAATATCTTTTGTTGGTTTAATGCCTAAACCATTGCTGTGGCTACTCTTGAGAAATAATAATACATAAGTTTCAAATTAGTACATTGCTACCATTCGCCTTTTAATAAATATTTTCTACATAGAAGTTAATTCAGAAAGTTCCCAGCTGTCCAGTTGGTCCCAACACACTGGGTCTTAGCTACATACATTTGTTTCAAGAACAAGTTCCTAAGGGTTGAGAATCGTTCACGTTTGCTTCAGGCACCGTTTGCTATCTCCAGCTCCTGTGGTACTACATACTTCTGCATTTAATCAAAAGATTAGAAAGAAGCAATGACAGCATGGTTGCTGCAAAGACAAAGAACAGGTGTTACTTCAATTCTGTCACTCTGTGAGACAACCTGGAGTCTTTCTTGTGTTCAAATTTTAAAAGACTGCAGATTGCAGTGTAATTTTTCCTTTAAAAAATCCTAGTGTATGTGCAAAGCATTAATTCATTACTTTTATCCTTTCCATATTGTAATATTTTTATTTTCGTTTTTTGTTTACTGGCATGATTATATAGAGAAGTTTAATAAAAGAAAATTTTCACTGTCTCTATTTCTTCTTTGGCCATTATTATGATTTGCTTCATTTTGTGATTATTACTGAAGACAATGTGGGCATATAGAGGAAAGAAATGTTAACAATCCTCCTGGATTGTCAGATATACCTAGGTACACCATAGTTAGATGGGACATGTTGATTACTGAGGTGTGGCTGTTTTTTGGTTTCTCTGACTTAAAGCACTTTTTGCCATCTAAGAATGATTGGGACAGATATGGGGCCTATTTGGAGTGTAATCATCCACAAGCAAGGAAAAAAACACCCCAAGGCTGGGTTAGGACGGACCCTGGGCAAGGAGAGCTGTCTTGCACTTGCACCTTATGGATTCAGTTCCTTCACTGCATTTTGCAAAACACAGGAGAGGGAAGGAAAAATCCTAAACTTTATTGTGATTATGCTGAACTGAAACATGAGGGAAAAAAAACAGAAAATGGGTGTCAATGACAAATGCTGGGCGTAGTGTAAGGACATGCTGCTTGGACACACAGAGAGGGTCCCCCAGAAACCTGTTTGCTGCAAATGCGACAGGAATGGCCACTCTAGACATCATTTCAGATGAAGACTTTCACAAGCTCCTCAGTGAGAAAAATTAAAATTGATCAGATGTACATATTTATTTTTAACTGTATGGTAAAAGAATAAGTTGTCTCATTAACAAACTTCTTTGTAATTTTTATAAACATCCCCAAAAATTGTTTCAGATAGACTTGGACTGCCTGACTCTGAGAATCAATGAGTGGGTACCCACAAAGTGCCCAACTAGGTTGGCAGCACCGCCTCCCACCCTCACCGAAGTCCATGTTAACAAGCTTATTTCTGTCTGAGTGAGCTTCATGCTACACTCACATGCTTTAAAAAATTGAAATACTATAAAACCTTGAGTTACACGGAAGATAATAATCTGAAAAGTACTCTAATCTAAAACAGTAATTGGAGGCATTAATTTTATATATAATTGAGGGGTAGAGACCTCTGCCCACCAATTTAACATTAATTTCACCAAAAGAAGATATTAAAACACAACCTTGTAATGGAATTATTAATCTGATTAAAACTTTCTTCACCAACATGAATAAGAAAATGAAAAGAGAAGAATTTAAAACACCCACAAATGCAGAAAAAGGTGCTTATCAGCAGACAATAATCCAAGAACTTATAGTTTAAAATAAGACATTACTTCCACTCATTCTCTCTTGAAAATAATAAAAACATTGATAGTCTTCAGTTTTCAAGGATATGGAAATTTGTCATTAAGCATAGTTTGTTAGCAAGAGTGTAAGCTGATCTAACTTTTTGAGAGAATAATATATCAAAATTTTAAACATGCTTTTTAAAATATACATACTGAATATTTCATTTTGAGGAATATATCCTAAGAAAATAATGAAAGAAGTGGGGAAATAGTAAGGGTTTAACATAGTAATATCATCATTCTTTATCAGAAAAAAAACATTGGAAATTAAACAAACAATACAGAATTGACAAGGAAAATCTTTTTTTTAATTTTAATTTTTTTTTTTGTTTCAACTGGTTTTTGGGGAACAAATGGTGTTTGGTTACATGAATAGTTCTTCAGTGGTGATTTCTGAGATTTTTGTGCATTCATCACCAGAGCAGTGTACACTGTACCCAGTGTGTAGTCTTTTATACCTCACCATCCCTCATTCTTTCCCCCCATGTCCCCAAAGTCCAATGTATCATTCTTATGCCTTTGCATCCTCATAGCTTAGCTCCCACATATGAGTGAGAACATACAATGTTTGGTTTTCCATTCCTGAGTTACTTCACTTAGAATAACAGTCTCCAATTTCATCCAGGTTTCTGCAAATGCCATTATTTTGTTCTTTTTATGACTGAGTAGCATTCCATGGTATATATATGCCACATTTTCCTTATCCACTTGTTGATTCACAGGCATTTGGGCTGGTTCCATAATTTTGCAATTGCAAATTGTGCTGCTATAAACATGCATGTGCAAGTATCTTTTTCGTATAATGACTTCTTTTCTTCTGGGTAGATACCCAGTAGTGGGATTGCTGAATCAAACAATAGATCTACTTTTAGTTTTTTAAGGAATCAAAAGTTTGAGGCAAATCTTGATGTACTTGAATTGTAAAAATTCCATGGTATATTAAGTAAAAAATAAAAATAGTACAGAACACTGGGTGTGACCAATACATTGAATAGACACCACTGTTGACATAACAAATATACAGTTTTATTTTGGGTCTTTTATTGTCATTTTAAAATTTGTTCAGTGGGTGTAAATTTCTTCTGCAACTAGATGAAAACTCCAGCAGGTCCATGATTTTTTTGCTCACTCTTAGTTAGTACACAATCCTACAGTCATTTTAAGTTACAATTACTGTCTCAATGCAAGAATCAGAATGGTTGGTCCATGATATTAATAAAAACTCCAAACCCGATTTAATGTTATTTATATATGAAATCTATTAAGATATTAACCCTTTGCCTATTTCCTCCAGTTTGTCACTTGTCTTTTGGCTTTGTTTTTGATGTTTTGCTGTGTATAGCAAACCTGCTTCAGGCCAGAAGCCTACAACGGAAATGGAGGGTGGAGTTGTGTTCTTTAATCTTCTCCACATAGAACTTGGACTTACCCTCTTCCCGATGCAACCCATCCCTTCCCACAAAAACCTGCAGGACTTTGACTAGTGAGGGGGATAGGAAAGGCCTTATATGAACTAGTCCAGTGGAAAACTCCTTGTGGGTCAAAGAAATTAAATCAGAAACCAGGAGTGAAACAATAGGGCACCAAAGACAAAATCTAACCTGAAGTCAAAGGGAAGCCAGTGAGGCTGTTGGTTTAGCGGTCCAGCTCTGATAAACGAGGGAGAAAGGAGGGGAACATGCCAAGTGGCAGGAAAGTGATGATCAGTTGTTGGTATGTGAGAAATAATAACCTGTGCAAGAAACAGTCAGCAGCATAAGGAATTAGGGGAGAGGGGAGAGGACAGGGAAAGGGAAGACCGGGGCTACCCAGCCCTTCCTCTGCCAGGTGCCTTGTGTGTATTACCACTTCCTGAGCAGAGCGTCTTATTAGTCTCCTTTAACAAATATCATAACTGAGGCTCAAAGAAACTGAGTGAACAACAAAACAAGAAGTTAAACCCGGGACCCTTAATTCCAAATCCCCTTTTCTTTCTACTTTCAATGGTTTCCAAACAATACCCTACAAAATCAGTATCAGGTTGGCTGCTCAGAATCACCTGGAGAACCTCTTTAAAATTCATAGTTCATAATCCCTGGCCTCATCCTAGTCCTACTGGATCAGAATCTCTGGGAAACAGGATTTATTCATAAGCTCCTTAGGTGGTCCTGTGGTGCAGCCAGGTTTGAGGACTAATGTATTAGGGGTATCACATCCCCTTCAACATATTTGTAGGGGAGGGGGAAAATGAACTGTTATTTTCTGAGCACCTACTTTGCTTTATTACAAACACCTCCTGGGCAGGGCTCTAAGTATATTATCACACATTGCGTTTCCTCAACATGGTGGTGAGACTGGCATCTTCACACCAGTGAGGAGGCTGAGGACAGCTGTGCAACGCCCTGAAACACTTTAGCTGGTAAGGAGCAGAGCTGGAATCCAGACCCCAATCTGCTGGACTCCCGGTTCCTAGTCTTTTCACCTTCCCACACCACTAAACGGGGAAGACCTTACGATAGTGAGAGGAGGAGGAAGGGATCAAGATACTGCAGGTAATAGGGAAAATTGTGGAGCAATTTAACAGAAAGATCCACAGGAGTGGCCCAGACTGTGGAAAATGTTGGCTGGGAAAGCGAGTGTGAGGGAAGCTGAGAAACGGGTCCAGGCGCGAGGCATGTGGATTTGCCCAGCATTTCCTGATCCCTGTCTAGTGAGACTTTACGTGACTTCTAGGTGGCGCCTGTATTCCAAGGGGCTGGCTCCCTCTTGTGGCGGCTGCCGCTCATCACCAAATGCTCTATGACCGGATAGCCGCGCCAAGCAGTGGCGGCAATCTGGCTGCACGCTGGAAACACCTAGGAGCTTTTAAAACATACCCATTCCCCAGGCCCATGAAAGCCAAATAACTAAGGTGATCTAGACCTGTGCTGTCCAATGCACTAGCCACTAGCCACAAGCAGCTCTTTACCACATGAGACGTGGCTACTTTGAATTGAGATATGATGGAAGTGTAAAATACACGCTAAATTTCAAAGACTTAGTACAAGAAAAGAATATAGACTATCTCACTAATAATTTGATATTAATTATATGTTGAATTAATGGGATTAAATATATTATTTAATCTGTTTTTACTTTTTAAAATACAGATACTAGAAAACAGAATTACATATGTGGCTCACATTTACGGCTAGGACTATATATGTAAGATTGCCAGATGTAGCAAATAAAAATACTGGATGTTCAGTTATATTTGAATTCCAGATAAACTCAAGTAATTTTTTAGTATATTTAGTAAATTTTCAGTATAAATATGTCTCATGCAATACTTGGGATACGCTTATACTAAAAACAAAACTCATAGTTTATCTAAAATTCAAATTTAACTGTGTATCCTGTGTTTTATCTGGCCACCCTAATATGTCTACCGACAGCACCAATTAGACTCCTGCTACTCAGAGTGTGGTCTGAGGACCAGCAGCATAGGTCTTAATTGGGAGCTTATCAGAAATGCAGAACCACAGGCCTCACCCATAGCCACTGAACCAAAACCTGCAGTTTAACAAAATTCTTAGGTGATTCATGTGGACATCAAGTATGAGAAGCCCTAAGCTTGAGAGCCACTAGCTAAGTGGAGGCATGCAGGAGAAGAAAGATGGAGCTCTCCAGCACCCTTGGCCGAGGCAGACAGCCCTGAACTCCAAACCCTGAACCTGTCCGCCTCTCTCCTCATCGCCACAATGCCCAGCACAAAAAGATTGGTTGAGTAAACAAATTATTTGTAAATGGGTGAGTAAATGAATGGATAAATAAATAAATTAGTGAGTAGCCAAATGAATGAATGTTTGAGATAGTGAATACATTCAAGAGCAAATGGACTGAATGGAGAAATTCCCAGTGAACTCTGGACTACTCAAGGGCCAGCAGAAGGAAGATATCTCAAATGGAAAAGTGAGCCAAAGAGCTATCCCTTCCCTGGCTCAGGACAAGCCCATGAAAAGAAGTGCACTCCTCCTGGCCCTAGATCCGCCACCTGCATCCCAGGTAAGGCAGATAGGAAGGGCTTTCCTTCCCTACCCAGGCCAGCTGACTTGGAACCTGTGAGACCTGCATGCATATCCCCTTGCTCACCCGGCCCTGGTCCACTCTGCCCCCTGCAGTGACCTACCACCAACTTGTTCTCTCTCAAACCACATCTAAAGTTGCAGGAAATGTTTTGGATTTTCCTTAATTATATTAAATGGGTCAGGTTTTAGTTAATAAATTATCATATCTTTCTTGATTTTGATTTGCATTACAAGTGTAGTACATGCTCATGTAGAAAGAAAGCCCCGCTACTATACTTCTAGACATTTTATACATTTATCTATCTATACATATTTTTACATAAAGGAAATCATGCCAAACGTATTATTTTATGACCTCCTTATTTACTAAACAGTATATCTTTCATATCACCCAAAGTATACACATCTATCTTTCATAAATGGCTACACATTCTTTCTTTCCTTCTTTTTTTTTTTTTTTTTTTGAGACAGTCTCACTCTGCTGCCCAGGCTGGAGTACAGTGGCACAATCTCGGCTTACCACAACCTCTACCTCCCAGGTTCAAGCAATTCTCCAGCCTCAACCTCCCAAGTAGCTGGAATTACAGGTGCGTGCTACCACACCCAGCTAATTTTTGGATTTTTAGTAGAGACAGGGTTTTGCCATGTTGGCCAGATTGGTCTCGAACTCCTGACTCAGGTGATCTGCCTGCCTTAGCCTCCCAAAGTGGTGGGATTACAGGCATGAGCCACCGCACCCAGCCAGGCTGCACATTATTTCATCATGTGGATGCACTATACCTTATTGAAAAAATATCCCCTATTGTTGGACATTTTGGTGTATCTAAAGTTCATTCCCTTTTATTAGCAATACTATTTGCTCCCAGCCACCTATCCCTCTTTGCCTAGTGAATTTTTGCTCATCTTTCACACCTCAGCTCAATTTCCACTTTCTCAGAGAAGCTTTTTCTGAACTCCCCAGACTAGCGCAAACCACCCTATTATGTGCTCTAACAGCACCATGAGCCTCTCCCTTGTGCCTCTTATCACTGTTATAATTTCAGGTTTATAATTGTGATGTGATTAATCTCTCTCTCCCTGTTATTCTACCAGCTCAATGAAAATGGGGTATAGATGTTTTATTCACCATTGTATCCTCTGCATCTAGGACAGGGCCTGGCTTAAAGAAAGTTATCAATAAATAAATAATGGGAGAAAGGAAAGAAAAGAGGAAGGAAGGGAGAGAGGGAGGGAGGGAGGAGCAATGGATGAGTAAATGAGGAAATTTATAGTGGATTCTGAACTCCTCAACAGCTTCAGGAGGCAGATGGCTCAGAAAGAAAATAAATTGAATGAGTGAATAAAAATGAATTGCCTGTATGAATTTCCTATTTGCCTAAACTCTGGCTTAACCCCAACTATTTCCTCTGTGGCTTCAATCTCTCAATTATCCCTCTCTTTTCTGAATCTTTCTCTTCTCTCCTAGTTTCTCATCACCATTTATACACTCTAGCCATGCCTTCCGCATTCTACCCCCAATTTTCCTTCAACCCCATGCTCCTTTCCACCATCGTTTCTCCTTTCATGGAAAACTTATGGAAAGACACATCTTCTGTGCTTCTCTTCCCTTTCCAACATCCTATTCACTCCTCCACTCCCTATATTCTGGCTTTATTCCTTATCACACTATTAAAATTATCCCCTGAAGAGTCACCAATGACCCCCTTGTCATTCAATCCTCTGGACACCCCTCAGTCCTCCACCTACTTGACCTCTACCGGAATTCAACACTGTCACGCTCATTTCTCCCCCCATGCGTTCTTTATCTTGCCTTCCATGATCCCACATCCCCAGTCTCCTCCCACCTCTCTGGTCAATGCTTCCCAGTCTCTTTGCTGATGCCTCTTGCTCTGTCTGTCCTCTAAGTGTTGGTAGTGTTCCTAAAGGTTCTGTCCTTGAACTCACCATGCTACAGATTCTGTACTCTCTTCCTACATGATTTCATTTCTCTAATAACCATCTGGCCTCTCTCAACATATGTCATTCATAGGTTGATGACTCAGAAACGTACACCTCCAAATCCCTAAATCTAACTATTTATGAGACACCTCTATATACACAGACCAAGATACCTCAAAGTCATCCCACACCGAACTGAACTCATCCCCTCCCCTTTCTCCAACCTCCAAAGTGGTTTTCCTTCTGCCATGTTTTTTTTTATTTCAATATAATCTACCACAATCCCCTCAGATACCATGCCAGAAATTAGACATCTTTCTTAATATTCTCTTCTCTCTTATTTTCCTCAACCACCAAAATTTATTGACCCTGCCAGCTCTGGGGCATGTACTGCAGGCTGGTTCATTCAACACCATTCCGGTCACTTTCTAGCATTCCTTCCTGTACAAAGGTCGTACATATCTCTTGCTTCTTTGTCACTGGGGGGATGTATGTGATTAAGGTTCTTCTAATTAGGTGAACATGTGTGACGCTTTTACAGAACTGCATCAGGCAGAGCATGGGGCATTCGTGCTACTGGTATGCATAGCAGTAGGGGCCATATGGTCCTGGATGTTCTAGTCACAGGGTAGCTTTTTGACCATGACAAAAGGATTTCTCTACTATCCCCTTTAGAGTTTTTTCCAAAAGCTCAGACTGGAGTCTACTGCATGAGCCTTCCTCAATGTTCTATGAGCTACCTAACATCCTATAATAACTCTCTTCCTGACTAACTCACCTGGAATGGATTCTGTTTTTTGCAGCCAAGAACCCTGACCAATACAACCTTCTGAGTATAGCCCAAATCCATCTACTTCTCTCCATTGGCATTGAGACTCCTGGAGTCCAGGAAACTGTAAGTTCTTGCCTGGCCCATTCAAAGCCTTCTGGCTTTCCTGCTGTTAGTCAGTTTCCCACTAGTCCATTCCATCCTCCATATGGAACCAAAGTAACCTTCTAAGATGTACATATGATCGTGTCCCTTTTCTGGCTAAACTCTTCTTTGGCTTGCCATTACCTTGGGACGTAGTCTAAAATTCTTAACAGGCCCACAAGAGCCTCCCTGGACTACAATGCCTCCATGTCCTGGCTTTTGCCCAACTCCCTCATCCCTCTCATCATTTACCCCACCTCACTCTGCTGCAGCCACCCCAACCTCCTTTAGAACCTGGCCTCATCACACATGCGCTTCATTCTCAGCCTTTGCACCCACTGCTCTCTGGTTCACCCTGCTATGTTTCATCTACTCCCTGGCTATGACCTATGTTGACTCAAGACCCTGGGGCTCTACAATCAGCAGGTGGCAAAGCCAGCCAGGCTTGTATCACTCCAGGGTGGTGAGTTCCTCCAGGCCCCAGGCATGTCCAGATGTGCTGTCTGGGAGTCAGTGACTACAGTCAAAACCTTTAGAAGACTACCTGGTGTTCTATTATACTGCAGCTGAGCTGGCACTCAAACCACAAGATGCAGTCCTTCCCATTCTTCCCTTCCCTTTCCAAAGGCAGAGGAGCCTCACCCCATGGCCACTGCCACCACAGGCCCACAGGGAGTACTGCCAGACTACCATCAATGTTCTCTTAAGGCACACAGGCTCTTCAGTCAGTCTGTGATGAATGATTCCCTACCTACCCTTCAGGGACTTGTCCTTCAGGGCAGTGGACTCCCCCTCTGGCCCAGGGCAGGTCCAGAAATGTCATCTAAGAGCCAAGTCCTGGAATTGGGGGCCTGCTTTGTTCTCTACCCGCCTGTGGCCAAGCTGGCACTTAAGGTGCAAGACAAGATCCCCTTGCTTTCTCTCCACTTTTCTCAAGTGGAAAGAGTCTCACCCCATAGCCACCACATCTGGGAATATGCTGAGCTTTGCCTGAAGCTAACAAGTCTCATGAGATTCACCCAAGGTCCTCCATGTAGTACCTGGGCATTGCTGCTGGTTATACGGTGCCCAAAAGCTCTTCAGTTAGCAGGTGATGCATCCTGCCAGGACTGGGTCCTTCCCTTAAAGAGAGCAGGTTTCTTTCTGGCCCAAGGTGTGTCTAGAAATGTCCAAGGACTAAGGCCTGAAAAGGGAGTCTCGAAACTCTGACCAGTGCCCTAACCTGCTGTGGCTGAGCTGGTATCCAAGATGCAAGACAGTTCTCCCAAGCTTCCCTTTTCTCTCCTCAAGCAGAGGGGGAAAGTCTCTTTGAAGCTGTGAGCTGCTCAGCCTGGATGAGGGGGAAAGATTGATGCCAGCACTCCCTTAGCTGCCCCAGCTGGTGTGTCAGGAGGACACACCCCTGCAACCCTAGTCCACTGGCTCTGGGTGCAGTTCAGCACCAGGACTCACCAGGAGTTGCGGTCCATGGGGCCTACACTGCCTTTCCAGTTTATTCAGAGACCCGGAGTACATTAGCCCATGGAGGCGAGGCTTGGGGGAACTCAAGTTTGGACCACAGGGATCAGCGATTGTCCTCTGTCTAGGGCTGGTTTAAATGCTCCCTCCATGGGTAGGTGTCAGCTGAGTTTGGTCCAGTTTTGTTTTCTGCTATCATAGGTCAGCACTGAGTTCAATGCCTCACAAATGCTGAGGTCTCCTCCCCTGGAGCCCAGAAACACTCTCCACACCACACCACCACTGCTTGGGGATAGAGGAGGGGTGGTACTGGCGATTCATTCAATGTCTATTTCAGTGGTATAAAGTTAAAACCAGGTACTGGGGTGTTCACCTTCATTTTGGTTCTTATGAAGGTGCCTTTTGTGTGTACATAGTTGTTAAATTGGTGTCCTTGTGGGGTTGGGAGATGATTGGTGGAGGCTTCTATTCTACCACCTTGCTCTGAGCCCTCTAATAAGTTAATTGTCTATTTCCTGCCTCTCAACTGTGAACTCCCTGAGGGCCAATACCATGTCTATATTTTTCTCCGCTGAATCCCACCACTACGCAAAATTATGACAGTGCTTACTAATATTTTGAATAAGTGAATGTTTTAGTAAACATACTTGCATATAAATTGTACCTAATCTCTCAGTACCTCACTTTCTTTACCTGTGAAGTTGGGATATTTAGAATGCCCATCTCATAGGGTTGTTATGAAGATTCAATCGAGCCTCTGAAGTTCTTAAATAATGCCTAGTACAGTGTTAAGTATTCAATAAATGTCAGTGGTCACTATTCTTATTTCTTCACATTCAGATGCTCTGTGTGAATTGTATCGTAGAAACTAGGAAGAAGCTGGATGTGAGATCCGGGTATACCTGATGTGTAACAGGTACAGGTGCAGGGAAGCAGGATCTCAGAGGCAGAGGTGGAGAGAAGCCGCTCATCACCCACTCATCCCAAGCTGCTCAGGAAATTGCAGAATCTTGGGTGGAATTTTGGAGATCCATGAGCTACATAGAATGAGTGATAGAACTATCTAATCTAGATCTTAAGAGGCCGAGTGCTCTGGGTAACCACGTATGTACAGAGACATGCATAGCCATATTCAGGAGAACAACAAGCTTTTAGGCACAGAGCAGTTTCATTTCAAACTGAGAAAAAAAAATTTCACTCCATTCAGTTCTTCTTACCAAACAAACATACTCTGCAGAGACACAACTCTGACTCAAGCATACACCAAAAAGACAGAGAGAGAGCGAGAGAGAGGGAGAGAGAGAATTCCTTACACATCAGTACACTTGGATTATAAGTATACAAACATCTACGTCATGGTTGGCTGCAACAACACATTGTGCCCCAAAATAGCAAGTGGGTATGTACTTTACATTTGTGTAATTATACTGTGTTAGTTACAGTGGTGCCCAGACAAAATGCAGCTTGTGCTGGAGGAGTATTACAAGCATATCTCTCTAGTGAAATTAAAAACTGCTTACAACTTAAATGTTGGGTTTTTTTTTTTTTACTTCTTCCCATCAAGATTTCAAAAATCAAAGATTCTGATTTTTCAAAAAGTAAATACTGGTAACAACCTAAATAAACAGTGAGAGAAAGGTTAAATAAACATGATACATCCTCATAACATATTAAAATTTATGCTTGCAATGAGTTTTTAATAAAGCAAGAAAATATTTTTGACAAATACAAAGTTAAATGAAAAAACAGAATAAAATGTGTATGTGCAGTCTGATTCCAAATATGTAAAACATATGTATTCAAGGAAAGAAGACAAGAGGTAAAAAAAAGACAAACTGTTAACAATGGTTTCTCTTATAGGAATCAGAGGTTTTTCTCTATGATTTTTTGGCTTGAGGATTTCTTTTCCTTTTTTCTTAATTAGAATTTGCTTTTTGAGAGCAGTTTTAGGTTCACAGCAAAACTGAGAGGAAGGTATACATACTTTCCATATATACCGTGTCCCTGTATCCCACACATTAAAAACTTCTCCCGTTATCAACATCCCCCACAGAGTGGTACATTTCTTGCGATTGATGAACCTTCACTGACACATCATTATCATCCACAGTTCATAGTTTAGGGTTTACTCTTGGTGTTGTGCACTCTGTGGGTCTGGACACATGTATAATGACAAATGTGTGATGTATCCACCATTGCAGCATCGTACAGAGTGGTTTCCCTGCCCTAAAAACCCCCTGTGCCCCACCTATTCATCCCTCCTTTGGATTTGTTTGTAAAGTTTTTTATTCTTCACTTTTATATTACTGTTTATATTACTTTTGTGAAAATAAAAAAATAAACATTGTAACTTAAAGAAAACCTTTATGAAAGAAAATGTAGGTTGGAATCTTAATTTTCCCCATGACTCAGAAATTCTTTGAGTAAGTTTTTAGCTCCCCTGAATAAAAGCACCTAAAGGTGAGCGTGCAGTTGATGTGCTGAACATTGGGAGGTGGCAGGAGAGGTGACAGGCCTGCAGCTAGTCAAACAGAAACCAGGCCTCCCTACCTTGTTTGCTCTCTTGTCTCACTTGTGATTCCTGAGAGCAGGAAACAGAGTCTGCTCCTGATACTGAAACTCGCCTTAGATAAAAGCATGTGCGGTGGGCAAATGAAAATGTCTATGGCCATCAGCCCTACCGCTTCCCACATGGGGGGATTTCTTCCCATCTTAGTGTCATCACAAAGTTAATTTATTATGTACATTAACTAAAGGTAATTTAATTTTATATTTTTAAAAAAAAACTCTTTGAGACAGGGTATTGCTCTGTTGTCCTAGCTGGAGTGCAGTGGTGCCATATCATGGTTCATTGCAGCCTCAACCTCCTGGGTTCAAGCGATCCTCCCACCTCAACCTCCCAAGTTGCTAGAACTACAGGCGCACCCCACCATGCCCAGCTATTTTTGCATCCTTTTGTAGAGACACGGTTTCACCACGTTGCCTAGGCTGGTCTCAAACTCCTGAGCTCAAGCAATTAGCTCACTTTGGTCTCCCAAAGTGCTGGGATTACAAGCATGAGCTACTGCGCTCAGCCTAAAAAAATTCTTTTTCATGTAACCTGAGAAGTCAGAAGGGAAACTCCTCTTCTATTCACGCACTTCGGTTTAGGAAACACAGTCCCTTTACAGGACCTTTACTAGGAGTGTTTTGAAGCACCACTGCCTGAAATTCAGGGGTTTTCTGGGACCTAGGACTTTCAGTCATATAACCAGGTCCAGCCTGAGCAAACCAGGATGACTGGTCAGCCTAGTGCTGTTATCAAATGACTCAAAAAGCTAACACTGAGCCACAGTGCCCTGTGACCTATAAGCCTGCCAGAATCAGTGTAAATTTCTATGGTTTTTCCCTCTTTCCAGTCTCATATAAGCCCTTCCCACCCTGTGCTCTGCAGTTGAGCACAATCCGTCAGTCATCATTATATGACGATGGGGTGTATCTCATATGAACGGTAGGTAAATCACAAGCCAGCCTCATGCTGCTCACTTAGCTGGGTCCACATAAGCCGGGTCCACATAAGCCAGATCCACTCCAACCAGAGTTTCTAGCTTTCTGTCAGTAAGCTCCACCTCAATGAGTACTCACTAGTTTTTTAAATCACCCTTCTTGTTACCCCAGCCCCAAGCTACATTCTTTCTCTCTTCTCTTCTTTTTGCTTCATTTCAGCTCACTGCATTCTTTTTCCCTTGTTTCTCTTTGGTCCTAAGAAACTCATGCCACTCTCTCTTTGAGCCCCATGTCTACTCCTGAGCCTCCTGATGCTATTCCTTTCCCCAGAGCCATCAGCCCTCCTACTTGTCAGTCTCCCTCTCTCAATTTGTTCACATCTCATTTGGCTGACAATCTCCAAACAGGGAGTGTACACAGCCCAGGAAAATAATCCACAGGAAGATAATCTCAGAACTTCTATCTATGATCATTTTTGTATTATCCTCATTTAATTTTCATGTCAGGGTATGCTTTGTAATATATCTAATACATAAAATATATTAGCATATGTAGAGTCGTGCGTCACTTAACAATGGGGATATATTCTAAGAAATGAATCGTTAGGTGACTTTGTTGTTGTGGGAACGTCATAGAGTGAACTTACACAAATCTGCATGGTATAACCTGCTACACACCTAGGCTATATGGTATAGCCTATTGCTCCTATGCTACAAACCTGTACAGTACGTTACTGTAATAAATATTGTGATCAGGCCGGGCGCGGTGGCTCATGTCTATAATCCCAGCACTTTGGGAGGCCAAGGCAGGTGGATCACGATGTCAGGAGTTCTAGACCAGCCTGACCAACATGGTGAAACTCCGTCTCTACTAAAAATACAAAAATTAGCTGGGCATGGTGGCACGCACCTGTAGTCCCAGCTACTCAGGAGACTGAGACAGAAGAATCGCTTGAACCTAGGAGGCGGAGGTTGTGGTGAGCTGAGATCGCGCCACTGCACTCCAGCCTGGGCGACGGAGCAAGACTCCATCTCAAAAAAAAATACTGTAATCAATGTAACACAATGGTAAGTATTTATGTATCTAAACATATCTAAACATAAAGAGGTACAGTAAAAATATGGTATAAAAGATTCTTTTAAATGCTACACCTGGATAGGGCATTTACCATGGATAGAGCTTACCGGGCTGTAAGTTGCTCTGGGTGAGTTAGTGAATGAGTGGGGAGTGAATGTGAAGGCCTAGGACTTTACTGTACACCACTATAGACTTTACAAATACTGTATACTTAGGCTACACTTTTTATTTTTTTAATTTTTTCTTCATTAATAAATTAATCTTAGCTTACTGCAACTTTTTACTTTATAAGCCTTTTAATTATTTGTAACTTTTGGACTCTTGTAATACTACTTAGGTTAAGACACAAACACATTTTGTACAGCTGCATAAATATCTTTTCTTTATATCTTAATTTTTTCCTTTTTTTTTTTTTTTTTTTTACTTTTTAAACATTTAAAGAAAGAACTAAGACACACAGGAATTAGGACAGGCCTACACAGGGTCACAATAATCAATATCATTGCCTTTCACCCCCCACGACTTGTCCCACTGGAAGGTCTTCAGAAGCAATAACACATGGAGCTATCATCTCCTGTGATAACAGTATCACCTTCTGGAATTCCTCCTGAGGGACCTACCTGAGGCTGTTTTTTACAGTTAACTATTTTTAATAAGTAGAAGGAGTACACCCCAACAATAAAAAGTATAGTATAGTAAATACATAAGACCAGTAACATAGGCATTTATTATCACTATCAAGTGTTATGTATGGTACATAGTTGTTATGTGCTATACTCTTACACGCCTGGCAGTGCAGTAGGTTTATTTACACCAGTATCACCATAAACACACGAGTTATGCACTATATTACGATGTTATGACAGCTACAATGTCACTAGGCAATTAAAGTTTTTCAGCTCCATGATAATCTCTAAGGCCCCCCATCATAGGTTATTGTTGACCAAAACATCGTTACTCAATTCATGACTGTCTGCCATTTTTAAATAATTACACATATCTGAGGACAAAAACTGTACCTTATTAATTTCCATAGCCCCAGTCCTCAGTGAATTACCTGACTCAACAATTGCTTTTTAGACAAATGCATTCATGAATGAATCAAATGAATCTCATGCAATCAATCAATCAACAAATCAATCAATCAATCAATGTTCCTTCGTCCTTGTCCACAGAACATTCTAAATGAGCGCCTTGTGAGTTCATAGTCATGGTCTTAGGGACTTTTCATTGCCTCTCTTTTCTTCTGTCCCTGACGTGAATGTTTTTTCACCAGACACCCTGCCCCTGCTTCTACCCACCTCAGGCCCTGCCCCCTCAGTCAAATCATCTAGAGTCCTCAAGATCTTCTATCTTTGCCTGTCTACATCTCCCAAATTCAGTGTCTTTCCTTGGGATCACCTGCAGCTCAAGAGTCACATTTCTGGCCCCCTTATCCTGGCACTGCTCCTCCTCAACAAACTTTAGCAGCGAGCTTCTCACCAGCTAAATGTTAGCTACCAACACTCCAGCTCCAAGCATCTGCACCCATGCTGGTTCATGAACTATGATGGTCCATGATGATGATTTCCTCATATGAAAAGAAATTGATAAAAAATCAGGACCATGTTGAACATAAAAACATATTATATATACACATCTTACCTGTTGAAGACTGTTCTTTATTATGAGATTGTGGTTTTCTACCATTTCACATTAAAATATTATTTATCTTATAAATGATTTGACATGGTCATTAGTTATTGTCCTTACTTAACATAATAATGATTTGCCTTTGAATCCTGAAATCTTTTATATAAAATTTACTCATTTATAAAATTCAAAAGTCTAGAAATCGCCAAACCACCAGCAAACAGAAAATGTTTTGTTTGATGTGATTTTAAGGTGGAGAGACAAGTTGATTCCCAGGGTAAAATGTAAATAATTCAGAAAAGGTTGCAAACGAAGCCTTCCAGATCATGCCTTAGCACATCTCTTTCCTACTGGCATATTTTAGAAATGTGAAGGCACGAGAGGACCTGGGGCAATGAGCATCCAAGAGGAGGAAAGGTCTCAGAAAAAGACAAACAGGTGAGGGTGGGGGAGCCTGAAGATCATGTGTGGCATCATCACACCCTTGCCAAAGGCTGATGATTCTGTCTTAGAATTCTTGTCCTAGAAAGGCCTCCTGTATTTCGGGGTACACCTTAATATAGGCATGTGCTGGCAACCAGGAAAACATGGTATTATAGATAGTGTTCATAGTTCTGCTGCATCTCGCTTTACGTCAATGGAAGCAGGGTTTGAGTTTCCCAACCAAAACTCTGCTTGGCAAACAAACAGATCAATTCATGTATAGCCTCAGAGAATATCTATTTTTCAAATTCTTTCCAAGTATGCCTGAACTTATAAACTGCTTTTAGGTTTATTTTTTATTGAAAATCCATACGTTATTAGTCACTCAAACTGGGGCTCAAAAATATAGCCAGGACTAGGAAGCCAATGAATAATACTGGGAATATTTTGGTTAGCCACGCTTTCTGACGTTAGAATGGAATCTTGAGTCTGCAAATGGGGGAGGGTGCTTAAGCCATTTATACCTTCTGTCTACAGTCAGGGGAGTGATGCCTTGTTACTCCCACAAGCCAAACCAAATGGAAATGAGTCACTACTTCGCTGAATGCTATCCCTGGAACTCCTACATTAGGCTGAAACTCGGGATTCAATGGTCATTTTTCTGAGTCATATCTGACCCAGAAGTATGAGCTTATGACAAGAACATACCGAGTTTCTCCTCCAGAATCTGGGATGGGCATTTTTCCTGGAGAGGACAGGTGGGCTCTCTCTTCTGGAAAACTGAATTTGTTTTTTCAGAGCCCACACTTAGTGCTGGAGACCTCTGAACATAGTGGTATTTACACTGTTATTTTTCAAACTGTTCCTGTACTGTAGGTGAGAAATATTCCCTATGTGCCTGGGAATCTGAGGCCCAGATTGATAAAATGGTACAAATAAAATCCCTCAGCACCATTAGAGTTAGCACATATTAGAATTAGCACATGAACTTTTCTACATGTGATCACAGTTACTGAGATTGCTTTGCTCCTGATTCCCAGATCTGACAAAAAAAAATATTTCTGCAAGTTTCTAAAGCATCCTTGAACACTGACAAACTACACAAAGGTTTAAGAAAAAAGAAAAAAAAAAAAGTTGTTCTCTTGGCCCCCAGGCTAAGGTGTGCATCTGGAGGGTCATCTGGGACCCTGACAGCCAAAGAGGCAGAGCCACAAGGACCCAGCCTCCCAGTCCCTAACCGGTATTGTGAATCACAATTCTCTTTTCCCAGGTTAGGCCTCCCAAGTGCCCCATTACTGGGAGTTTGAATGTGGGCACTGACTTCAGTCCTTTCCATGACCGAGAACTTCACCAAGATAGGTTCCCTATTCCTTTGGCTTGTCATGTAATAGATTTCTCCTAGGGCTTCCCCTGTGCCTGAAAATCTAAATGAGATTGGACTGAGCCAACACACAGAGAAAGCCTAGTGCCCTCCCCAAGATTTCTCAGAATACCCAGGAATTTTATATTTTTATGGACACCTCTGATTCCAACTCCTTGCCCCTACTGAATAAGATGTTGGGCATCCTTTCTTATGCTTATTTGCCATCTGTATATTTTCTTTGGTAAGCTGTCAGTTAAGATATTTTACCCATTTTCTATTATTATTTGTAAGGTACAAAACATGATGTTTTCATATACATATAGTTCGTGAAATGATTACTACTGTCAAGCAAATTTACACATCCATCTCTTCACATAGTTACATTTTTGTATGATGAGAGCACCTGAAATCTACTTTCTTATCAAATTTCCATAATTTCTTTATCCATTCTTCCATCAGCAGATGCTTAGATTGTTTCCGTATCCTGGCCTTTAAAAGCAGTGCTGCAATGAACATGAGTGCACAGATATTTCTTTGAGGTTCTAATTTCATTTCCTTTGCGTATATACCCAGAAGAGGGACTTCGGGATCTATGGTAGCTCTATTTTTAATTTTTGGGGTGAAACTACAGAATGACTTTCCAGAATGGCTGTGCCAATTTACATTCCCACCAACAGCATACAAGAATTTCTTTTTCTCCACATCCTTGCCAACATTTGCTATCTTTTGTCTTTTTGAAAACAGCCTTACAGATGTGAGGTGATATTTTATTATTGCTTTGATTTGAATCTCCCTGATAGTGATGTTGAGCACTCTTTCATATATTTGTTGTCAATTTGTATGTCTTCTTTGGGAAAATGTCTATTCAGGTTCTTTGCCCATTTTTTATCAGGTTGTTTGTTTATTTGCTATTAAGTTGTGTGAGTTCCCTATATATCTTTTATGTTAACCCCTTATTAGCTATATAGTCTGGAAATATTTTCCCCTAGTCTCTAGGTCATCTTTTCATTTTGTTAATTGTTAGCATTGCTGTACAGAAGTTTTTAGCTTGATGTAGTCCCACTTGGCTATTTTTCCTACTATTGCCTGAGCTTTTGGTGTCATATCCAAAAACAAAACAAACAAAAAAAAACAAAAAAAACCATTATCAAGCCCAAAGTCAACAAGCTTTTTCCTAATGTTTTCTTTAAGGAGTTTTATGGCTTCAGTTCTTATATTTAAGTCTTTAATCCAATTTGAGTTGATTTTTCTGTATGGTGTAAGGTAAGAGCCCAAATCTATTCTTTGTATGTGGATATCCAGTTATCCCAACACCATTCACTGTCCTTTCTTTTTTGTGTATTTTTTATTTCCTTGTTGAAAATTAGTTGACTGTATATTGCTTGGAATTATTTCTGTCCTCTATATTTTGTTCCACTGGTCTATGTGTCTGTTTTTATGTCAGTGCTATATTGTTTTGATTACTATAGTTTTGTAATATAATTTGAAATCAGGAAGTGTGGTGTCTCCAACTGTGTTCTTTTTCCTCCAGATTGCTTTGGCTCTTTGGGGTCTTTTGTGGTTCCATACAAATTTTAGAATTTTTTTCATTTCTGTGAAAAATGCCACTAGAGTTTGATAGGGATTATACTGAATCGGTATATCACTTTGAGTAGTGTGGACATTTTAACAATATTAATTCTTTCAATCCATGAACAAGAGCCATCTTTCCATTTATTTGTGTCTCCAGTTTCTTTCATTGGTGTTTTATAGTTTTCAGGCTACACCTCTTTGGTTAAATTTATTCCTAAAAATTTTATTCTTTTTGATTCTATTATAAATGATATTTTTTCTTGATTTCCTTTTTGGAGAGATAATTTATATAAAGAACCACAACTAATTTGTGTGTTTCTTTTGTATCCCGCAACATTACTTCATTCATTCGTT
This sequence comes from Ateles fusciceps, assembly GCA_036589455.1. Lineage (NCBI taxonomy): Eukaryota > Metazoa > Chordata > Mammalia > Primates > Atelidae > Ateles > Ateles fusciceps. Next base: position 4,029,937 of record JAZHEH010003356.1, on the reverse strand, counting down.
AGTTTTAACAGGTTTTTTTTGTGGAATCTTAAGAAGTTTTTATAATATGGGATCACATCATCTGAAAACAGATCATTTCACCTCTTTCTTTCCAAATTGGATGTCTTTTGCTTCTTTTCCTTGTCTGATTACTCATGCTAATTCTTCCATTTTAAAATCAGATTTCTTTAATTGTTCAGTTTTAAGAGTTCTTAGTATATTTTAGAGAAGAATCTTGTATCAGATGTCTTTTGCAAATATTTTCTCTCTGTCTGTGGCTTGTCTTCGCAATGTTTTGAGTTAGTAACTATTTTTATTATCAGTCTTTAAAGATATAACTCTATCCTTCTGGCTTCAGTTGTTGCAATTGATATAATAGCTGTAATTTCTGCCTTTCAGGTTTTAATTTTAAAGGTTTTTCTCTTTGACTCTGGTATTTTTCAATACTACAATACATCCAGGTGTGGATTTTTTTTTATTTACCTTCTTGGAACTTATTTAACAACATTAATATGGAATTTATGTTTTTCATTCATTCTTGAAAATCCTTAGCCAATAACTCATCAAATATTGTTTTTCATTCTATTTATTGTCATCTTCTTGTACTCCTATTAGATGTATGTTGGAATTTCTTATTCACTTCCATTCTCTTACTACTGTTTCATGTTTTTCATCTCTTTATTTCTCTGTCTACATTTTGCATATTTTTTTCAGTTGTATTTTTTACTTTATGAGTACTACCTTCAGCTGTGTTTAATCTGTTAGTTATCTGTTTTTAGTTTTCTATTGCTGTCATAACAAAACTTAGCAGCTTCAAACAACACCCATTTATTATCTCATAGTTTCTATAAATCAGATGTCCAGCATGATGTTGATTTTTGTGTATGGTGTAAGATAGAGGGCCCAATTAGTTTGGGGATATTCTTTTTAAGGAATTGCTTAGCTTCAATTAAGGTATTTGCCATGCCCAGGGTTCTCATATGGGACTTGGGAGCTTCTTCCAAACTCACTGTTGGTTGGACAAATTCAGTTCTTTGCAGTTGCAGGGCTGAAGTTCCTGCTTCCCTGTCATGTGATCTCTTTTCATCTTCAGGCTAACAATTGTGCATCAAATCCTTCTCATTCTTGAGTTCTCTCTAACTTAACATTCTGCTGCATCTCTCTCACTCCTTGCTCTACTTTTTTCTGCTGCATTTTAGGGTTTATATGATTACATTGGACTTTTCTGGATAATCTAAAATAATCTCTTTATATTAAGATCAGCTGGTTAGTAAATTTAATTACATCTGTAAAATCCTTTTTGCCATGTAATATATTACAGTATAGGAGTAATACAAAGGCCAGAGATCATTGGGGAAGAGGGCAAAATTGTACCTACCACACTATCTATTTAAGTTTTGTGTCATTATCTATATCCTAAATATCTAGAAATTCAAGTGGGGAAGTTGTCAAATCTTCCTGTTCTTTTTTTATGGTGACTTTTAATTATTTATGGTTTTAGTTCCTTCTTTATGTCTTTAACTATATTATCTGATTTGAGAAAACGTTTCTTATAAGTATTTGTTAAGTCTTGTGATATTATTCATAAGTAACGTGCCAGAGTCAGCTTGCAAGAGTTGATTCCATGCATCTTTTCCCAACTTTGCATTTAATAACTTTACATTCACATTAGTAGCTTGAAATCAGCGATAGTGGGAGTATTTATACCATGTGAATTTGCAAAGGCTACCTATCAGAGTAATTCATTTTTTCTTTTTAGAGTTGGTTTACTAGTATACCACCACTGGGTTTATCAGTATACCACTATTTATAATGGATTTTGAATTTTGGGTTTTGAGCTCAAGTTTGACAGAACTTTAAATGTAAAAATCTTATGCAACCTGCATTGAGGGTTTTGCAGTTGCCTTTGCAAATCATTCTAGATGTGTTATCAGCTTGGAATCACCTTTTAAAGCTACTTTCTTAGTGTAGGAGCTCCAGGGCCATGATGTTCAGGGTACAAATTCAAACCCCAGTCACATTAAAGAAAGAGGCTTTTGCTAATATAGTCTTAGAAGATTTTTTTCTATTTTTTCACACATGGACCAGCCCAGGAAAAGCCTAACAAGTTTCCTTGTTTTCTCTCTTGGCCAGTGAGCTGATTTTTCTAGTTCATTTCTTCACTGTATGAATTTTTTAATAGATTACTGAGGGAATCTAAGCCAATTGTTTTCAAATTATATTCCCTGGAGCCCTGTGGGATTCTAATAAATGATCTTAGAAGCTACTTCATGGAGCAACAGAAAAGTTTCTCCATCCTATAATCCAGAGTAGCATGCCCTTCCTCCTGCCCTCCCACTGCCATACAAGCATGTACGTGCACACACACACACGCACACATACACTCACTTTTAATCTAAACGATATATTTGTCTTCCTGACAATATCAGAGTCAAAGAAAAAGGTACCTCTTTTTTACAATTATGAACTTTCTAAGATATTCCAAAACCTTAACTTTAGAAACGGAGAGGCTAGAACACAGAGATGTTAGCCAACAACGTATAATATAGCTCTGTGAGTTGGTGAGAAAAGTTGAGACTTGAGTCCAGGTTCAAAATAAGTAGGAATAATATTTGGACAAAGAAAAACTTTAAGCCTTTTTGTAACTAGAGACATTTTGTGTCAGTGGGCTGCAGTTTAATTTCTGATCAATGTGAAGAAACACAATGTGAGAGCAATCATCAATTACTACAGCTTTCAATTATATTATCAGTCTGCCCTAGTAATATTTGCTAGTATTTTCTGAGTACAGTGCTCCACATGTAATACTCAATATTTCACATGTATTTTCACATTTAATCTACAAAACAATCCAGAGACATAAGCACTATTATTGCCTCATTTTAGGAAGACACTGTGGCTCAAGAAGGTTAAGTATTTAGCCGTTCCCCCTCCACAGCTAGTAAGGCTTGAACCCAAGCTGTGTGGCTGCAGAGCCCAGAGGTTTTCTTGCTACTTACCTCTGCTGTCTTCCTCCCTGCATGCTTTCTCCATTGATTAAGGCAGTCAGTGCCACAGAAGCTGCAAACAGTTTAACCACATTAACTAGTCAGTGCCATCAAATAACTACAGCCGATTCTCATTAACCATGTGTACCATATTTTCCAATTTGCTAAAACTTATTTTAACTCCAAAATCAATACTCTGCACTGCTGTACAGTATTGTGCAAATTATGGCACTGCTGCAATCATAATGACATGTGCCAAGGGTGAAAAATTTGCATTGTCCAAGTTGCATGTTCCCAGCTGAGATTCAATAAGGTGAATCTCTGCCTTTTTTTCAGCTCTCATACTGCAAACAAGCGTCCTTTTTTGAAGTATGTTTACCACCACATTTTTCACATTTTTGTGCTTTTTGTTGATTTCACTGTTTAAAATGGCCCCCAAGCATAGTACAGAAGCACTGATTACTGTTTAGAAGCACAAGGAGGCTGTGCTGTGCCTTATGGAGAAAATATGTGTATTAGATAAGCTTCATTCAGACATGAATTTCACTGCTGTTGGCTGTGAGTTCAATGCTAATGAACCAACAATTTATATTAAAGAAGCTGTTTTTAAACAGAAATACACATAAAATAAGTTTATCTATTGATGATGAAAATGTTGAGACCAGAGGCTTGCAGGAGCCTGACCCTGTATTTCCCCTATGGGCAATGATTCAGAATTCGCTAATTCAGTGTTCTTTGTGACTTTATAGTACGTAACTACCACGATTAATGAGAATCCACTATACTTTATTTATGCCTCATAACCGGCCTTGCCTAAGTTTTTTAACTAAGGTGGTGGCATGTATCTCAGCCACATGGATGAAGCCTTTTTGCCTCCAAGTATTTTGTGGCTCAGCTACTGGAAGCCCTGCCTGACCAATCTGCAGTGCCTCCCAGGCAACCACCTATGTACTTCCTTTACCCTCTACAGAAGGGAGCCTGGTTAATCAGGAAAGAAACTCCCTCAAAAGGTAAACAGTGAGTAGAGTGTACATATGGCGGAAAACAAATGGCTCTTGGTACCACGTTATGGGAATTATCTCACTTCGATAGATAAAGGAGTAGGGCAAGCCCAGGTGGCACTGGTGAGTAACCGCCTCCATTACATGGCCCGTTCCTGACGTGTGCACCAGCCTCTCGGAGAAAACTCCATCCCTAGGCTCAGCAGTCTCAGAACTGCGCTGTCCACTTGTCGTGTGGCTCTGTGTCGACACTGTGCGCCACCATGGCCGTGACTGCCTGCCAGGGCTTGGGGTTCGTGGTTTCACTGATTGGGATTGCGGGCATCATTGCTGCCACATGCATGGACCAGTGGAGCACCCAAGACTTGTACAACAATCCCGTGACAGCTGTATTCAACTACCAGGGGCTGTGGCGCTCCTGTGTCCGAGAGAGCTCTGGCTTTACTGAGTGCCGGGGCTACTTCACCCTGCTGGGGCTGCCAGGTAAGGGCCAGGTGCCTGGCTGGCTGGAAAGAGAGATTGGAGGTGGAGAGGAAACTGCAGTCTCTGCCTGGGCACCAAGACAGGGACTGCTGGAGAGGGAGTAACCGCGATTCATGTTTGACAGGGGCAACAGCCACCAGCACCAGGGTGGAATGGGAGGACGGGAACCTGAGGGAAAGGAACTTTCTGTAGCTGTCTGAGCTCCTGTTCCCCTAACTGGATGGTGGCCAATTATCCCAAAGGAACATATTTTTTCATTAACTCCTATGCTAGCAATGGCATTTACCCATAGAAACAGGACTCAGAAGCCCAGACTTTGGGCACTTTCTTCCTTCAGCCCCAGGATTTCCCCCTCTCTGAGTTGGGGACTGCCTTCCTCCTGAATACAGTTCCATCTCCAAGGGTCTTTGTGCCTGGACTCAGCTTCCAGGGACACCTAAGTAAGCAGCAGCAATAGAAATGGGGCAGAGGAAAAAGGCAGAGAAAAGAACTAGGTGGCTGTGTTTCTCTGGGACGTTGATGGGCCCTTGCTCTGGGGCTCCAGGTTCCTGACCTCCAGAAAATATTGGCGATTAGGAACCAGACTCAGGGTGCTCTCTGCACAGGGGCTTCTGCTGTGGCAAATGAGCGCTGCCATGCAGGGAAAGGTGTTGCAGGCTGTTGTGCCCCTTCCACGGATTGGCATATTCACTATACAAGTATTGTGTTTATTTGCTTAGTACATTGGTCATTTTAACTAGAAGAAAAATTCAAGTCACAAGAGTAGAGAATTTTTTTTTTTTTGTCTAGAATCACTGCTTGTTTTTATTATGAAAGAAAAATTTACAGAAAAGTTTTATGTTCATAACTCTGCTGATCATGTGAATCATGTTTTGATTATAATATCAAAATTTAGGTAGTTAGTGTCTACAATCAAGTTGTAATATACTTAGATTTTTAGAAGATATTTATACTCTGAGAATGTTAAAAATGTCTTTCACTCAGATAAGAGAGTAAGACAATGAATAAAATTGTCATTTTTATTTTTGCTTAATTGTTTCTTCCATAAATACATATTGAAGTCTTGAGAGAGGCATTGATCTAAGGTGATCTAAGGTGGCAATGTAAAGAGGATCAGAAATGGAAAATATGGGGCTTTCTCCCCCCGGGAATTTGCCATTTGACTGGAGGGTCAAGACTTAGACACACAGAAAAGGTAACAAGAGAAGAATTGAATCATACAGTGAGTTATTCTTTTATACATTCAACATCGATTTATGGAGAGCTTCCTATAACCTCAGGAATCTGTGAGCCTTCTATTCCCAAAAATATAAGAGTGCACCAGGCTGGGTATGACAATATGCCAAGTGAGGGGGGATGGAGGGCCAGTGCTGCAGGAGAGGAGGGTGAAACTCCAAGGCTCCATCAAGGTGGAAAATCACAAGTGTCTTGTGAAAAGGAGTTAAGATTTGGAGATGGCAGCAATACAGAAAGGAAAAACAGCATGGACAAAGCTATGAGGGTGCCACCGCCCAAGTCTTACTCAGGGGCAATGAGAGGATGACCTTGGATGGAGAAGAAGGTTAATGTGGGGTCTAATCCTGACTAATTGGAGGTCAGCAGTTCAAGACCAGCCTGACCAACATGGTGAAACCTCGTCTCTACTAAAAATACAAAAAAAAAAAAAACTGGCCTTGGTGGCACACGCCTGTAGTCCTGCTACTTGGAAGGCTAAGGCAAGAGAATCGCTTGAACCCAGGAGGTGGAGGTTGCAGTGGGTTGAGGCTGTACCACTGCACTCAGCCTGGATGATAGAGTGAGACTCCAACTCAAAAAAAAAATTTAGATAAATTACCTATACATACTTTAATATTTGCCACTATCCTATGAAGTAAGTACTAGTGTTATCTCCATTTTATAGATGAGGAAACAGTCATAAAGAAGTTAAAGTATTTGCCTAATGCCACTGTAGCAGTAAATGGCAAGATAAGATTCAAACCATATGAACTTTCTTCAGAGCCTGAGCTCTCTCCTTTACAAGAATTCTTATCAAAATACCAGTAAGAGCTTCCCCCATGGGGACTTGACAAAGTGTATACGTATAAGAAGAAGCAGATGAAAAACAAAAGTTTTTTTTTTAAGAATAATAAAGTGATGGGCTAACACTGCCACATATTCAACCAAATTTTAAGGTTTTCATAATTAAAAGTATGCTTTGGCAAAAAGATTGACAAACATTAATGGAACAAAATCTAAAATCAGAAAGACATATATGTGGGTTTAATATAAGATAGAGGAGGTTTTACAGAGCAATGAAGAAAAAGGAAGGTTATTTAGTTAATGCTGCAGAAGTTACTGACTAGCGTTTTTTGGAAGGAAAAAGTAATTACAGTATAACTAACGAATATACCAAAATAGATCCTAGATTAATTATTTTAAAATATAAGATAATTTTAAATATTTTAAAATAACAAAATAATTATAGAATAACTATCTTTTAAATGGAAAATAATTCTCTAAGCATGGAAATAGTGGAGGAAAACACAAAGAAAAAGTAATTTTATTTGACTATATCGTTCAACAAATATTTATTGAGCATACTTTATGTACCAGGCACCAGGAAGAACATAAAATAAAATACATTATTTTTTTTCTAAATCATGAATGGAATTTAAAAGCAAATAATCAATGGGAAAAGATATTTTTAGTAATTACAGCGATGTATTAAAATCCTTAACAAATTCATGTCTCAGAAAAACTGATAGAAAAAGTGCTAAAATTCTAGCAAATCAATGAGGAAGGAATACAAACTGACAATTTAAGAAAAGAAAAGAACTAAATGTTTCATACATATTTGTTGGGCTTTTTTTCTTTTCTATTTTTGATGATGAGTTTTTAAAATTATTATTATACTTTAAGTTCTGGGATACATGTGCCGAGCGTACAGGTTTGTTACGTATACATGTGCCATTGTGGTTTACCGCACCCATCAACCCGCCATCTACATTAGGTATTTCTCCTAATGCTATCTCTCCCCCTCGCTCACCACCCCTGACAGCCCCCCGGTGTGTCATGTTCCCCTCTCTGTGCCCATACGTCCTCATTAGTCAACTCCCACTTATGAGTTGAGAACATGCAGTGTTTGGTTTTCTGTTCCTGTGTTAGTTTGCTGAGAATGATGGTTTCCAGCTTCATCCATGTTCCTACAAAGGAAATGAACTCACATTAAAAAAAAAAAAGGCTCAAACTCAGTAATTAAAGAGATGCAATTTAAAACAAGTATTCATATAGGTATATAAACTTACCAAATTCACAATGTAGACTAGAATGTAAAGAGAGAAGAACTTTCAAACACTGTTGTGAGGATAAAATTCATAGAAAGCAATATTGTTGTGCATTAAAAAATATTTTTTTAAACTTCACAGTATTAGACAACTTAACTATCACTCCTAGGAATCTATCCTAAAAGAGTGATCAGAAATGCTGACAAAGAGTTATATGTAAGATGTTCATCATAACGTTGCCTTTTATTCAAAAAAAATGGGAGGAGGTACAATCTAACTATATAAAAATAGGTGAATAATAGCACTTCTATATAATGAAATACTAATGCACTCATATTAAATGATGTTTATAAGAGCTTTGGTGAAATTAATACAATTGAGTGAAAAGAGCAAAACATCAAGCTACATTATCCTTTAATTATGTAAAAAATACATGCAGAGAATTGGTAAGAAGGAAGTATACCATTTTGTCTAGGGTTTAAAATTGTGAGCAATTTGTTCAATTCTCTCCAAATTTTCTGTTACGAACACCAAAAGGTGAAATTAGAAATTAGGGATATAGAATGTGGTAATAATTTTGAAGAAAACATTAATAGATGTGTCAATTATTTTTCTCACTAGTATATTCATTTTACTTCTTCCTAATTCCTAGCTATAATATTTTCTATTACTATTTATGCCACCATTTTTGCCTAATTACCATGGACAGTGTTATAAAAAGTGGTGGAAATGTTTTATCCAATGTCAGTAAAATAATATAAGCTCCTGGAAACTTACAACCTGAAATGACACTGCCAGAGCCGTTTTTAAACCTGAATGCATGGATGATTTCCCCTAGGAAGTCAGCAAAAAATGCGGCTTCATTTTAAAGGTGATTAAACAAAGTTGTACCAACCCCATTATTGTTAAGCAGAATCAGACCCAGACTTATCTGGTAGAGATACATTGATATGTTTCAATAAAGCCTGTTGCCATAAATTAGAAAGTCATATTTTCCTCTGCAGACCCCCATTCATTTTTTGGCAGATACAGCTAAAATAGTAGTCTGCTCAGAGCCCAGAAAACTTACCAGGAAGTGAAAAATCCTATCTTCCAGGTGTTTTAAAACACGTCAATATTTATTTCACACAGAAGAAATGTGTAGACTTACAATTTCCCTCCTCTCATTCAGTATTCTGCCTAGGTAGAGATAGCCTTAGTTTATTCTTTAAAATTAACTTTTTCCACTTTCAAAAAAGTGTCATTGTCACCATTTCAACCAAGAAAGAAAGCTTAATTCATTACTACCTGAGTAATATTTTTTCCTATTTTGAAACTCTGCACGAAAATATTTGCATAGGGAAACTGGGGAAGGAACTGCCATAGATGAAAAATAGATAACTTTAATCAACTATTTTTTTATTTTTTCATCTTCAATCTGTTTTTGGTGGTATTATAACAAATGTATACGTATTGTGGGGGGGGAGGATTAGACAAACGTCATAAATTGAACATCTGAAAATCAAATCGATAGAGCTTTTTAAGAATAAAAAGATACCATTTGACCCAGCAATCCCATTACTGGGTATATGTCCAAAGGAATATAAACCATTCTACTATAAAGACACATACACATGTATGTTTATTGCAGCACCATTTATAATAGCAAAGATGTGGAACCAACCCAAATGCCCATCAATGATAGACTGGATAAAGAAAATGTGGTACATGCACACCATGGAATACTATGCAGTCATAAAAAGGAATGAGATCATGTCTTTTGCAGGGACATGGGTGAAGCTGGAAGCCATCATCCTCAGCAAACTACCACAGGAACAGAAAACCATACACCACATGTTCTCACTCATAAGAGGGAGTTGAACAATGAGAACACGTGGACACAGGGAAGGAAACAACACACAGAGGGGCCTGTTGGGGGCTGGGGAGGTGAGGGGAGAGAACCTAGATGACAGGTCAATAGATACAGCAAACAACCATGGCACATGTATACCTATGTAACAAACCTGCATGTTCTGCACATGTATCCCAGGACTTAAAGAAAAACAATTTTTTAAATGAAATAAATTTTTAAAATAATAATTTTAAAATAAGAATTAAAATGTTCAAATCACATAGGAGTCACCAAAAAAAAAAAAAAAAAAAAAAAAAGCCTGCCTGATGGTTGAAATAAAAGTACGATAGACTCTGTCCACAAAAACAATGGCAGAATCATTTCTGAATTATTCCAACAACATCTTTCAACCTAACTGGTGAATGCCAACCAGCAGAAACCAGTGTCACCTCTAGTTGTCTCCTTCCCTCCTTTTAGAACTGGCCTTCTAACTCAACTCAAGGGATACACAGCCACCAACACTACTTTACTGTAAATCATGTAACTGTTGCTTAGCCTCTTATTTTAGGCTTTCTGACTCATGATCCACTCTCTAGAAACACTGATCACAGAACCTAAAGTAAGGTGTGCGGTGAAGGGGAGTGCTGCCTCCATTCAAATTAGGAGTAGTTCTTCCCTATTTGCCTTCTGTGTTTGCTGGGAATAGCGCTGTGTGAGTGGTGGCTGCATGCACCCAAGATAACAAAATGTTCAGACACAGAGGCTCGTTTCCTGGAGAATCTATAAAGACCTACAAAAGTTAAAGATTGGAGTACGTATGTGGTGTGTGTGTGCACGTGTGTGTGTGTATGTGTGTCTGTGTCTGTGTTTCAGGGCTTCTAAATCCAGATTTTGGAAAGTTTCATTAAAATGTCTCTGGAGGGCCACGCACGGTGGCGCACTCCTGCAATCCCAGCATTTTTGGAGGCCGAGGTGGGCAGATCATTTGAGGTCAGGAGTTCAAGACCAGCCTAACATGGTGAAACCCCATCTCTACTAAAAATACAAAAATTAGTTGGGTGTGGTGGCAGGTGCCTGTTATCTCAGCTAGTCAGGAGGCTGAGGCAGGAGAATCACTCAAACCCAGGAGGTGGAGGTTGCAGTGAGCCAATATCACACCACTGCACCCCAGCCTGGGCAACAGAGTGAGACTCCCTCTCCAAAAATAAAAATAAAAATAAAATGTCTCTGGAGGTCAGGCATCGTGGCTCACACCTGTAATCCCAGCACTTTGGGAAGCTAAGACAAGCAGATCACTTGAGCTCAGGAATTCAAGACCAGCCTCGGCAACATGGTGAAACCCAGGCTCTACTAAAAATACAAACATAGCTGGGTGTGGTGGTGTGTACGTGTAGTCCCAGCTACTCTGGGAGACCGAGGCATGAGAATTTCTTGAACCTGGGAGGCAGAGTTGCAGTGAGCCTGGTCACACCACTGTACTCCAGTCTGGGCAACAGAGCAAGATTCCATCTCAAAAAAAAAAAAAAGTCTCTGGGTTCAGAGGCCAGACATACCTGACCCCCATGTCAGTCAACCAATTCTCTAGCAAAATTTAGTTTTATAGACAAAACACAACCCCTGATGTCTTCAGCAAAGTCTCTCTTTACTGTGATTATACAATTCCTAATGTTTTGACCAATTCTATGAAAACTTTTCTGCAAAATGTGGAAGATAGTGTTATGAGATCTGAAAAGGTTCTGGAGTGTTCTAGTTTAGATCTCACATGTTGTAGATGAAGAACTTCCTACAAGGACTTAGAAGTTTGCCCTCAACCCACCCCAGCACACATGCAAGTTAGGAACAGTGTCAGGAGTAGATCCTAAGCCTCTCAGTGACCAGGCCAAGGACTTCAGCCCAGCCACCCCTGGTTTCTCCTCTGGCCTTTGTGGGACCTTCTGTGTCAACTACAGAGTCCTCATGTGGTTCCTGTGGCACAAGTGAAACCATGAGATGGAAATCAACGGGATCCCTGGCTTCCTCTCATTCCAGTTCCAGGGCATTTGGACCAAGAGCATTGCTCTAGGACTTGGCTTCCTGTTCTCAAAAGTGGGGGACAACTTTGCCTGCCCCCTGCTGCCCCACATGGAAATAGTGAAAGAGCCCTGGACTGGAAGCTGAGGTGGGAGCCCCACCCCTGCTGTTTTTAGAGTATCTGTGGTTCCAGGCACTGGGAACAAGTCCCTTAACTTATCTGTACTTTTCTTGACTCACCAAAAAAAGGAGGGGGGAGGGATAGTAATACCTGTCCTACTCATTTCTGTAAGATCAAAATGGAAAGATGTAAGTGAAAAGTCATTTATGAGTTATGAAGAGAAAATGTGAAAAGTCTGGTTTAAGACGGAGCACCGCGGGGTGCTTCCCAGGGCCATCTCAAGCGAGGTTGGCCAAAGTGGTCTCCAGTCACATTCCCAGTGGTAGGGACACATTAGCCTTTTGCAGATGGCGGAGCTCCCGGGGAGGAGCCCGAGCTGAGGAGAGGCCGGTCGGGCCTGGAGCAGAGAGTCCTTCTGCGCCCTGGCGCTGCTCTGCACGAACCCACCCGGCCTGCGGAACGCAGACAAGTGCCTCTTGGGGCGACTTCTCTAACAAATGTAAAAATAATGCCCTTGAACCAAGAGTGAAACTGAGCTATCTAAGGAAAACACTGTGAGCAAATACTGAGCACCTAGGGAAACCATCTGATTAGAAGAGCTCCCAGCAGCAGCAGGAGGGCGGCAGCTCCTCATAGGCGGCAGGGCTGGCGGGCCGGGGCCATGTCCACCACCACATGCCAAGTGGTGGCGTTCCTCCTGTCCATCCTGGGGCTGGCGGGCTGCATCGCGGCCACCGGGATGGACATGTGGAGCACCCAGGATCTGTACGACAACCCCGTCACCTCCGTGTTCCAGTACGAAGGGCTCTGGAGGAGCTGCGTGAGGCAGAGCTCGGGGTTCACCGAGTGCAGGCCCTATTTCACCATCCTGGGCCTTCCAGGTAGGCACCGCGCACCCCGGGGCAGGGCCAGGTGAGCCAGGTGAGCGCAGGGAAGCGGGTGTCTGCGCTGAGCCCCACTTCCACCTCTGGATGAGGACCCTGGCAGCTCTAGCTCACAATAAAAGGTGTGAGTAAGAGAAGTTGGCTCGTCTCAAATAGGGCAACAGACATACAGGAGAAAATGGGAGGATTCATACTCAAGGCGAAGGAATCGCTAGCAAGGAGGCAGGCTCGAGAAGAATGGGTCTATTATAAGGGTACATTCATAGATACCTGGAAAAACTCGTGTCTCTCAAGGAGAAAATAAATTGTGTGCATTACACATGTGCATCTGGCTTGCTCCTGCCTGCACGTACATGGGAGTAGGGAAGCAGGATGCTGAGTATTTTGTTTTTAATTTAATTTTCTTTCTAATTCAATTAGATTTTTCAAAGTTGGAGTCTCTGTGGGGTGCCAAAAAGAATATTGCCATTAAATTATAAATATCCTTTTTCTGCATTTGTATTAAGAATATCTGGTATCCTGTCCTAAAAATCAATGTATATCAAAACATAATTACAGAATTATAATTATATTATAATAATGTCAAAATATAAATATAATTACAATGTGATATCCTTTCACCCCTAAAGATGAAATAAATTAAACCCCTGCTTTTAATACAGATAATTACCTCAAATATGCATCATAGCAACTTTGCATTCTGAATAATAAGGGAGCTCTATTTGTATTTTTTAAAAGCGAACAAGAAAATAATAGATCAAGCTAATTAGTGGCTCCAAGGGGGTGACCCAGATGTGCGTGTGATGGAGAAAGGAGAACAATGTTAGGCTCTGCCTCTGTGAAACAAATACGTTTATAAACAAGCAGACGGAAATACATTTGCAAGAAATAGTGAAGAGGCTGTAGAGCCCTTGAAACTGAATTGAATTGTGAAAAGCAATTCAACTAATCCAAGTTCATTTTCAGGAAGAAATAGAAGATGTATGTCAGAGTAGAAGAACCGGGTTGTTTACTCCATTTTTTTGGAAGCCACTCGTTGCAGGATCAGCAGGATCACTGACTCCATGGAAAGATCTGCTTAGGAAGCGAGGGAGGTAGAACCTGGCCAAAAGAAAGAGAACCAGACTGAGGAGGGATTATGCTGCAGTGGGAGAAGGGAGACAATGCAGGAAATGTGACACGGAGTGTTGAGTTGCCAGTTATGTCTAATTTTAACTATCATATGGAGAAAAAAGATTGTCTTCATATTCAAAATTAAGGCATGATATCCTATGACTTCATGTTCAATAACCTCTTCTCAGGGCCCCACTACATATGATCAATTTCTTGCTCACTCTGTATCACAGTCTGCATACATGGGGTTCCTGAATATTCCCACTCTCCTAAATGGGCAAACCCCATTGCTTCCACTGTGACTTGTCACTCCTGTTCCATCAGTGGATCCTATCTCCAAGACCCTTCTCAGAATAACTCCTCCTCTCCCCCTTGACAGAACAAGATTCCCCTCCCTGCTTTCCTGCTAAGGTCAACCTCTCCAGCAGGGCTCTGAAGGCCTCATGCCACATCATGCCCTGCTGGTCAGCCCCTCTCCTTCCTGCCTCTTTCATCTCTTCTCCTCACTTAGGCATATGGCCTCCTTTCTGGGGAAATCTGTTGATCCTAATCATTGTCAAGTTCTGTCACTCTCCTGAGTCACTGACAACTGAATTAAAAGACTAAATTTTTCTACCACCTCTCACCCTTAACTTTTCTCAGTCTGGTTTCTGTCCTTCATCTCTTTAGAATGTTTGCTTTTTTGACATGGCAGAGGATGAGGGTGAGTCTTTCAATCACCAACCCGCAGTTCTCAGTTCTCATCTCCTTAGACATTTCAAAACCCAAGCACCTTCCATGGTTCCCCATTCCAAGCTTAATTAGTTGCACACATAATAGCCCAACACCAAGCCTTCCTAACCTCTCACCTACCTTCCCTGGTGGTCTCTTACTAATCCTCTTCCCCCCATCCTGTTTCTCGTGTCCTTTCAGTATACCCTGGACTTGGTCCTGGACACCCATTGCTCCTGCTTCCCTAAATGCCTCTTCCACCACCCCCAACTGTTCTCTCACTAATCTTCCCCAAAACATCCTCAAGACCCCAAATTGAATAAGATTCCACAAGTCTCTGTACCAAACCTAGAGCGTTATCATAGCATTGAGCATATTCACCTCTCGTGACACTGCTCTCAAATCTGAGAAGCATTTATTGCATACCTACAAAGAGTACACAACACAAAACCAGCCTTGATGGCACCATAAATTCCAGTGGAGGGGACAGGCATGTGCATAAATATCAAAGCAAAGGCAACACATGTCATGGGGCTTTGACACAGGTGTTTGGAGCACTAGGTAGAAAGTGATTATTCAGTAGGAAGAGTCAGGAGGGGGAGGAAACGCGGACAGTTTCACTAAAGGAGCTCTTTTGAGTCTGAACTTCAGCTTATTAACTTGGTTGTTTGTACATTTGTCTCATTCAGCTTCTATGTGGCAGGTCCCTTCAGCTAGATGAGAATTATTTCCCCCATTCCCAGAAAAGGGCCTGGTAGAGAATATTCAGCAGAGGATTGATAAACTAAGTTGAATTAAATAGTATGAATAGTTCATTTTAAGTGTTTATGCAAGCCATTGAACAAAAAACAGGTCAAGATCTTCCCCCAAAAAGGACAGTAAATTGTTTTTGTATTACAAATCTTTGGCCATTATGGCTCCATATACAGAAAAGGACTTTGTCCTCCTCGTGCCTGGAACAGATTCATTTGTTCATCCAATCGCGTATTTAACAAATATCTCTTGCATGCCTACTGTGTGGCAGAGGCTAGAGTTAGGGATTCTGTTAGTCAGACCAGTTAATGTCTGCTCCTGCAACAAACAAACCTAAACATCTCAATGGCTTAACACCACAAAAGTTTACTTACTCCCCACATAAAATCCACTGTGGGAAGAGCAGCCTCCTTGTAGCTACACTATTCAAAGTCGCTGGGGCAAGAGAAGAAAGGCTTGAAGGAGGCACAACCGTTCTTAACTACTTCAATGTGAAAGTAACACGTCACTCACAGTGCACTGGCCAGACTAGCCATATGGCCCCAGGAGATGTGAGATGTAGGAGCACATAGCTGTTTGGTGAGTACCTACTGTCTCTACCACAGGGAGCATTTGAATAGTAACTGCCTGGGCTGCAACATATCAACCACACTAATTTCAGTTCTGCGAGACAGATAATTCCTTGAACACCAAAGAGTCAAACCCAATGAGATTGCAAAAGAAGATATACCATTAATTTATATTCAAACAAATATGATTGAATTATATGTATAAACTATCATCTGATACAAGATAATATATAGTGTGTAATTTCAGAGCTAGACATTTTGGAGGGGGTGGCCTGGAGTCAGGAAAGAGGAGGGGTTTGAGGTAAATTTCTGCAATGTAAAAATTCCCTGGCATTTCATATCAGAGAAATGTAAATATGGCCATGGAAAAAAAGCACATTTTTTTCAAAATGTAAGGAGGAAGAAAAGAACAGTGAGTGAGAGAGAGAGGAGAGAAGGAAGAAAGTAGAGAGGGAGAGAGGGAGGAAGAGAGGTGGGGAAAGTTGGTGATGCTAGGTACTGTTATTCCATGTCAGGCCAGACAAAGACCTCTTAGAGAGGAAACTCAGTTGCCACTCATGGAACCCTAAGATGTTTCAGACCCACAAAATGAGAGGTCCTTGGCTCTCTGAGAAGGATTTTAGGGAAGCTGGAAGAAACGACTTCCTCAAATCCCATCTGGAGGACAGCAAATGTGAATGTCAGGACCAGCAGCAATGCACTGAGGGCTCTTGGAAACTGTTGGTCACAAGACCATCTGTTGGTAAGCTCTGTCAGTAAGCTTGTGGCCAGAGGACTCTGATGTGCCTGTCTTGCAACTCCCCACAAAACCCAGCATGGCCCACAACAAGCACAGAGGCCTGGAGGAGGGGAAGTGGATGCTGCTCTGTGTCCTATTTCCCAGTTGTGCTGTGAAAAGTCAAGCTGGGCTGAGCCAGCTTGGGGGACTGGGGGACAGTTCCCAGCAGCCACCACAGAAGTGTACCCCAGTTCTGCCTATCTGAGTTGAGGAAAGAGGATTCCACCAAAAGCCGGGAAAACCACTTCTTGGGATTGAGTTTGCGGGAAATGAGGTACTTTAAATCACTGAAAATCTGTGGCCTTCAGAGAAGAGTATGGACTTAGAAGCAGACAGTCCTCATGCAGCAGGAGTGGCTACACTACAAATTGGCAACCCAAAATACAAATGTCTATTTGATGACTTAGATAAGGAATGGACAGGGCTGGGAGTGGTGGCTTTCACCTGTAATCCCAGCACTTTGGGAGGCCGAGGTGGGCGGATTGCTTGAGGCCAGGAGTTCAAGACCAATCTGGGCAACAAAATGAGACTCATCTCTATAGTAAATTTAAATATTTTTTTAATTAGCTGGGCACAGTGTTATATACCTGTAATCCCAGTTACTCGGAAGGCTGAGTCAGGAAAATCACTGGAGCTGGAGTTAGAAGCTGCAGTGAACTATGATCATGTCACTGTACTCCATCTTCGGAAACAAAGGGAAATTCCATCCATCTCTAAAAATAAAATATATTTTTTTAAATGTTCAGGCCAGGCACAGTGGCTCACACCTGTAATCCCAGCACTTTGGGAGGCCAAGGTGGGTAGATCACCTGAGGTCAAGAGTTCGAGACCAGTCTGGCCAATATGGTGAAGCCCCATCTCTACTAAAAATACAAAAAATTAGCCAGGCATGGTGGTGGGTACATGTAATCCCAGCTACTTGGGAGGCTGAGGCAGGAGAATTGCTTGAACCCGTGAAGCAGAGGTTGCAGTGAGCCAAGATCACCCCATTGCACTCCAGCCTGGGTGACAGAGCAAGACTCCGTCTCAAAAAAACAAAAACAAACAAGCAAACAAAAAATATTTAAAGAGTATAAGAATGGGCAGGAAGATTACCAGGAGGAAAAAGCTTGAAAGAAACTCAAAAGCTAAAGGCAACAATGCCGGGAGATAAAACAGCCCTAGAGGACACTTGTGCGGCTCCTAATGGAGCTGGAAGGAGGAACAATCAGCCAGGACCTAATGCCTAACTTCCCATCAGAAACAGCTGTTTAAAGTATTTTCTTGAGCATGACAAGAGACCTGAGGAAGAGAGACCTGAAGCAGAGGAGCTGGATGAAATGCTTGGAGGGAGAGAGTAAGTTTGCAATGATTCTCCCGGAGAGTTTAATTTTGACCTAGAACCCAGAAAAGTACCACCCTTTAGCAGAGAAGCAAGCCTTAAAGTGTTTACAGAAAGATACAAGGCAGATACCTATAATACTTTAGTTGATAATCATAATCATCACTGGATACAGTGGATTACACCTGTAAGCCTAGCAACTCAGGAGGCTGAGGCCGAAGGATCACCTGAGCCTAGGAATTCAAGGCTGCAGTGAGCTATGGTGATGCCACTGCACTCCAGCATGGGCAACAGAGCAAGATCCCACCTCAAAAAAATATATAAGTAAATAATTACAATAATCATTACCAGTTATTAAATTCTTCCTAAGTACAATCTCTGTCTTGCAAACTCTCACTTAACTTTTCATTTGTCTGACAAAAATGTATCATGTCTCTTTGGAACTTATAGCTATAGAAGAATGTAATTCAATGCAACAAGCTATATTATGTAAACTACAGATAGATTAATGAGGTAAATGGTGGTGGTAGCGGGACTATATACTTGTATATTACCAGCTCTGTATAAGCTATAGCTCAAGATTCAGTCTCATTGTATTCCACACAGTCAATACAGCATGCAGTGCTCTGAGGACAGTGCCAGAAATAAAAATAACTACTATGTATTATTGAACTATATATTGACTCTTCAGCTTCATCTTTACAAAAATCCGGAAAATATGTCTTAGCTTTAGGTTTAAAAAGTTGGAGGCTGGGGGTGAGGGAAGGACATGCCCGAAGTCCTGTGAATAGAAGATGGCAGAAACAAGATGTGAACACAAGGCTGAAAGACTTCCAAGTCTGTGTTCTTTTCCCCTGCCCAGACCCTGTTTCTAAAGGCAGGAATGGGCTGCCTTCAGAATTGCAGAGTTTGGTCTAGGCTTGAGCACAATAAGAGCAGAGGGTATATGGGTGTTGACCCATTTGTAACAATATAATCAATGATGTGAACTTAGGAGTATTAACTAAGTTTAAAGCATGGATGACTTGCACCCCGTTCGCACATGCCTTTCCCGGAAACAGTGGAAGGGAAGAGCAAAGGGCCAAGAATGAGCAGAATGGAGAGGCGGAAAATACAGCAAACTCATGACCCTGGCTCCATCATGTCCCTGGCTTGACATCACAGTCAAGTAATGCTTTTTCTAAAGTATTTGCAAACATTTGAACTAAATTTGGTACAGTGGTAAGCCTTACAGTTAGAAGGAAGTGAGCTGGAATCAAGGGCACAGCTTGGCCACCTACATCTCTAGACCTCACTTTCTATGTTTATGAAATGCCTCACAGTAAGATTTATATGAAAGTGCTGGGCCAGGCGTGGTGGCTCACACCTATAATCTGAGCACTTTGGGAGGCCAAGGTGTGTGGATCACCTAAGGTCAGGAGTTTGAGACCAGCCTGATCAATATGGTGAAAACCAGTCTCCACCAAAAATATGAAAAAATTCGCTGGGCGTGGTGGCGGGCACCTGCAGTCCCAGCTACTCGGGAGGCTGAGACAGGAAAATTTCTTGAATCCGGGAGGCGGAGGATGCAGTGAGCTGAGATCACACCACTGCACTCCAGCCTGGCGACTGAGTGTGACTCTGTTTAAAAAAAAAAAAAAAAAAAAAGTGTTCTGTGATCCATTTGATCTAGCTCTTGGCATTACTAAATCAGCACTGCTGTGTCTGCATCACTCAGAGCTCTCAAACAGGACATTTGATCTTCTAGACTTTTTTTGCCTCCAAAATCAAGCACATTTTATGAATTCAAATACCCAAAGTAGATTACTTAGGGTCCTGTGTTCTCCCTTCCCATCCCCATCCTACCCATGTTCTGAGCACCTCACTATATCTCAGTCCCTTTGCAGGCACTGAGGGTCTTGATTTTTTTATATGACTAGCTACATTTTCCTCTTTCTGCTTCAGTGCATAAAAACAACAGCCACTGGAGAGTTACAGAGTTTCCTATCAACCTGTAAATCATATTTACACACACAGGAATGAGGTTTTAAACCAAACCACATTTAATCCAGAGAACAGTTTCACAAAACCTTCACAAAATCTAAGTCAAAAATCCATAAGGGAAAAAAAAAATGAGACTTCTTATAAATGTCCTTTTTAAAGGAGCTTGTCTGTTTATTTCTTCTTGCTATTGGCTGAATGGTTTCACTGGTTGTGAAAACCAGTTTGCCTTTCCCCATTTTCTGGTAGAGGAAACCAGCCCTAGAAGGTGAAGTGATCATAAGTTAGTTATAAAGTTGGGGAGTCTATTGGTTTTCAGTCAAGCTGCTTTCCCTCTCTTCAAAAGAGCAAAATATTTTAGCATCAGCATGCCTCTTCAAATATGTGGACAAACATCTAAATGTTTACACGTTGTTGTACATATGAAGAAGACACCACAGGGAGCTGAGAACGGTCTACACAGCTTAAGAGAACCTGCATCTTAGGTAAATGAAGCTGCTTGCCGTGATTTCTCAATGAGAAAAGCTAGGAACCAGAATGCCAAAAGCTAGGAACCAGAATGCCTGCTCAGCTTGCAGCTGTTGTCGTCCCCATAGATGGCAGGGGCAGCTACCACAAGGCATCATGCCCTAGGATGGCCTAGTCAGTGGTGCGCATCATTTCTTGGTGGGGAGACACATGAGAGTTGTAGCTGGATCTCACCTTAAAGGATGTCTTAGACGGCTCCTGGTACTCTAACAAGATTACCTTAGCCCGGGCAATACATAAACAACAGAAATTTATTCTCAGTTTTGGAGGCTGGGAAGTCCAAGATCAAGGTGTCGGCAGACTTCACGTCTGGTAAGGGTTCAAAGATTGTGCCTTTTGCTGTGTCTTCATATGGCAGAAGGGACAGAGGGCAAAGAGATAAACAGGCTCCCTCAAGGCCTTTTATAAGGGCACTAATGTCTTTCCTGAGGGTGCCTCCTACAGACCTCACCTCGTAGTTTCAACATACAAATTTTGGAGGGAAACACACATTCAGACCACAGCAGAGGTGAAGAGGAAGGTCAGTGAGGATAGAAACCCACCTGTGCTGCTTCTCCCATCAGCTAGCTCCCCTGCTCATGGCGGGTCTTGTGTCCATTTTTCCTGATCTTCCCCACTACTTAGGTGCCGCGAGGTCCAGGTGTTTCTTTTCTTCCTCTTTTCAAACTTTCTTTCCCTCTTGCCCATAGCAGTTCACACAAGTGGCTGTTTCAAATCCTCAACCATATTTAATCATCATGTGAGAGGATTCAGGTTTGTATACAGTTAGTACAAGTCAAAGCCATGTGGAGTTGCCAAGGGTACGTTCTTTTTAGGGAAGAAGAGGAAACTGATATTTATTGAGCCTGGCTTAGGTTTATGCTGGCACCAAGTAGCATCTGATCCTCACACATCTAAGCAATAAATATCTTTGATTCACTCCAGAATGGAGGACTCGTTTTCTTATTTTTTGACAGAGTTTCACTCTTGTTGCCCAGGCTGGAGTGCAATGGCGTGATCTCACCTCCCAGATTCAAGAGGGATTACAGGAGCCCACACCCAGCTAAGTTTGTATTTTTAGTGGAGACGGGTTTCCTCCACATTGGTCAGGCTGGTCTCGTGCTTCTGATCTCAGCTGATCCACCTGCCTCAGCCTCCCAAAGTGCTGGGATTACAGGTGTGAGCCACTGTGCCCAGCCAGGACTCATTTTCATTGAGCTTAAATGACTTACCTAATAACACTCACCTGGTGTCACACAGTTCTGTAGAATTTTACAAGGTACAAAGGTCCTCTGTGTTGATTCCCTGGGATCTCTAGAGAATCTGGTCTCTCCCATCTTATTCTTTCCTCTGGGGTCTGACCTCAGACTACCATCTTCTGTGCTCCCCCTCCTGTGGGCTCCTCCATTAGCCCTGTTGTCTCCAGTCTAGGACCAAGCTATGCCTGAAGGTATGACTCCTCCCATCCCCCACCCCACCACGGTCCCAGTCCAGGCCTTTGGCTGCTGGTGAACTGCTTTCCCATCAGCCTCACTCCCACTTCCACTTAGTGATGCCGGCCCCTGGGAAACTCCCTTTCAGCTCAGCTCTCCACTCTGAGTACCTCTGCTGAGCCCTCCTTGAAAGTCATTTTCTCATATTATTCCTTGAAATTTTTTTATTGAATAATTAAATGAAAATCTCTGGGGGTGAGGACAAACATTAATATTTCTTTAAAACTTCCCCCAGAAGATGCTCAGGTGCAGCCTGAATTGAAAAACCACACCCAAGGGCACCTCACCTGTCAGTCCACAGCTACTTGTGGGATTAAGGTATTTTGTAGACCAGGAGGGAACGTGAAGTTCCCATTTCTCTGTTTGCTTCTTTCAGCCCTGAATCCTGCCCACCCTTCAGGTCTGATAACACTTCATTGTTCATTGGGAAGAATGCTGTAGTCACACCTTTGGTGCAGGGAATCAGCCTTTAGAGCCTGTTGACTCACCTGTTATCAGCTGATAAGCCTCTTGATCAGAATATCAAGTAAGAGACAGAATGGCTAACAGAGAAACCTACCTGCTACCTGCTTTGGGGAAGTTTTCTCTGTTTACTTATCTATAGAGAAGATTAGGATCCCAGAGGGTAGGACCATGCAAGCGGAGGGGAAGGTCAGTTTACCACCATGCATCTCCATGCATGGGGGTTTCCGGCAATGAGTGGTAGAGCTAATTTTCTCCCACTTACTGGCACCTGCACCCATGATAGTTGCTAGTAGGACCAAGACTCATGATCATTATTTGTAGAATTCTCTTCCCAGCAGAGAAGCAATGTTAAAACAGAGGTTTCCTTAGGGAGAAGAGACTCAGAATCAAGTTTATGGAGATCAGTGGGATAGAACTAGAATAGCTGGGCACTGTCATTCATACTTCAGACAGGTATGTGCTGAGAAGGCTGCTAAGGCAGAAGGCACTTTAACAAGTTCTACATTATCTAACTCTCCTTTTTTCAATATTTCTCATTGATTGACGATTTTCTGGCATGACAAATTGCTTTATGGTACACACCTTACAGTGACTATGCTGGCAGCTCCACTAACGTTGGCTGTTATGGGATAGGGAAATCTTCCCAAGGTGACTGGACAGAGTTCTCTCGTAGGACCACTGGAGGAGATGGGAATGCTGCTATCCTGACAGTCACATTTATAAATAATCTACCAGGCCAGGTTATTCCCTAAGATGATTTGGAAAATGTTTCCTTCCACATTCTTAGCATCCATTTCAGAGTCTCCAAGTTTGGAGGACACATTCTGCAAGCCCTTACAGATCCTTGGACCTTGAAGGAAGCCAGGATTCTACCTGTTTTTCCAGAATAAGGTGCCTCAAAGCAATGTGCTATGATGGAAAAGTAATTATTTTGTGGTTTTTTTGAGATGGAGTTTTGTTTTCATTGCCCAGGCTGGAGTGCAGTGGCAAAATCTTGGCTCACTGCACCCTCCGCCTCCTGGGTTCAAGCGATTCTCCTGCCTCAGCCTCCCGAGTAGCTGGGATTACAGGCATCCACCACCAGGCCCGGCTAAGTTTTTGTATTTTTAGTAGAGACAGGGTTTCACCATGTTGGCCAGGCTGGTCTTGAACTCCTGACCTCAGGTGATCCAGCTGCCTTGGCCTCCCAAAGTGCTGGGATTACAGGTGTGAGCCACTGCGCCTGGTCTCATGCTGAAATTTTTATAATGAGCAGTTATTTCTTATATAACTAGGAAAAAAATCAGCAATTGCCCACAAAAGAAAAATGATGCCCTTTACCTCTTCTCTGACACCACACTGTGGGATGCAGTTTCTGTGCAGCTGTAAGACTTGGCATGAGAGGTCCCTCATATCTGCAAGGGGCTTCAGCAGCTCTCTGGTCATGACCTTGAACCTGAAAGGGTGGAAACTCTCCATAAACAATAAGGCTTTAAAGGTTAGCATGTCTAGACACTGATGAAACCATCTTGCATAAGTTAGAACCACATGATTTCAAGTAACAGAACCCCAACCTGAATTACTTCAAACAGGAAGGCATTTTTAAAAAAATAATAATAATGATGCTGGGCTAGCACCTGAGACCTAAGGAAAGCATGTATGTGGACCGTAGGAAAAGCTGGAGTCAGGAGCTCAAACCCTGTCAGGGCTCTCTACCTCTCTCTTGGGTTTGGTCTGCTTGCCATTATACAATAGCTTACCACCTGCAGGAAACCATGGACTCCCAGGACAGCATCTTATGCTTTCAGTCCCTGGAGAGAGACTGGCCTGATGCTCTCTGTGTCTAAAGCACAAACATTCTGTGTAAGGTTCTCATCTGCCCAGTTTGACTCAGATACCCATGCTGGATTAATTTGCCATGATCACGGCACCAGGTATAAAGTCAGGGCCTGAAAGATCAAGGTCAATATTACTACTCAAAGTAGGGCCTGTGTATCAAGCTGGCCCACAGACTATTTGCTGCCCACCTGAACAGTTCTGGTGCGGAAATTGAGAATAAATATTTCTAAACATTTGTAACAATTTGACATGTCTGTAACACTCAAGCATGTGACTTTGTATTTTGCCAGGACATCAATTTGTGACAGATTAGAAATTTAAATTTTTAAGTAGTTTAAAAAACACTGATGTAAGACATGGCAACACCTTTGGAAATCATGGATTTAAGAGGGAAAAGGGGGATATACTGGAGGGATAAAACAATTGGTGTCTAGCACATAAGTATCTCCACACAGCTCTGCAGTTCAGTTCCACCAGACCAACCCACACTAGGGACCTTACCTTCTGGAACACATGAAGGACTAAGTTGTCTTCCTTGTTAAATTAATTATACTTGTAATAAACATGCTTAGTGACTGTTGTTCCCCACTTTGGCATAAGCTCCATGACAACAGAGACCATGTCTGACCTGTTGTTAACTACTGTCATCTCATGGCCAGTCAGGGGGGCTCAGTAAACAGTTGTTGCAAAGAGTCACTGCAATTTAAGGATGCACTAGAAACAACTTTGGATTTATCTGGAGGTGAGGGCACTGCAGAAGAGTCCCTGCAGGCCCTACAGCTATGACTGATTCCTAGAAAGGGAACTGCTGAGAAACTGTGGTCCAGCTGAAAGGCCTAATATTGTTATATTGTTTTTTTTGTTTGTTTTTTTTTTTTTTTGTCTGTTTTTTTTTTTTTTTTGAGACAGAGTCTCACTCTGTTGCCTTGGGTTGGAGTACAGTGAAGTAATCTCAGCTCACTGCAGCCTCCACCTCTGGGGTTCAAGTGATTCTCCTGCCTCAGCCTCCTGAGTAGCTGGGATTACAGGCATGCATCACCATGCCTGGGTAACTTCTGTATTTTTAGTAGAGACAGGGTTTCACCATGTTGGTCAGGCTGGTCTCAAACTACTGACCTCATGATCAGCCCACCTCAGCCTCCCAAAGTGCTGGGATTACAGGCATGGCCCAGTGATGGTTACCGGCCATCACTCTCTCACACCATCTCCGTAGCACTGCAGTGTGAGCCACCATGTCTGGCCGATCTTTTCATGCACATCTGAAACCTACAGCTCACCATGATCTGAGTAGTCCCTTTGGAAACGGACATAATTGAGTATCCTTGGTATATCACCTAATGACCTTGGCTTCATCATATGCTATAAATGAATTCTGACTTTCCTAAAGTGGACACAACTATATGAAATTTTCAGGTCGTATGGAGGCACAAGAGAAGAAAAGTATTTGGGTTAGAAGTCACAGCTATAAGCTCTAACAGTAATTTGAACTGTTACCTTAGACAAACTATTTTCCCTTTCCGGATCCCAGATTATCAAGCTTTAAAAATGAGGAAGCTGAAATAGATACAATCCAAGGGCCCTCCCAGTTCCAACTATCCATAATTTTCTGATTCTGTAGACATCTGAGTGCATGTCCTTCATCAGTCAGATAATTGTAAGTGACGCATTTTGTATTTCCCACAATTGCACATCCTTTGACAATGGCAAGTTCAGTTTATGGACATTGCTGTCTCTCAGAGGTTTGGTGCTGGTTGGTTGTTGTTGCTTTATTTATTTTTTTTTATTTTTATTTTATTTATTTATTTATTTACCTTTGAGATGGAGTCTCCCTCTGTCACCCAGGCTGGAGTGCAGTGACACAATCTTGGCTCACCACAACTTCTGCCTCCTGGGTTCAAGCGATTCTCCTGCCTCAGCCTCCTGAGTAGCTGGGATTACAGGTGCATGCCACCCGCCCAGCTAATTTTGTATTTTTAGTAGAGACAGGGTTTCACTATAATAGGCTGGTGTCGAACTCATGACCTCATGGTCTGCCCACCTCAGCCTCCCAAAGTGCTGGGATTACAGGCGTCAGCCACCGTGCCTGGCCTGCTTTGTTTTATTAAACCAGAGCCTAATCAAGTGTGTTGAGCTGGTCTTATTTGTCTGCTTGTGTCTCTGCCCCTTGTCCCATAGCCATGCTGCAGGCAGTGCGAGCCCTGATGATCGTGGGCATTGTCCTGGGTGCCATTGGCCTCCTGGTATCCATCTTTGCCCTGAAATGCATCCGCATTGGCAGCATGGAGGACTCTGCCAAAGCCAACATGACACTGACCTCTGGGATCATGTTCATCATCTCAGGTAAACACAGAGCATGGAGTTCCCACTTCTGTGAATGCCAAAGCAAAATCATTTGGGTAGAGAAAACATGACTCTTCCCACTGCTGAATGTGGTTCAGAACTTTTCATACTGGGATTCATGATCTGAGTGTGGAGGCCCAATTGTGTATCATGAGCACTAAGGTCCTTTTTAGCTGCCACTCCAACCCCAATATAACAGGTTCTTAGCTGGGTGCAGTGGTTCATGCCTATAATGTCAGCACTTTGAGAGGCCAAGACAGGAGGATTACTTGAGCCCAGGAGTTCAGGACCAGCCTGAGCAGAATAGTAACACCCCATCTCTATTTTTAAAAATGTGTTTTTTTTAAAAAAAAAACAACAAAAAAAAAAACCTTAGCTTTTGAATCTTAAAAAAAAAACCTTAGTAAGTTTTTGAATCTTAAATTCAGCTAAAAAAAGAGGTTTTGAACCCTAAAAGAGTCATGTGACTTGATCCCTAAAAAGCATTTTCTTGGCAAGGGTTTAGAAAGTGATTTTAAGGGAATATATCTTGGCATTACCAAAGAACCAGACCCAAAATATTTGGACCATTGAACTACGGTCCCAAGATACATAAAAAATTTATTTCTGCACACACACATATTCTTCTACAATTAGTGAGACAAAACATTCTAAGCACCTATCACAATATTTAGCACATAGTGAGAATTCAATAAATGCTTGGTTATAGGGATACAATATTCTGCAGCCTACTCATCTAAATTCATCTAGGCATAAAGTGTCTTAGAAACGTTATAATCCCTTAAAACTAACTCTGGAGCTTTCTTTCTCTTTGCCCACAGGTCTTTGTGCAATTGCTGGAGTGTCTGTGTTTGCCAACATGCTGGTTACTAACTTCTGGATGTCCACCGCTAACATGTACACCGGCATGGGTGGGGATGGTGCAGACTGTTCAGACCAGGTAACCTCCTAATCTAGGTGTCGGCATTCACCATGATGAATATTGTTATAAGAATCTGATTAAACACATGTGCCTAATGTGACTGTCAGTGCCTGAAATAGCAAAAATTTATCAGAGACAACCATGCCATATCATAAATCAACAATCACCTGTAAATTCATAAACTTCATTTCAGTGAAATATCCTTGGTGATATGACTTGAGGCTGATCTGACATTTGCATTGAAATACAGTGACAGGTCACAGTATTTATCTAACACTCTTACACAAGCCTCATTGTGGTAGCAATGAAACAGGCACTATTAACCCAGGCAAGTAAATGAACATCAACTTACAACTACAGTCCATCACAGGAACCCGGCTAGGAAGAGGTAAACATTTGAATAGAAATTAGCAAGGTGCAGTATGGCTGAGAAAAGTAATATTCCTTCCTGGCACAGCTGCCTCTTCTCTCATTCATTAATTCATTTATTCTACAAATGTATTGAGCACCTGCTGTAAGCCAAGACATGTTCACAGCGCTGGAGATACAAAGCCACCACTTTCACAGGGGGTACAGTCTGGCAGAGGGAGATGAAACCCCACCACAATTTGGTGTCTGAATGATGGTAGAACTTTTAAAAGATAGAAAAGCAATACCAACACTTGTATTCATTTAGTCCCTTTAAAGTAAGGGATACATCCCATAGCAAGAAGCTGGAACAAATTCCTGAAAAGAAAGATCTTGTTCTTGGGAAGAAATATAAATATTAGACCTCAGTGACCCGTCATCTCGGGATGCATGCACTTGACATTTTTTCCAGCCACACCAGCATAGGGTACAGACAGAGAGTGAGGGTGTGATAAATCCATTACCACTGGCTCCCTGGAACTCCAATCCTCATTCATATTTCTGCTTTATTTCAAGAATGGGAAGGAAGTGACCCCCCCAAAAGCTCCCCTGATCCTACTCCATGTTCCTCTCCTGGTCTCTTAGTTACAGGTGCAACTTACAAGTAGGATGACCAACTCATTCCAGTCTGCCTGGGACTTACCCAGTTTTAGCACTATAAGTTCCACATTCTGGGAAACTCCTCCATCATGGGCAAACCAGAATGATTGCTCACCCTACTAGAAGAGCCCCACCTTTCCCAGAGTATTTGGGTGCCTGGGATCACTGTCATTGCCCAGAGGAGCCATCTACTAGCCACTTTGCACTTAGCACTAATATCTGCCATCACTTTCTCACACCATCTCCCTGGCATTGGCCCGTGTCCCATGGGCAGGCAGCTTCAGTCCTGGAATTAAGACTATAGAATTCTGAAAAGCCTCCTGAACTTCTCCCTCCATGGATGGACAGCTCTTTCCCTTTCTTTTGTCTTCTCATTTTCTCCACCCAGAAGTCATACAAGACAGACCAGCTGCAAAGAAAGACCTTGGCAGTCACCTTGATGGAGCTTTGGTTCCAGTGCCCTACTTGGTCCTGGGACACCCTCCTTCTCCTTCCTGTTCCCCAGCTCTATCATTTCCGTGTTGTATGTCACATTGGCAGAGCCTAAGCCCTGTACTAGAGCTACAAACTGCCTGCCCTCACACTGTACACAGTCTGCAAGGTGTTTTGTATTAAACATTTCATTTTATAATCTGAACCAATCGTCAACTTTTAAAAATTAGAAGAGTTAGGGTTGGGTTCCTCAGAAACCGATCCTGAGAAGAGGATCCCAGTGCCAGAGTTTGTTAAGAAAAGGGAGACTCGTTAGTGGGTGAGGGAGGCAGGGCCAGGAAGGAAGGAAAGCCAAGCATGGGCACAATTTCAGGTGAAGCCCTGGACTCAGCCTGATCCTGAGGGGTGCTGTGCAGTATGAATTATATGTCACAGTTGTCTCGACTCCAAACTAAAGAGCTGAGCTTTCATATCTCAGTGCCAGTTAGTCCTTGTGGGTAGAGTGGCTTCAGTGGCTAAACCAAAGCCAGAATTCCAGAGAAAGCCACAGGAGCCAGCAGGTAAAGGCAAAGGAACATACAAGCCAGGGAAGAGACACAGAAACGCTTAAAGGGTAGAGCACCACTAGTGCCTAGTACAAGGGACTTTACCCCCCACACACACATATACACATACTCTGTTTTTCCAGCTTTGTGTAAAACATCAGAAGATCTGGCAGCATTGCACTGTGCCCTCATTCTTATACGGCCTCCATCTCTGCAGCTGAGAGGCAGCTGCCCTTTTGGCTAGGACTCACTTTGTCCAGTTTACCACAATCCCCCACTACTCCCAAATGGCCCAACTCATGCGTATAGGGGTTTTTCCCATATATTACAGTGAGAAAATGAAATATGTTCTTATATCTAGCTGACTTTACTCATTTAAGTTTCCTGCCTGTCCCAAGTAAGTATTTAGGTTTGCTAACCTTGACCCAGAGTGTCTAAATTGAGGAAGAAGACTGTCTCTCATGCCCAGAAGATGCATGTACAATGAGAGTGTTGAAGTCAAAGTGACCTGAATCTGAATCCTGACAATGTCATGTCCTTCCTGGGTCATTGGAGAAGTTACTTAACCTCGCTGAGCCTCAATGTCTTCATCTGTAAAACGGGAGTGACAAATACGATCACATTGGCTATTGGGAGAATTAAGATAGTAGTAAAAAAGTGCTCATCACAGTATCAGTAAGGGCTTAATAAATGGTAGCATTGTTGTTATCATCATTAGCATTAAGCAATCATTCAATCATCTACAGGGGTATCAAGGAGCAGGGCTGTCACCAGGAAATAAGCTAGGGACCCCCTAGGAGGAGACTCAGGAAAAGACCTGCCTGTTCAGCCCCCATCCACACTGGGTAGGATGAGGGGGCAGGGTTCTTCATCCCAAGGCAGAAGCCCTCAAACGCAGTATCTGTTTTTTTCGCAGTCCAAAGGAAGTAAAAATAGCCTAGGTAAATTTTCTCCCAGGATTTTTTCAAGGACTGAGCTCAGTTAACCAGTTTTGCCCTACATATTAATACTACACTTGGTCATGAAGCTTATATTATTTACTTTAATCCTGCTAAAATGTGTGTGCTTTTTTTGTTTGTTTGTTTGTTTGACGGAGTCTCGCTCTGTTGTCCAGACTGGAGTACAATGGCTTGATCTCAGTTCACTGCAACCTCCGCCTCCTGGGTTCCAGCAATTCTCCTGCCTCAGCTTCCGGAGTAGCTGGGATTACAGGCACCTGTCACCATGCCCAGCTAATTTTGTATTTTTAACAGAGACAGAGTTTCACCATGCTGGCCAGGCTGGTCTCAAACTCCCGACCTCAGGCGATACTGCCTACCTCGGCCTCCCAAAGTGCTGGGATTACAGGCATGAGCCACCGCGCCTGGCCAATGTGTGTGCTTTTAAAGCACATCTGAAGTATTGTCTTTTCTTAGGTTGCAGAGGTTTGCACACATATTACTTGTCTTCCTATTGTTGGTATAATGTTCTTAGCTTGTGCCATAGACTTTAAACATATTAGTAATTCATAGAGTTCTACAAACAGTCCCTGTGCTCTTTGAGGAACACAAAGGGAAACTTCCAAGGGGAGGCACTTCTTTTCCATGCTGAGCTCTCCTTTTCTGAGATGTTTCACAGAGATCAGATTTACAATGTTTTGGTTGAGTGATGCTAGAATCCCCCTGCTGTCTTGCCCCCTAGCTTTCATCCCAGTTCTACTCTCCAGGAGACCTGATCAGTTGTCTGTGAAGGAGTGTGTATTCAGGGGCATGGGCAGGGATGGATGTGGAATCCAAAAGTGAGGACAGAAAGAACAGGCACAGCCAGGTGCAGTGGGCGGAGCCTGGAGAGTGGAGTCAACCACATTCACAGCCACCATCTCCCCCTCCCAGGTACACATTTGGTGCAGCTCTGTTCGTGGGCTGGGTGGCTGGAGGCCTCACACTAATTGGGGGTGTGATGATGTGCATCGCCTGCCGTGGTCTGGCACCAGAAGAAACCAAGTGAGTCTCCCTGTCCTGCTGCAACCAGACGTTTTATTTGTTCAAGGTCTATTTTAATGTATAACTTGCAGCCAAAAAAAAAGAAAAAAGTCTAGGTATATGGAAGAACTTTATTGACTTAAATATTATTGAACCTTCTCTTTCAGGGGGAACCTAAAGAATAGAACAAGACTATTTCAGCCTAGACTGATTTAAATGTGATCCTATTTGAAAGAAAAATCCATCCATCTTGGTTCCTTCTAAGATTGTTTTGTAACTCCATGGTTCTCAACTAGAAGTAATTTGCCCCCCCAGGGGATATTTAGCAACATGTGAAGACATTTTTAATTGTTACAGCTTTGGGAGGATGGGGGAAAGTGATACTAGCATCTGGTGGGTAGAGGCCAGGGATGCTGCTAAACACCCTACGGTGCACAGAACTGTCCCACAACAAAGAAGCATCTGTTCCAAAATGTCAACAGTGCTGCTGCTGCTGAGAAACTCTGCTGTAACTCTCTAGATTGAACTGGTGTGGGAAGAGCTGGATTCCAATGTGGTTCTGCTGCTGACGTTGTTTGCTCTCTATGTCTCTATCACCTCACCCATGAAATGAGCAGCTTAGAGGCAATGGGCTGAACGTAGGTTCCTTCCAGCTCACCAATTCTATGATCCTTTGCTGTAACAATGTTCCCCCTGGAAATTGTTTCTGGTTCAGCTTTATTTTTACTGATTAACAGAGGGACTCATTAGTAACTGAGGATTTGGGGATATCTCTCTCCAACATCCAAATGTCCATTTGGAATCACAATGATTTTATTCTCAGATTTTGTTCTCAGCTCAGCAAGGCTCTAAAACTGAAAGAACTTCTGTTCCACTGCAGAGGGAGAAAAGCCAGTGTACCAAAAACTACGGTTACTAACTATCCTGGTTTGCCCAGGACTGATGGGTTTCCAGGGACACTGGACTTTCAGTGCCGAGACTGAGACAGTCTAGGGTAAATAGGAGGTTGGTCCTTCTAACAAAGACCTCTATAATCATGGAATGTTTATTTTTCTTTCAGCTACAAAGCTGTTTCTTATCATGCCTCAGGCCACAATGTTGCCTACAAGCCTGGAGGCTTCAAGGCCAGCACTGGCTTTGGGTCCAACACCAAAAGCAAGAAGATATACGATGGGGGGTGCCCACACAGAGGACGAGGGACAATCTCATCCTTCCAAGTACGACTATGTGTAATGCTCCAAGACCTCTCAGCATGAGCAGAAGAAACTCCCCAAGAGAGCTCACCCAAAAAACAAGGATATTCCATCTTGATTTCTTATTGCTTTTGACTCACGGCTGGAAGTTAGAAAAGCCTTCGTTTCATCTTTGGAGAGGCCAAATGGTGTTAGCCTCATGTCTCTGTCTATAAATATTTCATCATAAAACAGCTGAGTTATCATTTATGAATTAGATGCTATAGCTCACATTTTCAATCATCTATTTCTTTTTTTAAATATAACTTTCTACTTTGATGAGAGAATGTGCTTTGAATTTCTCTCTGACATTTTGATGATTTAGACAGACTCCCTCTCTTCCTCCTAGTCAATAAACCCATTGATGATCTATTTCCCAGCTTATCCCCCAAGAAAACTTTTGAAAGGGAAAAAAGAGTAGATCAAAAGACACTATTTTCTGCTATTTGACGTTTCCTTCCCCACCCCTAACTTGGCTACTAATAATCATTTACTAAAGAAGAGGCAAAAAGAGAAAGTTATTTGTAGCTCTCCAGCCCATGATCTGAGTTTTCTTACGCTGTGATCT
This sequence comes from Ateles fusciceps, assembly GCA_036589455.1. Lineage (NCBI taxonomy): Eukaryota > Metazoa > Chordata > Mammalia > Primates > Atelidae > Ateles > Ateles fusciceps. Next base: position 3,996,862 of record JAZHEH010003356.1, on the reverse strand, counting down.
TAAAAGTTACCAAACCAAAGTAATTTTCAGATTGAGGAACCAAGCCTTTCTGTTGCTGTTGGCCTCTGCTTATTCCAGCAAGAATGCCAGGGGTTTCCTGAGCTCTCCACTGGAGTCTTCTTTCTGTCACGGATCAGCAATTGTCCCTAGATGAATGAGAAAAATTTTTTTTGTAATCTAAGTCCTAAATATAGTTAAAACAAATAATGTTTCAGTAAAATGATACACTATCTCTGTGAGGCCTCACCCCTACATGTGGATAGAAGGAAATGAAAAAATAACTGCTTTGACATTGTCTATATGGTACTTTGTAAAGTCACACTTAAGTACAAATGCCATGAAAGGCTCACTGATGCTAATTCTTTCCCCTTGAGATCTCTATGGCTCTGATTATACATGATAAGAAGTGTAAGCCTGGTAAAAGATAAATAATATCTGGGCCCAGTGGCTCAGGTCTGTAATCCCAGCACTTTGGGAGGTTGAGGAGGAAGAATCACTTGAGCCCAGAAGTTTGAGACCAGCCTGGGCAACATGGAGAAACCCTGTCTCTACAAAATATAGAGAAAAAAATCAGCCAGTCATGGTGGCATACACCTGTAAGTCCCACCATCCTGGGAGGCTGAGGTGGGAGGATTGTTTGAGCCCAGGGAGGTTGAGGCTGCAGTGAGCCATGATCATGCCACTGCACTCCAGCCACTGACACAGCAAGACCCTGTCTAAAAAATAAAAAATAAATAATGGAACATAGCAAGTCCTAGGAAGTAGGTTAAAACCAGTTCTTAAAAAAAAAAAAAAAAATTTGGCTGGGCGTGGTGGCTCACGCCTGTAATCCAAGCACTTTGGAGGCCAAGGTGGGCGGATCACCTGAGGTCGGGAGTTCAAGACCAGCCTGACCAACATGGTGAAACCCTGTCTTAAAAAAAAAAGAAAAAAAAAATTTGAGCCTAAATTTAATGTTATGTTTCCAAGTGACACATATCCACATTTGCATGGTTACAAGCCACTGCCAGTTGGGAGTAGCACTTTCCTGGCACTGTGGTTGGTTTTGTTTGTTTTGTTTTGTTTTGCTTTGTTTAGAGATGGAGTCTCACTTTCCAGGCTGGCCTCAAACTCCTGCACTCAAGCAATTCTCCCACCCTGGCCGCCCAAGTAGCTGGGACTACAGATGTGCGCCATCGCAACTGGCTTGTGGTCAGTTTTGTTACTCTGAGAGCTATTCCCTTCTCTGAATTCACCTAGAGTGGTTGGACCATCAGATATTCAGGCAAAACTGAAAGCTCTTTGCAACCACACACCTTCCCTATGCTTACATCACTGCCCTTTGAGCAGAAAGCCTAAATTCCTTCTAGGACACTAGAATTCCACCCCAGTTCCAAAGCCAGATAGGCCCCCTGGGAAACTGAGGTAAGAACAATCTCTAAAAACTACCCAGAGCAGCACTGTTGCTGGGGAACTTGGCCATTGGGTTATTATTTGAGAGAAAGTCCTCACATCAATAGTACCTACGAAAGTGACCTCCAGGGGGATTGGTGAATACTCATAAGGATCTTCAGGCTGAACAGACTGGGGAAAGACCAGATCATGCCCCATTAAATAATAACAAGTTGTATTCATCAAGAATCAGAGCAGTGAGCTCAGAGGCCCTTTTCACTGAGACAGCAAGATTTAGGCCAACCAGAAGAAGTATTTGTGGAATTCACTGCCTCAGTTTGGGTAGAAGATGAGCAGACAAGTCAACTAAAGAAAAAAGAAAAGCAGGGAGGAGGGTTAGGCAATCTAGAGCATGAAGATAGTTAAGTGTTCTCTGGATCTGAGTAGAAGATCATCCATTTGAGTTGAAGGCCACAGGGCACAATGAGCTCTCCCCTCCCCACCACTAGAAAGTCCCTTGTCAGGTCTCAGGCAGTGCAGTGTGACTCAGCTGGGTTTTTAATTAGCACATTCTCTATCCAACACTTAATTGTTTGAAAGCCTCCATATAGTTAGATTGTGCTTTGTAATTTTGTTATTGTTGCTCTATCTTATTATATATGCATTGAGTATTAACCTGCATGTTTTGTTACTTAAATATTAAAAACATTGTTATCTTACAATTGAATAGCATCTGCTCTTTTTTGTAATTTTTGGGAAGTGGAGGTGGGAAGTCCCAATACCTCAATGCTGGATGCAGCTTCATGGGAGTTTTTCTGCTTTAGAATCCGTTTCTGCTCAGCAGCAGCCTAGCAACCTGGAGGACGTCTAGATGTGGGTCCAGACCAGTTCGTGGTTTCTGCAAGTTGGGAAGCCTTAATGAAAAAGAGTTCCTAGATCAACCAGGCATGCAGCATGGGGTTCAAGGATCCAGTTTAGCCTGTCAGACCCTAAGCACACCAGCCCAAAGTGTCTAATGTCATTGGCCTATTTGTGGGCCAGTAAAACAAGAAAGCCAATGCCTGCCCTCTTGATGCTGCCAAGGGTTGGGTTTACCAGCTCAATAAACAGGTTGTATCAGGGTACAAAAATAGCATAAGCTGTAGAGTCAGAACAGCCCAACCTCAAATCCAGGTCATACCACTTCCCAGATGTGTTAGCTTGAGCAAAGCCCTTAGGCTTTCTGAGTATTAGTTTCCTTATCTGTAAAATAGGGATGGTAAGGATAATGGAATAATACAAGTAAAGGACCCACTTAAGTGACAGAAAACCAAGCTGCCCAACTTTAAGACAAAGAGAGCAATGCTTATGTAACTGGGATATCTGAGGCCAGGGCTGGCTTCAGGCACAGCTGAACCAAGGGTTATGATTAAGACTACATCTCAATTCTGCCTTCCTCTCTGTTGGTTTGCTTCTCAAGAAGATTGTTCTACAGAGTAGCAGTGTTGGCTGCTTATATTTCCAGCCATAAAGCCATGTTTCAGCTATATGAAACCTAGCCAGAGGGAGGCATCTCTTTCCTTCTATCCATAGGAGAAAAATTCTAACAAAATACATTAGATTATTTGAGTAATGTACCCATCCCTAAACCTCTTCCTATAGCCAGAGCAGTGGTATCTAGTTTGGTGAAGTCTAGGTCCCCCAGTCAAAACATGGAGATTTGTCATATGTCATGAAGACTTGTATTCTAAGGACCCCACAGTCCTTAGAAATCAGGCAAACTGATTGCTTTGCCTCATTTTGGTTAACCTGAACTCCAGAGAAAGCTTCAGAGATATAACCTCTAAGCTTCTCTAACTAGTTACCAAATAGTATATAGTACAGAAAGGAGGGTCTGAGAGATTACTCTGGTTCTCAAAGAAAGCTGATAATTAAAACCTAAAAATGAAGGGAAAAAAAAGACAAAAACAAAACACTTTACATTCAGTTTTAAACAAGTGGGATTAAAAAGTCATCAGTAGAAAGCTGTTCTTAGTTACATAATTTTGAGCTATTCAAATTTAGATTTTCTAAAATTTAGGGGCATTTTGAAGTCTCCTTGTACAAAGACAAAAATGGAGGAACCAAGCCATGGAGTACAGGCTCAAAATATGACTCAGCATTGTTACTCATAAAAATCCCTGGGAGTCCCCAGTAGCTGACTACTGGATGCTTTGCTCTTGTCTATCTTAAGTTCCACAAGCAAGGGGTTTAATCAGTCTTTTGATGGGATACCCAATTCTTTTACCTTTTTCTTAGGTAGTATCCAGCCCCCTCCTGCCTCCACAGGACATTATCCAGGGTTGACTACTGCAACGGCCACAATTTTTGCCAAAATGCCTGGTATTTCTGAGTTGACATGTTCCACTGGAGAAAGCACTGGACTTGGAATCAAAAGCCTGGATTTCTGGTTTTGACTGCATTGCCAACAATTATGTGACCTTCAGGACTGATTACAATGATTCACTAACATATTTTCATTATCTAACTTCTGTATTGAGTCCTCATGATAATCAGTACTGTGCTTAGTGCTTTATATACTTTAACCTCCAACAACGCTGATCTCACCCCACTAGTGACCCAATGCTCCTAAACACTCAAGGATCACACACACACTCACACTCACACATACACACATTTACCACACAGCCAGTTCAATTTTCAGAGCCTCATCGGGGACCATCACTTCTTTGATTTTTCTACTCTTAAGTATTTACATATGCCTCAGAACTGCTTTTGAACAATTCCATTCCTTCAGCTAAAGTCAAGCTGATTTTTCATACTTCCCAACCCACAGCTAGACAGGGAAGGGGGTATTCTCTTCGTAAGAGCCCAAATAAATGTGAAATGAGCATGTAAGGCCCTTAAGAGTTGATGATAAGCAAAAAGTTTCCTTGCGGTTTAATATTCAATATGTAAGATACTATAATATATTGTAGAAACACAGTGTCACTAAAATGCTTTAAATGTGTCCAAATTCTATTCTGGAGTAAGGGTATTTAATTTAGACACCCCAAAAATGTCTATCAGTGATGGTTTTTAATATCCACATGACCACAATATTCAATACTAAGTGCAGCTACTCCCTAATGACCAAATAAGATGAAATCTCAGTCACCCCTTACACAGTGAGTAGCTAAAAGAAAGCATAGACTTACTCTTCTTCAGAGAAACTTCTAGAGGTGGGTGGGTCCTACTTGCAGACCAAGGATCATACAAGTTCCTTACATAGAAAACATTATATTTTATCCTATCTTTTAACTTAGATTTTTAGGGTAACATAAAGATAGAACTATATCTAATATGAAAGAAAGCTAGAAATATTTCTTCTTAATCCAGCAATGCTCCTTCTTTAAATTTCTCCTAAGGAAATAATCATAAATACTTATACTCAAATATATATATCAATTGTTTAATATAATGTAACTGGATCAACCTAAAAATCTAATGAGGGGAATATTTCTGGTAGTCATTACATATAAGTAAACTATTACATAGTCATTAAAATTATAATATTTTTCTAATATTAAGTCTATTAAACAGTGCATTGAAAAGCATCCTAGAAAGAGGTATATTCCAAAACTTTTTAAGTAGTTGCTTCTGCTCAGAGATATAATGATGATACCTTTATTTTTTATTTGTACTTTACAGTACTTTGCAAATTTTCTTCCATGAGAATATCTTTATTTTATATCTAGAGAAAAAAATAAAGCTAAAAACTGAAGAATTAAAAAACAGAAAACAACACCAGACATGAAGTCCACAGGAGCAGTTATAGCTTATTACCTGGAGACATGACTATCTCAGGCAGCTTGGAAGGAGGAAGTTATTAAGTTATGGCTGAGTAGAGTTCTCTGTTTATTCTGAAACAATAAATTAAGATGGTCATGAGCCCATAAACTGACCTCACACTGTGTTGCTGTAGCTTTTCTTCCCCTTTAGAGATCTTTGGCAATTGGCAATCATTTCCCCATTTACTCACCTCCACTCGCCTCTGAAGATGGGAAAGCAGAGGCCCCTACTTCTGTAGTGAACAAGGACCAGAAAGGAGAACTGACATGCTCAAGGCCTTTGCACAGGCATATAAGGGGAACCAGAACAAAGACCAGAGTCCATACCAGGTTAACCTCTTGCTGGCTCCACAGGACACACAGACCTCATCTCCTCCATCCACTGGCCTTCTCAGTTCCCAACTCCTTTTCCTGACTAGAAGGGCCATCCAGAAAGAGCAGGATGGGCTTTCTTCAGGATGGGTGGCCTAATGTTGGCAGGTGGTCTGAGCCCACCAGATCCACCTGTATGGAGAAATATCCAGAGCAGACCCTGAGGCCCCAAATATTTATCACCTGGAACTCATTAGACCTCCATCTGATAAGGAAGGGGCTCTGTATGAGCTATGCACAGAACAGCCTATCTCTAAAGAAGAAGACTTTTGGGTCCTTGTTGAGTTTTCAAGGTTTCTAAAAGATAATCTCAATCATGTGTTACCATTGGATTCTACTCACAGATGTCAGTCACCAAGGAAAATTAGGCAGATATTGTTTTTTAGTTGGACATAGCAAAGTTTCAGAAACCTAGTTTCTTAGTAATTTTCTGTTGCTTATAATAAAATACCTGAAACTGGGTAATTTATAAAGAAATGAAATCTATTTTTTACAATTCTGGAAGCTGGGAAGTCCAGGGTCAAGGGGCTGTGTCTGGTGAGGCCCTTTTTGCCAGCAGGGACTCTCTGCAAGAGTCCCAAAGGAGTTCAGGGCATCGTGTGGTGAGGGAGCTAAGTGTGGTAGCTCGTCTCTCTTCCTCTTCTTATAAAGCCACCAGTACCATTCCTGTGACAACCCACTAATCCATTAACTTGCTAATCTATTAATCCACGAATGGATTAATCCATTCATAAGCGTGAAGTTCTCATGACCCAATCACCTCTTAGAGGCCCCACTTTCCATTACTTCCACATTGGGAATTAAGTTTCAACATGAGTTTTTGAAGGGACAAACATTCAAACCATAATACCCAGGGTTACGTAAAAATGAAGAAAACAAAATAAACTTTTCCTTCTTGAAAAGACATTAGAAATAAAGAGAAAAGCACTGATGGTGGAAAAAAAAACTCACTCTGAGCCTTTAAAAAATACAGATGATTATTAACGTTAATATTGCTGTCATTATCATTACCATCATTGAGAATCTACAAGGTCCCAGACATAGTTTCAGGCCCTTTTCTTACAGTATTTCCAACCCTCAAAATAACCCCCAGGAGACGGATATCATTATCCCCAGCTGACAGGTAAAGAAGCCAAGGCTCAAGGAGGCTAAGTATCTTGTCCAAGTAAGGTGACCAACCATCCCAGTTTGTCCAGGACTGTCCCAGGTTCAGCACTAAAAGTCCTGCATTCCAGAAAACACCTCAGCCCTGAACAAACCAGGACAGCTATGCCAAGTCTACATAGCAAATAAATAGAAAAGCATGGATTCCAACCAGGGTTTGTCTGACTCCACACCTCATTCTGTTTCAAATATGCCATAGAAAATCTCATTAGATGGGAAAAATAAATTCATAACTACATTTTCTTAATGGAAAAAATAAAAAGGGAGAGAGAGAGAGGCAAAGAAGAAGAAAATAACAAATGAGCAAAATAAAGATAGAAATTCATATAAACCTACTTCAAAGAAAAAAATATTTGCCAATGAAGCCAAGAAGCATAATACTTAATTTACAGTAGATTTTTTTATTATTAACACTCAAATTTTAAATAATGCCAAATAAAATTCTATCTCTGTAACTAGCACATAAACATACGGCAGAGATGGGGGAGGGCATTGGGCTACCTGGTCCCTCAGCCTCTGCAAAGCTCTCAGTGTGCTCTGTGATGTGTGTGCACTCTTAAGGGCTTCCAGGCCTCTGGTGTGATGCCACCCAGAAGGGCAAAAGCCCCAGCATCCCAAAGGTGGACTGTCTGTAGGAGAAATACCTGTCCCCTCCAGTGGTGGCAGCTACACAAACATTACGAGGTTGGGTTTGGACCAGGGCTCACTTCATCCCAGCAGTCACCTTAGGCTAGAGCTTCCCCAGCAGCATCTGGGATCTGAGTCAGTTTCCAACAGCATGGAAAGGTTTCTCATTCCTTTCTGATCGCAAGTGGAACTAGATGTGACCTGCTCACTCTGGTTTCAAGTTTTTGACCAGTCTAAGCTTTCCCTGTTATCAAAGCTGCCGCCCTTAGCCCTTGTTGACAACAAAAAGTTTATTTATTTTGTTCAACAGGCCAACTTGAATTTCCCCCAAAGAATGTTTTGAAAGGTAAAATATCAAACATATTAAGCATGTAAGACTTTGCCGCCCATACTTATAGCCCTAAGGAGGGAGGTTACCATGGCAATGCCCCTGGTAAGGAGGATGAGGTCTGGCTGAAGGGTGAATAAAGTATCACAGTGGGGCACAGGCTGCCCCGCCAGGCAGCAAGCCCCTTATGATACTGGAAGTGTTTGCCCAAGTCTTAAGAATTAAGTCATAATTAAGAGAGAGTAAGAAAAACAAAAATGTCTAGCTGCAAAAAAAAAAAAAAAAAAAAAAAATGTTGAGGGCTAGGGGTGGGGGTCAGAATGTAGATAGAGATATTTTAAGAGTCAGCAGTGAATGAATGTGACTATGTCTTCTTATGACAGCTGGCAGAACCCACCCACCAGTAGCTTTTGTGCAGACAGGCCACACCCCATCCATCTGCAGAAGGGTACAGCAAGTGGAGCAAAGAGAACCCAATAAGGAATTTATTGGAGGGTTGGCATCAAATGACCTTCATGGCCTCTTTGGTAACACACCAAAACTCCGCAGAAATTAATACAAAAACTAGGCAGGAGGAGCTCAGCTTCCAGTATGGCTTAGTAAGCTCCTACCAGGCTAACCCTCCTGCAGATAACAAATACAAACACTGGACAAAATACAAAAAGTAATTACTTGAGGCCACCAGAGAGTGAAAAAAGATGGATATATTCTGAAGGATAGTTGACATTCAAAAGAGAGGAAAAGTATAAAGCAAATTTTCGTTGTTAAGGTTTCTGGCCCAAGGACAGGCCAAAGTCAGGTGGCATGAAGTAGCTAAAATCTGTTAGAGAATCTGCAGTGTTTCTAGCCTGAAGAACCATGAGACAGAGTTCAGGGCAACTATAGACACTATAAGGTGAGCAGAGAATCAGAAAAAGAGACCCAGGAGGAGAAGATCCAATTTTCTATAAAAACCCCTCCCTGAGTCTCTAGCCAAACCCTAAGCTATGCAAGTATAGGGCTGACTACAAACAGCTGGCTTAGGATCAAAGCTGAATGGAGACTTGAGATGTCCCCAAGAAACAAAGTTTGCTGTATGAGAACAAGTAAATTAATTGTCTTCTCCAGCAAACAAACAAAAAAATCAATACTCTTTGGAAGACTATAATAGCATCTAGAGTCTCTAAAACATAATATTCACAATACCCAAGACACAATCCAAAATTCTCTGACATGCACATGACATGACCTATTTTCAAGAGAAAAGGTGATCAATGGAGACCTCACCCCAAAGATAATCCAGATAATGGAATTAGCAGATGAGGATTTTTAAAGCAGCTATTGTAACTATGCTCAAATACATAAAAGAAAATATGCCCATAATGACTTAAAAGACAAGAAATCTCACAGAGAAATAAAAACTATTCTTGAAAACAGAACTTCTGAAACTAAAAATACAAAATCTGAAATTTTAAAATGTATTATCTTAGCAAAGTGGAGGTAATAGAGGAAATTATCAGTTCACTTGAGGACAGATCATTAGAAGTTATTCAAAAATAGAGAAAAAAAAGTTTTAGCAAAAACAGAAACTCAGGGACTTGTAGGATAATAACAAAAAAGAAACAATCGAAGCCAGAAGACAGTGGTACTTTTTAGGGGCGGACAGGAAAAAAAAAGTACAAATGCACTTCAAGAATGGAGGCAAATATAGTTTGCAGATAAAAGGAAACCATGAAGATTCATTGCCAGAAAATCTGCACTGTTAAAAAAATGCTGTAAGAGTTCTTCATTCTGAAGGAAAATAATACTAGATGAAAACTAGGATCTTCAGGAAGACCTAAAGAGCGTCAGAAATAGACCTTGTCGAATAGGACATTGGATATCACTAGAGGTAATGCAAGACTCAAAGCCTGAGAATTTGAGGCAGTCAGGCCCTCACCACCATCACAGCAGTTCTGGGCAGCTATCAGCATTCATTCACCGCCTCACATAACTGGGAGTATGAATCCACACATAGAAACACATATTAGCTTATGTACCAAGAGGAAACACAGTAGAATTAAGTAGGTAACAACAATAGGTAAGTCTTGGTAGTCTTTAAAACCAATACTAAACCATGAAAATCTTAACTTTACAAACTGAATTGAAATAATATTTTTGAAAATGTTACGTTGTACATATTTAACGTAGAGGTGAAAAGTTCCAGGATGAGAATTCCCTCACAATCCCCATATCTCAAAGACATCTCTTAGTGGGTCTCCAGATAATAAACAAAGCCAGTACCAACGACAAAAAGTTCATCAATGGTCATTCTCTGAATGTCTTGCCTCATACTAGGAGGTAGTATCATGTAAGGAAAAAAAAAGATGACTTTCACTTCATATTTCTCACCAACCTATCAGTTTGTTAGATGTTTGTTTTTATGTTTCGATCTTCTCTTTTTATGTGTGCTAACACTGAATATTTTGTGTGATACGTGTGTCTCTTTGTTTTATGTTTATGGATGAGTTGAGTATTGATAAGAATAAAGGAAATATTATAATCTTTGGTTCTCAATCAGAATGTGCTAAAAAATGAGAGACTTCTAGACTCCTGCAAAAATAACAGCAAAAAAAATGTAATTTTATGCCCAGTACATTGAGTTGATTGATTGAAAATATCTGCTAAAATAACTTTTTCACACTAGGGTGGTAACAGGAAAACTGTGTGTATATATGAAAGTTGTACAGAGATAAGATTTTAAAGAAATGAAACCAAGACTAACCAAGTTTGCACTTAATCACCTAAAACCTATTTTTAAAAAGGATTACAGAGTTATCAATTAGTCATCATCATTGATGGCAAATACTTCAACTCTCCTCTCCCCTTCAGGCATATTATGCTCCAGGATGTGAAAGAAAAATCTTTTCCAAAGCAGCTCTCTTAGGCCACATTCTCCCAAGGAAATTATTATGGCCCCTGCAGTGGACAGTTTAATCCCAGAGCAGCTAGTGAGGGTATGGTTTGAGGAGCAGGATGGGATAGACAAGGAGTGTAAAGACACTGTTGTGAGATCCTACAGCTGACTGCCCTTCAGTTCTTCTGCTCTGTCCTGCTTCATGTTTCTTGGAATGGAAACTCCAAAAACAGGCTGAATATGGGTCACCTGCACTTACATGCAACCCCTTAGCAGTCTTTTTTTCTTCATGGAAGCTAGCTCTTCTTTCTGTGAACAGCAGAACTGGCACTTCGTTTATTGTTCTCCAAATTGGGTTTCACACATTTAATACATTTTCAAGATTTAGTTGTGTTTACCTAGTCAACAAACATGTATTAAACATCTATTTTACAAAAACATGAAGAAACTTTGCTATTAAAATACAATATTTATGAACCAGGTAGCAAATTTTTAAAAAATTAAAGAAATAAAGGAAAAAACTAGCCTGCAGCAGGTGAAACCGTTGAGTTCCACAGCAGGCACTCCTTATGGATCCATCCACATCCCAGGACACACACAAGCTCCCCATACAAAAACACCTCTCACTAAAGATATGCTCACTATCAAGAACTAGAAAGCATATGAGGAAAAAAACCATGATGAGAAGTCACCCAATGTAATAACCAAGAGAAGTCCCATCTCAGTGTCTATAGCTAACAGAAAAATCTAAAGAGACTGTAAAATAAGTATATGTTAAATGTCCAAAAAAAATAAAGAATAGTATACTGGGGGGGTGGGAGGAACATGTAGGATTTTAAAATAAACCAAATAAAAATGCTGAAAATCTAAAATATAGTCATTGGTACAAGAAACACAGATAAGTTAAATAGTGGACTAGACACACAATAGTGACTGAGGAGAGCAAGTCAAAAAAATGAGCCAATATGTGAAGGAAAGAGATATGAAGACTAAAAAGGCTTTGGAGACATGATATAGACTGGGGAACTTTAACATGCATTTAATTCAGGTTCCAAGAAAGGAGAATAGTCAGAATAAGGAGAGGAAAATGCCTCTAGACTTGAAGACATATGTTCTAGTATTGAAAACACTCTGTCTCCTGAGAAGTATTAAACCATACTTAGCTACACTCTAGTGAAAATGGAGAATATCAACAATAAAAAGAACATCTTAAAATAAGAAAAAAATATGTGTGTTACATATCCATGGCAATGAGACTGACATCAGTACCAACAAATGGCAGAAGACTTGGTAATTATTTCTTCGAAGATCAGAAGGAAGATAACTATCAAGCTAGAATTTTACACCCAGCTAAATCATCATTCCAAAGTAAGGACAAGATAAAGAGTAGCAACAGCAACTGTGATCAAAGCCTTCATGGGACCAGCATAGAAGATACTGGAAATTCCAGCTGTCATCATGCTCAGAATGTGTAAGCCACTCAGGATTCTCCCAGCGAAAAGGGGTCAAACCTAAGGAACCAGAGAGCCTGTTGACCTTGTTGGGTGGGGAATCCCATACAAATGTCACTGAGGATTCTATCCAGATACTCAAGAGCAGGTGGGCCTTGAATAGCAGTCATAATCTAAGTTTTAGTGTCATTTACCTATCTGAAATGACTTCATTAATCTGAGAACTGCAAAGATACGTACACTCGGTGGGCAGAGGGCCTAGATTAAACCTAAGCTGTGCTCACCCTAAAATGCAAACATCTATGAATACCCTGGTCAAGTCTTTTCATATGCGAGGAACAGAAAACCCACTCCAAGATTCTGGCTCTCCCTGCCAAGTGCTTACTCATCAACTAACAATGGTTGCCCCACCCAGATCCAAGTCTGTGTGAACTTCTAGTTAAAGCATCTACTACTGCCTAAGCAGAGTCTATGTTTCCCTTAGTTTAAATTCTCTCAAGAGAGAAAATCTGATTGACCACTACCCAATGAAATGTTTGCCACTCCTCTCTGAAGAGTCCACCTCTGATCCAATCAGCTCCATCCCTGTGGATCAAGAACTGTTGGCCTGCCTACTCAACATCCATTCCACCATCACTATCACTTTTTTCTTACTAATATTGTAAATCAACCCCTCCCTCCTATGACGCTATCCTCAGCCTAAGGGGTATATTCATGATTTGCCTAAGTCATGGTGTCCCATTCCCCTTACCAGTGACTGGTTTAGGGGGAGGGAACACATGACCCAGTTTCTTTTTGTTTTTTAAGTCTTTATTTTTTAAAAGCAGTTTTAAGCTCACAGCAAAATTGAAAGTAAGGTACAGAGATTTCCCACATACCCACACATGCATAGACTCCCCCATTTTCAACATCCCCCATAGAGTGGTACCTTTGTTACAACTGATGAACCTACATTGACACATCATTATAACCCAAAGTTTACAAGGTTCACTTCTCTCGTTGTACATTCTATGGGTTTTTGACAAATGTATGACACATATCCACCATTGTAGTATCATACAGAGTAGCTTCACTGCCATAAAAATCTTCTGTGCTCTGCCTATTCATCCCTCCTTCCCACAACCCTTAGCAACCACTGACCTTTTTACTGTCTCCATAGTTTTGTCTTTTCCACAATGTCATATAGGTGGGATCATACTGTATGTAGCCTTTTCAGACTAGCTACTTCCAGTTTGTGATATGCACTTAAGATTTCTTCATGTCTTTTCATGGCTTGATAACTCATTTATCTTTAGTACTGAATAGCATTCCATTGTCTGGATGTACTACAATTTATCCATTCACCTACTGAAGGACATCTTGATTGCCTCCAAGTTTTGGCAACTAAGAATAAATCTGCTGTAAACATCTGTGTGTGGGGTTTTGTGTGGATATAAGCTTTCAGTTTCTTTTTGTAAATACCAAGGAGCATGATGGCTACATCATATGGCAAGAGTATGGTGAGTTTTTTAAGAGCACATGACCCAGTTTTGACTAGTGATTCATAAAGGAAACATTCCGGCATTTCTTCATTGAAAACTTCTTCACTCTTAATGAAGAGACAACAAAAGAGGCAGCTCTGTCCTTGGAAACACACACACACACACACACACTCCTCTCACACACATACGCACACCCTCTTCCTCCATCTAAGGAGGAAGCATTCTTATGACTACATGTGATACACTGGAAGTACTGCAGCCCAAAGATGAAGCCAGCATGGATAAAGGCAGAACAAAAGAAGTCTGGGGAAATGGAGCCAGAGCTCTACTTTACGTTCCTCACCGGACCACACCCGTCTCTGAACTTTTTATAATGTATGATAAGTTTCTTTATTGCTTAAGTCAATTTCAGTTAGGATTTACTATTGCTTAAAGCCAAGGCATCCTAATCAAAACATGGACACCCAGGCCAGCCCTCCATCAAAGATCATGTGTAGGTCCAGCACCCACAGAAATATCCACGGTGTCATGTGGGTTTTGTGGATTTGGAAAACATAAGGGATGAACAATGTCCTGGGAACTCTCATCTCATGAGAAGAAAAGTGAAAAAGAACAAGTTTGAGTAGGGATGAGTAGGGATAATTCTATTGTTCTCTAAGCTAGGGTGCATAGACTCATGTCTGAGTTCCAGGATACACACATTGCAAAAAATAGTAAAAAATATATATATATATATTAATGACTGTTTCACTAAAATCTCTGTGGCATACTGAAAGGTGCCAGTAGCTTTGGTGCCATGATCTGGCCATGTCAGGAGAACAAAGGAAGCTTCCTGAGGAGGAAGGGAGTCTTTGGGTACTAAAAGCACACAAAGGTGTTCCTTTTTGAAGCCAGGGGCAACAAGTGGTTGGATCTTAAATGCCAAGTCAGACCAATTCCAACTGGCTATGCTGAGTAGGACTCAGGAATGGAAGAATGTCATGATCAGTCGGCAATGCTTGTCATAGAACTGACTGGGAAGCAGCAGTACACATGCCACATGTTTGCCCTGTTGAATTCCTTCCTGAGATGGACCTCAGCCAAACACTCCCTGCATCAGTGAAGATGCATTCACTCTAACACCCCATGTTACATATTCAAAAATCTTACATTTTATTTTCTCTACTCTTAAGCAAGGATACACAAACAAAAGCATACTGTCTCTAACCAATCTAATCATTGTTGAACAATCCCCCAAACCCAGAAGCTGTTCTTGTCACATTTATTGTCCCTCGTGCTTCAGGGTACTTGACGATCCTCAACTACTGCTGTTTCTTGAAGAGCAACAGTACTCCACCTAGTAAATTTTACTTCAGAATTTTAGTACTATTGTTATTTTTAGCATTATTTTTGTCTGTCTGCTTCATCCTAAAGATTGTAACCATGAGTAGCTTTGACATGCTTCAGAACTTCCTTTGTTCTTCCAGGGAGCTTTTGGAGAGGGTCCCACTTCATGATGTCCCTAAGAAACAAGGTCATGGAGAAGCCTTTGAATTTACTTCCACAAATATTTCTTTGAGTACCTATTTTGTGCCAGGTGTCACAACAGGTAGAAACATGAATAAGGAAGAAAAGAGAAGGATCATTTGTCGATATTCTGGTGTGCTATGCAATGTGCTAACGCCATGCTGGGGACTTGGAAGCATTCAGCTCATTCCTTTCCCATAACTACCTCCCAAAGCATCATTAACCGAGGCTTGGAGAGGTTACATGACCTGCCCAGTCATTCATCTAGTTACTGGAGCTGGGATTTGAATCACGTCTGTCTGACTCAAAGCCCGTTTCAATTCTCCTGACATGAGACCAGTTGAGAAGCATGGTTCACACTGGGGAGGGTATCTTGGGAAATTTTGGGGCAGAGCATCTCCTAGTCCAGTGTATGAAAGCAGGCCAGTTACTAACCCGTCTTAGCCTCAGCAGCCCAGTCAACACAGGCTAATACCTACCTTGCAAGGTTGTTGTAAGGATTCAAGACAACGCGTAAAGCATCCAGCACACAGTATGTGGTCTATGAAGAATAGCTATGTTATTCAGAGCTATGTAAATTACCATTTCTCAAAAAGGCAGGAGCTATTTTCTGAAACGGTGAATTCTTGGAACTTGCAATGGGTATGTATAATGAAATTTAGGATCTAAGCTAGCGAGAATTTGCTATATGGCTTTGAGAAGGTATATGACTGTCGCAAAAATCTCAGGAAAGTCTGCAAGAAAAAAAAATCTCAAAGCAGAGGCAAGTTCAGAGACTTGCTTTCCTATTCCCAAATCTTCATTCAGCTGAGCTACTGGCCAGGAATGACAAGAAGACTCACCATTGTTTAAGCCTGCCTGTGAGTTTGCATAAAATGTGATTTAAAACAAAAACAAACCAAGGATCTGGGCCCCCAGGAATAGCCAAGGTATCTGCAGTGAGTAGAAGACCATTATCTATACTTCCTGGAATCCCACCACAAATCTTTACAGAAAGGCACAAACTCACATTGGATCAGGCTTTTGTTGGTCTCTAGGGAATGCCGACTTTGTTTATTAATGCCACAAGAAATGTGTCTCTGAATAAGGGAATTGACAGGACAGCTGTCTCTGCATTGAAACCTGATTAAAAGCAAGACCAACCCCTTCTAGTCTCTCAGGACTCTTCGCAGTTTCTAAGCTGTCCTTTGTGATTCAGTGATGTCATGGCAGGAAAACTCCAGCCTTGTTTCTTCCGGTGATAATCCACACAGCACGGCATGAATACGCAAGCCCTGCCTCCCAAATAGAGAGGAGAAGAGTTGCCTAAGTGGAAGGACTTGATAGGAACTGAAAATGCAGCCCCATGACACCCAGTCCTCCCCTAATAAAGGTGTTTCCCTATCTCCTGTCACCGATGTTGCAAATTCTACTCGGGAGGCAGAACGGCACAGGCCCTGAACCTTTCCAGGAAAGGACCCCTTCAACACAGGGGAACAGTGGGAATAGTTGCACAATATTATAAAGATACTGAGAACTACTGAATTGTATACCTTAACGTGCTGAAGTTACATTATGTGAATTACATGTTAATAATAAATTTTTTAAAGAGGAAATAGCCTATGTCCTTGCAGGGCCACTAGGGCCAGGACTCAAGTGGACAGCTCTAAGTATGAAGAAGCCTTTTGCATGTTGCATTCTGCTTCGTAATATATCTATATCTACTTCAATTGTTTAAGGTTAAAGTTAATTACCAGTTAAAATGCTTAACTTTTATCCCCTCGGATATTCACATAAAATTGATACCCCAGGTAGACCAACCTTAGATGGAGAACCCTGTGGCAGCACCACTCACTTGTGGCTTGAGAAACACGAAGGGGAGGTGGGCTTACCAGGGTGAGAGCCCAGGGTGTGGATCCCAGAGTATGAATCCCAGGATGTGGATCCTAGGGTATGGGCGCCTAAAATGGTGCTAAAGTTCTGACTTAGGGTGACTCTCACTCACATTTTTCACAGAATAAGTTCAGAACTCTGGGCTATCAAAAGCCCATTGTCACATGTGTGGACCCATGCATCCACTCTCACCCTTCCACATTTTGTTCACAGTGCTGCCTCAGGTTACAACACCCGACGGCAGCAGGCATCGTTCACCTTGTGTGTGCCCGGTTCTGACACTCAGGGCAGTCTCCCCCACCCCTCGTGGGGTCCATGCCACACATGAAGCAGGCCTCTGGGGGTAGTCTCAGCTATATCCTCCAAGAGCCTTCGAGACTGTTGCCCCTGCAACACCAGTGGTCCCTTCCAACCAATGTCCTTTCTTGCCTCCAGCTGACATGGTGACCTCATGCTCTCCAGCTTCAATTTTAAGCCATGGTGGAAAATATTTGCGCATGCCTTGTACAATGGACATATCTTGCTCTTCTCACTCCACCCACAGGCCTTTTGCCTAGCCTGCCTGCAGGTGGCTGTGTGTGGAAGGCAGGGGTATGCCAACATGGAAAGAAATCACATTCTAGGAATGTGGGGGGTTACCACCTAAAAAGTCATAGAGAAGACGTGAAGACGTGGTTGGTAGATGTGCCAAGCTACATTTACATTATGAAATTTCAAATGGTAAATTTAACAAGACCAGAACATTATCATTCAGATTCTCTGAATACTCTGGGTAGGACGTGTATTTGTTCTCAACAACAAAGCACAGCAACAAGATTTGAGGGAGTTGTTGGAAGCCAACATTCACAGTAGGCTGGCATGTGACTCAGCATTGCAAGTAAGCAATGATGTCACCAGCATGACAGGTGAAGCCGAAAGGCACCTAGATCTAACTAATCTGCGGGTCCTAGGTAAGCTCATGTTCCCTGCCAGAGGGCCCAGAGTGCCCCTCACAGCAACAGAGCGGTCACCTGCACCCTCTGCACTCATGCCCACTAGGCTCTGTGGTCTACTGCCCCTGCCAGCCTCCCTCTCGTCTCTGAAGGCCAGACTATCATTTTTCTGGCTTCTTCCAGGCCACCCTCAAACCACCATCTACACCCACTGCAGATCTGCACACACCACCTGCCTCTGTCTCCCAGAACAGGGCTGCCTTCCCCTTCTGAGACCCAGTTCTGTCACAGAGCTGTGTGGGCCCCTAATGATATAGCTGTGAACCCCATAATTCCTGAAGGGCTTTTTCAAAAGTCATTTTGTTTCTGCTATACATTAGTCACAAAAGAACTAATTCTAAAGCAAAAAAAAAAAAAAAAAAAAAAAAGACAATTATGTGAAAAACGGCTCAGAACCATGAAATAGATGCTGATTATAAATATAGGCTTCAGGCATTATGAAATGAGGCAGCTCTAAATTTTCAAAGAACAAAGAAAAAGCAAGAGGATTTTTTAAATATCAAAAAGACTTTCAGGTTATAATTAGTAAATTGACTAACCTTTTTAAAGGTAAAAGTGAATTTCTAAAGCCTGCAGCATTCATGGAATTATATATACTGTAAATCTAGGGGACTGACTCTGCCAGCCTCCTCACTTCACAGATGAGAAAACAAAAGGTTCCATGACTTTCCCAAGGTCATAAAACAAGTCTGTGGCTGCCAGGATTTTAACTGGAGCTCCTGACCTCCATCTTCAGTTTCTTTCACCCATTCTACAATGGAAGCTACTTTCACAAATAGGCAACATGGTTGGTAGATGTGTCAAACTACAGTTACATTATGAAATTCCAAATGGTAAATATAACAAGACCTGAACATTATCCAAGTAATCGTCAGATTACTTGGATAAATATATGGAGATGGTGTTTATGGAGGTGGTGATAGTGATGGTGGTGGTGGTGGTAAGAGGGTGGTAATAATAGTAATAGAGGTAGTGGAGGAGGTGGTAATAGCCGTGGTGGTAGAGGTGGAAGTGGTAGAGGTGGTGATGGTGGTAGTGGACTGATGGGAGTGATGTGGTGGATGTCAAGGTGGAGGAGGTAGTGGAGATGATGGTAGTGATGGTGATGGTGGTGGTGGTGGTGGTGGTGGTGGAGATGGTAGTGGAGGTGATGGTGGTGGTAGAGGTGGTGATGGTGGTAGTGGAATGATGGTAGTGATGGTGGTGGTAGTGGTGGAGATTGTAGTGGAGGTGATGGTGGTGGTAGAGGTGGTGATGTGGTAGTGGAATGATGGCAGTGATGGTGGTGGTAGTGGTGGTGGAGATTGTAGTGGAGGTGATGGTGGTAGTAGAGGTGGTGATGGTGGTAGTGGAATGATGGTAATGATGGTGGATGTGAAGGTGGATGAGGTAGTGAAGGTGATGGTGGGATGGTGGTAGAGGTGGATGATGGTGGAGATAATGAAAATAGCAGTGAGGCTGGGCACAGTGGTGCACACCTATAATCCTAGCACCTTAGGAAGCTCAGATGGGAGGATTACCTGAGCCCAGGAGTTCAAGACCAGCCTGGGCAACATAGGGAGACCCCATCTCTATAAAAAATAAAAAATTAGCTGGGCATGGTGGCACACATCTATGGTCCCAGCTACTCAGGAGGCTGAGGCAGGAGGATCTCTTGAGCCTGGGAGGTCAAGGCTGCAGTGAGCTGTGATCACACTCCTGCACTCTAGCCTGGGTGATAGAGCAAGGTCCTGTTTCAAAAAGAAAGAAAGTAGTGGTGGTCTGCATATGTGCTGGGAAGTTGAGGAGTAAGGGACAGTTCAAGGGTAGTTCAAGGGCATGTCAGCCAAAGCTGAAATTCAGTAAAGAATGAATATACATAAGAAATTGGTGGAATGAGGAAAGGGATTCAGCAGGTACAGACAAATCAGTTAGATGTATCTATAAACAATATGACAGAAATGGTACAGCAGCTGAGGAAGCAACAGGGTCATAAGGATCTTTCCGTGTGGGATTGCCATGCATGTTGGATATTTCCAGGCTGGGGAAAAGCTCCTAATAGTGAGGCTCCTGGGGTGCAGGTACAGGTTGTGAAACCCATCGACATTTGTTGATTGCCTTTTCTGTGCAAGGACCTCAGCTGGGCCTTGGCAACACAAGGGTACGCAGAAAGCAAGAGAGGCCACACCCCGTCCTGCTCAATTTCCTATCTTCAAATGTTGGGGGTTTTGTGTTTCAATTTGTTTCTTAATCATGAAAGAGTTGCCTAGCTAAATAAGACAATTCGACAAATCCTGCCAAACCCTGAGTGGTGGTACAGGTGGAGGAGCCCAGCTTACTTCTTACAGTGAAGTTCGCCCATCATTAAAAAGTGCCTGTGTAGCCATTCACTTTGTGGCTCACAGTGCCACCATGTGGAAGGCACCTGTTGGCTGCACACGCACAAAATAAAACTGAAGCAGTAGCAGCTTTTAAACCAACCCATCACCTTCACTCAGGGAACCCAAAGCACTTCCTCCATGTAACTATTATGCTCAGTTTAGCAAAGAAAAGGCTGTTGGATATGTGGGTTCAATGAACGCTTAGTGATCAGCTATGTGGCCTAAGTTCTCACTGATCTCCTGTCTAAGATCCCTGACTGTGGTCAGAATCATAGAATCAATGGGCACCTCTCTATTCTTTCATACCAATCATTGGATCCATTGCACTGATAGAGTTTACTGAGTAAAAAATGCAGCTTTCTCTTCCACAAAAGCCTAACAATGCTCAGCTATTGCCAATAGAAGAACAATTCAGCTCACCGCATCTTTTCTGGATCAGGTCCTTAAATTCACCACCCTCTGAGCTTTATTTAAAGTCCTCTCTATCCCTTTGAAACATTTTTCTTTCCAGCTCCTTGCTTAGGTTAGCCCTTCTCACTTGTCTTGTCATTAGGTGGAATAATGCATGAAGACACTCCTGGCACAATTACTGCCTCAGATTTGGCCCAGTTCAGCTTATCAAATGATAGTATCTGCCATGGGCAGATACAAGAGATACAAGCACCACAGACACCTCCTCCCTAACAAACTTAACAAATGCTGGTGTCTCCACTGGCACCTCTGTTTTCTGTCTACTATTCTAAACATTGAGCCTGCATCTTTACATTCAGCAGGGAGACAGGCTTGCAACCTTTTGTAGCAGACACAGGCATGAACACAGATGTAAAGAAGGCCATACAGGTGCAGGACAATTCCTTCCGCATCCTTTCCACCTAAGCCTGGAGAGAATTCAGCGGATCTTTGCAGCTCCCCTCAGAAACAGGTAGTGAGGCCAAGCGTGATGGTTCACATCTGTAATCCATTTGGCCCAGTTCAGCTTATCAAATGATAGTATCTGCCATGGGCAGACACAAGAGATACAAGCACCACAGACACCTCCTCCCTAACAAACTTAACAAATGTTGGTGTCTCCACTGGCACCTCTGTTTTCTGTCTACTATTCTAAACATTGAGACCAGCCTGGCCAACACAGTGAAACCCCATCTCTACTAAAAATACAAAAATTAGCCTGGCATGGTGGCACATGCCTGTAATCCTAGCTACTCAGGAGGCTGAGGCAGGAGAATTGCTTGAATCCAGGAGGCAGAGGTTGCAGTTAGCCGAGATCAGGTCACTGCACTCCAGCCTGGGCAACAGATCAAGACTCTGTCTCAGAAAAAGAAGAAACTGGCAATGAGAGGCATGGGGAAGAGAAGAAAGTGCAGAATCACCCTTGATGCTCTGTTGATTTTACAGATTACTTTACTTAGATTCCCTATAAGCCTAGAATTTGGTTATAATATGTGAGTCAGCTTATTGTAGATATATAATTCACTTTGGATTTTCTAAAGCTGAAAATGATCTTAATCTTTATGTCGGTTATATACCACTACTAGGTTCCAACCATGAGACCAAAGCATCTTCTTCCTAAATTGTGGGCTCAGGTTTTCAGGTGATAAAAATCTTTTTCAGGTTGTAACTATAAACCTATTATAAATTTCCAATCAATGTCACTCCTATATGTACAAGTTAAGGACATTCTTCAGTTTACCTCAGAAAATACGGCTAATTAAATTTTCTTTTTTTATATTGAATTACAGAGTCATGGAATGGAAGAGCTGGTAGGGTCCAAAGACACAAACCAGTGCGGCAGCTCCCAGGTGCTAGGCTGTGGACCAGAGCTGGTCCATTACTACATCTTCGTTTGTCTAAGACAAAACGTGGGACCAATTGTCCACTCTTGCACAGTCCTATCTTCTTACTCTTCTGGTATTAAAATGTCCTTTATAAAATTATGGTGCTTGTTAAATACTTTATTTCATGTGCTGACTTGGCAAATTAAAAGTTAGCAACCTTGAGTCAACTGCAAAACTTTTTGTTAACAGCCTATAGCACACTGCTACCCCACACTACCAGGGATTATACTGCTGCATTACAGAGAACTAGCCTGACAAGAATCCAGAACAGCAAGAACTATGAAAAGTAAGACTTTCTACTTAGAAGTATTCAGAAGATGCCTACAACTAAAGTTCAAGACTCAACTTCAAAAAAGATTTCTAAAGAGAATTCATGAAGGCACCTACCTGTCAAGGCATTCCATGCATTCATCCATATGTGATTGAGATGGCCTCACAAAAATGTGATATAATTTCAAACTTGAAAAATAGCCAATATAAAATTCTAAAAAGAGAAAAATGACCAGAGTATCTGTGTCTTGCAAGATGGTAAAATAAATGATACAATATCCATGATTAAAAATAGCACACTGTCAGGACTAATGAATGAATTCAGCAAAGTTACAGGACACAAAATCAACACACAAAAATCAGTTGCATTTCTATACATTAATAATGAACAATCTGAAAAAGAAATTAAGAAGACAATTCCACTTACAATAACATCAAAAATAAAATAATATACCAAACCAAGGAAACAAAAGATTTGTACACTAAAAACTTCAAAACATTGCTGAAAGAAATTAAAGACGACACCAATAAATGGAAATGCATCCTGTGATCATGGATTGGAAGATTTAGTATTGTTAAGATGTAAATACTACCCAAAATCCTCTACAAATGTGATGCAATCTCTAACAAAATCCCAATATTTTTTGCAGGAATAGCAAAACCTATCCAAAAATTCATATGGAATCTCAAGGGACCCTGAATAGCCAAAACAATCTTGAAAACAAAAAAACAAAATTGAAGGTCTCATGCTTCCTGATTTCAAAATTTATGGCAAAGTTATAATAATCAAAATAGTGTAGTAGTAGTATAAAGACAGACATATAGACCCGTGGAGTAGAACAGAGACCCCAGAAATAAACACTTGCATATATGGTCACGATTTTCAACAAGCGTGTTAAGACATTCAATGGGAAAAGGACAGTCTCTTCAACACATGGTGTTAAGAACACTTGATACCCATGTGCAGAATAGTGAAGTTTGACCTTCCCCTTCTCCACCTTACAACATATACAAAATTTAACTCAAACTGGATCAAAGATCTAAATGTAAGACCTAACGCTATAAACTCTTAGAAGAAAAGATGGGGGAAATATTCACAACCTTGGATTTGGCAAGGATTTCTTGGAAATAACACCAAAACACAGGCAATAAAAGTAAAAATAAATTTGACTACATAAAAAATGAAAATTCTTGTGCATCAAAACACACAATGAACAGAGTAAAAGACAACCTATAAAATGGAAGAAAACATTTACAAATCATATCTAACTCCACAATATATAAAGATCCTATAACTCAACAACAACAGCAACAAATAACCCAATTTTAAAATAAGCAAAGGACTTGGATAAACATCTATCCAAAGAAGATATACAAATGGCCAACAAGCATATAAAAAGATGCTCAACATCACTAATCATTAGGGAAACGCAAATCAAAACTGCAATGAGATGTTATCTCACATCCATTAGGATGGCTAATATTTAAAAAAAAAAACAACAGAAAATAACAAATGTCAGCAAAGATGGGGAGAAACAGGAACATGTGAGCACTGTCAGTGGGAATATAAAATAGAAAACAGTATACAGGTTCCTGAAAAACAAAAAATAGACTATATGATTACTACATGATCCAGTAATTCCACTTCTGGGTATATATCCAAAAAAAGTTAAAAGTAGGATCTTGGAGAAATATTTGCACAGCTGTGTTTATAGCAGCACTATTGATAATAGTCAAGATGTGGAAGCAACCCGAGTGTTGACAGACAAATGGATTTTTTAAAATGAGATATATTCATATAATGGAATATTATTCAATCTTAAAAAGGAGGGAAATTGTGACACAAGCTACAACATGGATAAACCTTGATGACATTATGCTAAATGAAGTAAGATAGTCACAAAAAGACAAATACTATATGATACTATCATATAAGGCACCTACAGTAGTCAAAATCATAGAAAGTAGAATGGTGGTTGCCTGCGAATTGGGTTGGGGGGAGATAGGGAATTGTTTAATGGGTATAAAGTTTCTGTTGGGGAAGATGAGAAAGTTCTGGAGATTGGTTGCACAACAGTATTAATATACTCAACACCATCAAACAATACAATTAGAAGTGGTTAAGATGGTAAATTTTATGTGTTATTTTACAATTAAAAATGAATTTCAAAAAACTGTGCAATACCAGAATAGTACCAGAACAGTCAGATTAATGGAATATATAGAAAGGCCAGGAATAGACTAACTACATACAATAATTTACATTTGATGGAGCAGGCATTTTTTTAAGTGAAGAAATGATGAATTGTCAAGTGATGCTGCTGAGATGACTAATTGTAAAAATAAAATAGATCCCTAACTTACTGCTAATATCCCTCAAAAAATCCAGATATAGTACATATTCAAAATTTCAAAACTTTTTAAACTAGTAAAAGAAAATATAGATGAACATGTAGAAGTCTTAGAATGAAGACCTTCCTAATTATGACACCAAAAGCAGAAATTATAAAGTAAAACACTGATTAATTAGAGAGCTACAACTTAAAATCTCTTTACAGCAAAAAAAAACCCCATGCACATAATTAAAAGACAAATGATTGACTAGAAAGGAGAAAAAGCAACATATATAACAAAGGATTAATATTTTCAATATATTAAAAACTCTTGAGAGCAATAAGACACAAATTACATAATAAAAATGCAGTCTCTAAAAATCAAAAGTAAAATAAGGCATCCAGTAGCATAACTACAGAGAGGAACTACAAGTGACTTTAAAACACAGTAATTTCACAGGACATCCCAAGTGAGATCTACCTACAGACAAAAACAACTCCAAAAAGTTAATAACAAATTTTAAATTGTTTTCAGTATTCATACTATAAGCAATAGGGTGAGTATTGCCATTTCTAAGACTATGATTGTGATGTTAACAGCCAGGATTTTTGGTATGGAAGAAAAGCAATATAAATATATTAGATCAACGAGATAAAGTAAAAATTCTGTAGTCAGGAATTTGAATAGGGAATATCAACATGAACTCACAGTATTTTTATTGTATTTCCTATCTCTGTGCACTGAAAGATCTTAGAAACAATAAGTCCAGTAGTAATAGGCACTCCTAACACCAGATTATTTCTATAAATATAATTTCCTTCTAAAAAAAAAAAAACCAGGACTTCCCCAGATAAATTACTAATTTTAGGTCTGGGACAAGAAATGTATGCAACAGGCCTGGTAGGAAGCTATCAGACTACTAACGTCACATCAAAATCATTCAAGAATCAAAGAGGCACCCAAAGACAGCACAATCTCAGCATTAATAAAAATAATAGCTACAAAGGATTTAAACAAATCAAATACATTTAAATACATAAGGTTGTATAGCACCTATTAAAGATACTAAGAAATTAACACATTATTCTGAAAAAAATAAAGACTTGAGCCTTTAGCTGCTTTACCTGTATGAATTGTACCTCAGGGCAAGCAGACAGTTTCATGTGGAGAATTCCTCTTTACAGAAGTTTTCCAGCTAGCAAATGTCAAAGGAATCACAGACTTAAACTATCAAAATTTAAGAGATCTCTAATTAACAGATGGATTTAGGCAATGGTCATCCGTGTCTATCATCATGCCACCATCATCACAAGAAAGGAGGCACAGATTCTGTCTCCTGATGGAGACGCACAACATCACTGATGAGTCCTGCCAAAACACAAAACAGTCAAAGCTGAATCTGATCAAGTATTTAGCTCTAACTACAAATTTACAGATAGTTCAGGAGAAAGAGGAAAACAAATACCACCACAGTAATCAATTAGCAAAATCCAGACTGTGGGGAATTAAGCCGAACAATCTGATTAATTCATCAACAATAAAAATAATACAAATCATGGGGAAGGAAGAGAGGAAAGGAGGGAAGAAGCGAAGAGAGGAAAAGAGAGAAGAAGGGAAGAAAGGAGAAAGGGAAAAGTGGAATTGGAATCTATAGATTAAAAAAGACAAATATGTGTAGTAAAACAGAGAAATTGTGGATACTGAATAGATATTTGATGACATTTAGAAAAAAAGCATTGATTTTTGTTGTAGTGTGATGGTGGTACAATGGTTATTTTTGAAAAGAAAGTATCTTTTACAGACACATACAGAAATGTTTGTAGAGATAATGATATTATTTAGAATAATATATAGTATTACATGTATATTACTTGGAATAATATGCAGTATGATATTATACAATATTATTTGGTGAAATATTTACAGGAAACAAGATTCCCTATGTGTTGATAATTGTTAAAACTGAGTAATAGGAACACCAAGGTCATTATACAATTCTATTTTTATATATGCTTGAAATTTTTCATAATAAAAAGATAAAACAGCAACAAGAAAAATTAACTACAAGCAACTCATAAAAGAAAAAATGGCAACAACCAGTATGAAAAGAAGTAAAAAAGATTTTACTCTAGAAAAAAATCTTAAAAATGCAAGTTTCTTAAAAGGTGAGGTTTCATTTTTCACGTATCATATGGCCAAAACATTGAAAGATGAATGATATCCCTGGTAGCAAGGTTCTCGTGTGCTCCAAACACTAGTAGACTAAACGGGCTCAAGTTTTCTGGAAAGCATTTGGCAATATGTAACAAAAGAACATGGGGAAAGGAGCTAGAGTACCAGGGCCAGGCTGCCAAAGTCAGACTGCAGTCACGCCGCTCACTGGTGGCAGGAGCCAAAGCAAGTTCCTTAGCAGCTGTGCGCCTCGATTCCTAGCCCATTAAATGCACGCACTGTTAACAGTGGCATCCACCTCACAGCATGCTGTTAGGCTAAATCATAATATTCGTACCAAAGGAAATCTTAATCAAGTGCACAAAGACCTATATACATATTTTTTAATCACTTCATGATTTATATAACACAAAAAGTAGAAATGGCCGGTTTAAAAATTTTTTGCAATCTTTGCCTGGAATACTAGGTGGCCATTAAATATAACAATCTTATATTTATACATACAGACATGTACATGTTTACTGATATGAAGACATTTGTAATCTGTTTCCCAGGAGGAAAATCAAGCTAGAGATGAACTGAACCCTAGGAAGGATTTTTTTCATCAGTGCACGTACATCTAGACGTTAACAATAATTGACTCTGAATTTGTGGTTATTCAAATTTATTTTTCTTTTTGATTATCTATATTTTCTAATTTTTCTATATCAATCTTATTTGTCTAATTTTTAAAAGATCTGTTCATATGTTCCACGGTTCTGATAAATCTTGTGCTGATTAATTTTAGGTTCAATTTGATGAGATTAAGAGATACCTGGACAGCTGTAAAGCATTATTTCTGAGTGGGTCTGAGAAGATACTTCCAGAAGAGATTAGTATTTGAATCAGTAAACTGAGTGAGAAAAATCTGCCCTCACCCATTGTGGGTGGGCACCATCCAATCTGCTGCGGGCCTAGATAGAAAGGCTCTCTCTCTGGAGTCGGGACACCCAGCTTCTGTCCTTGGATGTCAGAACTCCAGGTTCTCTGGCCTTTGCACCTCAGGACCTGTACCAGCAGTCCCAGGTTCTCGGGCTTTTGGATTTAGACTGAGCCACTCTACCAGCTTCCCTCATGCTCCAGTTTGCAGACGGTCTATGCCGTGACTTCTCAGCCTCCATAATCATGTGAGCTAATTCCCTTAATAAATCCCGTCATTTATTAGAGAAATTGGCTAATAAAGTACCTATATATGTATATATACACACAAAGTATCTATACACGGATATATGTATATATATACATGTATACTTATGTGTATATATATACATATATCTGTATACTTATGTGTATATATACATATATGTATAGTTATGTGTGTGTGTATATATGTATATACACTTTATCAGCCAATTTCTCTAATAAATGACAGGATTTATTAAGGGAATTAGCTCACATGATTATGGAGGCTGAGAAGTCACGGCATAGGTCATCTGCTTTATACTTTATATAAGTTTATATATATCTATCTATATATATATATATATATATATATATATATATATATATCTCCTGGTTCTGTTTCTATGGAGACCTAATACAACTTATTAAAGAATTTTAAAATATATTTGAAAATGGGGAGGGGTGAACACAACATAGAAATACCAAAGTAATACGTTAGTCGAAGCCTCCAAAGTAGATAGAAAAACCCATTTGGAAACATATGACATAATGATGAACATTCAAGAATAGGGACATTCTCATTGGTAATCATCACCAGTGTGTGCACACACACGTACTAACACATTTACTGTTTTCATTTTGGTTCCCCCAAAGGTGGAGCTAGAGACAAGGACTTGAGTGCAGATTAATTTATCTCAGAGGTGCTCATAAGAGAAAGAAGTGAAGGAGTGAGAAAAATGAAACAGAAAGGAGGAAGGCCAATGAACTATGCATTCATAATAGTAACTGTATACTAGTGAGAATTAGCACTCAATTCCACGAGGGACTCTGAGAAACCGTGCAGAATAAACCTCAGAGGTGCCGCACAGAAGCACAGGATGCCTGGAACAATTACTCATCAACTCCCATCCCACCAGGGTTGTGGGCTGATCTGGTAGCATCAGCTCTCCTGAACTTCCTCACTGATCTGCTTCCTTCATACCACAATACCCCCCAGCCCGCTCCCTCCCCTAGCCACCCTACTCCACCACCAGACCCTTTTTGCTTCCCACAGTGCGTTTCCTCCATCACCTTTCTACGAGAACTTCAAGGCCTTGCCAGGTGTCAGGACCATCCAGAGGTCAAAAGAAGTCTGGGTGAGGTGGAGGCGGTAATAGATGAAACAAGACTGACCTTGAGTTGAGTTGATAATATTTGAAGCCCAGTGATGAGCACATGGGTTCATCATACTATTCCCTTGAAATTTTCCATAGCAAAAAATTAAAAATAGCTTTTTGCTGTGGCAGGGATGGAGGTTCTTTGCCGAGTCTCCCTTTCAGGAAAAAAAAATGTCATTCAACCAGGAGAAATGAAGTTGGCAGACAGGTTCACTCCAGCTTTCAAGTCGAGGTCTCATTCTGTCTGGGTCGCCCCAGCCAATGGCCAAGTGCGGTGCAGGCACAAGGGCCTGGCCATTTCTGCACAATGGGGACTCCCAAGTGAACAGTTCTTGCTCAGGAGCTCCCCACTGGGTCAGTGGAGACCTTGTCAACCGCACATCGATGCCCTGAGCTCTCCTGACTCCTCCGGCTTCCTTCTCTCTCTCTGTTGACATGGTCAGATGAGCATTGCACTCTGTGGCCTTTTCCCACCAGATCCTGCCTCCACCTCCTCTTCCCACGTGCGGCTCCTCAATAACTCCATCTTCGAAACTGTGTCCCAAAAGACCTAAACTGACACAATTAAGATGCAGTTGCTTCCTTCCCCTCCCAACCCCCTGAAAGCTCCAAAAATAATGAAATACATACCAGAGTTAAAAACATCGTGCTATATTTAAATGTTTGCATATAATATATTAATGTTTTTCACACTAAAAATATACAATGGCTATGTATAAAACCTGATTTTGGAAATAATATCAAAAATTACATGTGTGATCCTTTGGGGACATGAAGTCCAGCCAAGTGGCCCTTCTCCCTTCCCCACCCATGAGTAGGCCTGCCACATGTCACAACCCTGGGAAACTCTCCAGGATCACCCAGACTGGGTTGGATGGTCTCTCATAAGCTCCCATAACACCCTGTTCTCTATCACTAGATTACTGCCCTGTGCTGGCACTGGCTGTAGACATTCTGCCCCAGCCTCTGCCTGTACCCCCAACTCAGCAGTGAGAGGCTGGAGAACCTGGTGCAGAGTAGGCAGTCACTCAGTAAATAATTTTGGATCAATCACTGAATGACTGACTGAGGCATATGTCCCCAAAAGGACTCCAGATAGGACCCATCCCCCACAGTGTTCCTGCAGTTTGTATTTGTTTGTTTGTTTTTGAGACAGAGTCTTATTCTGTCGCTCAGGCTGAGAGTGCAACTGGCGCAATCTCAGCTCACTGCAATCCCTGCCACCCGCGTTCAAGAGATTCTCCTGCCTCAACCTCCAGAGTAGCTGGGATTACAGGTGCCTGCCACCACACCCGGCTAATTTTTGTATTTTTAGTAGAGATGGGGTTTCGTCATCTTGGCTAGGCTGGTCTTGAACTCCTGACCTCATAATCCATCCACCTTAGCCTCCCAAAGTGCTGGGATTACAGGTGAAAGCCACACCCGGCCTCCTGCAGCTTTATAAAAGGCTTGGGAAAAGAGAGCCAGTGACTCTTTTCAATCTGGGGGAGACATGGAGGTAGACTACCTGGAGGTCCTGTTATAACCCTTTCTCAAGCCTCGGGACCCAGGGGATCCTAGTCAGGTACCTGGGGCCCTCTATGGCAAGGCCTCTCACAGGGCAGGAGGGATGAGACCCTATCTATTCCCTGCACTGCTTCTCTCCAAGAGGACCATCTCTTGGCTGTTTGTGAAGATGAGAGGCCCAGAAGCCTCTTCTGCTGGAGAGGACCTGAGCTGGCCCCAGCCAGGCTAACCCTCTGGCCGGTCAGCCTCTGGGGTGAATCACCAGGCAGGGACCCTGGGTTGGGCAGAGCTCTGTGGACCAGTGCCAAACTTCTCTGGGAGCTTTGAGCGAGCCAAGGGCTTGGGTTTCTCTCTCTGGTCCAGGCCCAAAGGAAGATCTTCCAAGGAAGAGATCTCCAAGTCACTCTCATCTTCAGAAAGCTGTAGGAGGAAAAGGGGAGAAGGAAATGCATTTTGATAAGGGAGGAGGGTGGCTGAGAGCTAAGCACATTGCAGGATGGGAATGCAGAATGGAAATGGGGTCAAATGCAGATCGGGAAGAAAGCAAGAGGGAGATGCTACTCCTCCTGCCTTCCCAAGTCTCACTACCTTTGAGAACCTGCTTTAGTGACCTGGGGTCAGAGTGATTTCA
Organism: Ateles fusciceps; assembly: GCA_036589455.1. NCBI lineage: Eukaryota > Metazoa > Chordata > Mammalia > Primates > Atelidae > Ateles > Ateles fusciceps. The sequence goes on along the minus strand of JAZHEH010003356.1, from coordinate 3,965,588 downwards.
AATACCCCTGAAATTCTACTAACCAAACCCAGGCAAGTGCCTTGGAAAGGCCTCTGTGCAGATCAGGTTGCTCTTGTTTTCACTTAAACTTTGTGCAGGTTTGTAACTCCCACTTTGACAGAGCTATAAGGTCAATCAAGTTCTCGAGCTGAATGCACTGTGGGCTAACCACCCACCTCCTCACAGATGGGTTCCCTCCGGCCTGGTCAACATCCTGACTGCAGGAGCATGAGAGGAGCTCGGGAACAACAGGAGTCCTTCAGCCTGGAAGGGTCTGGGCTGCAGCCAGCAGGACAGCTCAGAGTCAGACAAGGGGCCAGGCCACCCCCAGACCACAGCCACCTGCATAGCAGCCCAGGCCTTCCCTTCCAGAGTCCTCCGTGCCCCTGCTGGCCACCTGGGCTTTGCTGCAAGCCATGCTATGCATTTTCTCCAGGAATGTAAGGCCAACCAATCAGAACCCACGCAGGGTGCAGGGCAAAAGCGTGCTCTGAGCAGTGCCTCTCAATCTGTTTGGGACTATTGGTGCTCTTTCACAATTTGGAAAGAGGAACAAGTTTTGTTTTTCTTTTCAATCGTTTGGATGCATTACTCACAAACATACAGGAGCTGTGTTATAAAACAAACACAGTATGTGGTAAAGAGGGGGGTGTTACCAAAAACCACAGAATGGTTGCCCACCACTTCCACATCTTAGAGCAATAGCACTAATTACCCCAGGATGCACCTTTTTGATTGAGAAAGGTGAGAAAGGATGTGAAGTAAAGGGCGCGCTAAAGTTTTCTGCTTGAAAAGTAACAGCGGCATGCAAGTTGTTCCCTGATGGAGGAGACGGGGGCAGTGAGGAGGCTCTGATGGTGCTGGGGGAAGCTCAACATCTGAGCTCTAAGTAGAAAATCTGATGGTGGGCTACAGTCTGAGGCAAGGCTCAGGTTTCTAAAACAAAGGTATCTAAGTATCCCTGTCTTGTGTTGTAACTGACTCTGACATGCTATGTGAGGCCACTCCAGTAACACCCCATGGGGGAGTCCGCTCCACACACATAATGTGTTAGGGTCTGTGGCAGAGTGAAGTACTGGGGAGGAGCCCACCGTGGGATGAGATGGAGCTGGAAGAGCAGTGACCGAAGGAAGCCAGACACACAATCAGCTCTGATGCTCTCTTGGAGGCAGGAGATGGGAGAATCCAAACTTACTGAGCATTGCTTGTATAATGAACAAAAAGGCTTTTTAAAGTTAACTTGGATACAACTACTCCAGACTGGCTATCTTTCCACATGTACAGGGGCAGAGGGAGGTCACCTGCAATGTCCCACTAGGGCCAAGGATGACACTTGCTGGACCCTCCCCAACCTTTACCCCAGGCCTCTCAAACTCAGAGCTGGTTCCGTAGGGAATTGCAGGGCAAACTCGAAGCATCCCACATCCTACCTGAGGCTTCCTTCCGGGTATGGGAGCCCTCTGTGGCCCAGCATTGGGTGTAAAAAACAGACTGACCCCTCCAGCAGGCTTCTTTGCCGGAGTTTCTAGCTGCTTCTCCAGGTTTTTAACCATTGACTGCACCAGTGTTCCTGGAAGGGGAAGAAGTGGCTGTGTCAGTGAGAGAAGCCTAGAAAAGGAGTGTTTCATCCTTGTGGGTTGTGTCTCGTGTCCACACTCCAGTGTTGATAGGGGGAATGAGCAAAAGGGCCAGGAGGAGGAAGGCTGAGCAATCACAAAGAGAGGCAAGGAGACAGAGAAGGCCAGGCCCACAGGTACCCAGTGGACAGAGGCTTGGCATATTCTGAAAATGTGACTGTGCAGACTTAATGACGTGGCTGGTGATGGAGGCTTTAGGAAGTTGTGCTTCCCTCTACTGAGAGGCTGAGCAGGACCTCTGCTCAGTGTGGGGAATGAACTGTATCATTAACATGCAGTTAGTTCCTCAACGTCTTCACACAGAGACAAGAAGAAATATCATAAAGATATGACATCATATCGCACGGGAGGACCACAGGCAAGAACGACTTTCTGTGAAGTCCGTGCGGGGAAGCCGGAGTTAAGCAGTGACAGAGACCATCAACAGATCCCTGGTGCCTGGCACATAAGGTGATGTATGAACCTCAGGAATGACCAAGAAGCAGGAAGCTAATACAGCCTTCTAGGATTCAAATTAAATCAAGGTCTGAGCAGACTTTGGGAGCTATAGCAGCCCTTGGCTCATCGATTCCTTCAAGAAATACTTGTTAAAGACCTACGATGTACCAAGCACTGTTTCATTCTCATTAATCCCCTTGTCTAAATACCTCATTTTACAAGCAAGGGAGCAGACCCCCCTGCACAAGGAAAAGTGGGTAACAAGTGGCAGAGCCACGACTTTCTCTGAAGACTCCAGCCAGTCCCAAGACCTTGCCACTCTATTGCCATCCAAATAAACAGTGACTCTAACACATTAACTTCAAAAACAGCATACAGAATCTCAGCTTCCCCATAACACCAGTGCGGCGGTCTTGGGCGTCATAATGTCCTCGAGGCTGTTTCAACTTCCGTCACTACGTGTGGCTCAGCCTTCCCTCATCAGTGCTGTGAGGAATAAATGAGGAACCTCATGTGGAGAGACCCACACAGAGCTGAGCACTTGGTAAGCACCCCGGAAATGCCAACACAGGGGGGCAGCCTTCTCTCTCATGTCTCCAGCTTCCAGAGATGCGGGAACTTCTGCTCTACTCACTGGGATGGACGAGGGTAGGAGAAACCCCCTCCTGGTTTCTTTCCCCACATACTACCTTCTCCTCCTCACAGAAGGAGCCAAGCAGAGGCGTGGGCCTGCAGCACTCCCCAGGGCCACGGTGCACCTGAAGGAGGCCTGCTGATCCAGAAGGCAGTGCTGCTGTTTCCCTCGGACCCTCCCCCGCCCCTGTGGCTGAGTTTGGAGCCTGGCTAGAGTGCACCCCGAGCATCTTCAGAGGCTATCATTTTCCCTACAGAGGCCTCCAGAGATTAAGAGACTTGCCCTTAGCTCCACGGAAGAAAGTGGTGAATACAAACCGAGGTTGTCTGTCTGCTCCAATCTTGGGCCCTCACCACTGCCTTTGCTACCTCCACAGCCTTGCCCCAGACAAGGGAAGAGGCAGGGTCTGAGCAGAGACGGGAGGTGAGCATTAACACAGCACTTGTGGGACCCAGGAAGAGAATAAAGGTGCAGAGCTAGAAGAAAAGGTCTGCAAAGTGCCACAAAGACACAACGCTCATCTCACACCTCAGTAACATCTCCAGAGAAGCAGAACCCCTGCCAGGGAAAGGCAAAGGTGGTGAAGGCTCCTCTCCCTTTCCTCCTGGCTTTTCTACTACAGGAACAAAGGTGTGTGGGAGTGGGTGGGGCGCGGCACCTAGAAGGAGCAAGATACCTTTGCTTTTTCTTGGAAGCCAGCATTCTGAGAGTTCTTCCAGGCAGACTGAGTGTGCCTGTGTGAGGTCCCGCACACTCAGGGTCTGCTTTGCAAACCCAGCCCTGCGCACAAGATCAGGATCTGGATTCAGGGATGCTGGAGGGGCCCCCACTTTGGCCTCAAGTGCTGGTTGTTCCTCTAATCCAGCCCTAACAGGAAGCCTGTGCCTTAGGCATTCATGGGCCCTGTCACCACAAATAGAGCAAGGCTTTTCTTATTATTATTATTGTACTTTAGACTCTGGGGTATCTGTGTAGATCATGCAAGATTCCTGCATAGGTACATTCATGGCAAGGTGGTTTGCTGCCTCCATCCCCCCATCACCTATATCTGACATTTCTCCCCATGTTATCCCTCCCCAACCTCCCTCCCCCTATCCCTCCCCCAGCCCCCCGCAACGGACCCCAGGTGTGATGCTCCCCTCTCTTTGATCACGCATGGCTGGCCACAGTGTTTGTTCTCTACTGGAAAGAACCTGGAGGAAGGGGGTGAGCGGTCTCCCTTCAACCTCCCACAGTTAACAATTTAATAACAAAACAAGGCGTAAAATAAAACCTTGCTCAAACTCTAGCTTTCTCCTGATATCTCTGCTATCCCAAAAAAAAATCTGAGGGGGAGGAGAACCATCCTCTCCAAACCAAATAGGGAAAGAGATGTCAAATCAGAAAGCCTAAAAGAAGCTGCAGGGTGTCGCTGGAGCCTCAAGAAATCTGGGTTACAGAAGAGCTACACCGGTGGCCCCAGCCCCACTCACCCGAGGATGCCAGCTCACCTGAGCCCTGGCCAGGGGGCTGGGCGTCTCCTCCGAGGTCTCTGTGTCAGACCAGTCCCAGTCAACCTCGGGCTGGGGCACCATCCTGGAAGGAACTTTTGGTGGCTGTAGAGACACAGGCTGTACACGGTCTCCCTCTGAGTCCTCTTCAGAACTGAATGGGGAGGTGCTGCCACAAGGAGAAGAAATGAGGGATGCATGGGCCAGAAAGAAAACTTCAAAAGCCAAACTTCGCCATGTTGCAAGCTGGTTTGGTTTGCTCAAGGCCAGCCCTGCTCCCTCCCTCAGGCACAGATGGCGGCCAGGACACCCCTGCAGTGCAGCAGCCAACCAGCTTCTCCCTTAGTAGAGCCCTGCCTGTCTGAGATCCAGCCCCTCTGGAGTGGGAACGGGCTTGGGATAGAGGATGGGTAAGGGGAGGGTGGGTTTGTCTTGGCTGGGAGCACAGGTTCTCAAGTCTCTTCTCCAGAGCTCAGACTGGACCCCACCTGAGGCACCTTCTATTCACATGTGTCTTCCCCTTTCCTATCTAGAGAAACCCAGAGGGAGCCCAGAACAGAGCTGCCTGAAGCCAGGAGCCACCACCGCAGGTAGGGTGAGAGGGGCAAAGTCTGGGGCTCACCTCATCCCAGGCCCCGAGGAAGGAGGGGTGCTGGAGGGTCCATGAACTCTGGGGCGTGGAGTGGGGGCGGACACCTGGGTCACGGTGGAGCCATGGCTGCCACGGCTCTGATGAGTTGGTGGGGCAGCTCTGCCGGCTTGGATGGCAAGGCCACCTGCAGGGTCCTGGTCTTTGGCCGGGCCTCTCTGGTGACCAGTGTGCTCTGCTGGCTTTTGACTGGAAACACAGAAAGGAATGACTTTTGCAGTACACCCATGCTGGGTCTCAAGCCAAAGAGGAGGAAGAAAGTGGCTCCAATACCCTGGAAATGGACAATCACTCCCTCTCAGTGTGCTGTGATAACCACAGCAGATTTCATGATTGCTGCCAAATTAGGTATACTGCTGCTGGCTAGATTCGAGGCTGGGACCACAGTTCCACACTTTCCTCAGAGACCAGGAGAGCAGCTGGGCACGGGTGCTCCAGGGTTGTACTGTCATTACAGAAGACCAGCAGGAGTCCGCAGGTCTGAAGAGGGGGCTCAGCAGTCCAGAGATGGACTTCACCAAGGCCGCTACCCTCTCTCCCACCCACGCTACATCCGCTCCAGTGCAGGCAGCCCTGCAGGAAGACCCTACTGCCACCAGAGGTCGCTGCAGGACTGCAGGAACTATCAAAGATCCGCTCAAACCTCCTCCTAAATGCAGCCTGGGGCAAGGCAGTACCAAGACAGGCAATTGGACACAGCCACTTTGTTTTCCGAATTGCATCAAGACCCATTGCCGGGAAGAGGGATCCCGGATCAGCAAGTTTATATGGAAAGAAGAGAGAGAGTGCATCACAGGGAGTCAGGCAAGTGTGGACTCAGTCATAATGTAAAATGAGTTTCTTACAGTAGTTCAAGGTCAACAAATGTTTGAATACAGTTGACCCTTGAACAATATGGGTTTGAACAGCACGGGTCCACTTATACGTGGATTTCCTTCCGACTCTGCCACCCCTGAGACAGCAGGAGCAACGCTTCCCACTTTGTCCTCCTCCTCCTCAGCCTACTCAACACAAAGGAAGTCAGGGTGAAGATAAAGACAAAGATGAAGTCCTTTATGATGATCCACTTCCCTTTAATGAATAGTAAACATATTTGCTTTTCCTTGTGATTTTTTTAATAACAAGTTTCTCTCTAGCTTACTTTACTGTAATAATATAGCATAGAATACATATAACATAAAAAATACGTGTTACTAGTCCATGTTATCAGTAAGACTGCTTGTCAGCAATAGGCTATGAGTAATTAAGTTTTGGGGCAGTCAAAAATTACATGCAAATTTTCAACTGCATGGGGGGTTGGTGCCCCTGACCCCTGCATCAGTCAAGGGCCAGCTGTGTACTGCTTTCAGATAATGTGTCTACTCAGAAGTGGAGCTGCCAGGAAAGAGTGAACTGAACAGAAGGGGAAGACAAAGACAAGCCTGCTGGGGGATAATAGCAATAGCTTCCCATCACTGTGCACCCAATACCAAGAAAAGCACTCTACATACAGCCACTTGGTCCCCGAGCATCTTCAGAGGCTATCATTTTCCCTACAGAGGCCTCCAGAGATTAAGAGACTTGCCCTCAGCTCCACGGAAGAAAGTGGTGAATACAAACCGAGGTTGCCTGTCTGCCCCAATCTTGGTCCCTCACCACTGCCTTTGCTACCTCCACAGCCTTGCCCCAGACAAGAGAAGAGGCAGGGTCTGAGCAGAGACGGGAGGTGAGCATTAACACAGCACTTGTGGGACCCAGGAAGAGAATAAAGGTGCAGAGCTGGAAGAAAAGGTCTACAAAGTGCCACAAAGACACAACACTCATCTCACACCTCAGTAACATCTCCAGAGAAGCAGAACCCCAGCCAGGGAAAGGCAAAGGCGGTGAAGTCTCCTCTCCCTTTCCTCCTGGCTTTTTTACTACAGGAACAAAGGTGTGTGGGAGTGGGTGGGGCGTGGCACCTAGAAGGAGCAAGATACCTTTGCTTTTTCTTGGAAGCCAGCATTCTGAGAGTTTTTCCATTCATCCTCCCCAGGTCCTCGTCCCCTCCCTCCTCTGAGCTCCCACCACCCCCGTGCTTGCCTCCATCACATCACCTGGTCCTGGCTGGTGTCCCAGGTGAGGGTGGCAGGCCCTGGCACAGAGTCAACCTCAGCAAGTACTGTCCTAAATGAATGAGTGGACTAATGAATGAATGAGCATTTGGCTGAATGAGCAAAAGGATGTACCTTTAAATTGGAGCATGAAAGCCAGATTAGCAACCAGCACAAATACCCATCTGTCTGAGATTTCTGTACAAGACTAAAAAACATCCTTTCCTTAGAGACTTTAAGACCAGAAGTTTAAACTAAATATTATCATTTCCCAGGTCATCAACACATTTTTTACCATATTCTCATGCCAAAATGACAGTGCTTTTAAACACAAAGTACCTGCTTTATACTTGTCCAGGTAATTTCCATGAGCTCACAGGATTGCTACGTTAGTGTTATTTTCTTCTAATTCACATGAGGAAAAATAAACTTAAGTTATAAAATGATTGGTCCCTGTAGCAATTAAAATCATCTCTCACATCCTCAGAGATGCAGGGGCCACACTCCGCAACATTTTTTTGCATGAAGAGCTCAGATCAGTTCTTTCTGGACACAGGAGATACAGAATTGGTGTCCTTCTGGCCACATGTGTCCCTGACTGAGGAAATGAAGTGAAAGGAGCAGGGCAGCACCCTGCATGAGCAGACCCAGCCCCACTGAAGCCCTCCCCAGAGCCTCCAATCACAGAAGCCCAGGCCCTCTGGGAACCCTCTATAAACAGGTGGCTCTCGAACCTGGGAACACAAATAACCTTGCTCTGTAAGAACAGACTCAAGGGAGTTTGTCCACAGAATTCAGTGTTCCACCAGAAACACAGGGCCTTCTCTTGTCATGACCCCCAGAGCATGGACAAACGGTAAAGTAGCAGCTATGACCTGGCCCAGGGAAGCAACTCTGAGCCCTGAGAATTCATCTGAGTACAGAACTGGCCCAGCCTCTCATGCCCTCCCATGGCCACAGCAGGGGATATCTGAGCTCTTCGGAAATTTACATTTGATTGATATTTGCCTTCACCTGCAGCTTCAATGCTCCCAGGCCTCTGCCTGCCTCCCCGGGCTGGCATGCCTGGTGTGTAGAGCCAGAAACTGAATAGGCTGCTCTCTGTAAAAGAGACACTCAACTGTAGTCACAGCAAGCCAAGTAGCACAGAATGAAGGTGCTAAGGGAGGCAGTATGTCTGCTTAGGGACAGTTCAGGCTCACAACACGGTCCAGGTCCGGCTCTCCTCCAACTTCCCTGAGTGACCCTGGGCAAGTGCCCCCACCCCCACCCCAGATCCTGTTTCCTCAACAGAGAACTTTGGGACTCAGTCATCTGTGAGGACTCTACCAGGTCAGCGCTTCAGAGAAGTGCCCCTAATGGGGGGACAGAGACTATACCCTCCTCATATGTAAAAAAGCCTTGGCAAGAATGGGACCCTTCCAAGTCACAGCCCTGAGCAAGCCCTCTCCCCAGTGTACCTGAAGGCTGCCCGTCTGGCTGGGACACCACAGCGCCATTCTCCTGTCTCTCCTTCGCTCTGCTGGTGACTTCCTTGACGAGCTTTCCCCTCAGGCTCAGAAATTCAGAAAAACTTCCGGGCCTTCTGCTCCCGCTGGACTCTCAGCAGGGATTCCAGGTGTCTAAGAGTCTGAACCGAGATTCCCTTTGCATCCTAGAGGAGACAGGAGTTCACCTTTACAGACAGAGGCCCTTCTCCTCCTTCCCCTAAGCCTCTCACACCTGCTGCTGCTGCTGCTGCTGCTGGCCTGGGAGTCTGTGAGCAGTGCCTGGTGCTTTTCTTGAATGAGGAGGGGGCGTGAAATGAGGATCAGAGCAGGGTAAGCAGTGGCTTCAAAGTTGCTGAAAGTGAAATGGTTAAGGGTGTGGAAGGCCCATCAAAATGTGCATAGCAGGATAATGCAAAGGACTGCGTCACAATTCTAACCACATCATAGCATGAGGGACTTAGCTGGAACATGCTTTTCTACCATCTGACTGAATCCTAGGATAAGAGACCATGGCCTGCTCATTTTTAAACCCCCAATTACTAGTATTATGTCAAACACACTGTCCGTGGCTAACAATGTTTAAAAAACTAAACTGCAATAAACACAATCCAGGTACCCTTTCAAGACCTATTGGAAGTTGCTCGAGCTTTGACATCTATCCAGAGCCCACAGGAGGGTCTAGGGAGGCATCGGAATCCAATATGAGGATTCATGCAAGGTTAGGAAGGAACGTCATAATCAAGTCTGAATATACAGCCAAAGTTAGTAGCTGAAAACAAAGTAGTGAGCATTCTTACTAAAATAATCCTAGTTGTCTGGTTTTTTTTCTAACTTACTCTACACAAATAGTATTTTCAATAATGCAGTCCTTGGCTACTTTAATAACAGGTGTGTTTTTATTTAATTGGTGCTTTTAACAACAACATACATGTTCTGGTTAAGCACAAGGGCATTCAAATACTAGTTGGAGAGAGAATCCACAGACCCTTTAAAGGAACTGGATCACTGCTGCAGGCTTCCTGAGATGGCGAAAACCTATCAGTCTGCTTGCTTTCCCAGTGGGGAGGCTCGTGGTCTGGGACAAGTTCTCAGCCCTGGTCACCGGCTGCCTGGCTATAGACTTGGTGCTGTTGGTGGGGCATGGTGCGAGTGAGATGGGACTTTGGGAGTGCAGACTGCGTGGAGGCAGGCTGAGGCCTGTCACTGCCGGCTCTCCCCCCACTTCCCTGGCAACCTGTATGACTCAGCAGAGGCAGCCAAATCCCCCTGGGAATATAACTCCATTGGACTGGGAACCACACCCTCATCCCCCCCACAGCAGCTGCAGTAAGCTTCACCCAAGGAGAGGCTGAACTCAGATGCATCTATCCCTGGCCCCCACCTTGTGGTCTTCCTCTACCTGCCCTGGTAGCTGAAGACAAAGGCCATAATCTCTTGGGAGCTCTATGGCCATGCCCACTGCTTGAGAAACCTGAACACTTAACCAGGTCTCCTTAGGGCAAGTTTGCATCCTCCCTATAGGATCACAGCTGACGCGATCTTGAAAGCACCACCTCCTAGCTGGAGGCCAATGAACACAAAACCAGTGCACTAAACAAACAAACAAACAAACACAAAACACAAAACAAGGATCCTCACAGAGTCCACTTCACTCCCCCTCCTACCTCCACCAGAGCAGGTGCTGGAATAGTATCCACGGCTGCAAGACCTGAAGACGGATCACACCACAGGACTCTGCAAACACTCCCCAGTACCAGCCTGTAACTCCACTGGGTGGCTAGACCCAGAAGATCAAAAACAATTGCCACCGTTCAGCTCTGAAGCCCCATTGCTAGGAGAAGGGGGAGAACACATCAGGGACACCCCGTGGGACAAAGAATCCGATCAGCAGCTCTTGAATCCCAGATCTTCCCCTCTGACATAGTCTACCCAAACGAGAAGGAACCAGGAAAACAATTCTGGTAATATGACAAAACAAGGTTTTTAACACCCCCAAAAATCATACCAGCTCACCAGCAATGGATCCAAACCAAGATGAATCTCTGAATTGCCAGAAAAAGAATTCAGAAGGTCAATTCTTAAGCTTTTCAAGCGGGCACCAAAGAAAGGTAAAGCCCACCTTAAAGAAATCAAACACAGGATACAGGATATGAAAGGAAAATTCTTCAATGAAATAGCATAAACAGAAAACAATCACAACTTCTGGAAATCAAAAACACACTTAGAGAAATGCAAAATACACTGGAAAGTCTCAGCAATAGAATTGAACAAGCAGGAGAAAGAACTTCAGAGCTCAAAGGCAAGGCTTTCAAATTAACCCAATCCATCAAAGACAAAAAAGAATTTTTAAAAAATGAACAAAGTCCCTCTCCAAGAAGTTTGGGACTATGCTAAATGTCCAAATCTAAGAATAATTGGTATTCCCAAGGAAGAAGAGACATCTAAAAGTTTGAAAACATCTTTGGTGGAATAATAGAGGAAAACTTCCCCAGCCTTGCTAGCGACCCAGACATCCAAATACAAGAAGCTCAAAGAACTCCAGGGAAATTCATTGCAAAAAGATCACCACCTAGGCACATAGTCAACAGGTTATCTAAAGTCAAGATGAAGGAAAGAATCATAAGAGCTGTGAGGCAGAAGCATCAGTTAACCTATAAAGAAAGACCTATCAGACTAACAGCAAATTTCTCAGCAGAAACCCTACAAGCTGGAAGGGATTGGGGTCTTATTATTTAGCCTCCTTACACAAAACAATTATCAGCCAAGAATTTTGTATCGAGTGAAACTAAGCGTCATAAATGAGGAAAGATACAGTCTTTTCCAGACAAACATATGCTGAGAGAATCTGCTACTCCCAAGCCAGCACTACAAGAATTCTAAAAGGGGTTCCAAATCTTGAAACAAGTCCTTGAAATATACCAAAATAGAACCTTCTTAAAGCATAAATCTCACAGGACCTATACAAGAATCACATATGAAAAAAAAAAAAGCAAGGTATTCCGGCAACATATAGCATAATGAATAGAACAGTACCTCACTTCTCAATACTAACATTGAATGTAAAGGGCCGAAATGCTCCGCTTAAAAAATACAGAATAGCAGAATGGATATGAATTCGTCTACCAAGTTTCTTCTGTCTTCAGGAGACTCACTTAAACTCACATTAGGACTCACATAACTTAAGGTAAAGGGGTAGGAAAAAATATTCCATGCAAACAGACACCAAAAGTGAGCAGGAATAGCTGTTCTTACATCAGACAAAACAAACTTTAAAGCAACAGCAGTTTAAAAAAACAAAGAGGGACATTATATAATGATAAAAGGACTAGTGCAACAGGAAAATATCACAATTCTAAATATATATATACCTAACACTGGAGCTCCCAAATTTATAATACAATTACTACTGACCCAAGAAATGAGATAGACAGAAACACAATAATAGTAGGGGATTTCAATACTGCACTGACAGCACTAGACAGGTCATGAAGACAGAAAATCAACAAAGAAACAATGGACTTAAACTATATCCTACAACAAACAGACTTAACAGATATTTACAGAACATTCTCCCCAACAACTGGTAGAATATACATTCTATTCATCAGTACATGGAGCATTCTCCAAGACAGACCAGATGATAGGCCACAAAACAAGTCTCAGTAAATTGAAGAAAACAGAAATTATATCAAGTATCTCTCAGACCATAGTGGAATAAAACTGGAAATCAACTCCAAAAGAAACCCTCAAAACCATGCAAATACATGGAAATTAAATACCCATTCCGGAATGATCATTGGGTCAACAATGAAATCAAGATGGAAATTTAAAAATTCTTTGAACTGAACAATATAGTGACACAACCTATCAAAACCGCTGGGATACAGCAAGAGCAGTACTAAGAGGAAAGTTCATAGCAGTAAATGCCTACATCAAAGAGAGAGCGCAAATAGACAATCTAGGTCACTCCTCATGGAACTGGAGAAACAAGAATAATCCAAACCCAAGGAGACAATGGATCAGGACAGGTGACTGAGGAGCAGGCCCAGAAGCACTGGGTAGGAGCACTGGAGGTCCTAAGGACTGCAGAATGTCCTTAAATGAGGAGGGAGTTTCCCAGAGTGGGGATGCTCAGCATCACTAATTACCAGGAAAATGCAAATCAAAACCACAATGTGATACCACCTCACTCCTACAAGAATGGCCATAAACAAAAAATCAAAAATTAATAGATGTTGGTGTGGATGTGGTGAAAAGGGAACACTTTTACACTGTTGGTGGGAATGTAAGCTAGTACAACCGCTACGGAAAACAGTGTGGAGATTCCTTAAAGAACTAAAAGTACATCCACCCTTTGATCCAGCAATCCCACTACTGGGTATCTATCCCAAGGAAAAAAAATCATTACACAAAAAAGATACTTGCTCATGCACGTTTATAACAGCACAATTTGGAACTGCAAAAATATGGAACCAGCCCAAATGCCCATCAATCAACGAGTGGATAAAGAAAATGTGGTATATCTACATGTCATGGAATACTACTCAGCCATAAAAAGGAATGAAATAATAGCATTTGCAGCAACCTGGATGGAACTGGAGACTATGATCCTAAGTGAAGTAACTTAGGAATGAAAAACCAAACTCGTATGGTCTCACACATATGTGGGAGCTAAGCTATGAGGATGCAAAGACATAAGAATGATACATTGGACTTTGCGGATTTGGGGGAAAGAGTAGGGGGTGGCAAGGGATAAAAAAACTACACACTGGGTACAGTGTATACTGCTCAGGTGATGGGTGCACCAAAATCTCAGAAATCACCACTAAAGAACTATTCATGTAATCAAACACTACCTGTTCCCCAAAAAAACACTGAAATTTAAAAAATTTGTTAATCTGAAAATGAAATATACATACACACATGTATATACATACATATATGTGATTTCTAAAAAACTATAGGAAAATATGTTATTATTTCTCAAAAAAAAATAATAATTGGTGTCAGGCACAGCTTTCAGTGATGCCCACACACAGCCACCTGCTGAGTGGACACGCCATGTGTACCACAGATGATGGGCCTGGAGATGGATATTTACCCAAGGCGGGGACCTGTCCACAGGCCAGATTGTGCCAATTAAATTCCCTCTAGCAACAAATTTAGAGACTCAAAAGGAAGTAACCAGTGAGTGGAGAACACTGAGCAGTCAGGACTCAGGGTAGCATCACCAGCCAAATAGGGCCAGTCCTGAGAAGCTGCTGGAGAAACAGAGGAAAGACACTACATTCTAGCTGTGAAAGGAGAAAGGTGGGCGGATGCCAAAGGAGTCCAGGCTGGCGCAAGTGAGATGAATGAGTTCACAATGCAAAGAACAATCGACCATTTGTCTGAGAACACCTCGTGTCTAAATCGTAGGTATCAGCCCTTAAAACAGTGGCCCTGAAACTCACCTTCCTTATCCCCATGCTCTCCAGCTTCTCTTCCAGGGTGTCCTCCAGGATTGGTCTGAATTGCTTCAGCAAGGTGGGGTTACACCTCAGAGCTGCCAGCACCTTTTGCTGTTCATCCTGGGAGTCCTCCAGCTCTGTAGCACAAGATAATCACCCAGATCAGCCTGGGCACCTGAGCTCTCCATTCCCACAGCCCCACCCCACCTGCTGAGCCCTCACTCTGCCAACGATCCTGGTCTCTGGCCTGTGATCCTAAGGCCACTGACCCCTCTTGAGTGTCCATCCTTGGGTCAGAAGCTGGGGTATTTCTGCTCCTGGGTACCACTGCCTTGGGCCCTCCACACACCTTCAGCATTCTCATCCCCTGCCAGTCTGGGTCTCTAAAACCTGGGCTCAGTCAGTTCTGCCACAGGTTAACTCAGGACTTGGGGCTTGCACTTGAGCCCTGAAAGCTTCCCCTGCGCTCCCTTCTGATCTCAGATTCCAGGCCCCTCTGCAATGGGTTCCAGCCTAATCCTAGTTCTATCTGATGCCCTCATCTCATTTCCATGCCAGGCTCAATTCTGGTCCAGGTGATAAATTTGTGGACCAAACAGACAGATCACTGCTCCCTCAAATTTACTGTCTAGATTGGGAATTCTCCCTCCAACTTCAGCATATATCAGAATCACCTGCGCATGGGTTAAAAATTAATAGTCCCTCACCTCGCCCTCCAAAGAGTATGATTCCATAAGTCTGGCGAAGGGCCCTAGAATCTGCATTTTAACATGATGAGATGATTCTGATGGAGGTGAGCCACAGACCATACTTTAAGAAATACTGATCTGAGGCTAGCAAAATAAGCAATTACAATTAAATGTGGTAAGTGCTACAAAGGAGCAGTCAAAGTGAGTCAAGGAAGGCCTCCCAGAGTGTTCTTCAAGTTCCATGTGGGGGCCTCTGTGGTAAGAGCTGGACCAAGCCCTTTGACTCACTCATTAGACATTAACTGAACAAGTAGCATGAGTGTAATAAGGCTGGGGCTGGATGCTAAGGACACAGAAGCCCATCTCTCATCCCTCAACGACCTCCCTCACAATCAAGGGTGGTGAATCTCACCACTGGCTGCCATGTTGAAATCACCCCAGGCTGATGCCATCAGAATCTCTCAAGGTGGACCCCAACAGTTGATATTTATGTTTTAAATTCTCTAGATATTCTAATCAACAGCGAAGCCTGAGAAACAATGATCTGGGACAATGCTGCTTAACTGTGAGCCAAAGCATCAGCATCATCTGGTAACTTGTGAGATGCAGATTCTCAGCTCCCACTCTAAACCTACTGAATCAAAAATTCTACAGGTGGGGCCCAGCAATCTGGGTTATAATAATCCCTCCCCTACCACCCATTCACCCCACACCCTTCATTGAGTGTGATTCTGCTCAATAAAGTTTGCACCTGGACATGAGTCTCAGCCTTGTCTACACATTGGAATCACCTGGGAAGCTTTAAATGCTGCTGATGCCGGGAACCCGCCCACTCCATGTTCTGCTTTAGGTAATGTGGGGGTGTGAAGTCGTCCTCCAGACGGTTCAAGCTTTATTGATTCTTAATGTTTAGCCAGTTGTAGACAGCCACTGGTCTCACAGTGGTTCTCAAACTTGAGCAAGAATCAGAATGCCCTGGAAAGTGTGTGAAAACAGACTGCTGGGTCCTGCCCCCAGAGTTTCTGCTTCAGTTTGTCTGGGCTGGGGTCTGAGAATTACAACTTTGCATTTCTAACAAATTCCCAAGTGATGCTGTTGCCTGCCGGTCTGGGATGGGAAGAGGTAGACAAACACGCACAGTATGAAAAGCAAGTAAAACCTCCACTGTAACAACAGGTACACAGCCGTGGGATTCCCCTGACTCATCAGTCTCAGCCTCCTCCTCTCTAGTACCCTGCATCCACTGTTTGAAGATGTGATTCATCCTACCTGAGGACCTTGTGCTACTCAACAGATACCTTCCTCAAAAGTGATATACAATTCTAATTTTTACAACTATATCCCAAGGTTAAATGCCCTGGGAGGGGTAGAGGGAGGTAGTAGGGGACCAGCTGGTTAAATAAATTTTAGTTCATCTATCTAATGGAAGGCTGCAAAGCCCTGAAAAAATAATGAAGCAGTTCTCTATAAAGGGATATGAAACCATTTCCCAAATAAGTTGTTAACAATATAACTGCAGAACAATGTGTACAGTGTGTTCCCATTTGGGAAAAAGGAGAAGAATGGGTTCACACATGTGCTTACATTTTCACATATTCCCATGTAGAATTGAAGGATACATGAGAAACCATTAACAATGAAACTTCTGGAGAGGAAACTGGATAGCTGGGCAGAAGGGAGGCCTATTTCTTACTGCACACCCTTTATACCATTCCTTTTGTTTTCCAAAGTGCATAGATTACCATCTTGAAAATAAAGAAAAACTTTACATTAAAAAATAAAATATCCCATGATGAGCTCTTTGATGGCACAATTAAAATTTGTCTGGGTGTGTCTGTTGGGAATGAAATTGTCATATCATTGCCTTGCTCAAACAGACAGGCCCTGGTCAGTAGCTTTTCCAGTCACCACTCATCTGTCCCTCCTCTCCCTGACAATCCTAAAAACTCCTTGCAATCAGGGAGCATCTCTATTTTTTTCACTTTTCTTCTGCATCCCTTGGCTGCATCTGGTTGAGAGGTCTGCGAATCAGAGTCAGTCACCGAATAGGGTGAATAAAAACAGCAGGTACTCAGTGCTCTGAAAAGGAAGCCAAGGTGGATTCCTACAGATTAGTTATGCCCTGTGGGACCGGTCTGCAGGAAACTTACAACACAGAAGAAAACAGCAAAGGCCATTTTAAGCCAACTCAGCAAGTTCTCTTCCACTGCTCTGCATAGGCACAAGTGAGAGTCAGTGGGGTGGGCTGTGAATCAGAAGTCACTCCAAATCCTCACTGAGCTACCTGCTAGCTTTGTGGCTTTGGACAAGCTAATGACCCTCTCTGGGCCTGGGCTTCCCCATCACTAAACCAGCAGATTGTATGTTAGTACCTGTATGTCACCTACCTGGCACACAGAAGGTGTTAAGTATTATTTCAGGCTGGCCGTGGTGGCTCATGCCTGTAATCCCAGCACTTTGGGAGGCTGAGGCAAGCGGGATTGCCTGAGGACAAGAGTTCAAGACCAGCCTGGCCAACATGGTAAAACCCCATCTCTACTAAAAATACAAAAATTAGCCAGGCATGGTGGCGGGTGCCTGTAATCTCAGCTACTTGAGAGGCTGAGGCAGAAGAATCACTTGAACCAGAGAAGCAGGGGTTGCAGTGAGCCAAGATCATGCCATTGCACTCCACCCTGGGCAACAAGAGCAAAACTCTGTATCAAAATATACATATATATACATATATAATTTCATGTCCTTAGTTCCCTCCACTCCAGCTTCAGGTGTCCAGATACAGTTAAGTAGAGACAAACTAAACAAGGAGGAGGGCAGCAAATCTGTTTCCACACTGGATACCCAAGAAAGAAAGTCAGTCCCCACCTTCCTCCGGAGAGTCCTCCTCTGTGTCCACAGCCTTTGGCACCTCGTGGATCCCTGAAGAGAGAAGGAACGTTTAGTGGCACCAGTGCCCTGGACCCCACCCCTGACTAGGAGAAAAGTACAGGACTCCAGCTGGCTATAAGCCAGAAGAGAAAACCCTCCTGTCAGCTCGTCTTGACTGGGCAGAGGCAGGATGGAACAGACATGGAGGGCAGAAGATCAGAGTCCACACACCAGCTCTGCCCCCTCGCTATCTGTGCAAGAGACAGCAAGTCCTTGAACTCCTCTCAGCCTCAGTTTCCCCACCTAGAAAACGAGGATAATAATATCCGCCCCACATTCAATAGTAAGCCAATGTAATGAGATGATGAATCTGAAGTGGCCGGGGAAGGGTGTGGCACACGGCTGTTATTAATGGCTCTGTTCTGCCTCCATCCCTCAGGAAGTTCAGGGCCACAGGGGTCGGGCCTCTCTGAACTGGCTGCATGGCTGGGAAGACAAGGGATAGGAGAAAATGTGAGTTTGCAAAAAGGTAGAAGTGTAGCTAAAGGCATAGGACAGGGGAGCTGGGGGTGGCGGATCAAGGGCCAAGCTTCACAAGGGGCTGTCCAAGATCCTCTAAACAGGAGCAGTCCCCTGTGGGTTGCCGTTTAACTTTAGATGCCAGCACCTACACCCCATTACACACAGACACACGCATCCCCCACACCACAGTACCCAAGAGGAGGCCATATATCCAAACAGGACACATTCACATAAGTTTGAGGTCAATTTGCTGAACACTGGGAACAAGGTAAAGGTTGCCGGCAACTCTGAATCCTAATTTTCCTCATTCACTGCAGGCATGGTGCATTAGAAAAGCCTGCTTGTGAAACCCCACTCCACCCATAATCACCCTCCTCCCCCACTGCCTCCATCCCTCTACAGACAGGAGCAAGCCAGGCAAGAAGCCCTGCCAGCTGCATGGAAAGCCTTCAGCACAAATGCTACCTGCAGCCTGTGTGTCCCAGAAGCCTGACACTACATGTCCACAGGCTGCTGCTGTCACCAATCCTTACCCGTGAATTGATTGGGAGAGGGAAAAGGAGGGAGAAAAGCCAGAGACAACAGCCAAGACTGCTATAAACCGCCCTGTGTAGACTTACCCTCCACCTTCCTGAGGGACAAGGTCTGGATCTGCAAAGAGGTGGAATAGAGCGGGTTACAACCAGTAGAGAACGTTGTGAGAACTCTGCTTGGAGCAGTGTGTCTGCCTAGCACGGTGAGGAAGGAATGGCTACTGATTCCATGCCTCCCACTGGGAGCTGGAAGAAGCTCAGATACACCATCCCAGCCCCCTGACACATCTCTGGGGTCCATGTGAGAAAGATAATGGCAGCATGCTCCATTTTCCAAGGTGGGGAGGCAAGAATGTCCCCTCTTCAAAGAATTATAGCTCGAGGGCAGTAGTCCCATAGGAACAGAGTGGGACATGTACACAGTCGTTCCTACTGGTATAATTCATGGAAAACAGCCAGGGCAAGGGAGAGGCTCCTCTCCCACAGTGTGAGCCTCTGAACAGAGAACCCCTGGGAGGAAGGAGTCAGACATGACCCCTGACAGGAGGCCAGATGTAGACACGCACTGAACTGTCTACTCAACCACCCTGCTCCAAGAAGTTCCTCTTCCTTCCTCCATCAGGCTGCAGGCAGGATAGCCACAGGTGAACAGTGAGACTTCACAGCCATAACCAACATCCAGGTTTGGGCAGAGTGCTCTGGACTGACAATGAATGAAGTCAAGAGCTGCTGGCAGCCAACTGTTTACAGTTTTCTTGGTTTGTATATTTGTTTGTTTCACCACATGAAACAGATAAGAAGCAGAAGCTGATCTTCAGGGTAAAAGAAAAAAAGTAAAGCAGTTATAGAGAAAGGAACAGAGACACACAGAAGAGGAAAACTGATGACCACATTCATGTCTCTGGTTTCTGTTTATTCCCAGACTCAGCTGCTCCCCTGGCGTGAGCTCTGTGAGATGCTCCATCTACCCTTACGGCAAACTCCCTCTTCTGCTTAAGCTTGGGTTGCTTTTATTACCTGCGGTGGCACATAGTGACATACAACTCATCCAATGTCCATTCTCCACTGTTGCCTCCTTTGCCTACCTCTACTCCCGACTGCAAAACTAAGTATTTACTTTCCCAGCCTTCTTTGCAGCTGTCGTTGCCCATGTGACACAGCTTTGCCCAGTAATACAGATAAAGAGAAGTCTTGGGAAGGGGCCTTTTCATCAACTTCTTCTACCAAATGAGGTTGTAGGACCGGGACTACAGTAGTCTGCTTGCAACTATGAAAGTGAAGCAGGAAACAAAAGTCATCACACTGAAGACAGTTAAAAACAAAAACCCACAGGCTGTGTTCACAACGGTATACTTCTGCTGCTAACCAAGGCCAGCAACTGTCACCTCTCTTGCTGTTACAATAAAAATAAGTCCCTATTAGCCTATTCTGTTATCTTTAGCCAATAGGTTCCTAAGTGAATCATTTGCAAACAAGAGTTCTGAGTAGCATACAGGACATGCAGCCAGCAGGGAACATGGTGGAAACTCTGCTGAGGTTTCCTCCTTAGGAAACCTCCAGACTAGAGCTCAGTGCAGAGCTGAGTGTTTGAGGCAGCGGGGTAACAGTGAAAAGTAGCAAGTGAGTGGGGTAGATATGCTGACTGGGTGGAATGTGGCTGGGAGTATAGAGAGCACAAATAGCAAGGGGTGCAGGAACAAGAGGCAGGGACTAGACAGTAACAGTGGGTGCTCAGCCCAGCATAGCTGTGTGGAGCCTAGTCCCTGAGGTGGATGGCAGCAGAGGAAGACACAGATTTTCCACAGACCTGGGGCTCGGGAGCGAGAGCTAAGCCTGGACAGGGCAGAGAATTGTCAGCAAGAGGTAGAGTCACAGGGACCAGCTTGACGAGAAAGGTGCTAAGTGAGTGCCTTTTCATCACACTGCTTTATCTCTAACCTTATCAGAGGCTGTTCATTTATGAAAAAGGTACTGGCTAAGGAATTATGCCTGAGAACACTGTGTAAAGAACACAAGCTTTGTGTTCTTCCTGCCTGGCTAGGGTTGAATCTCATCACAGAGTGCCCCATGAGGACTTGAGCGAGGGACTTGCTTTCTCCAGCGTACTTCATCATCTGTCAAATGAAGATGGGGGAGAAGGGGATGCCTACCTTTAAGTATAATAGTGAGGCTTAAATGAGGTTCCAAGCAAACCATAAGTGAGACGCTGAGCATTTTATATGGTCTCTGCTGTTAGAGTGGCCCCTTCTGCCAGCAGCCCCTAAGGAGGTGGGCACATCTTCAGCCTGGAAGGAGGCAGTTACAGCCTTATCATTTTGTGCCCTTCATGCCAGAGGACTCTTCTCTCTCCTTAAGAAGCCTGAGTAGTAAGACTAGCACTGTTGAGCCCAGAAGAATCCAAGGAGATCCTCACAGGAGAGAGGCCCAAGGACACCAAGGCCTGGCTGAAAGGTGGAAAGACCTACCATCTCCTCCTGGGAGGCAATGATCCTAGCTTGTTCCTGCAGCTGGGCACGGAGGGCGCTGATCTGGCGCTGGGCCTGGGCAGCTGCCTTCTTCTGATCCTGAGACAGGGAGGCCTGGAGCCTCTGGTTCTCCTCCTGTAGCTGGCGGGCATGGGATGGCCGGTCAGTCAAATGTCTGCAGGGACATCTGAGTGCCCTGTGTCTGCAGGGCCAGCACCTGTAGGCATGTGCTGGGCAAGGGTTTCACTTGAAGCACCGTAAAGAATTTTGAGACCTGGACCGGCTTTCTAACAAGACTACCTTCCAGTCTGGGGACATTTTTGTGCTGTGCCTGAGAAGAAGTAAGAATAGAATGCATGCCTTTAAGACCAGGAGAGAAAGGGCTGTCTGTCAGACGTAGCCACCCACTGAGGAACAGTCAGGTAAATTAAGACCATTCGAAAATCATCAAATGGATGCTTTTAGGTGAAAACAAGAGGTGAAGAAAACGAGTTAACATGATACTTCTGATGTAAGAGCAGAGATAAAGTGAAAATATTTATTAATATTTGCATAAAGAAACTTTAGAAGAACACAAAAGAAAGCCATAAAAGTCACCTGAGCAGTGGGTGTTGGGGACAGGTGGGAGTGAGACTCTACTCAGTATATCTTAATCTATTTCTCCTGTTTTGGGAACCAATGTGAATGTATTTCCCATTTGAAAATGCTTCAGATAAAATAAAACCATCACATGTGAGTGACCGTGTGTTCCTACACCAGAGTGAGGAGTGTCTACCACGGGCCAGACTGATCTGAGCCTTTTCATCTTCTGAGCTCTTCGCAGGCAGAATTCTGGGGCTTTAATGAACCAGCTTCCTCCTCAACTTGCCTCCTGCTCAGGGCATTTTTACAGAGGCTGTTTGCTCTGCCCTGGGGCCCACTGCTCCCTGTTCACCATTCTTAGTATCTGAGTCCCTCCCTTTGGACTCCCACTGAACTATCGCTGAGGCCCACAGCCACCCGGTTCTCTCCAAGGGTGGGAAAGTTTCAAAGAAGAGCCAAAACATGAAACCACCAGGTGATTCATCTGGGGTTTATGGCACAACCCTCCCTGGAGGGCCTAAAGGGGTCACTGCAAAGAAGACCACAGAACAAAGGATATGTTCAGTTCAGAGAAGAAGGCCTGGAGGCCCCTGCTCCTGACCAGGGAAGCTGCTGGATGGGCAGCTAACCTCTTCTGTATCCTGATGGGAATGGTAGCCAGGAGCGATATCTGCAGCAAAGTATCTGCCGTACGGTTCCAGGTGAGATAGAGGAGATGGTGGGTGAGTGGGGGGGTGGAGAATACTGAATTCTGAGAGGTCACAGGAAACCAAACTCCCTGAGATCACTCGACAAGAACTACCTCTCTCTTCTCAGCCACATGCTCTTCATGCAGTTCCTTCATTTTTCTCTTCCACTCAGTTTTCTGAAAAACATTAAAGGCTTATCAGTTGGGCCCTTACAGGTATTAAAACATGTTACAAAGCTATAGGAAGTTAAAAGTACTGGCTCATGGGTAGGCAGACAGAGTAATGAAACAGAATAGAAAATCCAGACTAAAGATGGAAATAAATGGAAACTAAGGAGAGGGAGATGGATTATTGACTATGGTGTTGGAACAAATGGCTAGCTGCCTGGAAAAAAATAGGAAGCTGGATCCTTATTTTACATCTTAAACCAAAATAAATTCTAGGTGGGTCAAAGATTTAACACAAAAAATAAGGCCATAAAAGTACTAAAAGAAAACACAAGAATGTTGTCTTTTTAAATCTCAGAGTGAGGAAAGCCATGAAGAAAGGTTAATAATTGGATAATTTTGACTACATAAACATAATTCATTGTTGTATGGCCAAACCAGAATCAACAAAATTGAAAGACCAACAGAATACTGGGGAAAATAACAACTAGAACAACAAAGGACTGAGTTAATTTCCATACATTATACAAACTCACAAATTTGCCAATAATAGCAAAACAGGGAAAGAATGTGAACAGAGTTCTTGGGAAAAGAATGGCTTCTTTATAACGTGAAACCTGTAAAACATCAATCAGCAGTTCTGCTGATTGTTAGCTAGACTTTATGGGGTTTGTTTTTCAAGAATCTTGGCAGAAAGAGAAGCACAACATGATTTAACAACTGTACCAATTCCCCTTCTTTGCCATGGAATTATCAGTGCTACAGACCATTTTATAACCAAACTGCAGTAAAATTCATCCAGGGGCGGCCAGAGCCACTTCCTACCCACCTGTGAGAGCAGACTGTGTGTGCACAAGTCCTCCAGGCTCCATTCGGTGACCTCACACATAGCATGAAATTGGCCATGGTGGAAATATTTACACTATGGAAATTGGCAAATGCTACAAATTAAAGCTTTTTCGTTCCAGAGAGCTGGCTGCTATCATCACAACACTGAATGCATCCCAAATATCTTCCAACCCAAGAGACTGTCACACTTTCTAAGAGTTGTTTTCAACTGAGTTAGAATCAGAATGGGGTAAAGGTGTCAAACAAGAGACAGAGCTGTATGTATTTTTCAAAAGATCTTAGGCAAATCTGATATTGCACACATACCACCAGCCTCACCTGAGAACCCTATTCTATGCTTTCATGTATTGGCAGAAGGTCTAAAAATACAGAACTTTGATGTCCTTCAACTTCTCTACATTCATAGAACAAAAATGAAAGAATATATTGGAAGAGAAGATAGCTCTTGGCTTTCTGCGGGAAGAAGGGCATGGAGCATCAGGTCACCTGAATTTCTGTCTTCTCTCTCAGGGCCTGGAGCTCCCGTGCCTGACGGAGCCACTCCTCAGACTCCTCATTTCGCAGTGATCCCAGGTTGGATTCCATCACACTGTGGGACTGCAGCGCCCGCAGTTTCTGAAAAGGCCAGGGCATAGTTTTATTCAGATGAAGATCTAATCATGTTGTCTTTAATATATGAAACAGTGTCAGAGGTGCACGCCTTACGCAACTCATCCTCCCAATTCATTCTCACTAGATACTTACACACCAACAAATACTCATACGAATCAGCCCCTTTCATGAAGGCTCTCCTGGAGGATCAGCCCTTGCACAGAAAAAGCAAGTTCCATGGAAGAACAAATTAAAGAGTGTAGTTTCCATTTCACTTAAATTCTGGTATACTCAAAATCCCAAGATCTCCTGACTGCTGCCCCATTTCTTCCTCAGTCTGGAATAAACTGATGAGAATCAGACTCCTATAGCCTATTGGAGGGTCTTGGGAACCCCAGGCCACTCCCTGAGGACTCCTGCCTCTCTCCCTACAAAGCATCCTGGCTGTCTCCAGAAAGGGCTTTGCACAACTTGGAGTAGAGTCATCAGTACCTGTTGATTCCTGGGCTAGCAGTGTGTGTGACCTGAAGGAAAAGGCACAGAAAACTGGATCAAAGAGAGGATGCCTTTCCACCCACCTATGATTATTTCTTCAAAATATATGACTGTTGAAGTAACAAAAGCAACATATTTCCATCTGTATGACTGTATAAAACTCATAAGCCCTGCCGGGCATGGTGGCTCATGCCTGTAATCCCAGCACTTTGGGAGGCTGAGGCAGGCAGATCACCTGAGGTCAGGAGATTGAGACCAGCCTGGCCAATATGGTAAAACCCGTCTCTATTGAAAATACAAAAAACTAGTCGGGCGTGGTAGCATGCGCCTGTAGTCCCAGTTACTCCAGAGGCTGAGGCAGGAAAATCACTTGAACCCACCTGGGAGGTGGAGGTTGCAGTGAACCAAGATCATGCCACTACACTCCAGCCTAGGTGAAAGAGCAAGACTCCATCTCAACAACAACAACAAAGAAAAAAAAAACACTCATAAGCCCTATTAAGGCTTTAAAGAATGATACCTAAGTTTAACTTGGTATCATTCTTGCTAACATTTCTTAACTATTGCTAAGCAATACTAGTTCCAAATGTTAACCATTTCTAAACTCCTTGAAGTTTGATCAGATGTATGCACAATTCCCAGGTTCTGATGCAGCTTATGACACACCACAGAGCTGACTTTCTTGGCATTACAAACCCTCATGGCATTTTCATTTAGCTAGACACTCCTTTGGCATCTCAATTTACCCCAGGTCTAATCTAAAGTTCTCTCTTTAGTCAGGTAACTTAGCCAAAGTAAGCGCTCATACTTCTGTATCAGGGAAAAAGTTTTGAGGAAAAAAATATTTTCAAAATATATATAGTTTTCAGGGGTGGGGGGAAGCAAAAGAAAAAAAAATATATATATATACAAATATACATATATATATAGTTTTCATTGGTCTTCCTAACATCAGGAAATAGCTTTAAAAAAAACTTTTAAAAAGAAAGTAATAGGGGTCTGTTGGTGGGGGGGAATAGGAGAGGAACAGTGGGGGGGTAGAGAGGTTGGGGAGGGATAACATGGGGAGAAATGCCAGATATAGGTAATGGGGGGGATGGAGGCAGCAAACCACATTGCCATGTATGTACCTATGCAACAATCCTGCATGTTCTGCACATGTACCCCAGAACCTAAAATGCAATAAAATATATATATATATATATATATATATATATATACACATGAAAGTAATAAACTAGTGATACACCTATTTTGAGAATGGTATGGTTGATTGCTAAGATTAAAAGTTAGTGTATATAAAGTATACTGCATAGGAGCTGGAAAATAGTAAACACAGTCCATAAATGTTAGGTATTATGTGTGACCTCTGAAGACTCCAACAGAGCATCTGGCATGTAACCAGGATTCAGGGAACATTTGTTGGAAGAAAAATGCATTCATTTAAATTTTGCCCCATTTCTTGTCCAGTGATGAAAGCCCTTTGCAAAAATAAGGATAATACCTAGAGATATTGCTATATACCAGATATACTACTGATATATTACTATATGCCGGATTATGTTACATACTGTTTATGCACTAATTTAACCCTTTTGGCAGCCTATCTTACAGAAATAAAACTGAGGCATGAGGAGGTTAACTAATTCATTCAAGGTCTCACAATCAGTATGTGACAGGGCAGTGATTCAATCCCAGGCCTCTGATATCTGGGTCTCTAATATCAGGCCTCTGATAACTGGCCTCGCAGTATTTTAGCTTCCAATAGCAGTGAAATAAAACTAGTACAAACAAAGAAATAAATTTTGAGAATAAGCAGATTTCCAACAAAGGAACTTTGAAAAGCCTTTTATATTGGGTACCTCTTCTAGTGATGAGTTCTGGTTGGCGACATTTTTAAATTCATCCCAAAATATTTTTTTTAGTTTGTCTATTTCCCCATAAAGTTTGGTCCACTCTTGTTGTTTCCATTCATCAAATTCTTTCTTAGCTTCTATTTCTCTCTGATGAATGATCTCTGCTTCCTACAAAGAAGAGCAAGAACAATAAGATGATTAATTCCACATTACATCAAATATTTACTAAGAACCTGCTCAGGCCTCCTTGTCTATGCAAGTCACTATTGAGACCCAAAGAACATTCATCCCATAGTTCCCGTAGTTTGGAGCTGGGAGGACCAGTCTAAGCCAGTCTTACCTGAACTGTAAAATCCATTGAGGATAGGGACTTGTTCCTTTTCTCTATGCAGGCATACCTCTGAGATATTACAGGTTCAGTTCCAGATCACCACAATAAAGTGAGCATCATAATAAAGCAAGTATGGAATAAAGCAAGTATCACAATAAAGCAAGAATGTCATATAAATATTTTTGTTCCCCAGTGTATATAAAAGTTATGTTTACACTAGACTGTAACCTATTAAGTGTTCCATAGGTCTATGTATAAAAACAATGTACATAACTTAATTTAAAACTACTTTATTGCTTAAAAACAAAGAAATAGCTAGGACCCGATTAAAGAGCCTTTGAACAGCAAAAGGAACGGTCAGCAGAGTAAACAGACAACCCACAGAGTGGGAGAGAATCTTCACAATCTATACATCTGACAAAGGACTAATATCCAGAAGCAAAAACGAACTCAAACAAATCCGTAAGAAAAAAACAAACAATCCCATCAAAAAGCGGGCTAAGGACATAAACAGACAATTCTCAGAAGGGATATACAAACGGCCAAAAAATATATGAAAAACTGCTCAAGATCACTAATGATCAGGGAAATGCAAATCAAAACTACAATGTGATATCACCTTACACCTGCAAGAACGGCCATAGTCAAAAAATCAAAACACAGTAGATGTTAGTGTGAATGTGGTGATCAGGGAACACTTCTACACTGTTGGTGGGAATGTAAACTAGTACAGCCACTATGGAAACCAGTGTGGAGATTCCTTAAAGAATTAAAACTAGAACTAGTATTTGATCCAGCAATCCCACTACTGGGTATCTACCCAGAGGAAAAGAAGTCATTACTGGAAAAGATACTTGCACACACGTCTATAGCAGCACAATTCACAAGTGCAAAATCGTGGAACCAATCCAAATGCCCACCAGTTGATGAGTAGGTAAAGAAACTGTGGTGTATATATACAGATATATAGATAGACAGATAGATACACACACACAATGGAATACTACTTAGCCATAAAAAGAAATAAATTAACAACATTTGACATTTTCAGTGATCTGGATGAGATTAGAGACTATTATTTTAAGTGAAGTAACTCGGGAATGGAAAAGCAAACATCGTATGTTCTCACTGATATGTGGGAGCTAAGCTATGAGGACACAAAGGCATAAGAATGATACCATGGACTTTGGGGACTTGAGGGGAAGAGTGGGAGGGGTGTGAGGGGTAAAAGATAACAAATACGGTGCAGTGTATACTGTTCAGTGATGGGTGCACCACAATCTCACAAGTCAGCACTAAAGAACTTACTCATGTGACCAAATACCACCTGTACCCCAATAACTTATAGAAAATAAAAAATAATAATGACAATACAATTTTTTAAAAATACTTTATCGCTAAAAAATGCCAACAATCGTCTGATCCTTTAGTGAGTCATAATCTTTTTGCTGGTGCTGGGTCTTGCCTTGATGTTGATGTCTGCTGACTGATCAGGGCTGGGGTGCTGTGGCAATTTCTTAAGACAACAACAGGCCAGGCATGGTGGCTCATGCCTGTAATCCCAACACTTTAAGAGGCAGAGGCGGGTGGATTACTTAAAGTCAGGAGTTCGACACCAGCATGGCCAACATGGCAAAACCGCCATCTCTACTAAAACTACAAAAAATTAGTCAGGTATACTGGCACGTGCCTGTAATTCCAGTTACTAGGGAGGGTGAAGCAAGAGAATCACTTGAACCCAGGAGGCGAAGGTTGCAGTGAGCTGAGATCATGCCACTGCACTCCAGCCTGGATGACAGAGCAAGACTCTGTCAAAAAAAAAAAAAAAAAAAAGACACCAGTGAAGTTTGCCACATCAATTGGTTCCTCCTTTCATGAAAGATCTCTCCATAGCATGAGATGCTGTTTGGTAGCATTTGACACACAGTAGAATTTCTTTCAAAATCAGAGTCAATTCTCTTAAACTTTCCTGCTGCTTTCTCAACTAAGTTTGTGTAATATTTTAAATTCTTTCTTTTCATTTCAACCATGTTCACAGCATCTTCAACAGTAGTAGATTCCATCTCAAGAAACTATTTGGGGGGCAGCAGGGAGCGGCTGGGCCACACAGGGGCGTTTTCCTCATGATCTGGTGCCATAAGACCACCATCTTCACAGATGCGACGGAATTCAGCAGGATGTTGGAGCTGAAGCACATCGTCGAGGGCATCCTCATGCAGCTGCCCGAAGAGCAGTGGCTGTACAAGGACAACAAACTCTTGGGTGATGGCAAGACACTGGGTGAGTGTGACTTCACCAGCCAAACAGCATGGCCACAGGCCCCAGCCACAGCGGGGCTGGCCTTCCGGGCGGATGACACCTTTGGGGCCCTGTGCATTGAGCTGTTCTACAGCCCACCCAAGCTGCCCGATGTGATGAAGCTCCAGGACTCGGGAAGCAGTGCCAATGAACAAGCTGTGCAGTGAGGACCCCCAAGAGGCCCACTGCCCCCAATAACAGAGATTTGGGGACAAAAAAGAACTACTTTATTTGCTCATCCATAAGAAACAGTTCTTCAGTCATTATTTTATCATGAGGTCACAGCAATTCAGTCTCATCTTCAGGCTCCACTTCTAAGTCTAGTTCTCTTGCTGTTTCTACCACATCTGCAGTTACTTCCTCCACTGAGGTCTTAAATCCCTCAAAGTCATCCACAATGGCTTGGATCAATTTCATCCAAACTCCTGTTAATGTTACTATTCTGACCTCCTCCAAAGAATCGCACATTTTCTTAATAGCATCCAGAATGGCAAATTCTTTCCAAAAGGTTTTCAATTTACTTTGCTCAGAATCACTATCTATGACAGCTATAATCTTACAAGATGTATTTCTTAAATAATAAGACTTGGAAGTCAAAATTACTCCTTGATTCATGGGCTGCAGAATGGATATTGTGTTAGCAGGCTTGAAAAACCACACAAATCTCCTTGTACATCTCCATCAGAGCTCTTAGGTGACCAGGAACAATGTCAATGAGCAGTAATTATTTTGAAAGGAATCTTCTTGTTAGCAGTAGATCTCAACAGTGGGCTTAAAATATTCAGTAAACCATGCTGTAAACAGCTGTGCTGTGATCCAGACTTTCTTGTTCCATTGTTAGAGCACAGGTAGAGAGAGCTAGCACAACTCTTAAGGGCCCTAGAATTTTCACACTGGCAAATAAACATTGGCTTCAACTTAAAGTCACCAACTGTATTAGACCGTAACAAGAGAATCATCCTGTTCTTTGAAATTGTGAAGCCAGGCATTGACTTATCTCTAACTACAAAAGTTCTAGATGGCTTCTTCCAATAGAAGGTTGTTTTTTCTACACTGAAAATCTGTTTAGTACAGTCACCTTGATCAATTATCTTAGTTAGATCTTCTAGATAACTTGCTACAGCTTCTACATTAGCACTTGCTGCTTCTACATTAGCACTTGCTGCTTCTTCTTGCACTTTCATTGTTATGGAGATGGTTTCTTTCCTTAAACCTATGAACCAACCCCAATTAGCTTCCAGCTTTTCTTCTGCAGCTTTTTCACTTCTCTCAGCCTTCATAGAAATGAATAGAGTTAGGGCCTTGCTCTGGATTAGGCTTTGGCTTAAGGGAACTTTGTGGCTGGTTTGATCTTCTATCCAGACCACTAAAACTTTCTCCATCTCAGTAATAAGGCTGTTTCACTTTCTTATCATTTGTGCATTCAGTGGAGTACTGCTTTGAATTTCTTTCAAGGCACAACTTTGAAATTCATAACTTTGTATTCATAACTTGGCTGTTTGGCACAAGAGGACTACCTCTCAGCCCATCTCAGCTCTCAACATGCCTTCGTCACTAAACTTAATCATTTCTACCTTTTGATTTTTTTTTTTTTTTTTTTTTTTTGAGACAGAGTCTCGCCTTGTCATCCAGGCTGGAGTGCAATGGCATGATCTCGGCTCGCTGCAACCTCCACCTCCCGGGTTCAAACAATTCTCCTGCATCAGCCTCCCGAGTAGCTGGGATTACAGGTGTGTGCCACCACGCTCAGCTAATTTTTGTATTTTTAGTAGAGATGGGGTTTCACCGTGTTAGCCAGGCTAGTCTCAAACTCCTGGGATTACAGGTGTGTGCCACTGCGCTCAGCTAATTTTTGTATTTTTAGTAGAGACAGGGTTTCACCATGTTGGCCAGGCTAGTTTCAAACTCCTAACCTCATGATCCACCCACTGCAGCTTCCCAAAGTGCTGGGATTACAGGCGTGAGCCACCACGCCTGGCCCTACCTTTTGATTTAAAGTGGTAAGAGATGTTTGATTAAGTTTGCCATCTTATATGGACAGTTTGTGGCACCTCAAAACAATTACAATAGTAACATCAAAGATCACTGATCACAGATCCCCCATAACAGATATAATAACAATCAAGAAGTTTGAAATATTGTGAGAATTATCAAAATGTGACACAGAAACATGAAGTGAGCATATGCTGTTGGAAAATGATGCCGATAAATTTGCTCAACACAGGGCTGGCACAAACCTTCAATGTGCAAACAATACAATGTCTATGAAACACATAAAACACACACAAAAAATGAGGTATGCCTGTATTCGCCACAATACCAACGATGCAGCTGGTGCTCAATAAATGCATGCTGAGGGAATAAATAACGAAGGAATGAGCAGGGCAACTTCATGTATTTTCATTCTACAAACATTTACTGAGCATTTTATCGGGGCTGGGTTCTGGAGCTTTCAGAATCAAACCCAGTCTTTGTCCTCAAAAAGTTAACTAACAGCATTGTGTACAAAGCTAAAATTCAGGTTCAAACATCCTCAGAGGCTGCTGACTAACGCAAGAAACTGCATCTCTCTTCTCTACTTTCATCCACAAAAGTCTGGCAAAAATAATTTAATTTTCCTTCCCAAACTACCTAAAATCATTTGCTGTGTCCAAGAAGGCATTATCTGTCCCAGCTCTGATTCCCAGCTCTGGGAAACCAGTTGGAATTTTTGCCCTGTGGGATTCATGTGCATCAGGGGCCTCCTGGGATGACGCAAGCCTCCCTGATGTTTTCTCTCCCTGCCCACCTGGCACTGCCGCTGCCTCTCCGCCTCCCTCTCTGGGCTTCCAGCTCCCCTTGGGTCCACTTTAGCTTGGCCCGTAGTTCTTCTAACACCTCTTCCACTGGCTGTTCCTGCTTCTTCTGTCTTCCTGTGGGGTCCATGCAAAGACAGGGTGACCAGTTTAAGTCCAAAAATCAAGGGAGTGTAGTTTCTCACCTCATCAATCAGCCACACCTCGGTCTGAAACCAGCTTTGCTACTTAGAACACTGACTTTGGACAAAGAACATAACCTCCCTGTCCCTCTGTTTCCCCAAACTCAAAAACAGAGATAACAATAGCACCTAACTCAGAGGGCTGCTGTGAGGATGAAATGTGAGAATGCAAAGTGCTTAGCATAGTGCCTGGCATGACAGCTCAAAAAATGTAAATTATTATTGTACTGTCACTTAAAATAAGTATTTTGATAGTACTGATGCATGGAAATAGAAATTTAAAATTACTACAGTAACAGAAGCAGAATACCAAATAGTGTATATACCAATTATCAGCACAAAAAACACATCTATATATCCTGACAGTAATCAGAGATAATTTTAAAGTAATAAAAATCATTGTAGTTTTAAGTTCACTTTTTTCAATAATATAAGTGTATAGTTTTAAATTTCAAATGAAAAAAGAAGCAGCATGCATTATAAAGAACCAAAGCTACTTTAAGTGCATACTTTAAATTGTTTAAGTGAACAGAAAGATTCAGAATGAATTATAAAAACATCCTAACTAAATCACATATTGATGATAAAGCAAGGGCTAAGTCAAAAAAGAAACCAATTTTTCTTGAACATTTGTTACTTTTTAAAGCATACTTAGTGATTACTAGATAAATAGTACTGTTATTAAAGTTCTAAGCCTTTCCTTTGAAAAGGGATGTGACTTTTCTCAGGTTGGATATTTTACAAACAAGCAATTTTTAGTTGCAGTAGAAATTAATTTGCTTTAATAACATGATTTGAGGCGACTGTGGAATAGGAGAGCTGAGCATCTGGGAAGTCAGCTGCCTGCAAGTAAAGAGGCCATGATATAGCAAAAGTGGCCTTAAGAACACATTTCTCTCTCCTTACAGCACTTTACATTAAGGAAATAAGAAGAGATACGCACAAAGGTCTACATGCAAGAATATCAACCATCATGTGATTTATAATAAAGAAATGGGGTAAGCATATATTCAACAGGAGGAAACTGTGAAATAAATTATGATAACCACTTGATGAAATACTATTCAGCAACTAAAAATCACATTTTCAAAGGTAATTTAATGACATTGGAAAATGTGACATAGTCTTAAATGAAAATATGCAAGAGTCAAAGTGCACACTATTTGATTATACATGTCTACAGAGAATACACCAAAATATTAACTGCTGGTGATACTGACCATAGTTTTTATTTTCTCTTTTCTACTTTCCTGTATTTAAATTTTCTAAATCAGAGACATATTTTTATTCAAAGAAAAATTTAAGGTGTGGAAAATTTATTTTTCCTTAGCCTCCAATGCAGAACTAAGAAGAGTTAGAAATGCACTGAATGCATAATAATCAGGTAAGCAGTACTGTTTTAAAACTCAATCTGTTCTATGAAAAGGGAATTTGAATGACAAAAAATAGGAGGAAAAGTTTTACTTAATGGCATTTTTATATTTATATTTATTTTATGTTTTAACAGGTATTTCTTACTGAACCTCAAAAAGTACATATAGGTTGAGTGCAGTGGCTCATGCCTGTAACCCTAGCACTTTGGGAGGCTGAAGCAGGCAGATCGCTTGAGCCCAGGAGACTGGCCTGGCCAACATAGTGAGACCTCATCTCTAGGAAAAATTTTTAAAATTAGCCAGGCATGGTGGTACGTGCCTGTAGTCCCAGCTACTCGGGAGGCTGAAGTAGGGGGATTGCTTGAGCCCAGGAAGTGGAGGCTGCAGTGGAGCCAAGATCAAGCCACTGCACTCGAGCCTGAGTGAAAGAGTGAGACACTGTCTCAAAAAAAAAAAAAAATCAATGTAAAATATGCAAATCTCTTTATGGGGAAAACATACAGCCTTGCTCCTCATTTTGGAATTTGTAAAATTAAAGTGATTAAGTCATGATGAGCTCAGGTATGTAGAAAAGTCAAAGAACTGGTCTGACTGCCCATTCACTCCATTTAAGCTTATTTGTGGCTGGCATCAGAGAATTGCAGATTCACAGAAGGCTGGAAGGTAAGAGCCCTTCAAAGTCACTTCATCTGACTGTGCCACTTACAGTGAAGGCCACTGAGACACAGAGGGGAAAGCACTGACCAAGGTCACATAATAAATACAGAAAGACCTAAGAGTGACATCTACCTGCGACTCCCAGCCATTCTTTACACATGGGGTCAGAAACCCTTCCAACCCATGTGGGCTGTCCGGGTGGTGGATGGTGGGCTCATACCATCTCCAATTGGAAAGTGAGATTCTAAGAGCAGTTTTGGGTGGTATAGGTGGTTGCCACCCACTTAATACCAGCCCCAGGCCCTTCCACAGTCCCAGAAGGGGCCCAGGCTGCTATCTGAACTCACCTTCTGAGTCCAGTCCTGCATGCCTACGCTGGATGTGGCCCCGGAGAAAGGTGGCATTCATGAATGTCTTGTCACACAGGTGGCACTATACAGAGAGGAAGGAATGGGGAACAGAATTAGGTCAACTGAGTCAGCCTTGGATTTTCCCTATATCAAAGCCCCCATCCCCCTTGGGACCCCCTGGGCTGCTTCAGAAATAAAGAATTTAATTTACTGAGCAAGGGAATGATGTCAACACATGCTGCCCACTAGAATCACCTGCGGAGCTTTAAAATACTACCAGTGCCCCGGGAAACTGTGAACACTAACTGGATATTTGATGATACTTAGGAATTTCTGTTGCTTTTCTGCAGAGCGTGATGATGGTGTTTGTATATGTTTAAAAGTCAGAGTCTTTCCCTTTTAGAGATACAAATAGAGATATTGAAATATTACAAATAAAATAATATTACTAATATGCTTCAAAATAATCCAGAAGTGGGGGAAGTGGGCAGGGGGACAGGTGCAACAACACTGGCTATAGGTTGATAACTGTTAGCGCCTAGGGTTCATTACACTATTCCCTCTCCTATTGCATATGTTTGAAATTTTCCATAATAAAAAGTTTTTTTAGAATGCCAATGTCTAGGTCCCACCCGAGGGTGGAGAACCACCAGAGGCAGAAGTTAGTAGATAAACAGTATCTGTAATTCCACATCCCTCTCCTAAAACATTTCAGACATGATCAATCTATCATACTGTCTTCTCACCGCAAAAATTTCAGAATTCTTCTCAACACAGCTTTGGAGGCTGCCATTGCTAGTTAATCAGTTATAGGCAGATTATTTGCTATCTTTGCAGACAATTGTGACAGGAATTGCCAGTTGTCCCCTAATACCCATTTTCCCTTTCTTCCTTGGCAATAGTCCTGTGGTCAATGAGAATAAATACTCTATGTCCCAGCCTTCCTAGCAATCAGGTGTGTCAACAGGACTTAACACTAAAAGGGTTCTGACCCTTTTAATCATAAATATCATATCAATTATATCAATTTGTTATCAATTAATAATATATCATAATGATTCCTTCTGTCCCACAGTGATATTGTTATGTAATAAGAATGTAGGCTAGGCACAGTGGCTCACACCTATAATCCTAGAACTTTGGGAGACTGAGGTGCGCGGATCACTTGAGCCCAGAAATTCGAGACCAGCCTGGGCAACTTAGCAAAACCCTGTTTCTACAAAAAATACAAAAAATTAGCCGAATATGGTGGTAGGTGTCTGTAGTCCTAACTACTCAGAAAGCTGAAGTGGAAGGATC
Source organism: Ateles fusciceps (assembly GCA_036589455.1). NCBI lineage: Eukaryota > Metazoa > Chordata > Mammalia > Primates > Atelidae > Ateles > Ateles fusciceps. The sequence continues at coordinate 3,930,140 of JAZHEH010003356.1, read as the reverse complement.
ACCTGAGCCTGGGAGGTTAAGGCTGTGATGAGCCATAATCACACAGCAGCCTGGGTGAAAGAGACTCTGTCTCAAAAAAAAAAGAATGTAAATTTGGTCTTTGTTCCTAGTTTCTGGCAGGGAGCTCCTAAAACACTTACAACAAGCTTGTCCAACCTGCAGCCCATGGGCCACATATGGCCCAGAACAGCTTTGAATGCAGCCCAACACAAATTTGTAAACTTTCCTAAAGCATTGAGATTTTCTTAGGAATTTTTTTTTTAAGCTCATCAGCTATCACTAATGTTACTGTATTTTATGTGTGGCCAAAGACAATTCTTCTTTCATTGTGGTCCAGGGAAGCCAAAAGATTGGACACCCATGACTTAGATCTTCAGAGTGATAAGGTGATCAAGCATCTTTTGTAATAATATCTAGTCTCAGTCCCCAGTTGATAACACAAAAGCTTCTGAGATCCTTGCAATTTGCAATAGTTTGAATGTTTGTCCCTTCAAAATCTCATGTTGAAATTTAATCTCCAGTGCAGCAGTGTTGAGAGAGTGGGAAGTATTTGGGTCAGGGGGGCAGATCCCTCAAATATAGATTAATGCCCTCCCTTGGGGGTGAGGGAGTTCTCATTCTTATGAGTTTGACAGAGCTGGTTGTTACAAAGAGCCCGGCACCTCCCTCTCCCCTTACTTCCTCTCTTGCCATGAGATCTGCACAGGCCAGCTCCCCTTCACCTTCAACCAGGAGTGAAAGCAGCCTGAGGCCCTCACCAGATGCCCAGTCTTGAACCTTCCAGCCAGCAGAACTGTGAGTTAAATAACCTCTTTTCTTTATAACTTATCCAGCCTCGGGTATTCCTTTGTAGCAACACTAAACTTATGAAGACAGTGTTTTTTGAATGTATGCTAATGAAATGACTGGTGGCTGGGCACCTTCTGCCCCACCCCACCAATGACTTTCTGGTGACCAACCCCATCCTTTGTTTTTTGTTTTTTGTTTTTTTGCTCATCAGCTATCATTACGATGAGGATGCAGGGCTCAGGTAATCCTCCCAAGATGGGGGTTGGTCACCAGAAAGACCAAGGCACAGGTAGAGGGTTGGAACTTTCAGCCCTACGCTCCAGCCTCCAGGGAGGGAAGAGGGGTTGGACTAACAAGCAACAGCCAATGATTTAATCAATTACACATGCTTGGTGGAGTCTCCATAAAACCTCTAAATGATGGGATTTAGAGACTTTCCAGATTGGTAAATACTGAGGTGCTAGGAGGTAGCACACACAGAAAGCGCAGGGGAAGTCCCTTCTCCCATACTTTGTCCTCTCTTATCCCCAAGTGCATCTCTTCCATTTGATTATTCTGACTTCTACCCTTTATCATACACTGGTAATACAGTGTCTCCTTCCTGAGTTCTGTGAGCCATTGTAGCAAATTATTGAACCTCAGCATGGAGTTGTGGAAACCCCCAATTTGTAGCCAGTTAGGCAGAAGTATAGGAAGCTCAAATATCTGAGGTGGGGCCAGTCTTGTGGGACTGATCCCTTAACTCATGGAATCTGATGCTAACTCCATTAGATAGTGTCAGAATTGAATTGCAGGGCACCCAGCTGGCATTGGAGAATCAGTTGGTGTGAGGAAAAAAAACACACATTTGGTGTCAGAAGTGTTACGAGCAGAAATAGGTAACTCACCCATCCACAAATTATGAATGTCTTAAAAACCTGAACCAGCATGACTTGTGCCCACACCCACAGAGCCTGGCACAGGACCAGCCATCATGACAATTTTTATTAAAGGGCAAATGTCCATACTTCCATGGAGACACATTCAAATGCTCCAATGCTTCTCTGGGTAATGAACTATCACTTGGTTGAATAATGGAGTCAGTATTCCAGAATCAGCCTGGCTCCACCAATCCCTTGTCACACATAAATTCAGCACATACACACACACATACCCCTCACACATACCTGTATACAACACACTCCTCTACATACACAAATATGCATAAATACATAAATATGCATGCACTCACACCCTCCATAAATACACCCTCAGACACATACACATCCTTCTTTTACATACGCATCCTTACCCACATTCTCCATAAGTACAAACACAAACTCTTACACACATATATACTCTTCATTCATTCACACACACACAAACACTATAAATACACCTTTTATACAAGCTCCAGAGTTGCATCCTTTATAATCAAGTAGTATAAATAAGCACACATTACACACCACACACCCTATATACACAGATACCCTTCAAGTATTCACACACACACACACACTAAACACATACATATTCACACCATTTACAAACACACTCTCCATACATTCATGCATATACATGCACCCTCTCCATAAACACACCTCCCATACATGTACAGTCTACACACACACACACACATACACACACACACACACACACACTACACACACACAGTAGAACCTAATGAGACACCCCAGGCTCTCTGGCCAAGAGCAGCATCCCTGAAATCTGCTCCTAACCACTCTGAGAACGGCCCCCAGCAGCCTTGTGGCCCCTCTCCAGCAGTGCTGCCCCAGTTGCCCAGCGGCTGGGGCACACAGCCCTCCCACTCTCCCTGCCCAGTAGAGATTCCTCACCGTGTGGTAGCTGTGGGTGCCTGTCTGCATTAGCAGCTGCTGCAGGGTGCTGATCATCTTGCGACGCCGGCGGCTCTCCTCCCGCACACACTTGAGCTCGTCAGCCTGGCGGCCCAACTCCTGCTGACCGCGCTGCTGCTGGCCCAGGCTGGTCTGCAGCCGTGCCTCCAGCTGGGCAATGCTGGCACTCAGGCAGTCCTGACAGTGCAGCAGGTACTCGATGATGAGCTGTGCCAGGCGCAGCACCTTGAGCAGTGCTGGGTCCACAGGTTGCCCACAGCGGCTGCATACCTCCCGTTCCAAGTTGCAGAAGGTGATGCCAGCAATGTTCTCCTGCAGAGTGGCCACATCCAGCTCCTGGGCCACACGGTCTACATCCAGGGTGCTAATGCGCCTCCAGTCCATGCTATCACGGCGAGGCTGGAACTTGAAGGTGGGGAACGTGTAAGCCCCAAGAGGGGGCCACTGAGGCCCTCAGCAGTGGCAGCTGGGGACTGCATGGGCAGGGGAATCCCTGAGCTGACCACCAAAGGAAGGTGGCACCAAGGCCACGGCAGCAGGCCAAGTAGCTGAGAGAAGGCCTGGAAAATGAGAAGAGAGTCCAAGTTAGGTAAGGTGTGTGTGGCTGCACAAACTGTATATCTGGCCAGCAAGCTCCTAAGTGGGGCAAAGTCAGGTGTTTGCATGCTGAAGCTGCTGCACATGGTGTGTGCTGACATCGCCAGAGCTGTGGAAAGAAAAGGTGGGTTTTGCAATCACACAGATGTGGATTCGAATGTTCTGCCTTAGGCAAGTCTCTGCACATGTTTAAGCCTCCTGTGTCTAAGGAGGAACATGGGGCCCACTGTGCAGGCCTGTGGTAAGGAATGAGGCAGGTGAAATACCCGGCCTAGTTCCTGGCACATAGCACGTCCTCAGTAATCCCCCCTCTGCAAAGCCCACCTCCACTGCAGGAGTGCCTGGCAAAGGCCTTTGTCAGCAGGTGACTATCCAATTTAGAAATGGGTCCTTCTACAACCCTATTTTTATCTCAGGATACAGTCCAACAACTTGCTGTGAGTGACCAAGCTACCTAATGTCTACCCTGTCCTCTCCTTCTCCTGTAACTACAGGATTCTAGTAGAACATGAGTGGACTGCTTTTCCCAGCTTCTCTAGCAATAACGTGTGATCATAGGACTAAGTTCTCTCTCCTGGAATATGAGTGACCTGATGTCCACCTCTGTTAGAAGGGGCTTAAGAGAGCCATGGCGTCTCTGCCACAGGGTGTTCAATCCATGATGGGCTTTTTTTTTAACTTAACAGTTAAGCAAAAAGAGCTCCAGTTTGTTTGCTAAGATTCAGTTTGTACTCTCCAAACTCTTGGTGAACATACGAACTGTTCTCTCTGAAGAGTAACCTGACAGTATCAATGGGAATTCTGAATATTCCACTACTAAGAATTACAATTTATGCTACAAACTCATATATACAAAGGTACTTGTGAAAAAATTGTCATTGTAGTATCCTTTATAAAAGCAAAGTACAAGAAAAAGTAGAAGAAAGCAAAGTACAAAGTAAAATGTATCTCTATGCAACGAAATATTATGCAGCTATTGATTGGTATAAGGCAGACTTACATGTACTGATATGAAATGATAATCTCCAAGATATATATGTAGATATATATGTAAACACACAACGTAGGCATTTATACCTCTATTTCTGTTTTAATGACATATTAATAAGATCATATTTAATAACTCACAAAAATGAAAGATATATATCATATAGGATAGTTGTCTACAAGAGGAGGGAGGGAAATGGGAGTGTGGAATGGGGGATAAATGAATAGACGGATGGTGTGTGGGTAGTGATGGTCAGATAAACAGGTGGATAGGGCTTCACAGACCAATGATGATAATCATATATATACATATTCAGTCATCCCTCAGTATCCAGGACCCTCCTCAGATACCAAAATTTACAGATGCTCAAATCACTTTTATAAAATGGTGAAGTATTTGCATATAACCTATGCATATTCTCCCATACATTTTAAATCATCTCTAGATTATTTATAATACCTAATATGATGTAAATGCTATAAAAATAGCTGTTATATGTTATATGTAATTATTTTGGAATAATGACAAGAAAAAAGTCTGTACATGTTCAGTACAGAAGAAACTATCCTTTTTTTTTCCAAATATTTTTGATCCACAGTTGTTGAATCTACAGAGGCAGAATCCACAGATAAGGAGAGCCAACATACATATATATACACACACATATGAAAGACTCATATTTGTTGTAATTTGTTTTATAATGAATAAAATATGCTCATTTATGATTCATATATATGATTTTCTTAGGTATATTTCATAAGCATAGACTGTTTCTGGAAAGATAAGAAGCTATTAGCAATGGCTACTAGCCAGGTGCAGTGGCTCGCACCTGTAATCCCAGCACTTTGGGAGGCCGAGACGGGCGGATCACAAGGTCAGGAGTTTGAGACCAGCCTGACCAACATGGTGAAACCCTGTCTCTACTAAAAGTATAAAAATTAGCTAGGTGCGGTGGCACTCGCCTGTAATCCCAGCTAGTCAGGAGGCTGAGGCAGGAGAATTGCTTGAACCCAGGAAGCAGAGGTTGTGGTGAGCCAAGATGGTGCCCCTGCACTCCAGCCTGGGCAACAGAGTGAGACTCTATCAGTTTCCACCTCTCTGTACTATTCAAAGTTCTTCTCATCATCTTCTATCACTTTTATTATTTTTCAAAAGAAAAAATAAAATGTCAGCTCTCGCTGAAGTGAGAATCTGACTAAGACAACAAGAGGTACATGTTACCCTATTTAATCAAGTTATTTCAAGATTACATGATTCAGACTTTTAAGTGCAACAAAAAGTCAGAGAAGTCATCAGCTTCATGAAGGAAGAAGACCTTAAGAAACGGTAGGACTAGGTTGGCAAAAAGAGAGAGAGAGAGAAGGGCCTCCAGGAGCGGCCCCTCACCCCAATGAGCCACTGTCTTCTTCTGTGAAAGGTGGTGACAGGCCAGCCCTGCCTACCTCACAGGGTGCCATGAGACTTGGAGAAAATGCGAGGGGAAGGTGCTCAGTGATAACACTGGCAAGTCTGCAGGGAGTGCCGTCCTCTGTGCTAGATACAAACTCCGAATACAAACCTACAAACAGGTATTATTATTCTCATTTTACAAATAAGGAAACTGGCTTCTGGAGCAGTTCAGTGGCATCTGCCAAAGGTCATATGTTGAAAACTTCATCCCCAATGCAGCAGTGTTGAAAGGTGGGACCTTTAAGAGGTAATTAAGTCATGAAGACTCTGCCCTCATGAATGGATGAATGTCATTATTGTAGGGGTGGTTAGTTATCACAGGAGTAGGTTCCTGAGGAATGGAGGAATTCGGTCCCCTTCCCCCTTGCTCTTGTGCTTTCTTGACCTTCCGCTCTCCACCAAGAGATGATACAGCAAGAAGGCCCTTGCCCAGTGCCAGCACATTGATATTGGACTTCAAGCTTCCAGAACTGTGAGAAATTAATTTCTTTTCTTTAAAAATTACAGTCTGTGTTATTCTGTTGCAGCAATACAAAATGGATGAAAACAGGAGACCAGGTTTGAAGTGTAATTGTAGGTTCATCTGGCACTAAAGCTTATGGACTCTGAACCACTCAACATCGATTCTTGAGGCTATTCCTCCTAAAATTTTGCTTTGAACACATTATCACCCTTTATCCCTTAAATTTCCAATTCTTCCATTTACTCACTCCTCATTTATAGTATGCCTATGTGGGCCCACTCTAAGATCAGGTCCTGGGCTATGAAGCTATATTAACCACACAGCTGCTCCCCACCCTGGAGCTCAGCATGACTCCCTATTCCCACTATACCAAATGCAAACTTCTTAGCCTGGTTTTGAGACTGCCTACAGGATGCCACTGGCCCACCTTTTCAGTTTCAGCTCCATCCTTCCCTTTCTCAGATACTCTTGCCCAACAAGTACTCCAAAAGAAAACCAGCCAGACATAAGCACCCCCACCATGGCCATGAGAAGACTAGCACATTTCTACCTAACGTGCCATGTTATGGGGAAAAAAAGTGGAGTTGGGCGACATGATACTCACCATGCTTAGCTCCAAAGCTGCAAATGCGCCACCAGAGCCTCAGAGACAATTGCTCACAACAAGCTGTGCCTCGGAGCAACAGCAGGTTACCAGGCATGCTGTGGGCAAGGGTAACAGGACACCTGCTTCCTGATGGGCCAGCTCTCAAGTGAGCTCACCTGAGAACTTTACTGTTTAACTATTTAAGCTTGGCCTCAGATACTTGCCAATAATCCTCTCTCTATAATAAGTCAATAACTCTCCATCAGCCACTCTCTCTCATCTCTTCTCCTACCTCTTTGAAACCTCTTCCTTTAACAGTGACTATTCTTTCCCCTTTCTTTTATGACAGGATGTGCCAGTGCCCGCTTGATATTCTGCTGTCCACCTGCACCCCATTTCTCCCTGCATGCTACCCCTAGGAATGAGCTCACAGCTGCAGCTACTTCAGGCTTGCGCTAGGCTGAGCCTCAGTCACTCCCAAATCTCTTTCTCTCTAGCCCCTCAGTCTCCTGTGATCTTATATCCAACCCTTCCATACTGGTTATGCCAGGAACTGTAAACCCAAGTTCCATTAGGGCCAGAAAAGTAACATTAATGCACAAAATGTAGCAGGTGTGAAAGAAACCACAGTGCATGCTTGATGATAAATGGCAACTCATTCCCCATCTTAGTGTCCAAGATACAATAAGGCAGTAGTTCCCAAACTGTGGTCTCTGGACCAGCAGCATCATGAACATCACCTGGGAATTTGTTAGACATACAGATCCCCCAGACTTACTGACTTAGAACCACTAATCTGTGGAGTATTGGGCTAGTGAACATTAGGGATTGTGGCGAACCTAAGAGTGCAGGCCCTGTTTAAAGTGGGAAACCACTATTGAGCTCCAGCCATAGGGGAATGGATTTTGTGTTCCTTATTGGCTAATTCCAAATACACTGAGTGATATTCAAAGACTTTGATAAACTGTTTCCAAACCTACCTTTCTAGCTGCATCTCCCATTTTCCGTATTACTTGCCTTCCACACTTTAATACCTCTGGGCTGTTTATTTAATTCATAGGCACTGTTTTTAAATGTTTTACAAAGAATCACTTATATATTTCTCAGGACAAGCCCTTGAGGAAGTACTATTATCATCTAAGCCACAGAGAAATAAAGACGCTTGCCCAAGGTCCAGAGGCAAGATTCACACTGAGGCAGCCTGGCTCCAGTCTGGCCTCCTAACCTCTATTCCATACTGCCTCTTGGTATAGATGGCCCTTTGCCACCTCCTTCTGCTCCAGCTAAAGGTCGATGCACTTTTCAAGGCCCTGCTTATAAATGATTACCACCATATGGGAGCGTAAATTAGTTCAACCATTGTGGAAGACAGTGTGGCAATTCCTCAAGGATCTAGAACCAGAAATACCATTTGACCCAGCAATCCCATTACTGGGTATATGCCTAAAGGATTATAAATCATTCTACTATAAAGACACATGCACATAGATGTTTATTGCAGCACTATTTACAATAGCAAAGACTGGGAACCAACCCAAATGCCCATCAATGATAGACTGGATAAAGAAAATGTGGCACATATACACCATGGAATACTATGCAGCCATTAAAAAGGATGAGTTCATGTCCTTTGCAGGGACATGGATGAAGCTGGAAACCATCCTTCTCAGCAAACTAACACAGGAACAGAAAACCAAACACCGCATGTTCTCACTAATAAGTGGGAGTTGAACAATGAGAACACACGGACACAGGAGGGGGAACATCACACCCCGAGGCCTGTTGGGTGTTGGGAAACAAGGGAAGGGAGAGCTTTAGGACAAATACCTAATGCATGCGGGGCTTAAAACCTAAATGATGGGTTGAAAGGTGTAGCAAACCACCATGGCACACATATACCTATGTAACAAACCTGCACGTTCTGCACATGTATCCCAGAACTTAAAGTAAAATTAAAAATAAAATAAATAAATGATTACCATCATATATCCCTGCTAGGCTCACAGTCAAAATTCCCTACCCCTCTCCTGGCCTTCTAGAGCACAGAGCATACACTTTGGCCTGTTAGGGTGGCTCTGCAACATTCATATCTCCATCCCATCAACAAATGATTCCTGAGGCTCTACTAAGTGCCAGGCAACATGACTAGCACTCAGGATCAATGACGACCTGGGCAATTATCCCTGCCATTGTTAATAAAAATAGTTCACATTTCTGGAATTCTATTATTTTCCACACACAGTGCTAAGGCTTTACATGTATTATCTCATTTAATTCTCACAACAACCTACTATACAGATGAAGAAACAGAGAGTGAACAAAGAGAGGAAACAGAGGAAGGAAACAGGGGGAAATGATTTTCCCACAATCACACAACTAGTAAGTGATAGTATCTGGCTCCAAAGTTTTTTTTTTCCCTGAAAGGCAGAAAAATACACAGAAATTACCCCCACAGAATGGTAAGTGTCAAGACAGGAGCTGGGAAAGGGTTCTCTGGGAACCCAGGACACTTCTGTCTCCTTCCTCTCCCACTCCCCTAGCTGTGAACTTTACAGGGGCTGAGACCATGGCTTATTCGTATCTGCTGTATCCCAGCCCCTAGCCCATTGCCTGGCACCCGGATTGCTACTAAACTGACCAAAATTGTTGAAATCTCAGAATATCTGACTTAAAATTCTATATTCTTGGGGTCTTGAAGAAATGGGGCTATAGACCACCAAGAGTTAAGATAAACAGTAAAAGCTGAGTTAGGGATCCCTCATTCAGACTCATTGGAGGGAAATGCCATTCAGACTTAGTAAATGTTTGATTTGTTGACCATCTGCATCTGGAGATTAATCCCATGGGCTACTAATAAGAGCTTAGAGTGCAGGAGCCCTTGAAGGTGCACTCAGGCATACTGGTGAGAAGTCACAGTGCCCACGCTGACTGTCAAGATATGGCCTCAGTGTTGGAGCTTGCTTTCTGAGCAGCCCTGAAACCTTCATACTTATACTCTAAGCATACTCCATAAAACACAGAGGGTGACAGCCCCACTCCCAGCTACACAGGATTAGGAGTCTGAGTTTATGAGGTTTTAATGCACCTCAAAAGTATGACTCATGTCTTTTTCTAGAACCCTAAGGGTCCAATTCTTAGATTTCCTAGAGCTCTGACATTATAAAACGGAGCAGGGCCAGGCAGGGTGGCTCACACCTGTAAAGAGCCACTTAAAGAGCCCGAGGCAGACAGATCACCTGAGGTCAGGAGTTCAAGACCAGCCTGGCCAACATGGTGAAACCCATCTCTACTAAAAATACAGAAATTACCTGGGCATGGCAGCAGGTGCCTATAATCCCAGCTACTTGGAAGGCTGAGGCAGGAGAACAGCTTGAACCTGGGAGGTGGAGGTTGCAGTGAGCCATGAGCCGAGACTACACCACTGCACTCCAGTCTCGGTAACAAAAGCGAAATTCCAACTCAAAAAAAAAAAAGAAAGATGGAGCAGAACTGTGGGAACTTGAAGATGATTATGATGACATGATAATAGTATAATAGTTCGCATTTGTCAAACATCTATATGCCAAGCACTGTGCCAGCCTTTAAAGGTACTAATTCTAAACTCATAGAGCCTTGTAGATGGCTATGGTTTGTCTCATCTCACAGATGTAGAAACTGGGGGCTCAGAGAAGCTAAAGGCCCTGCTCACTCAGCTACTAAATAATGAAGTCAAGATTCAAACCAAGTTCTATCAAACTCCAGAGCTTTTCAATTATGCTAAACTCTCAGTAAGTATAATGATAATGATGATATACAAATTATTTCCCATTATGGAAATTACAAATACCTGAGTTTTCTTGACCAAAGTGCAAACACTGACAGAGTTTACAGCAAATCACAACAGGGTTAGTGCTGCAGATTCTAAATTCTCCAGGTATTTCAGCAGGGCTTGTCTGAACCTGACTCAGCTCCACAGCTTGCGTCCTGATTAGGAAAGGCAGAACAAAGAGTCAAATGAGAGTGTTGCACGTTACCTGGAAACATACACCCCAGGGGCAAGGACATCGTGCTTTCTCCAGACTGAATTGTGAGCAGACTGCTTTTCCTACATCTGGGAATAGAAACACAAGCTAGAAATGTCTCACTGTTGGCCGGGCACGGTGGCTCACACCTGTAGTCCCAGCACTTTGGGAGGCTGTGGCAGACGGATCGCCTGAGGTCAGGAGCTCAAAATCAGTCTGGCCAACATGGTGAAATCCCATCTCTACTAAAAATACAAAAATCAGCTGGGCATGGTGGCGCACACCTGTAGTCCCAGCTACTCGGGAGGCTGAGGCAGGAGAATTGCTTCAACCCGGGAGGCAGAGGTTGCAAAGAGCTGAGATCATGCCATTGCACTCCAGCCTGGGCAACAGAGTGAGACTTTGTCTCAAAAAAAACAACAAAAAAAAGACTCACTATCATTAAGAAAATTGAAGCTGTTTAATCACCTTTAAATATATTGACAGGGTCTTGGAAACCTTCCCAATCCTAGACCAATATTATGAATTAGGGACCCAAAAGAATATTTGTGCTAACATTCAAAGTTGCTTCATTGTTAAGAGTTGGTTACTGCCTGGGACAATCCCACACCCATCTAGCATATAGAAAACCCATCTACCACCCTTGCTTTGCACACTCCCAGTGACAGGTTGTTCACCGCCTCACAAGGCAGCCATCCCCACTGTGAAACAGTCCCTGGAGACTTTATGGTTCTTCCAAAACCTGCCCACTGATAATCTGTCAAAGATAACTTCCTCAAAATTGGCCAAACACCTTATTTTTTTAACATAAACTGACAGCTAGACAACAATAACAACACTGCCACCTCATTGTCTCTTCTGCTTCCTCAAGAATGCAGTCAAGAGGAGGACTTGAGGGAGCCAAGTTTCCAAGGTGGCTGCCAGGCAATCATTGACAAACCTGCCCTGGCTCCCAAGCTAACTTCAGCGGTGCCTGCTGGGGGAGCTCAGGCGTGTCATTAATGCTTATTGTTGTGGCTGCCAAGGAAACCTTTGCACAGTTTGCAAACAGGCTATGCACACATAGTACACAAAGGAGCTCCAGAGACCTCAGAGGAGATGACAGGGACCTGGGGAATCTCCTGGAGTACTTCCACTGCAGACCCTAGACTTATTGTCAGATTCTGTTGTTATTTAAAAAAAAAAAAGTTCCCTTTCCACTCTTCCCCTGACCCTCATGGGGGCTGCACCCACTCCTAGAACCTTCAAGCAACAAGACAGAGGTCCCCTCCAGGCACAGAGCTCTCCTTACAGCTGGCCTCCTATTCCCAACAACTTTAAGGAGGTATTTTTAAGTGGCCATGATTTTATCAAAAGCCTGTTAAGTTTTTGTCACAGAAGGATTTTCTTTAAAATAAAAATAGGGGTAGGTATTTGACTGATGTCCCTTGGGACTGCTTTAGAGAAGAGGAATCAGTGCTGACATGACCTATCTTCCCAGATGCAGAATTGTAAAACAAACACATGTAAAAGAAAACTGGCTTAGAAAATACTAGCGTCTTCTTTGCCATGAAGGAAAGAATTCACCTTCAGTGACTCAGCCAGAACTACTAGAGTTGCCAGACCTAGGGACAGGAGACACTGCAAGTGCCCAGCCAGGCTGGCCGGGACTGACCGTCTCTGCAGGGAGTCCACACGAAGGCTCGGCGCAGCCCTTCCCCTGCCCCCATCAATTTGAGTTGAGCAACAAACCTTTTGATCAAATATCAGTTCTGTGGCACAACCCACAGTTATGGTGCCCACATGAATTCAGGTTTCTGTTCCCAACCTGAAGCATACAACCTCATGAGGCCATTTTATCAAGTTAGATAGATCTGAAAAATATTTCCAGATGAGGGAGATGTCTCCAGACCCTTGGTGCTAACCGAGATGACAAAAGGCCCCTTATCAGCCACTTGACTGGAGGATCAGCCTTTCCTAAGCAGGGTTGTTCTCACTGGCCAGTCCTCACATCCGGGAGGGTTGGAGAGAGGGTTAGGGGCTGCGGCTGAGAACGGAGAGATCACCCACCCTGTCTGCAGATGAGGGTGTGAGAGACCAAGTCAGAACACCCCATACTTCCTAGGCCTCTCTCCAAAGTCCTGCTAGAAATTGAATTCCAGGAGACCAGGCAGGGCAGCCTAGGCCCTGGGTCCCTAAGATGTGCTCCGTGAACTAGGCCCTACCCAGGCCCCCTTGGACCCCCACCCCCGCCCCGCCCCGCCCTGCCCTGCCTCCTAGACCTCTGCCCTGCACTGACCAGGTCTTCTGTGAACTTTATTCGCAGCCACCTCAGGATGAAAATACCACGTCTGCCTCCTGCTGAAGTCCAGCCCAGGAGAGGAAGGGGGGGAACGAAAGATGTCAATGTGTTTGTTTTTAAATCACTTCATTACTAAAAGAAAGATCTTCCTTTACCTATGGCACTCAGATCATCAAGCCCTCCCCAACCACTAATCTTTTTTTAAAAAGTAAAAACCCAAGGCCATCTTCCCAGTGAAGCTGAGTCTTGGGGCATCCGTCATCCCTGCTCCCGCCTTCATCGCCCCCGCGCGGGTCCCTCCCTCCCGTAGCGCCGCGTTTCGGAGCAGGCCGAAGGGTCCCGGGTGCAGGGCGGCGCCGCGGCCGGAAGGGCGCGCCCTGGGCAGCGCAGACGCACGCAGCCGGCTCCTCCCGCGTCCCGCTGCACCCCTGCAGGGCGTCCGCAGCCGCTAATGTTTAACCTCCCGCAGCCCTGACCATTCGGACTGCAGCCAAGCTACCCACCCGCCCCAGTTCCCGGGACGAATTCCTGGCATAGTTACCCGCACGGCCCGCTCACCACGGGGTCGCCTGGAGCCGGGGACGGCGGGAAGACGTCTCGAGGTACCGGCTCCCCTCCTCGCCCCCGCGTCCCGCTTCCAGACTTGCTCCACCGCCCCAGACAGCCCAGAGACGGTTCCCGGAATGCTTACCGCCCGCCGGCCCCGGGATGCTTCCCCAGCCCCCCCGCAGCCCTGGCGCTCCCTGCGGCGGACGCAAAGCCTGCCTGGCCCACCCCAGTGCCGCCAACCTGCGGGGCAGAGAGCGCTTCAGTGCGCTGGCAGCTCGTGGCTGGGGTCCCCGGCGCCTGCCGCTCCTACTACAGCCGCCCCGCCCCACCTCAAGAAGAGGTGGAGCCTCTCCCGGCCCCTCTGGGATGAGCTATTTTCAGGTCTGCAACGGAGGGGAAGGAGGGAATGCCACGTTTAATCCGTTAGCAAAATCTGGGATCCAAGTGAGTGGTTTCCTGGCCTTGGTGAGAGGCTGGATTTGCTCCGGTCTCTCCACACCCTGCCTCCGGTGCAATCACTGGCCTGTGCAGGGGCGGCCGCAGCCACCCGGGCAGCTAGCCCTACCCACCCCTCCTAAACTAAAGGGACCGTCCTGGTTTCTTCCTGACCGGACCCCAAGCTAGGAGAGTTCTTTGGGTGTGCCCCAGGTCTGGTCAGACAGATGGCAGCCACCTTCCCTCCGTAGCCCCCACCCACCCTCCCAACTTGCTGGTTTGCCCTGGGGATGCCAACTGGGAAACCCAGGACTGAAAAACGTATTTTTTTTCTCCTAATGTTAGTCCCTGATCTCTTCCTATTGCCAGTAGTTGTTTTGCTGAGATTCTGTTTTGTGGGAAGTCTCCATCTCCGTGTCTCTCTCTCTCCCCCCACCCCCCCCAATTCTTCGCCTTCCCTCCGTCTTTCCTTTTTTTCCATTTCAAAGGCTTTCTTCCCCACCACAGTCTCAATCTGCCAAGTTCTACATTTTGAGGCAGCCAAAGCAAATGTGTATAGGAACAAGTGTTGGCAAGGACATGCAGAGAAACTGGAACTCCTGTGCATTGCTGGTGGGAATGTTAAAATGCTACTGTTACTGTGGAAACAGAATGGTAGTTCCTCAAAAAATTAAACACGGAATTGCCAAAAGATCTAGCAATTCCATTTCTGGGTATATACCCCAAAGAACTGAAAGCAGGGATTCAAACAAATATCCATATACTCATGTTCATAATAGCATTATTCACAATAGCCAAAAAGTGGAAACAATTCAAATGTCTATAAACAGACAAACGGATAAACAAAATGTGGTATATCCATACACTGTAATATTAACTTTAAAAGGGAAGGAAATCCTGACATATGAATGAACCTTGAAAACTGCCTTAGTCTATTCAGGCTGCTATAACAAAATACCATTGAGTGCGTAGCATATAAACAATAGAAGTTTTTTTCTCACAGTTCTGGGGGCTGGGAAATCCAAGCTTGAGACATTGGCGGATTCAGTGCCTGGTGAGGGCCCGTTTCCTAGTTGATAGGCTGTCATCCTGTCACTGTGCCCTCACTTGGTAGAAGGGGCTAGCTGGCTCTCTGGGGTTTCTTTCATAAGGGCACTAATCCCAATTATGAGGACTCCACCCTCGTGACCTAACCACCTCCCAAAGGCCCCACCTCCCAATACCATCACCTTGGGGGTCAGGATTTCAACCCCATTTTGCAGAGATACAAACATGCAGATCAAGGCAAAAACATTATACTAAATGAAATAAACCAGACACAAAAGGACAAATATTATATTATTCCACTTATACCTAGAAATATTGTACGATTCCACTTGTACCTAGAATAGTCCATTCACAGAGACAGAAAGTAGAATGCTGGTTACCAGTGGGTGGAGGAGGGGAAATGAGTAGTTATTGATTCATGAGTACAGAATCTCAGCTTGGGAATGATGAAGAAGTTCCAGAGATGGATGGTAGTGATGGTTGCACAATAATGTGAATGTACTTAATGCCACTGAATTATACATTTGAAAATGGTTACAATGGCAAATTTTATATTATGTATATTTTACCACAATTTTTTAAACATTAAAAAAAATAGTGGATGGAACAGGGACCAGAACCAAGTTAGGATATCTGTGTGCCATCTGCTCGGATGGCGAATCTTGTTCCTGTTGTCTTCTCCTAGTCAGGGCACTTTTTTCACCCCAGGGTTTTCTGCCACCCACAAGAGCAAAGAGAAGAGTCCAGGCTTTGGGAGTCAAAGATACATCTACATTCCACATTCCCAAGCTACATAACCCTGGGAAAGTCACGTAACTTCTCTGACCTTCATTTTTCTCATCTGTAAAATGGGAAAAATAAACTCTACTTAGAAGAGTTGTTAGAACCAAATAAGCTAAGTTATCTGTAGGCTTTGCCTAGGGCCTAGAAGCCAGTGGTGTGCTTTCCTGACTTCACACTGTGAAATCACCTGGGACATTTGCTTCTCAGCTGTCTTCCCACTGTATCCCTGAAGTTTGCAGAAAGTAGTTCCGAGGGTACCTTTGTGTATGTTTGTGTGCATTATTTCCACCAGCCTCAATTTCCCTATGTGTAAATAGGGTGCCCTTCTTTGCAGGGCTGGTGTAAGAAAGTAGACTTGACATGCACCCAGATCTGCCTTAGCCAAAAACCAAATCCTCCAACTTGAGCTGACCAAGACCTCACGCATGGAATTTTCACACCCTTCCCTTCCTGGGCCTTAGTTCAACACTCAACACAGGGGAAGAGTTATTGAGTGCCTATTATGTGCCAAGTTCTGTTCTTAGTCCCGAGGATACCAACAGCTTGTAGAGGACTAGATCACTTGGCACTGGAAAGCTGTCACTCTCTGCTGCCCACCTCTATGCAGCACACACAAGATCTGGCATCAGCCGTGGGGACAGGTGCATTGACCCAGGGGAGACTGGCCCTAACTGGCTAGTCCAGGAGACATTCCTGTCACCCTGAGTAGGGTGGCCCATAACTGCTGGGCGGGAGGACAGGAGGATGGATTTTCAATATGCCTGTGGCCCCTCACTCCCTCCTCAGCCCAGTACTAGGCACCCACCCTCTGACCCACCTCAGCCCCTTTCACAGATGGTCTCCCTCCTACACATCAGGAAATAGGACACAGCCTAAGCAGCCTGTGTAGGAGTGCCCTCTGCTGCCAACTGCTGGCATCACACCTCTCCTGAAGGGAAATGTATCTGAGGTGTATGGGACAGGTCTCCCCAGCGCTGGGATGCCCGCCACTAATGAGCCCTGAGGTGATTTTTGGTCAAAAGCGTATTGTTGGGTTTTCCGTGTTGATGTATAGATAGGCAGGCATACAGTCAGTGGGAGATTTTACATAAAATCTGGTTTGCTGATTTCTCCTGAAAAATCTAAGAATCTGGCAACAAAAGACCTGCGCTCCAACATGTCTAGAACTGGCAGGATCTGAGAGGAAACTTTCTTAGGCAGATCCTGCATTCTAGCCCAATCCCTGAAAAGACCACTTGGAAGGAAGTCTGAGCACTTACTGAAAAGACCTCCTTGCTCAGGAAAAGGTCCCTTCAGCAGAAATGAAAATGCGCAGCTGGATAAGCCTGGCCTAAGGTGTGGTGGGCTGGCTATGATCTGGCCAGTCATTGGCTGGCAGTGATGGGGGTGGGATCTGGAAGGAGCTGCCCCAGCAGCCTCCTGCCTGGACTCTTTGAGTGATTCCCCTTTGGCAGTTTGATGAAGCCCATACCCTTTCCTCAGAATGGTTTATTATTATTATTATTATTATTATTATTATTATTATTTTGAGACAGAGTCTCACTCTATCGCCAGGCTGGAGTGCAGTGGCGCAATCTCAGCTCACTGCAACCTCTGTCTCCCGGGTTCAAGCCATTCTCCTGCCTCAGCCTCCCCAGTAGCTGGGACTACAGGTGCGTGCCACCATGCCCAGCTAATTTTTGTATTTTTGGTAGAGACAGGGTTTCATCATGTTGGTCAGGCTGGTCTCGAACTCCTGACCTCGTGATCCACCTGCCTTGACCTCCCAAAGTGCTGGGACTACAAGCGTGAGCCACCGCACCCGGCCTAAGAATGGTTTTAAATGCACAAAGTAAAACATAGAATTACAGAGGACATCAAAATATTGAAAATGCAGCTATGAAAACATAAGAAAATGTGTAAAATAGTAGCATTTTTGTTTATTAATGTGTTAGATGGCAAGACCTAGAATCTGATCTAAAAGTAGTAAGAGTGTAAACAATATTTCAAGATATCTGTAATAACTTTAATGTGATGGAAAAAAACTAATAGTTAATGACAAAGTCACAGGTTCTACTAACACTACTGTGGTTGGTGGCCTACATTCATAATTGAAAGAAATTATACATTTTGATTAACAGCTAGTAAAAATAAAGATGTAAGTTCCCAGTCCCCCAAAATCTCTTCACAGGCCCCCAAATTAATAATCCCTGCCCCATTTCACCAAGGAGAGTGAGTGCATTAACCGTGCTGCTTAGTTTAGAAGACACATCTGAGATTCAGGGTCCTGACAATTCCCTTGGGTGAGAGAGCTTTACTTTTAATTCTGGAAGGGGAGCAGGGTGATGGAAGGGTAGGGAAGCATGGCATGAAACCCAAAAGACAAAAAAACACAGGATTACATAAAATTTTAAAACATATATCGTGAAAACATCCTAAATGAGGTTAAAAAAACAAAGAACAGACTAAAAATGCAATGTAATGGTACAGTATTAATGACATTAATTTATAAAGAGTGCTTACAAATAAATGATAGAACAACCCAAAAGAATGGACAAAAGATGAGATGAGATAACTCATAGAATAAAAAAAAAATTGCCAGTTAAACATGTAAACAACCTTACCAAAATGGTCATAAAAATTACATGTTTCAAACTATTATACTAGCCAAAATTAAATAGTTGTTTTAAATTTGTGAAAAGTGGGAAAATGGGCAGTTTCAAACAGCCGTCTAGAAAAATAATTTGGCAGCATATATAAAAATTTAAAGTCCTCAAAAAATGTGGGAATCAGGATTTTTTGCTATAGTATTATATGTACTATTAAAATTAGAACAGCCTAAATATCTACCAGTTGAGTAATGATTGAATAGATTGTGTATCATGTATTCTACGATGAAACACTATGCAACCATTGTAAAGAATAAAGTATATCTTTGTGTGCTAATGAAAAAAGATACCTGAGACATATATATTTTTAAAGTGAAGAACAACATACAAATAACAGTATCTTTTTTTTTTTTTTTTTAGATGGAGTTTTGCTCTTGCTGCCCAGTCTGGAGTGCAGTGGCGCAGTCTCGGCTCACTGCAACCTCTCCCTCCTGGGTTCAGGCAATTCTCCTGCCTCAGCCTCCCAAGTAGCTGGGATTACAGGCGCCCACCACCACGCCCAGAGAGTTTTAGTATTTTTAGTAGAGATGAGGTTTCATCATGTTGGCCAGGCCGGTGGTCTCAAACTCCTGACCCCAAGTGATCCACCCACCGCAGCCTCCCAGAGTGCTGGGATTATAGGCATGAGCCACTACGCCCGGCCAAAACATGTATCTTATTATTGCATTTGTGTTTTTTTTAAACTGTATATATGAGAAACTCAGGAATGGTATTCAAAATATTTAACGAGTCTGGCACAGGTACCAATCAATCAGCACTGATGTTGACCCTTACCCTGGAGAAAGAAACTAGACAGCCCTGTTGAATTGTGCAAGTCAAGGGGAAAAAACAAGGACAGACAAGGTGGCAGTGTAGGGTATTTGGAAGATTTCTTACCAATAAGCATGAATATATATGCAGAGAAAAAGTGAGAGGTACATACAAACTTAACGGTAGTACACAAGAGGCACTTTCACTTTTTGCGCCACACAATCCTATTTGAAATTCTAAGAATGAGTAGGATTTGAAAAAAAATTAATACAGGGAAAAACATCAGCATGAGCCTATTTGCAAAATGTAGGCTGACATAAATACATGGCATAGACTCACAAAAGGCCAGAAGGAATCCAGGGTTATCTGGGGTCCCAGGAACCTCACATTTCTTATCTCTTACTACTCTTGCCATCATCATCACCACCATATTTTGAAATATTCTTTTCCACTAAGCAAACTGGAGTCATTAAATAACACATTATCACTTTATTTCTTATATTTTTTATTAATTAAAAATATAATTTACTGCCATGTAAAGCTCCCTATAAACTTCAAATTATCATTAATGTCAAAATAAATTTGTGTGTGTGTGTGGTGTGTGTGTGTGTGGTGTGTGTGTGTGTGTGTGTGTAGATTTATTTATTTATTCATTTGAGATAGGATCTCACTGTATTACCCAGGCTGGAGTGCAGTGGTGTGATCATAGTTCACCATAACCTCAAACCCATGAGCTCAAGTGATCCTCCTTCCTTAGCCTCCCAAGTAGCTAGGACTACAGATGCGCTACCGTGCCTGGGTATATTTTTTTTTGTAGGGACAGGGTCTTGCTGTGTTGCCCAGTCTCATCTCAAACTCCCATTTTGGCCTCCCAAAGTGCTGGGATTATAAGCATGAGCCAATGTGTGTGGCCAATTCACATGTTTTTGAAATATCGAAAATATTTCTAATCAAATCCCTCAAAACGCTGGTGGTCAGGGAATGTTCAATAGTTGAAGAACCATTTGTCATGCATACTCCAGATGTGAGAAGTGAGAGACAATGTATGTGTCCCTGCTTGTCTCTAAGACAGCTAGCCCTAGAAATCCTCACCTGTGGAGACGACAGTCAGGAGAGCTAAAAACCAGTAGTGGCTCCAAGGACACAACCCAGAGGACAGCCATGGGGTATGGCAGCAGGCCTCAGAGCCTGACGATGGTATCAGACATCTACAAGTCCAAAGCAAGTAGCTGTGAATAAGAAAGCTGGGGCAGGAGACAGGACTTGCGAATGTTTTTTAATAAGACTGTCAAAACAGTAAGTTTTTTTCTTTTTTCTTTTTTTTTTTTCTTTGAGATAGGATCTGGCTCTGTCACCCAGGCTGAGTGCAGTGGCATGATCTTGGCTCACTGTGCCCTCAACCTTCCCAGGTTCAGGTGATTCTTCCAACTCAGTCTCCCAACTAGCTTGGACTACAGGCATGCATCACTACACCTAGCTAATTGTTGTATTTTTTGTAGAGACAGGGTTTCACCATGTTGCCCAGGCTGGTCTTGAACTTCTGGGCTCAAGTGATCCACCTGCCTCAGCCTCCCAAAGTGCTGGGATTACAGGTGTGAACCACTGTGCCTGGCCAGCAGTGATTCCTAAAGGGGGAAATATTAGAATAAAAGAGGGATCAATGGATATAGTTTGAAAAGATATTATAATTTTATATTTGAGGGCAAATGTAAACTTTTTTCCATAAAGCAAACTACCAAAAGGAAAGTTCTAGAAAATCTTGGCTGATAAGTATTTGCTGAAGAAATATTCATTCTCATACCTCCTGAAAAGGAATAAATTATTTATTTATTTGTAATTGACAAATACAAATTGTATATATTTATGGTGTTTTGAACACGACATTTTGAAATGCAGGAGGTAAATTTTTATGTGAACCTAAAAAGGACAGCCGTTTTAAATAGTCTGAGTTTATAATTTGCTTTTATGGGCCAATTATGACAGGGTTAATGTGTATATTGGAAAGAGGTAGGGTAGAGAACAGCAGACACCCTGGGCAGGGGAGGAGACTGTCACAGGGTCATGAGGCCAGGGACTAGAATATAAGTGCTGAGGACCTCATCTGCTTGATTCAGCTGTATCTGCAGCATCTAAATCAATGCTTGGCATATAGACCAGGCTCAATTAATATTTATTGACTGAATCCATTAATGAATGTCAAAGTCGGGACTAGAAATCAAGTCTCTTTTTTCCTCAGTCAATGCTCTAACAAGTCCTGGAATTAATCTTACTATATTAAATAGAACATGTAGCAAAACTGGTAGCTGCCTATCCAGCACCCATTTTTTCTTCCTCCTTAAATTTTCCAGCCTCTCTTGCAGCTACATCCCAGTCAGTGCAACGTAAGAGGAAGTGTTATATGGTACTTGCAGGAAGTCTTCACAAAATACAGCAAGTGCACCTTTTCTCTTTCTTCCTCCTATTGCCTGAAATGCAAACATGATGGGTTGGAGGTCACGCAGCCACATGGACCATGGGTGTATGTGTAATAGCCAGTATTATTTGGGATTGTTCTATTATAGACAGAGAAAACTAATCCTAACTGACATTTGGGTAACCCTCTGTCCACCCCACCCCCCACAAGAGACAGTGGAGATCAAGTGAAAGTGTCGCACTCCAGGAAATGTCCATTTCCACACCGCAGCAGCAGCAACCTAGTGTTGGCTCTGTTTGTTACCTGGATGCAGCTCCCCAGTCACCGGCCCCTCTGGGCCTTGAATCAGGTCCCTGTAAGTCCCAGGACAGTGCTTTCGGTAGAGATTTTCCACCAGTGTGTTGCTTCCGCTAACCACAGCCCGCCCCTCCTGGTTCATGTAGTTCCACAAATGCAGGGCATAAGAGTCATTGAAGCTTGGGTCTGTGTCCCAGACTTCATAGTAGCGCCTCCACTCTGGATAGGAGATGGGGTAAAATCTTTGGGGGTGTAGGAAGGACATGTTCAGACACCTGAGGTCGCTCAGCTCCTGGAAGTCTTCAAGTCTGCACCATACCCTCAACATCCTTGTCATCAAATCAGGACCTTGGTTGCCCCAAATGTCTGAATTGTAGTTTTCAACAAAATTTTCCATGCATTCCCACAAAAAGGGGTGGTGGGGGGAGGAATCCAAATACTCCATTACTAGAGTATTGAGAATCCTGGGGCAGCCAAAAAATTCTCTTCGGGGATGGGCCTGATGGAGATGACATCGGTGTCCATGTAGATGCCACCATATTTCCAGATGATGGCCAGGCGGGATGCATCCGAGCTGATGTGGAGCCAGTATCTCTCTGCACTGGTGTTGATCTGCAGGAGCAGGTGCAAATCAGCCCCAAGTTTTGGAGTGGGGGAAGGGAGGGGCATCACAGCAGGAGGCCAGGCCCAGAGAGGCTGGGGAGGGGTTAAACAAGTCAGCTTCCCAAAGTCCTATTTGCCACAAGCCCAATTTTGCAAATTTACCAAACTTACCTCATTCCAAAATTTTTCATTTAAGTAAAAAGTTTGCAGCAATCAGTATCAGTGGGAAGGCTTTAGCAGCTTTTAAACATTTGATGAAATTGTTTTTTAAAAAATATTAAAGCACTGGAAAGATAAAGAAGAAATCCAGAAAAGATTTCACAATGCACTGTATGAGTCATTCTTCGGTGTGGGTGTACATAGACTACAAATATGAAACCGTAGAGGAGGAACCAAATAAAGTCCTTAAATGCTAACAACTGACAATGAAAAAAATCAATATGTCTGCTATTTTAAAAATTGGTAAAGAGAGTCTTAAAATGTATGCCTTTGCTCATTTATTAATTCCTTTAATAATATTTATTGAGAGCCTATTTACTATGTGCCAAATTCTATTAAAGCCGCTAAGGATACAGCAGTGAACAAACATAAATCCCTACTGGAAGGAGACAGATAATAAACAAACATTCTCTGTTTGATGTTGACCACAACTATAAAAAAAAAAAAAACCGGGTGAAGGGAATGTGAAAGGGGCAGGGTGGAGTGCTATATTACATTAGCTCCCCCAGAAACTGGAATGAAGTGGGTGGGTAAACCATGCCCATATCTAGGAGAAGAGAGTTCTAGGAGGAAGGAACTCCTAGAACTCAACTATCTTTCGGTAGAGGTTTTCCACCAGTGCATTGCTTCCTCTAACCACAGCCCTCCCCCTCCTGGGTCATGTAGTTCCATGAATGCAGGGTCTAAGAGTCACTGAAACTCGGGTCTGTATCCCAGCAATTGCGAGGGTCCTGAGGCAGAAGCACACTCGTCATGTGCAGGAACAAGGAGGCGGCAGTGGGCTGAAGCAGAGTAGAGGAGGGAGTGGGGTAGGCGATGAGATCAGAATTGGAGAGGGGTGGGGAGGGAGGGCAGATCATGTAGGCTGGGGCCAAGACTGAAGTTATTTGGAAGGTTTGGAAGAAAAAAAGTGATCTGAATTCATCTTCAGAGGGCCCCTCTGGCTGCTGTATGGAAATCAGTCTGGGGTAGGGTTGGTAAGTAAGTGGCAAGGGCAGAAGCAAAGAGGCAAGTTAAGAGTCAAGTTGACATAATCCAGACAAGAGATGATGGTACTAACAGTGGGGGGTGAGAGAAGGGTACATAATGAAGATTAAGCTGGTCAGGATTCACTGATGGGCTGGATGTGGGTAGGAGAGAGAGAAGTCACAGATGACTGCAAAGGCTAAAATGTGAGCAAAACAGAAAATGACTCTAAAAAGAATAAAAATAAATCAGCATAATTGGCAATGTTCCCATATGGAATGTAAGATTTTGAAGAGAAAGAGAAAGCAAAATGTATTTTTTTTTTATTTTAAATACATTGGTTAAAAGATTAAACAACTACCCTTGACTTTTGACAAAATGAACAGTCTTTAAAATTCTGCTATCAAGTCTAATGAAAACAGGTCAACTAAAACGTTGCAGAAATCTTCACAAAGTGTTAAAAACTGTCACATTGTGCCAGGAGCAGTGGCTCACACCTGTAATCCCAGCACTTTGGGAGGCTGAGGTGGGTGGATCACCTGAGGTCAGGAGTTCGAGACCAGCCTGGCCAACATAGTGAAACCCCGTCTCTACTAAAAGTATAAAAATTAGTTGGGTGTGGTGGCAGCTACCTGTAATCCCAGCTACTAGGGAGGCTGAGACAGGAGAATCGCTTGGACCCAGGAGGTGGAGGTTGCAGTGAGCCAAGACCGTGCCATTGCACTCCAGCCTGGGCAGCAAGAGTGAAATTCCATCTCAAAAAAAAAAAAAAAGTCACATTGTATACAATTACCAAAAACCTAATAATAATAGCTAACATTTATCAATAATTATCCTAAGCTCTTTATATAATCTACACAAGTCCTCAAAAATAAGAACTGTGGTTATTCCTATTTTTCAAGTTAAAAACTATGACCAGGAAGTTCAGTCATTTGTTCAAGGTAAGAGAGGCAGAAATTGGATTTGAACCCAGGCAGTCTGGCTCCAGATATCCACTCAGTCAAACAAAACAAGGTTTTGATAAAAATAAGTAAATGATTATTTGGTAAATTGGCAATTGTTAGTGAACAGACCCAGAGACATGGGATATCAAAAGCCACACAGAACTGGAGGAAGAGGAATCTGCCTTGATGAAGGCATTAGAGTAATAACCTAAAACATAAGCGCTCCAATAGGGATGAGCAGCAGAAAGAGGCTTAGGGTTCTAGCCGCTCAGAAGACGGTCACCCATCCCCATCCTATGCCCATAGTTCTCATTCCTGAGCATCTTCAAGGGCTACAATAGTTCAGATCAATACAGCAAACCCAGTGGTCATGAGGAAGTGATGGCACCTTGGGTCTTTCCTAACAGGTGGCTCCCAGCTAACCTGTGGTGGCCTAATTGGGGAAGCCCATGCCACAGCTCAGCATCCCTAGGGTACTGTGGTATAATCCCTGTAGATGTACAATCCTGCAGGCTCAGACGGAACAAACACAGGAGCTTTCTAGCTCAGAGCCCATCTTGCTCCTAAAATCCAATGTAGTAAAATTAAGGTGCAGCTCAGAGCAATCTAAACTGTGTTCCATGGAACATCAGTGCCAAGAGATTATTTATGTGTCACACTGAAAGAGGGTTCCCTGCTCAAATAAGTTTAGGAAGCAATGGGTTGAATCCAGTTAAATTTCTTTAGTTCAGAACGATAAAGAGGCTTTAGTGTCCTCATGTGTGTGATTCATCTGTAAGAAAAGGATGAAGTATGCAAATTCTCCCAAAATAATTTGATTACAGATTTTTTTCAAGGAGAAAAATACAATTTAGGCAGTGTGTTAGGTTGTTCTTGCATTCCTATAAGGAAATACCTGAGACTGGGTAATTTATAAAGAAAAGAGGTTTGATTGGCTCATGGTTCTGCAGGCTGTACAGTAAGCAAAGCAATAGCATTTGCTTGGTTTCTGGGGAGGCCTCCGGGAGATTTTACTCACAGCTGAAGGTGAAGCAGGAGTAGACGCATCACATGGTGAGAGCAGGAGCAAGAGAGAAAGTGGGGGCAGGAGGGGGAGGTGCCACACACTTTTAAACCACCAGATCTCACGAGAACCCACTCACTATCCCAAGGAGAGCACCAAGACTTAAGGGATCCACCCCCATGACCCACTCACCTCCTACCAGGCCCCACCTGCAACACTGGGGAATACAATTCCACATGAGATTTGGTGAGGACATACATTCAAACTATATCAAGCAGTATTAATCTAGCCCTGGTATCAGGAAACTTGTAGAGTCCCAGAACACCCTCTAGCAGGCTAGCACTGAGAGCCACAGAGACCAAGCTAGGGTGTCTGCTCCACTCCCAGCAATTGCCTCCCTACCCCTCTGCCCACCCTGCCACGGCACAGGGCAATGCCACCTACTTGTTGGGAACTCTGCTGTTGGCAACTGCTAGGACCTCACAGTGGAAACTCAGTCCATGAACTGCCCCACCTCCTCCTGATGGGTCCCCATTTGAGGACTTCAGGGCTCTTCAGAAGGAGAGATAAGCACTTTGGGACCTAGAAGTCATTGGGGCCAGGAATAAAACTAACCACAGGGGCCACTCCCAGCCCCAGCCCTACCTTTCTGGCCCACCAAATCCCTCCCCATCAGGTCTATCACTTAGTCCAAAAAATGTCTCCACCTGACAGCAACTAGGTGCAAGCATGCCCTCCACCCAGGACAGTCCACCCAGTCCCCCAGGGTCCCCCAGGCAAATGAGGTGGGGCAGCGAGTAGGCTAAATAATGGCTACCCAAACACCTCAGGTCCTAATTCGTGGAACCTGTTAATGTTACCTTATATGGGAAAAGTACTTTGCAGATGTCATTAAGAACCTTAAGTTGGGGAGATTATCCTGGATGGGCCCTAAATGCAATCATAAGTGTCATTTAAAGAGAGACAGAGGGAGATTTTACACACAGAGGAGAAGGAGATTTGAAGATGGAGGCAGAGATTGGAGTGAGGGGCTCTTGGCCAGACAATGCTGGCAGACACAGAAGCTTGTAAGAGGCAAGGGATCATCCTTCCCTAGGAATTCAGAAGGAAACACACCCCTGCCAGCACTTTCATATTGGCCCAGTGAAAATAATGTGGGACTTCTGGCCTCCAGAACTGTGAGAGAATGAATTTCTGTGGTTTTATACCATGATGTTGCCCAGGTTGGCCTTTGAACTCCTGGGCTCCAGCGATCCTCCTGCCTCAGACTCTGGAGTAGCTGAGACTACAGATGCATGCCAGCACACCCAGTGTGAATAGTATTATTTTTGTGTCAGTTTTTAAATTACTTTTTGTTTTCTAAAATAATTTTATTTATAAAATCAACACATTCTCATCACTAAATTCACTCCTAATCCAATTATACTAAAACACCTACTATTAATGTGTTGTATAGTTCTTTCAGGTCTCTTTTTTTCAATAGATGTGTGTGGTTTTTTGCATAACTTAAATCGTTATAGCTATTATAATTACATTATATATAATTATATTCTGCTATAAGGTGGTTTTAATTCCATATTGTGTTATAGTCTTCATAAGATGTCAGTTTTTAAAAAATCATAGTTAAAGCCTGCATAATGGAATCATTGAGTGGTTGTACTATAATTTCCTTAAGTAACCTGATTTCAACTCCTCTGTAAGAGAAATATTAGATTGGAATGTTATTCCCTTATTATGGTTTGCTACTAACATGGGGATTACAAAATTCCTCCGAGGTCCAGGAGTTTCTCAATCATATCTTAATACAAGCCAATCTCATATCACAGCATTTTACACAGCCTTCATGAATTTTCTGCTTACATCATTTTCATGTTAAATATTGCCTGATTTCCACCTTAGGTGCAAAAAAAAAAGCTTAACATAAGTGGATTTAAAACTGTAGTAAAAAATAAATGTCCTACACACCTAGAAAAGATATAAAAACTCATTCAGTTAAGAATAGTCTCCAAAGTAACCAAGATCCTAAAAGAAATAAGGCTAGAAGCAAAAGACACCAGACTAAAGATACACCTAACTTAAGTCTCCCCTGTTACTTGAATCAGCTGTCAGTGCGGTAAAAAAGAGGGCCAAATGCAAGTCAACCCAAACATGGGTTCTAGTCCCATCTCCGACCTGAGTCCTTACCCTCAGTTTACCCGTGTATATAATTCATCAATCTTTTAAGTTCCCCTGAGCACTTACTTGAGTGTA
This sequence comes from Ateles fusciceps, assembly GCA_036589455.1. Lineage (NCBI taxonomy): Eukaryota > Metazoa > Chordata > Mammalia > Primates > Atelidae > Ateles > Ateles fusciceps. The sequence goes on along the minus strand of JAZHEH010003356.1, from coordinate 3,902,223 downwards.
CCACGAAAACAATGGTGTATCTTCAAACAGCCTTTTCATATCCAAAGGGAAGAGAAAAACGTTGTCTATTTCTGAGAGCAGGGGAAAAAGCTGGGTATGTGGAGTTTGAGGGCATCGGTGTGGAATCAGTGAGACCCTTCATAAAAAACACCACAGGCCGCTCAGGATAAATCTTGGCAGCAGACTCTACAGCACAGGAGACCAAGTGGGGTGGCTCCATTCTCTCTGAGGTCTCTAGAAACACAATGCCACGTCTGTGGCTCAGGAGGGCGTCTGGCCCCTCCTGGGACTTGAAAGAAGGCGAGCAGAAGAGGCAGCTGGACTTCAGGGTGAAGTGGTAGAGGAAGCCACAGGCAAGCAGCAGGATGACTGACAGGGAGAGCTGGAGCTCCTTCAGCATGTCCACTTCTCTGTGCCAGCCTGCTCTTTTAAATTAACACGATTAATTAAAAACCACAGTCCGCAAAACCTGATAAAGATAGCACATGAGAAAATGATACATGAATATCATTTTAAAACTTAAATTTTAAAAATCCTAAATAAAATATGACAAAATCAAGTCCTGTAATATTAAAAAGAAAAATGCATCCAGGCATGTTGGCACACGCCTGTAGTCCCCACTACCAGGGAGGCTGAGGCAGGAGGATCCCTTGAGTCCAAGGGTTCAATACCAGCTTGGGCAGCATAGTGAAAATCATGACAAGAAATTAAAAAAAGAAATATGTGAGAAAGAAAAATGCATCGTAGCCAATTAGGATTTATCTTAGATTTTTAAATGATTTGACATTAAAATAATTAGTTAATAGGGAAAACTATTGATAAAATGCATTATTTTAACAGACTAAAGAAGAAAAGCCATATAATTATTTTGGCTCAAGAGATGCCAAGAATGTGACTAACTTTAACATCCATTCATAATTTTTTAAAGTACAGGGGAAGCTTTCTTAAGCTGATTTTAAACAATGTCTACCAGAACATATAGCAATTATCATACTCAATATGAAACATTTGAAACATCCCCTTAAAGTCAGGAATATGATAGGAATGTCCATTGTCATTGTTACTGATATCATCTAATAATTGTAATGCAATGAAAAAAGAGAAAGGAATTTCTACTGTGAATATTAAAAGAGGCAAAAGTATCTCTAATTTCAGAAAACATAATAGAAAAACTAATAGAACTAAGAAAAACATTAACCAAGGAAGCAAACTGAAGGCTAAAGAGTTAAATCATTGCCAAAATCACACAATTAGCAAGTAGCAGAGCCGTGACTGTAACTTGCCTCCACCTGCCACCAAAGTCCAGACTCTGAACCGTTACCTGCAGTGCTTCCCTCACCACAAATGTTAGCTCTAACCCAGGAGATCTCAATTCCTCGCAGGTCTATTTTTTCAAATTATATATAACTCTTTTAGAAAATACAAAACAGTGAATCAGAGCTTACCTTCTAGCTGGAAACTTGCAGTTAACCAGTATTTGAAGTCTTAGAAATGACAAGTTTTTCCTGCTACACTTTCTGATAAATCACCACCTAATCTTCCAATTCAACAACATAGGGTTAAGTAAATCATTGGCAGATTGAAACTAAACACAAGAAGTTCCCAAGAAGCTCCTCCCTTTACTAAGTTCCCCCAAACACAGATACTTGGGAACAAAAGGGGTTCACCAGATTTTTAAGGTGACCCACACACTAATCCTGCTTGTTTGTAGATCTATTATGGGGATTATAAAGGAATTATTTCACCTAAAGAAAACTGTATCCTGGCATAACCCTGTAGCCAACATATCCTGCACTTGGATCAGTTTAACTTGAATCAAAATGATGGACAGAGATCCTGTATGGTGGTACAAACTCCCCTTTGCAAGCACAAAGTTTGGTTAAAAGAAAAGAAACCCCATCACCACAAATAAGCAATGAACAAACCCCTGCAGTCCAAAGCCCCAGTGATCTAGAATGAGAAGTGGTTCCCCAGTGTAAGTCACAGTAGCTGCAGGAAGGCTTCTTTTTCCCCAGTGTTCCCTTTGGAGCCTCCTCCCAATCTCAGGAAGCCAGCTTTGTTGCCCTCCACTGATGGGGCAATTCCCACATTTCCCATGGTATTAGCACTCACCTGTGGTCTATTGCCCACTGCCCCTGAAATGAGCTCTTAGTAATCTTCTTTGGAGCCATTCTCTGCTCAGTCACCTGTCTGGGCCATGAGCAGCTATCCACAGTTCCCCCTGGATGCTCTAGTGTGAGCAGGTAGGACAGCTCCTAAGCAGACTTTGGATTCTAACATAGCAGGTCCTACAGGAAGGGAGTTAAAGCTGTCGCACTCATTGATGGCTTCTGGTTTTCTGTGTGTCCAAGGACCCCAGAAACAGCTTGTAGGTCTTCACAAACCTCTTCCTTTTGGAGCTGAATTTCTTCTCTGGACCTCATCAATTCTGGGCTCAGAGTGCCTTGGCATCTTTCCAAAGTTCTCTGTAATTGGACAGATTGGTTGTTCTTTCTTATGAAGGGGAGTGGAGATTAGTGCTCCTGCTCCTTGCTCAGGGGTAACTAGAGGACTCCATTTGTGGGAGTGATAACGCATTCCTGAGTCTCAGGTGGGTCACATATCTTGGTGCCTTACAACTATTAGCCCAATGGCTAAAACTATTGAACAAGTGGTCAAGGCAGAGATCAGTGATGTAGTTAATGGTCTTTGTCAGGGGAGGATGGGTGTGAGCATCAGCAATGCATTGAAATCCAAAGCACAAAAGTAGGACCTGTCTGACCAAGAACCAAGTAGAAAGTATGGTGGAAGTAGCACTGAGCTTGGAGTTATGCCTTCAGCCACCCCAAGCTGAGGGCGCTAGACAAGCCCCTAAACTGCCCAGAGCCTTAACTCCCTTGAAAAGTGCAGAAAATGACTAACCTCAGGCTCGTTGTGAGAATGAAAGAGCTTTGTAAACCAAAGAAACAATTGTCACTTTCTACCAAGGAAAATAGAAGAGAAAAATGGAATTATACCAATATGGATGGTATTTATACTACCTGATGACAAACATTATGTTGTTTTGTTCAGATGAGTAAAATCTATTGCCTATTCTAACCTTTTTTTTTTTTTTTTTGAGATGGAATTTTGTTCTGTTGCCCAGACTGGAGTGCAGTGGCATGATCTCAGCTCACTACAACCTCCGCCTCCGAGGTTCAAGTGATTCTCCTGCCTCAGCCTTCCAAGTAGCTGGGATTACAGGCATGTGCTACCATGCCTGGCTAATTTTTGTATTTTTAATAGAGATAGGGTTTCACTATATTGGCCAGGCTGGTCTTGAACTCCTTACCTCAAGTGATCTACCCACCTTGGCCTCCCAAAATGCTGGGCTTACAGGCATGAGCCACCACACCTGGTCCCCAGTGAACCTTTAAGAGGTAAATCTTCAGTCCTGTATGAGAGTTGATGAGATGTGTTCAGAAGCCGGGTCACTGGTACTTGGGGCCTCTTTATGTTCATAGCCCAAAGTCCTTCCTGTGTCTTTTTGAGAAGGCCTCCTTTCATCTGAGCCACTCTACCTGGAACTTATCAGGACTCCCAAATCCATCCTTCAGCATTCCCTTTGGTTTGAGGAACAGAACTACTTTTCCTTCCTTCTGCTCCCCTTTCTGCCTTTCCTGGCCTATACCACACTTCTGTCTGTTCAGACAGGTATCATAAAAGCAGCTTTTAACCTGGACTTCACAGATCCCTAGAAGCTCCAAGGATGGGCTTCAAGAAACCTTGAACCCTGGGGCCATATTTTACATCAGTACCTTAACCCAGGATGTCACTTCTCCATACCTTCTCCTACATATCACGTTCCCTAAGAAATGTCCCTGCCTCCCTGACACTCCTTGACACTAACGCTGCTCAAAATTCCTCTGAATTTCTTCACTACACAATCTCAGGCCTTCTCCAACTAGCCAAGCAACCCCTAGGAACCCCAATGTCGATATCTGAGTAGAGATGTACAAAGAACTACTTGTCTTTGAGCAATGAATGTGTCTGACTACACCGATGGCAGTCACATATGCATTCAGGTATTGTCTACTTTCCTAGGAATTTCTGAGTCATGTGAGAGAGTTCTTGCTTCCTCCATTATAATGTAAGCCAGACTTGGTTAATCTAACAGACTATGGAGCCTGGGCAATTGTTGCTGACTGATGAGAACTTAAGAAATGTGAACTGATGTGGCCCCAAATAAGTAAGAAGGCTAAGACAAAACCTCTGAATTCAGCGTTTTTCTATTATACTTGGATATTTGGAACTAGTGTTAAAAAAAAAAAAAAGGTAGACCATGGAGGAAAACCATAGAACTGGAGGAGAAATTTCCCCAACTCTTCAGCCCTACAGATAACCTCTGCTAACCTCAATTGAAAATAGTTCAGTGTTTGGCACTGAACTTCCTCCTTCTACAGGACACACTGTATTAAGAAGGGGAAGTTAAAAGAATTTTTTTTAACAATAAATGTTTGTCAAATTGAATTTCACATGAAAAGCACAATGCTTAATTCTATAGCTTCTTTGAACTCAGATTTGTTGCAAGAAGGAAATTTTCAACCCAGCAATATTTGTCCTATTTACTTTGGAGCCTTCGAAACCACAGTTCCGGTTTTAACATATTTGTTAAGCAAGTGGAGCTGATAAACTTGTTAAAGCATTCAGCTACTAACAGAGAAAAACCAATACACAAAGTGATATCTTATCAACAATGCCAATTCCGTTCACTACTGTTCTGAAGTTGGAAAAAGACTGGAATGCTGGGTTTACATGAACAGAGAGGAGATGGCTAGACAGAGGCATTTCACTGCAGACTAACAACAATCCATAGCAGAACACTAGGAAACCCACAGAGGAATAATAAAATAGTTGACATGCATTAAGGACCGACATTATCAACATCAAATCCTGAAAAAAATTTTTTTAAAAGTATTTTTCACCAAAAATCAATGAGTTAGCACCAGAGTAAAATCTCTTTGTCCCTTAGCAATATTTTAAACTATTCTGAATTTCCAAGGAAATGAATGGCGCCTTATGTTTCTGGTGATAATGCTTTTTGTTCTCCACTCAGCCACAGCAGTCAAACATGCCCCTGTTTGCGACACTTTACATAGCTATCTATGTAAAGTCTTTGTTCTGGAAATTATTGTGTTCACACGTGTAGTTTCCCCCTTTTTGAAATTTGCTTGCCGATAAAGAGGAGGTAGGGGATAAGGGCAGGGAGATAAGGAGAAATAAGTTAATAAATGTTCTCTATAAACCAATTGTGCCCCAGACACCACTTTCAAAGACTGAAGAACGGGGTGTGCAAGAAGCCTTTAGAAAAGAGTGGTACCTTTCTGAGAGGGAAGGGCTATTTGAAGAGACCTCGCTAAATTCTATAAGCCAGAGTTTAGTTTCTTTTTCCTGTAAGGAACTGAAAACAGCTTAGGATCATCTATGCCAAGGGTCCACAAGGCACAGGACTTTATAAAGCCTGAGTGTCTGAGAATGAGTACTTTCCAATATGGCTGAAAGAAACTGTTATGGATTCAATGTTTGTGCCCCCCCCCCATATGTTAAAGCCCTAACCCACAATGTGATGGTGTTTGGAGGCAGGGCCTTTGGAAGTAAGTAGGTTTCGAATAGGTCCCCAGAGAAAAGAGGAAGACAGATCTCTCTCTCTCAATCTCTCTCTCTCTCTCGCCCCTCTCCCTCCCCTTCTCCCTCCACCTCCCCCTCCCCCTCTCCTTCTCCACATTTACCATGGAAAGTCTATGTGAGCAACACAGAGAGAAGGAGGCTACAACCCAGGAAGATAACTTTTGCAAGAACCTGATAAATAAGTATCTTGTTTAAATCACCCAATCTGTGGTATTTTGTTATAGCAGCCCAAGCTAAGACAGAAACCCCAGGGTAGGTTTCTTCTGTCTAATCCCCTTACACGTGTTTTTATGAGAATCTGTTTTTGAGCCATGGGTGAGGTTAGAGCTGCTCTTAAGATTTAGAGAATTGGGAGCAGGCTTCAGTAAGGTAGGAGTAACTTCATCTGCAACAGAAACCTGAAGCAAGCGGAACTGTCCTCCTCACCGAGGCCTCTCTGCCTTTCCTTCCTTTTGTCCTTGCACATACCCCCACTCTGTAAGCCAGCCTTGGTTAATCTAACAGACTATGGAGCCTGGGCAATTGTTGCTGACTGATGAGAACTTAAGAAATGTGAACTGATGTGGCCCCAAATAAGTAAGAAGGCTAAGACAAAACCTCTGAATTCAGCGTTTTTCTATTATACTTGGATATTTGGAACTAGTGTTAAAAAAAAAAAAAAGGTAGACCATGGAGGAAAACCATAGAACTGGAGGAGAAATTTCCCCAACTCTTCAGCCCTATGGATAACCTCTGCTAACCTCAATTGAAAATAGTTCAGTGTTTGGCACTGAACTTCCTCTTCTACAGGACACACTGTATTAAGAAGGGGAAGTTAAAAGAATTTTTTTTTAACAATAAATGTATTTTCTCTTTAAATGGAGTTCCCTGGTCTTCCTTATCTCAGTGACTGACAATTACCATGCACTCAGTTGCCCAAGCCAAAAACTAGAGGCGAATTCTTAACTCTTGTTTCTCTTTACCCCTCACATCTAAGCTATATAAATTCAGCTCCTGTGAGAAGCAGACACTATGATGAGATTAACTGTGCAAGTTTTTATTGGGGAAATGCATATGTAAGAAAAATAGGAAGGAAGCCTTGTATGGCTGGGACAGTTGTCAAGTCACAATGCAGATCTGAGAGAAGTTAAGGGGAAGCATTCTAGGCTGGCTTGTCTAAGGCTGTCCTTGTCTAAAGAAGGTTCAGCACAGCCACTGGCAAGCCAAAGTCAGTCATATAGGCTGGGTGCGGTGACTCACACCTGTAATCCCAGCACTTTGGGAGGCTGAGGTGAGTGGATCACCTGAGATCAAGAGCTTGAGACCAGCCTGGCTAACATGGTGAAACCCCGTCTCTACTAAGAATACAAAAATCAACCAGGAGTGGTGGTGGGCACCTGTAATCGCAGCTACTCGAGAGGCTGAGGCAGGAGAATTGCTTGAACCCGGGAGGGATGTTGCAGTGAGCTGAGATCGCAGCACTGCACTCCAGCCTGGGAGACAGAGTGAGACTCCATCTAAAAAAAAAAAAAAGTCAGTCATAGAGTAGTACTGCATCTCTCAAGAGTGGGTCTACCTTAGTACTCTTGCCACATGCAGTCATTGGCTGGGAGCAGCCTGTGGACGGAGTGGCCTTGGCATAAAATCAGTGATATATTTTATAGTGCAGCAGCAGCAGCTAGGACCCCTGCTCAGTTATGCTGTCTCTAGTTGGAGGTCTGTGAGGCACATTCTCACAGCTGCCACAGTGCACCCCTTGAGCTGCACAGATTTACTTCTGCATATAGGTTCCAGAAACCTTTCTCCTGGGCAGAACTAACAAGAAGGAAGTTACTGAGATGAACTATGGCCCCTGTCACTGTGGCTGATCTTGGGCTGCAACTCATCTTGTTTCTTCTCAATATTCATTCTAAATTCCCTTCACCCTCAGAAGGTACCTCATCAGATGCTGGTAGTTCAGCTGGTTGTGCAACTCACCTCCCTAAGGTGCAAATGCTTGATGGTCATAACTTTCTCAGTTCAGGGTTGCTGCACATGTCTGTTCACAGTTACAAGGGGGCAAGGGAGTACCAAGAGGCCCAAAGTGGATCTCGTAGGTACCATATCTATTTCTCCCTACTGCTCTTGTGTGACAGCAGCCTTATCTCCTCTTGCCAATCAGGGTTAATTACTTCTCCCCATGTAAATACTTTTTACTTGCTGGTCCAAATCACAGGAGTCCAAAGTGCCCTGCAGTAGTCTGTAATACCGGGGACCCTTGCAGTATCACCTGGCAAGAATCTTCTCTGCTTGAGACAAGAACCTCCAACACTGAAGAGCTCAGAGTTTCAGGAACAGGAAACACAAAATCCCCTAACAGATCATTAGGAGTGAGGGTTAGTGGGGCCACTCCTATTTACACCTCCTTAATGCCTGTATCCTTCCTACTGGGAACAGAGCACCCAATACACATCTCTGGATAGACACAAATATGTTATGTCCTGAAGGATGCCACCCTACTCTTTCAGAGTATTTCTTCCAAGCAAGCACTTTAATTGTACCTTTAGAAGGCCATTCCGGAAAGCTGCCTCTAGGAGGTGTGATATATGATACAACCAGTGGATCCCATGGTCATGGGCCCACTCCTGCACCTCCATCGCATAGAGTGCTGGTCAAATTCTATGCTAGAAGAGATTCCATGCCTGTGGATCAGGCATTTCATAACACTCAGATAGCGCTGTAGCTGAGATATTACAGGAAGGAAAGGAAAATTCATACCAAGAATTTTCATTTCTGTGGGTATGAATCATTGGCTCTTTCAAGGTGTGGTGGTTAATTTTATGTGCCAACTTGACTGGGCTGAGGGATACACAGATAGCTGGTAAAATATTATTTCCAGGTGTGTCTGTGAGAGTGGTTCCAGAAGAAATTAGCATTTGAATCAGTAGACTGAGTAAAGAAGATCCACCGTCACCAATGTGGGTGGGCATCATCCAATCTGTTAAGGGCCTAAATAGAACAAAAAGGCTAAGGAAGGGTGACTTCCCTTTCTCTCTCTCTCTCTTTCTCTCTCTCTGTTTGTGAACTTGGACATCTATCTTCTGCTCTCAGACATTGGACCTCCTGGTTTGGGGCCTTCAGACTCCAGGACTGACTCCAGTTTCTCCCCTAACCATCCCCCAACACCACTCTCCAACCCCCCCAACACACACAGCTCTCAGGCCTTCAGATCTGGACTGAATTACACCACAGGCTTTCCTGGTCTTCAGCATGCAGATGGCAGATCATGGCACTTTTTGGTCTCCATAATTGGGTGAGCCAATTCCCATAACAAACCTCCTCTTATATGTCTACATCTATTCCATCGGTTCTGTTTCTCTGGAGAATCCCAATTAATACACAATAGAAGGAGTGTGATGTGGTCAACCAACTTGGCACCAAGTAGCCACTTGGTACCCTGAGTAAATAATGCCATATCAGGGACTTAATGTTGACCTCTGTTGCTGACAAGTTGGGCATTCAGAGGCAGTAGTAGTTAGTTTGGTCCTAGTAAGTGGGAGCCTATGCTGTTCAGCCAATACATGGCCTCTTTCTTTGCCATGATAGCCCTTCCATTTATGTTCCCATCATGCAAATTCTGGGATGGTGACCAATTGCTAGATTGTCAGCAGTACCCCAGTGTGAGATGTCTCACTGTTGTTTTATTTGCATTTCTCTGATAATTCATGAGTTGAAGTATCACTTCATCAAAAGTTAGCTTTTTGGTTTCCTCTTCTGTGAATTGCCTTTTCATGCACTTTGCTCATCTTTCTGTTGGATTCTCTGCCCTTTTTATTGTAAATCTACAACTTCCTTATAAAATCTAGATATTAGTCTCGTGTTGGTTTTAAATATGGCAGCTATCTTCTCCCAGTATGTCATCTGGTTTGTCTTTCTATTTAACAGATATTCTTATTTTGACGTAATAAATACAGGAGTTATTTTGTTGAATAATTTGTGTCGGGGATCTTTTTAAAAAAGGCCTTCTTCATTCCTAAATTACAAAAATATTCTACATTTTTTATTTTTTCTGTTTAATTTCTTTTTTTTTTTTTTTTTTTTTGAGACAGAGTCTCACCCTGTCACCCAGGCTGGAGTGCAGTGGTGCAATCTCAGCTCACTGCAACCTCTACCTCCTGGGTTCAAGCAATTCTCCTGTCTCAGCCTTCCAAGTAGCTGGGACTACAGGCGTATACCACCATATCCAGCTAATTTTCGTATTTTTAGTAGAGATGGGGTTTCACCCTGTTGGCCAGGATAGTCTCACTCTCTTGACCTTGTGATCTGGCCGCCTCAGCTTCCCAAAGTGCTGGGATAACAGGTGTGAGCCACCGTGCCCGGCCCAAGAATTTTTTAAAGCAACAAACTTATAGAAATCTGATAAATGACCATTATCCAAAATATACAGAAAACTCTTAAAACTCAACAGTAAGAACATAAACAATCCGATTTAAAAATGGACCAAAGCCTTTAATAGACACCTCACCAAAGAAAATATGCAGATGATGAACAAGCATATGAAAAGATGCTCCACATCACATGTAATTAGGAAACTGCAAATTAAAACTGTAATGAGATCCACTATACACCAATTAGAATGACTAAAATCCAAAACACTGACAACAAATGTTTAGCAAGGATGTGGGGCAACAGGAACTACTAGTTTTTGCTATGGGAATGCAGAATGATATAGCCACTTTGGAAGACAGTTTGGTAGTTTCTTACAAAACTAAACATACTCTTAACATGTGATTCAGCAGTCACAGTCCTGGGTATTTACCCAAGGATGCTAAAAGCTTATGTCCACACAAAAACCTGCACATGGTTATTTATAGCAGCTTTATTCACAACTGCCAAAACTCAAAAGCAACTAAATGTTCTTCAGGAGGTGAATGGATAAACTGTGTTACTTCCAAGCACTGTAATATTTTTCAATACTAAAAAAAAAAAGTAAGTTATCAAGGCATGCAAAGACATATAAGACACAAATGCATATTGCAAAGTAAAAGTGGCCAGTCTGAAAATGCTACATGCTTTATGTTTCCAACTATTTGACATTCTGAAAAATGCAAAACTATGGAGATAGTAAAAAGATCAGTGGTTAGCAGGATTTCATGGAAGAAGAGATGAATAGACAGAGCATACAGGATTTCTAGGGCAATGAAACTACTCTATGATACTATAATGGTGAGTACCTGCCACTATACATTTATCCAAACCCCTAGAATATACAACACCAAGACTGAACCCCAGTGTAAACTAGAGACTTTAAGTGATAATGATGTAGCAATGTAGGTTTGTCAATCATAACACATTTTGTCAATCCACTCTGGTGGAGGATGTCGATATGGAAGATTACCCATGTGTGAAGGTAGAGGGTATATGGGAAATTTCTGCACCTTCCTTTCAATTTTGTTGTAAATCTAAAACTGCTCTAAAAAATAATGTCTTTTTTAAAAAGCAGTTAGAGGTGGGGGAAATGCACATTACGTACAAGAAACAAAGACATGGATCACAGAGGATTTCCTATCAGAAACAATACAAAAAAGAAGACAGTGGGGCAACATTTGAAAGTGAAAAACAAGAACTATCCATATAGAATTCTACCCCCTGTGAATATATCTTTCAAATTTGAAGGCAAAATAAAGAGTTTTTGAAGATATACAAAAGCTGGCCAGGCACGGTGGTCTCACACCTATAATCCCTTTGGGAGGCCGAGGCTGGTGGATCACTTGAGGTCAGAAGTTCGAGACCAGCCTGGCCAAAATGGTGAAACCCCGTCTCTGCTAAAAAATTCAAAAATTAGCTGGGCGTTGTGGTGGGCACCTGTAATTTGAGCTACTTGGGAGGCTGAGGCAAGAGAATCGCTTGAACCCTGGAGGCGGAGGCTGCAGTGAGCCAATATCACACCATTGCACTCCAGCCTGAGCAACAGTGTGAGACTCCGTCTCAAAAAAAAAAAGATATACAAAAGCCGAAACAATTTATCGTACATAGACTTGCAATACAAGAAATATTAAAAGAAGTCCTTCAGGCAGTAGACAAATTATATGAGGAAATATGGATCTACACAAGGGAATGAAGAAAACCAGAAATGAGTATATATAAGTAAATATACAAAGGTTTAAGAAAAACTTTAAGATTTTTCTTAATATAATTCACTGTTTAAATAAAATCAGGCCGGGCGCGGTGGCTCACACCTGTAATCCCAGCATTTTGGGAGGCCGAGGCAGGTGGATCACGAGGTCAAGAGATCGAGACCATCCTGGCCAACATGGTGAAACCTGTCTCTACTAAAAATACAAAAATTAGCTGGGTATGGTGACACGTGCCTGTAGTCCCAGCTACTCAGGAGGCTGAGGCAGGAGAATTGCTTGAACCCGGGAGGTGGAGGTTGCAGTGAGCCGAGGTCTCACCACTGCATTCCAGCCTGGCTCCCAGCGATGGAGCAAGACTATGTCTCAAAAAATAAATAAATAAAATAAAAAATAACAAAAATTTAAAAATAAATAAAATCAAGACAATATAGTGTGGAAGTTATAACACATATAAAAATAAAATATATTACTAAATAGCATAAATGCTGGAAGGGAAGCAATGGAAGTGTATGATTATAAGGTTCTTACACTATATGTAAAGTGGTATAATGTCACTGGAAGGCAGAAAGTCATGACTTAAAGGTGTGTATTATAACCCTAAAGCATCCACCAAAATGACACAACTGAGTTTACAGCTAATAAAAAGAAGGTAAAATTGAATCATAAAAATATTCAATTATTCTCTAAGAAGTCAGAAAAGGAAGAAATGGGGGGAAAAAACTGATAAGAAAAATAGAAAAAAGAAAACAATATGAGTGACTTAAAATTGACCATACCAACAAGCAAAAATCAAAATGGGGAGAAAAATGTAGAGTAGATAGGCAAAACAAACCCAAAACAAACAAACAAAAAAGTTTTCAGTAATTGTATTATCCTGAGACTTTTGTGTGAATAATGTGGTCAAACTAAATGAGTGATTATAGAATATTCTAATTCTATCATAACCTAGGTCCTTGAAAATCAGGATTTCCAATGTGGTGGGTAGAAATATATCCAATGTAGAAAAGGTTACGTAAAACACCCTGTAGTCCTGAATTTAAATTAGAAGTATCAGTATGAACTTGAGATGTTTTGCTCTGTGTGTGTGTGTATGTGTGTGTGTGCGTGTGTGTACATTTCCTAGCAATGTCCATTGAAGAAGCCTACAAACAATGGCCAATCCAGTAGCAATTAACCATCCTTTAACCCAAACAGACTGTGGTTTTGAAATATGTCCAAGAAAAATTAAGGCTTTTAGAGGGAAATACTTCATTCAAGGCCCGAAGCAGGAAAAGTCCATGATGAATCTAGAATATGTTTTCATATCAGATAGCAAGAAAACTACTAGGGTCACAAATGATTCAGGAACCAGCTTGAGGAGGCTTCTACTGAACAAAAATAGGATACTTTTAGCTTTATAAAGCATAATCATTGTAACTGATCAGAACTCTTCAAATATACTTAAAATCATAGACTCATGATATTTTTTAAAAACCTAATTAGCTAGTTTTGGATCATGATAGATACCCAAATCACTATCTTAAAAACTGGTAAGAGAGAGAACCAAAGATTCATTTTATATTTCCTATATAAAATTGTACTTGTGGTTACTAGCAGTAAAAACAGTCGTTATAAAAATATTTCAACTTATAGATGTATGTAAAAGCATTCCAACTAATACATGGCAAATAAATTATTGAGTTAGAATATTACAATTTTGCAACTCCCAGTAAATTAACGGATGTAGACATTGTGCATCAAAGGCTGCTAATATCAAAAAACGAGTGAAAACCAAACGTTATTTGCCTCCTGATGAATGAACACAGAACCACCTGTGGACTTTTCAAAGGGATTATACCTAAATCCAATAAAGCCTCTGGTTCCAGCTGCCAGTCTGCAGGTAATACAGAGAACAGAGAAATGTATCGAACTGGACCAAGAGCAAAATCCAGACGGTGGGAAACCACACATCAGAAGTTGCGGTGTCTTAATCTGAAAAAAATTTAAAGAAAACAAAGAATGGAGGGGATTCCTGAAGATTAAAAGATACTTTAAGGCCAGGCTCAGCGGCTCATGCCTGTAATCCCAGCACTTTGGGAGGCCAAGGTGGGCAGATCACTTGAGGTCAGGAGTTCAAGACCAGCATGGCCAACATAGTGAAACCCTATCTCTACTAAAAATACAAAAAATTAGCCAGTCATGGTGGTATGCATGTATAATATCAGCTACTCAGAAGGCTGAGGCAGGAGAATCCAGGAGGCAAATGTTGCAGTGAGCCAAGATCACACCACTGCACTCCAGCCTGGCTAACAGAGTAAGACTCCATCTCAAAAAGAAGATACTTTAAAGACATAGCAATTTTTGAATATACAATACTAAACTGTAGTGATTAGGACTGTACATGTTTGGAAACTGAAGAAACACAAAAAGTGGTTACTGTAAAAGACAGGGTAATGGATAATGAAGGAAGGGAGGGAGTTGAGATCAGAATGGGACATACAGAGGTTCTTCTGGGATGATTGGCAAAGTTCTAGTCACCAAGGTAACATGGGTGGTAATTACAGGAGTATTCACCTTATAATAAATCAGTAGGCCATATACTTATGTTGTAGAATATTCTGATTCTGTGTTTTATTTTGTTTTTTTATATAAAAGGCCTGCCAGGCACGATGGCTCTTGCCTGTAATCCCAGCACTTTGGGAAGCCAAGGTGGGTGGATTACTTGAGGTCAGGAGTTCAAGACCAGCCTGGCCAACATGGTAAAACCCTATTCCTACTAAAAATACAAAATCTGGGTGCAGTGGTGCATGCCTGTAATCACAGCTACTTGGGAGGCTGAGGCAAGAGAATTGCTTGAACCCAGGAGACAGAGGTTGCAGTGAGCTGAGATCACGCCACTGCACTACAGCCTAGGCAACAGAGCAAGACTCCATCTCAAAAAAGAAAAAAAAAGGCCTAGTGATTACAGACTCTTTAAGGGCAAGTCAAGACAGTGAAAAGCAAAATTATAAATTCCCTATAATATAAAAACTTCTGCAAATCAATAAGAAATTAAGGTTTAATTCAATTAAAAAAGAAAAAACAGGCAAAAATTGGCCAGGTGCAGTGGCTCAAGCCTGTAATCCCAGCTCTTTGTATGGTTGAGGAGGGAAGATTGCTTGAGGCCAGGAATTTGAGACCAGCCTGGAGTACATAGCAAGACTCCATCTCTACAAAATTTTTTTAAAATTAGCCAGGTGTGGTGGTATATACCTGTAACCTTAGCTACTTGGGAAGCTGAAGTCGGAGCATCAGTTGAGCCCAGGAGTTCAAGGCTACAGTGATTTATGATGACACCACTGTACTCCAGCAGCCTGGGTATGGGTGGCAAAGCAAGGCCCCATCTCTTTAAAAAAAAAAAAAAAAAGACCAGGCAGTTCACAGTAATAGATAAGCAAAGGCTCATCAAGTTTAATAATATAAGGTGTTGGGAAAGGTATGGAGAAACATACATCCCTTGAAGCATAAATTTGTAGCAACTTCTGCAGAGGGCAGTTGAGCTATACCTATCAAAATTATAAACCAACATACCCTTTTTCTTGAGACAAGGTCTCAGTCTGTCACCCAGGCTAGAGCACAGTGGCATGATCTTGGCTCACTGTAACCTCCACCTCCTGAGTGCAAGCAGTTCTCATGCCTCAGCCTCCCCAGTTGCTGGGATTATAGGTGCACACCACCATGCCCAGCTAATTTTTGTATTTTTAGTAGAGATGGGGGTTTCACCATGTCAGCCACGCTGGTCTCAAACTCTTGGCCTCAACTGATCTGCCCATCTCAGCTTCCCAAAATGCTAGGATTACAGGTGTGAGCCACCACACCAGGCCTGACTAACAATTCCATTACCAGGAATTTATCCTAGAGATCCAGTTACACATAGGTAAAATGACATATATATTCATTTTCATTGTTTTTATTATCAAAGGGTTAGAAACAACCTAATGTATATTGGTAGGAGGTGGTTTAATAAGATATGTTTATGTAATGCACCCATAAAAGAACAAAAAAGGACTTTTGCATATGGACATGGAATCATCTCCAAGATCTATATTGATTGTTAAAGTGGAAAAAAGCAAAGTAACAAAGAGAATATAGATTGCCACCATATTCCTCAAAACAGAGGAGAAAAAGATAAATTCAACTTACAATGTTTGTTGACTCTAGAGAGAGGAACTGGGTGACTGGAAGACAGAGGTGAAACAGATATTTTTCATTGTGTGAATATATAAGTAATTCAAAAAAAGAAAATTTAAAGAAAACCAAATGAGGCTGGGTGTGATGGCTCATGCCTGTAATCCCAGCACTGTGGGAGGCCGAGGCAGGCAGATCACCTGAGGTTGCAAGTTCAAGACCAGCCTGACCAAAATGGAGAAACCCCATTAGTACTAAAAATACAAAACTTAGCTGGGTATGGTGGCACATGCCTGTAATCCCAGCTACTCAGGAGGCTGAGGCAGGAGAATCGCTTGAACCCAGGAGGCGGAGGTTGTGGTGAGCCAAGATCGCGCCATTGCACTCCAGCACCTGGGCAACAAGACCTAAACTCCAACTCAGAAAAAAAAAAAAAGAAAGAAAGAAAGAAAAGAAAAAAAAGGAAAACCAAATGAGTATCCCAACAATGACTGAGAACACAATTTAGAATTTTGATACAGGTATTACTGAAAATTTCAGGAAATCACCAGGAATTTCCCACTTTGGACTCAGTAAGTCAGTAAGTGGAGAAGCTCAAAATGGACAAAGAAAAGCAACTGAAGGGCTGGGCATGCTGGCTCAAACTTGTCACCCAGCACTTTGGGAGGCCTTGGTGGGTGGATCATGAGGTCAGGAGTTCGAGACCAGCCTGGCCAACATGGTGAAACTCCATCTCTACTAAAAATACAAAAATTAGCTGGGCATGGTGGCAGGCACCTGTAATCCCTGGAGGCTGAGGCAGGAGAATCGCTCGAACCCGGGAGGCAGAGGTTGCCATGAGCCGAGATTGTGCCACTGCACTCCAGCCTGGGCAACAGAGCAAGTCTCTCTCGGAAAAAAAAAAAAAAATGAAATGAAATTGAAATGCTTTGGAATCCTGTGATATTCTCACCTAGTCTTCCTTCTCCACATTTTATTGGTTAATAATATAGTGGTCATATCAATATTTCACATTGTTCTTTCTTGTAACAATACTTTTATATACTTTTAAGAATTGATGTTGAACGTCCTATGTAATTTCACTTCTACAATTCACATCAAAATTTTACCTTTCCAATTTGTTAAATTACCAGAATGGCATCAACACTTGCTCTCAGGTGGTTTGGGATCACTGGCAGTTGTTAACTGGCAACTTTACAAAGTTATTCTATCACGTCCAGGACCATGGACTATTTCTTCATTTATATAAACATTAAAATAATATTTTTAATACAGCTTAAAATTTTACTTTATTGATGTCTACTCATTTTTTGAACCATTAATTTCCAGAAATGTTATCATATTTTTTCTTGCTTTTTCATTTGCTATCATTTTTTTCTTGTTATTGCTGATGTAGAAAAATGCTACTGATTTTAAAGTTACTCTTTGTATCTGGCAAACTTGTTGACCTTCTTTATTTATAGAAATCTTTATTTTGCTATTGTCCTTTCCATATATGGTCTACAAATAGTGTTTCCTTTTCAACCCTTATATTTCTTATTTTCTTTTCTTATTTTTTGGTTTTGACCAAGACCTTCAATAAGTATATTAAACAATACCTGTGAATCAAATGTCCACTTATATTCCTCTAACTTGTCACATTACTATAATTAGAATTTACTATTATTGGTGTGATTGTTTTATTAACATTAATTTATCTCATTGTACTATATGCTCCATGAAGGCAGGAGTTATACCTCATTTTCTCACCATTATATCCCTGGTATAGTGCCTGGGACATATTTATCGCAGTAAATATTTCTTTTCTTTCTTTCTTTTTTTTTTTTTTTTTTTTTTGATGACAGTCTCCCTCTGTTGCCCAGGCTGGAGTGCAGTGGCACTATCCTGGCTCACTGCAACCTCTGTCTCCCTGGTTCAAGTGATTCTCCTGCTTCGGCCTCCTGAGTAGCTGGGAATACAGGCATGCGCCACCACACCCAGCTAATTTTTATATTTTGAATAGAGACAGGGTTTCACCATGTTGGCCAGGATGGTCTCGATCTCCTGACCTCATGATCCACCTGCCTTGGCCTCCCAAAGTGCTGGGATTACAGGTTTAAGTCACCACACCTGGCCAGTAAGTATTTCTTGAATGAATAAATGAGTGGTCTAGGGTGATAAAGAAAAATTGAAGAAAATAACAGGTGAGGGCCTCCTATTTCTTCCCTTGCATTTCCCCCCCCCCAACTCCAATACAAGCTCATTAACACTCAGGTCAGGATATTTTGGTTGCAAACGCCAAAATTCACACTGGCTAAATTAAGCAACTGGGAAATTTACTGAAAGGAAGTAAAGAAATGGGGGATTGGTGATTAGAAGATGAAAGGAAGGCTGGAAAACTAGGCTAAGAAAAGAGAAATTCTGAGAATGCAGAATAGATAGTAGAAACTATTCAATAGTTTTGTCAAGCTACTGCCACTGAAACTAATGAGCACCAACCATTTTCATCTCTTTTTCTCTCTGATCATGATTTGTGTTCCAAGGAAGGAGCATCCAACTGGTACAATTTGAGTCATGTGACTTCCCTGAATGGGCAAGAGCTGGACACCAGTGAAGTAAAGGTGACTCTCAAAAAAATAAGGTGTGGTACTAGTACCAGAAAGAGGAATGGAGGTTTGCAGGCCAAAAATCAATGTCTTCCACAACTTCTGCCACTTTAAAAGTTCACCTGAGGTATTACCAATTCAAATACTTGGAAAAACTAGAAAACAAAACGAAAAAAAGAGTTGGGGGAGGGATAAGAGGACAAAGGGATTCAGAATGAAAGCAAGACATCTCTAAGTATAACCTCCCATAAACATGCAAATGTTTTATAAATTCATAACTAAAAGAAAAAAAGCAGGATAAGAAGGTGAACTTTCTTAGGCAGAAAATATATTGTATTTGTCCATTTTCACACTGCTATAAAGAATACCTGAGACTGGGTAATTTACGTAGGAAAGAGGTTTAATTGACTCAGAATTCCGAAGGACTGGGGGAGGCCTCGGGAAACTTACAGTCATGGCAGAAGGAGAAGCAGGCACATCTTACATGATGTCAGGCAAGAGAGAGAGAAAAGAGAGAGAGAGAAGGAAGAACTGTCAAACAGTCATACAGCCATCAGATCTTGTGAGAACTCACTCGCTATCATGAGAACAGCTTGGGAGAAACGACCCCCATGATTCAATCACCTCTTACCAGGTCCCTCCGTCGATGTCTGGGGATTATGAAGATTGCAATTTGAGGTGAGACTCGGCTGGGGACACTGAGTCAAACCATGTCATATATACTGTTCCGCATCTGGCTTTTTTCACTTATAACCTAGAACTTACTCCATATCAGCTCATGAGAATCTCTCACATTCTTCTTTCTTTAAGTATACAATTCAATGTTTTCAATATATTCGGAGTTGTGTAACCATCGCCATAATGTGAGATCATATTCATCACCCCCAAAAGAAACCCTGTATTCGTTAGCAGTTCTTCGTCATTATCCCCTATTCTCTTCCTTCAGCCCTAGGCAACCAATAATCTACTTTCTGTCTCTACAGATTTGCCTAATTTGAACATTTTATATAAATGGAATCTTACATGTGGCTTTTTGTGTCTGGCTTCTTTCACTTAGCATAATGTTTTCAAGGTTCATCTACATAGCATGTATCAGTATTTCACTCCTTTTTACTGCTGTATAATATTTCATTGTGTAGATATACCATATTTTATCCATTCGTTGGTTGATAGACATTTGGGTTATTTCTACTTTTGGCTAACATGAATAATGCTGCTATATTCATGTATAAAATTTCATGTCCCACATTCTTTTCTCTTTTTTTTAAGGCTGCATATTCTTTTCTCTTTTTTTACTCCTTTGGGTGTTCAACTAGTCCTTTCCTGGTGAACATTTAGGTTATTTGCATTCTTATGCTACTACAAATAATGCTACAATGAATAACCTTGTGCTTATGCTTTTTTTTATTTGTGGATATGTATCATTAGGACATATTCCTAGAAATGGGATTACTGGGTCTATATGGTTTGTATTTTGGGAAGATAAACAGTTTGTTGGTGATGAGTTGCAAATATATATCTCCAGTTAGTCGTTTACCTTTTTAACTTTAATTATGGTGTGTTTTCTTTGCCATGCAAAAGTTATCTATTTTTATATATAGTCAAAATATATCAGTCTTTTCCTGTGTTTGCATTTTAAGGCTTTCCTCCATTCCAGGTTATAAGAAAATTTACCTGTGTTTTCATCTGGTATTTTATAGAGTTTCATTTCTCACATTTAGATCTCTGATCTTTTTGGAGTGTATTATGGTATATAAAGTATAAACCCAAATTTCCTTCCAAATAAATATCCATATATCCAACTCTATTTATTAAAAACATCATCTTGGCAGGGTGCAGTGGCTCATGCCTGTAATCCCAGCACTTTGGGAGTCCAAGATGGGAGGATTCCTTGAGGCCAGGAGTTCAAGATCAACGTGGGCAACATAGTGAAACCCATCTCTACAAAAAAAGTTTAAAAAATTAGCCAAGAGTGGTGGTACATACCTGTAGTCATAGCTACTCAGGAGGCTGAGGTGGGATGATTGCTTGAGCGTAGGGATTTGAAGCTGCAGTGAGCTATGATCACACCACTGCACTTCAGCCTGGGTAAAAAAGCAAAATCCTGTCTCTGAGAAAGAAAGAAAAAGAAAGAAAGAACAGAAAGAGAGAAGGAGGGAGGGAGGAAGAGAAGGAAGGAAGGAAGGAAAGAGAAAAACAGAAAGAGAGAAAGAAGGAAGGAGGGAGGGAGGGAGGGAGGGAGGGAGGGAAGGAAGGAAAGAGAAGGAAGGAAGGAAAGAAGGAAAAAAGGAAGGAAGGATTCTTTTTCCTCAATAATTTGAGATGCCACTTAAATCATATACTAAAACTTCATATATGTTTGGGCCTACTTACGGTCTTTCTGATCCATTGATCTGTCCAGTGCACCAATAATACACAGTACTACTTTGTTTTAATTATACAAGATTCTTTTTTTTTTTTTTTTGACAGTCTTACTCTGTCACCCAGGTTGGAAGTTCAGTAGCATGATCTCGGCTCACTGCAACCTCCACCTCCTGGGCTCAAGCAATCCTGCCACTTCAGCCTCCCAAGTAGCTGGGACTACAGGTGTGGGCCACCACACTCAGCTACTTTTTGTACTTTTTGTAGAGACAGAATTTTGCCATATTGGCCAGGCCAGTCTTGAACTCTTGGCCTCAAGTGATCCACCAACTTCAGCCTCCCAAACTGCTGGGATTACAGGCATGAGCCACTGCACCTGGCCCATACAGGATTTATAGTATGTTTTCATATATAATATGGCCAGTATCCCTCCATTACCCTTTTTTGGAAATTTTCCTGTCCTTATTTCTTCATGTAAACTTTAAAATCAACTTGGCTAGCTTTAGAGAAACAAAACAAAACAAAAAAACTATTGGTATCATGACTAGGATCATGTAAAATGTATAACTTGAGGACTGTTTAAAACTGTCTATCTATCCAAGAATAAAAGATATTTTACCATAAAGTCTACTTTTGTATTTTTCAGGTATATTTTATGGTTTTCCTCATCATGTTTTGCCTACTTCTTAAATATTCTTGTTGGTGTTATGTCATTGGTAACCGTGTGTATAAAAACTGATTTGTATGTTAATCTGATTTTATTACTTTACTGAGGCATAGGATTGTTTGAATTAGTTTTAATTGTAATTTTCTTGTTTTCCACCTAAACTGTGAGATCACCTGTGTAAAGATCCCTCTTCTTTTGCAAGTCTGATTCCCTTCACAGTGTTCTTTTGTGTGACTGTTTTGCTCTTTCCAATACAATGTTAAAATGTAGTGGAGTTAGTGGGTATCCTTGTCTTGTTTCTTTGCTTTGATGGGAATATTTAGTGCTTTCCCATTAAGCAAGATACTACCTTTTGTGTATTTTTTTACAAAATCAGAAATGGGTGTTGAATTTTGTCAGAGACATTCTTATCATGCATGAAGATAATCATGTTTGGCCTTAGGTATATTAATGTGTGAATTATATAAACAGACTTCCTAATATTAAACCTTCTTTGTATCAGTCATGCCATATCATTTTAAAGCATGCTATAGATTGCTTTCTAGTATTTTATTTAGGATTTTTACATCAATACTCGGATGTGAGATTAACAGGATTTTTGTGTAATTTTTTTCAGATTTGGACATCAATGTGGTATTTTCATATAAAGAAACCAAAGTTTCATTAATTTTATATATTTTAAAATAATTTATCTAACATTAGAAATTATCTGGCCTTTAAAAGATTGGGTAGTTTCCTCCTGAAACCATCTGGGCTGGGAGGATTTTTAGTATGGCAATTTTTTCCTTTCTTTTCTTTTTATATTAGTGCTTTTTTTTTTTTTTTTAGACGGAGTTTCTTTCTGTCGCCCAGGCTGGAGTACAATGTCATGGTCTTGGCTCACTACAACCTCTGCCTCCCAGGTTCAAGCGATTCTCCTGCCTCAGCTTTCTGAGTAGCTGGGACTACTACAGGCATGTGCCACCACACCCGGCTAATTTTTGTATTTTTAGTAAAGACGGGGTTTCACTGTGTTGGCCAGGCTGGTCTTGAACTCCTGACCTTGTGATCCACCCGCCTCAACCTCCCAAAGTGCTGGGATTACAGGTGTGAGCCACCAGACCTGGCCTAGTCCTTTCCTGATTAGGTAAACTAGAGGATTATCTAGTGTTTTTTTGAGAAACACCATTTGTTAACTCTAACATTTGTTTCTCCTTTTTTTCTTTAATAAAAATTTCTGGAAAAAAAGTTAAATGGCAGAATTGTTACAATTCAATTAAATCAGCAATCGGGGGAACTTCATAGCTTTTCTTTTCTTTTGAGACAGTCTCACTCTGTCACCCAGGCTAAGTGCAGTCTCATGATCACAGCTCACTACAGCCTCAACCTCCTGGCCTCAAGCAATCCTCCCTTCTCAACCTCCCAAGTATCAGGGATGACAGGCACATGCTATCACTTCCAGCTATTTTTTTTTATTAATTTGTAGAGACGAGATCTCACTACAGCCCAGAATGGTCTCGAACTCCTGGGCTCAAGCGATCCTCTTGCTTCAGCCCCTCAAAGTGTTGGCATTACAGGCATGAGCCACTGTGCCCGGTCATAGCTTTAAATACTTTATGTAAATAATGAGAATACAAATAAGTGGGCCAGGCTGGGCACGGTGGCTCACACCTGTAATCCCAGCACTTTGGGAGGCCAAGGTGGGTGGATCATTTGAGGCCAGAAGTTTCAGACCAGCCTGGCCGACATGGCAAAACCCTCTCTTTACTAAAGATACAAAAATTAGCCGAACATGGTGGCAGGCACCTGTAGTTCCAGCTATTTGGGAGGCTGAGGCAGGAGAATCGCTTGAAGCCAGGAGGCAGAGGTTGCAGTGAGCCAAGATTGCACCATTGCACTCCAGCCTGGGTGACAAGAGTGAGACTTCATCTCAATCAATCAATCAACAAATAAATAAAACAAAAATTAGCTGGGTGTGGTACCAGGCACCTGTAATCTCAGCTACTCTGGAGGCTGAGGCAAGAGACGTGCTTGAACCCAGGAGGTGGAGGTTGCAGTGAGCCAAAATCACACCATTGCATTCCAGCCTGGGTGACAAGAGCGAGACTCCATCAGATAAATAAATAAATAAATAAATAAAACAAAAATTAGTCAGGCGTGGTGGTGGGTACCTGTGATCCCAGCTACTGAGGAGGCTGAGGCAGAATTGCTTGAACCTGGGAGGCAAAGGTTGCAGTGAACCAAGCTTGAACCTGGGAGGCAAAGGTTGCAGTGAGCCAAGATCGCACCACTGCACTCCAGCCTGGGTGACAGTAAGACTGTCTAAAAGAACTAAATAAATGAAATAAGTGGGCCAGGCTCGGTGGCTCATGCCTGTTGTCCCAGCACTTTGGGGGGGCCAAGACAGGTGGATCACTTGAGGCCAAGAGTTCAAGACCAGCCTGGCCAACATGGTGAAATCCCGTTTCTACTAAAAATACAAAAATTAGCTTGGGTGTGGTGGCACACGCCTGTAGTCCCAGCTACTTGGGAGAGTGAGGCATGAGATTCACCTTGAGGCACCAGAATTGCCTTGAACCCAGGAGGTGGAGGTTGTAGTGATGAGCCAAGACTACACCATTGCACTAGAGTGAGACCTTGTCTCAAAATAAATAAATAAATAAAGTGAATTAAATATTCAACTCAAAAAAGAAAGTAAACCGAAAAATGGGAGGAAATAAAGATAAAATTCCCCAAATCCTAGACCTTTATCAAGTCAAATGTTGACAAGATAGAAGCCAAGTGCTCGATTATTCCCCTAGATTTACTCCTAGATTTGGACTGTCGTGGGATGATGAGATCCTGGAACAACCTTTGGATTCCATGACTTCTGATATGAAGTACAGAGTGACAGTCTCTTCAGGTGGCTCAGGTATCTTAACCACTGATAGCACAGAGGTGTAGTTTTTCTACATGGATCTTGAAAAATACTTTAATATTAGCAATCCATCACGCAGCATGAGGGGCAGCATTTGTGCAACTTGATCCTTGCTAGTAATTAAAACTGTGGGGTGAACCATGCCAAAAATGACCTACAGTTACTATAGTTACATGAAAATTAAAGCTAAAGCTAAAACACAATATGCAAAAGTCAACAGGGTTATACTAATCTCAGCACATCTAAGACAGTATGTTTACCAATGTTTAGTATTTAAAGTAGTTTATTTCCTGAAATCTTATATATCATCTTCAATTTCAATTTTTATTTGACAGATATTAAAAGCAGACTGGGAAAAATATTTATAATAAATGAAAAGAAAGCATACATAATAATATATACAATGACTTGATTTTGTAAAACAAAATATAATATAGCCATATTGTATACACCAAAATGTTGACAGTGATACCAAGTCCTTGGGGGGCAAAAATCCCTGTCTTACTCATCTTTATGGTCCCATATTATAGCACAGTGCTTGGCACAAAGTAGATGTTGAATAACTGTTTATTATAACAATGCAAGTGAATACTGTATGAATGTATGTCTTCAAAAAAAAATACCCAGTCAAGTAAATATATGAAATTTTAATGTTTGCATCTGAAACATATAAAAGCCTAAAGTTAAAGTCAATACCTAACTAAACTTCTCTTGTGTAATTTCATTATTATAAAATTAAGTCTTTAGTCAAAAATTCAACTCTAAAAATAGGGTCTCAAAAATCACATATCTACATATAATACTAAGACAGGTAAATTGTCAGCCAGGCGCAGTGGCTCACGCCTGTAATCCCAGCACTTTGGGAGGCCGAGAAAGGTGGACTGCCTGAGGTCACAAGTTCGAGACCAGCCTGGCCAACATGGTAAAACCCTGTCACTACAAAAACTAGCCAGGTGTGGTGGCAGGCGCCTGTAGTCCAGCTACTTAGGAGGCTGAGGCAGGAGAATTGCTTGAACCCAGGAGGCGGAGGTTGCAGTGAGCCAAGATCGCGCCATTGTACTCCAGTCTGGGTGACAATAGTGAAACTCCATCTCAAAAAAACAAAAACAAAAACAAAACAAGTAAATTGCCTTAAGCTGCATCATCATCACCATCATCTACTGCAGCATAAATGGCTTGATTCCTCCTCTTAATTTTCTTTCTTTGTTCAGGTTCGTGTTCACCACTCAGCCTCTTCAATGGCACCTTACTTAAGTCCTCTCCATTTCCTGACTCCACAGTCCCACCAGGTTTCCCCTCTTTATCAATTGTGGAATCCACTGTATCATCGGAAGATACAATCATAGAGCCTGGCAAGGTCCTGACATCAGAGAAACTTGCAGAAAAGTCAGAAGCTTGATCAGAAGGTTCTACAGATGGTGTATTCATGTCACTATGTGCACTTACAATACTATCTTCATCTTCTTCTTCATCTAACATTATTTCATCTGGATTAATAGAAGACAGAGCAGATGTGTCTGTATTATATTCACTCCGGTCTTCTCCAGAGTCATTACTTTCCACATCATCCTGTTCTTCATCTTCACCACACAAGTGATGTTCTGCCTTGGACTTCTGAAGTCTAACATTGATGTCTGTGATGCCAAGTTGGGCACAGAATTCAGTAGTCTGAGGATTGATCCTATGAATCAGCTGCATTTGTGTCTGTGGTTTGCCAGGATCATAACAAGCAGCTGTTACACTAAAGTTACATGGAACCTTGAGGTCATGATTCAATTTTTCCAATACTTCTTTCATAGCTTCTTCTGTTGCACTATAATCCCACCTATAAAAGTACAAAACAATAGCTTTTTACATTTTATCAACTCTAAACAATAAATGATGAAATCTGATTATAGACTTCAGGTGCAAGGATGAAAAATAAGCCATCTATCAAGATTCCATTTTTAAAGTTATAGTTAATTTAGCCAAGGACCATTTATAAATAAAAATAATTCTTAGAGAAAGCCATCTTTAACTCATACTCCAAAACAATTTTAATGTGTGGACTATATATTTACCATATTATAGTTTTATGTACACTTATTCACTTATACATTTCTTTGAGGTAATGCTCAACAGTCCATTTTTTTGACTCCTTTAGATGGAAAACCTGAAAACTCTGAATTGTTCTGACACTCATTCAACAATAATTCCCTTGATTAAAAACAAAGATGGAGGCCAGACACAGTGGCTCACGCCTGTAATCCAGCCCTTTGGCAGGCTGAGGCAGGCAGATTGCTTGAGCACAGTCATTCAAGACCAGCCTGGGCAACATGGGAAAGCCCCATCTCTACCAAAAATGCCAAAAAACTAGCTGGGCATGGTGGTGCACGCCTATGGTCCCAGCTGCTCTGGGGGCAGGGGTGGGAGGATCCTTTTAGCCCAGGAGGCAGAGGATGCAGTGAGCCAAGATCCAAGATCACGCCACTGCACTCGAGTTTGGATGACAGAGCTAGACCCTGTTTCAAAATAAAACAAAGATGGGAGTCAGAAAAATTAGGCATGCAATGGAAAAAGCAGGTCCTAAAAAAGGTCTGACTTACCTTGCATGAAGGCCATTATTTTCAGGCATATTCCATAGGTGCTCAGTCACATTAATAAGATCATTTGTAGCCTTGAGAATAGTGAGCCATTCAATATCATATTCCAAGCAATCAGGAGCACTGGGGTCATGTTCTATTTCTAATATCTACAGGATAAAATCAATGTTAGGAAATGCATATATATTTTTAATAGTCTAAGAACTTTAATATAATTTAATAAAATAAAAAATTTAAATTTAATTTCAATTATTTAATTTTAAATCAATACATTTAATTTTAAAACATTAATAACTAAAACACCCCCAAAGAATTCTCAGAATACATAAATTACAAAGGGCACAAAAAAACTCCAAAAGGAAAATTAATTTTTTTTAAGTCACTGGAAGAGTACAACTATATTATAAAACCACTTCCTTCTGTTTACCTGAAGAAAATCTCTATGTGGTAAGCATTTGTCCAAGGCTAGAAATTTGGTTGTTCTGGCTGTCTGTCCTTTATCCTTTTCCTGGACAATATGAATCATGATTTAAGAAAGAATGTTAAAATAATCACAGGTAATTCATACACAGAATAGGACAAAAATAATCTTTATTACACATACCCCTAAGTTGTGTGTCAAAGGAATGACTTGTCACTTTTCCAAAATAAGTTAATTCTATACCCACTTGTGTGATAATAGAAAGGCACTTAACTTCTCAGGCCCTCAATTTCCATACAAAATTCAAAGCAAAAACTAATAATGATGATGATGATAACTCAAAGCACTGAATATACATAAATCAAAGCATAAAACCCAAGGATTAAAGATAAACAAAAGAGCTTAAAGTAAACTGGCAGAACTAAAACTGTACAATTTTTAGAAGAACCCACAGGAGAAAATCAATCTAACTCTAGGTTAGGCAAACATTTCTTAGCTACAACACCAAAAATAGATGTGATATGTCCATAGAATGAAGTATTACTCAGCAATAAAAGGGAATGCAATATTGATACAAGCTACAACATGAGTGAATCTCAAAATCAAGCAAATGAAAAAAATCAGTTGCCAAAGACTATATATTTTATGGTTCCATTTAAAGAATGTTCAGGAAAGGCAAATCTATAGAAACACAAAGCAAGTTAGTGGCTGCCTGGGGCTGAGGGTAGGAACCAGGATTACCTACAAGCAGGCACAAAGGATCTTTGGGGGTGATGCACATGTTCTAAAACTAGATTATGTGATGTTGGCACAACTCTGGAAATTTACTAAAAATCACTGAATTGTTCACTTAAAATGTGTTGGGTTTTTTTTGTTTTTTTTTTTTTTGACACAGTCTTACTCTGTTGCCCAGGTTGGAATGCAGTGGCACGATTTTGGCTCACTGCAACCTCTGCCTTCCAGGCTCAAGTGATTCTCATGTCTCAGCCTCCCGAAGAGCTGGGATTACAAGCATGTGCCAACGTGCCCAGCTAATTTTTGTATTTTTAGTAGAGACAGGGTTTCGCCATGTTGACCAGGCTGGTCTTGAACTCCTGGCCTCAAGTGATCCACCCGCCTTGGCCTCCCAAAGTGCTGGGATTACAGGCATGAGCCACAGCGCCAAGCCAAAACATGTTAACTTTATGGCATGTAAATTACACTCCGATAGTTATTTTTTTTCAAAAGTGAATTGACAGAAACATGGGGGGGATTTACAAACTTGCAGGTCATTTTGGAAAAGGTTAAAAAGGGACCTACTGAAAGCAGTAAGGCACATGGAGGAAAAAACACAAGAAAGCAAGCAATGGTATCTCCTGCTGAGGACCAAGCATCAGTTCTGGTGAGGTACAAGTTGAATATACCTTATCTGAAATGCCTGGGACCAGAAGTGTTTTAAATTTCAGATTTTTTCAGATTTTGGAATATTTTCAGAATACATACTGGTTGAATATCCTTAATCCAAAAATCTGAAAACTGTGTGTCATGTGAGTGCTCAAAAATTTCAGATTCTAGAGCATTTCAGATTTCAGATTTTCAGATTAGGGATGCTCAATCTGTACTAAGAAAAATGGAAAGCATGGAGATTACAGGCAGATACTGGCAGCAAAGCAGTTCCAAGGAAAAGTGATCTTTGATGTTGGTAAAGGGGCTAAAATAGAAAGTGGCAAAGTCAGAGGAGGCTGAGGAGCCAATTACAAAAAGGTCAAATACACCATTAATGCAGAGATACAATGAAAAGAGTAACCTCTCCTCCCAGTGAAACTAGGAAGTGAGAATAAATCCACAATGGAAAGGGGCCACAGAAATATTTTCAGACAAAAGCTTCCAAACTGTGTTTGAGGAATACTGTTAAAGTATACCTCTAACACAGAAAAGTGTTTGGTTAAGTAAGTTTGGGAAGCAACACATTCTACTCTTGAGAAAGGCAATGCCCATTAGTGCATTAGTGCAATAAAGACACTCAGAAATTCCCTAGATATCTCCAAGAAGAAATCTGTAACTCTGTTAACCCAGCATTTTCTTTTTTCTTTCTTTCTTTCTTATTTATTATACTTTAAGTTCTGGGGTACATGTGCAGAATGTGCAGGTTTGTTACACAGGTATACACGTGCCATGGTGCTTTGCTGTATCCATCACCCCGTCATCTACATTAGGTATTTCTCCTAATGTTATCCCTCCCCAATCCCCCTACCCCCTGCTATCCCTCCCCTAGACCCCCACCTCCCAACAGGCCCCAGTGTGAGATGTGTCCATGTGTTCTCATTGTTCAACACCCACTTATGAGTGAGAACATGTGGTGTTTGATTTTCTGTTCCTGTGTTAGTTTGCTGAGAATGATGGTTTCCAGCTTTATCCATGTCCCTGCAAAGGACATGAACTCATCCTTTTTTTGGCTGCATAGTATTCCATGGTGTATATATGCCACATTTTCTTTATCCAGTCTATCGCTGATGGACATGTGGGTTGGTTCCAAGTTGTTGCTATTGTGAATAGTGCTACAATAAACATACATCATGTGTCTTTATAATAGAATGACTTATAATCCTTTGGGTATATGCTCAGTAATGGGATTGCTGGGTCAAATGGTATTTCCAGTACTAGATCCTTGAGGAATCACCACACTGTCTTCCACAATGGTTGAACTAATTTACACTCCCACCAACAGTGTAAAAGGGTACCTATTTCTCCATATCCTCTGCAGCATCTGTTGTCTCCTGATTTTTTTAATGATCACCATTTTAACTGGCATGAGATGGTATCTCAATGTGGTTTTGATTTGCATTTCTCTAATGACCAGTGATGAGGAGCTTTTATTCATGTTTGTTGGCTGCATAAATGTCTTCTTTTGAGAAGTGTCTGTTCATATCCTTTGCCCACTTTTTGATGCAGTTATTTTTTTCTTGTAAATTTTTTTAAGTTCTTTGTAGATTCTGGATATTAGCTCTTTGTCAGACGTAACCCAGCATTTTCTGAACAGTTTCCAACAGAATACTTTATGGGAAAGTCAGAGTTCAGCCAGAATCAGAGGTGAAAGGAAGAAATGCATACTTCCATAGAAGTCCAATCATAAATATATATTTATTTTCTACCTTCCATCAGGCACATCATCCATGCAGTTAAGCAAAGGAAACTGGGGGTCATCCTGGACTCTCTCCTCCCTCAGTCACCAAATTGCAATGATTCTCCTTCTAAAATCTCTCTAGAATCTGCTTCATTCTGTGTATTCTCTCTTTATCTTAGGTTGAAACCTTCTCTTTTGCTTAAATAGCCTGCTCTGCCTCCCATTTTTTATTACTCCAATCCATACACAACAATGCTGTCAAACTAATCTTTCTAAAATGAAAATCTGACTTCATCACTCCCCAAATTTCCCCATCATCTCTGGTTAAAACCTGAACTCCAGAGCATGGCCCCTAGATGACAGTTATGATTCTAGCTCCAGCTACATTAGTCCCTATGCCTCAGACCCACAGGAACTACCTACAAGTCCCAAAATACCCCATGCTCTCAGACCTCTAGCCTCTGCACATGCAAGTCCCTCTAAATAAAATATCCTTACAATCTATTTCTTCCTGGCACTTCAAGACTCAGTTCAGCTGTTGCCTTTTGAAAATCTTCTCCATCTTCATCTCCCACGTTCCCATCCCACCACAGTGTGGCTTAGGTGCTCCCACAGCCTAAGTTTTCTCTCAAACTTATTTACCGTTTTGTAATTGCTTGTCTTTTCCCAGCATCATATATTGAGCTACTCACAAGAGGTAAGTTATCTTTCACTTCTTTCTCTAACTTTATAACTGTGTCTGGTCCACAGATGTCCAGTGTGTGTTAAATGAAAGAATAAATATTTTGTTTTCTACCTGATGCTGCATCAAGGCGGCAAACTTCACATGAAGGTGGGCAGAAAACCAGTAAGTAGGTTTTAGATGCTCTAAAAGCTCTGAGGCAGCTGGACTTCCTAATGTGTTATTTTCCACTTCTTGTCGGAAAAAAGATTTAGTCTTGAGAAGCTGCTTCTTATTTCCATAATGATATATACTTCTTGGCCAATCATGAGACAAGAATATATCTATAGGCTGCCTCAGCTTTCAAAACAGAAAAAGAAAAGAAAGAAAACTCTTAAAACAGATTAACAAAAACAATCCCCCTCCCTTCTCTCTACCACCATACCACCATTCACCCACTGAGATCTCTAGAATTCTGTAATTGATTCTAAGGACACTTTAAGGGAGTCATAAAAATACTAGGCTACTCATTCATCTAGGCAAAGAGAAGCTGCATTTTTCTCTGCTCATAAATCATGATTATTTTCAGTGGCAAGGCAACAGAGACACACTCTAATTAGACTGCCAATCATCTAAGATCTTTAGCACTTAGTTTCTAAAATACATAATAACCACAGTTCTTTTTCTCTTTGGTAAAGAATGACTATTTTGAAGATCCAGAGACACCAGATTTCATGAGACCTCTAACATAATTGATTCAGTAAACCCAAAGATTTATCAGGGAAAAAAAAATTCTAATAGGCTCACATAGTTACACTAAAAAACTGTTTACTACATAAATTAGTATTTAATTAAACAACTAAAGAAACGAAATATAATCCAGACTTTACTTATCCCCAGAACCTTCAAGTAATCTGAAACGAATACTTGAAAAACTGAATTAAAACAACTTAAATAACTGTTTGAGACAATACAAAATATGAGATAGATACAACTAACTACCAAATACCTGGTATGGCCGACAGGTGCAACAAAAATTCACACTAGGGTAATGACCCTAAACGAAAAAGTCATGATCGGCCGGGCATGGTGGCTCATGCCTGTAATCCCAGCACTTTGGGAGACCGACATAGGCAGATTGCTTGAGTTCAGGAGTACAAGACCAGCCTGGGCAACATGGTGAAACCCTGTCTCTAAAAAAATATAAGAATTAGCTGGTGATGTGTGCCTGTAGTCCAAGCTACTCGGGAGGCTGAAGTGGAAGCATCACCCAAACCTGGCAGATTGAGGCTTCAGTGAGCCAAGCCATGATCACACCACTGCACTCCAGCCAGGGTGACAGAGTAAGACCTTGTCTCAAAAAAAGGAAGAAAAGTGGTGGTTGGGAAATGGCATCTCAGTTGGATCTTAAAGGACTGGTAGGATTTAGATAGGTGAAAGAGAAAATCTATTCAAGGGAACTGTATGCACGCGGCATAAAAGAAACACTTGCAAGCATCCGTAGGTTCCTGCAGAGGTTCTAGAGACAGTGTGATGGGCGTAAGTGCAGTCAGGCAGGCCTTATCACCAAACTTTGGGAAGTCCTGGGCAGGTTACTTACCTGTCTGAGCCTTGGCTTCTCATTCTTAAAAGAATGAAGTTAAGAGTAAGACCTATCTCATAGGGTTTGAGTGGAGATTATATGAAGTACCAAGTGTGAAGTTTTGCTTAGCCCAGTGTCAGCAATGTACTGGGTTCTCAAACAAAAACCTAGTTTTACCTACTCTGCAATTAAGCAGTGTTTCCATATCACCTTTACAATTTTCCCATTTCTTCTACCATCTTTACTATTACTTATTTTCTATTTAACACAGTTACTTAGTTACTATTATATAAAATAAAATGTTTATTATAATATTTTCTTTAAAATATCACTTTAATATTTTCTTTAAATTTCACTTTAATAGGTATTCTTTAGCCTTACCCTAAGTAATAATATTTGAAATCATGAATTAAATGTTTCATTCTTACTAAAATAAACTCATAATTATTGAAGTAAAAAAACGTTGCCAGGCACAGTGGCTCATGCCTGTAATCCTAGCACTTTGGGAGGCCGAGGCAGGCAGATCATCTGAGCTCAGGAGTTTGAGACAAGCCGGGCCAACATGGTGAAACCCCATCTCTACTAAAAATGCAAAAATTAGCCAGGCATGGTGGCAGGCGCCTGTAGT
The DNA here is from genome assembly GCA_036589455.1 of Ateles fusciceps. Taxonomy (NCBI): domain Eukaryota; kingdom Metazoa; phylum Chordata; class Mammalia; order Primates; family Atelidae; genus Ateles; species Ateles fusciceps. Next base: position 3,868,850 of record JAZHEH010003356.1, on the reverse strand, counting down.
CCCAGCTTCTCAGGAGGCTGAAACAAGAGAATTGCTTGAACCCAGGAGGCGGAGGTTGCAGTGAGCCAAGATTGCACCACTGTGCTCCAGCCTGGGTGACAGAGTGAGACTTTATCTCAAAAAAAGAAAAGAAAAAAAAAATATATATATATAATAGATAGATAGATATATATTCATCTGTGAACCTCCTAAAAACTCAAGACCCACATTTTTAAAATGCTGAATTGCTCTTCTTGGAGGTACTATACCAATATGACCAAAATACATTTTGGTACAGAATTACTTTAACATTTTTTCAAGTCTGCTGTAATGCACTTTTTACGTACCTGTTTTAATTTATAGACTTCAATATTTCTCACATGATATATACTCCTGACTGTAGATGAATTATAAGGAGGGCATTCAAAATGACCTTAGATTGAAGAAGAAAAATAAGCTATATTCAATTCTTTTAAATACTGCAAATACAAAGACATATACACAGCTCTCCAAAATATCATGTACACCTTCAATATATGTGATTTTAAAAAGTTATCTACGAAAATTTTTTTAAAAGATGGTGGACTGCCATCTCCTGTGCAGGCTCAACTAGGGGCGAATCTGCTTCCTAAGGTCCCAAACATGGCTGCTGGCAAACTTCAGTTACTTTCTGTCAATTGGAGACTATTTCCTTATGCTCCCAATATTAATAAAATAACAAATTATTGTTGTTTAAAGCCGAAAAAGAAATATGTGTATTATATGCATAAATGATATCCCTGGGCTAAAACAGAAAACCCGATTAACATCTTCTCAAGAGTGGTTCCAATTTGTACTCACACCTGCCACAAAGAAGACAGCCTATTTTGTATCTCCATTCCAACAGTTTAAACTAATGAAGAGCCAAGTGGCAGGGAACAAACTTGTAACAGTTACATTCAGGATGTAAGTTTCAGCTGTCAACTTAGTTCATGAAATTTGTGAAATCAATGTGAATCCAAGCTACTCCTTTAACTTTAAAATCAAGGTATAATTCATTCAGACATAATGAAATGAATAAGCAGTGTGGTATACTTATATAATGGAATATTATTCACAAATGAACAGATCAGGTTACATGTATCAACACAGATTTCAAAACATGTTAAAGAAGCAAGTTGCAGAAAGATACAAGCAATATGATACATTTATATGAAGCTTAAAATATACTATGTGGTACATTGTTTAAAGCTCTTATATATGTGGTAATGATGTAAAATAATCAAGTAAATGATAATCACCAAATTCAAAATAGTGACTGCCTGGCAAAGAGAGGGGAGGGAAGAAAAGAAGGGAATGGGATTGAGGACAGATAAACAATGAACTTTAATTGTATCTATACTGTTTTATTTCTTAAAAAATCAAAATTAAAAATAGCAAAATACTAAGACCTGATAAAACTAGATCAAGGATACAAAGACATATGACAGAGTCAAACTATATATATGCTTAAGTTACTCTGGGGCATGCAAGTTCTAAAGTTTAAAAATAATTCTCAAAACAATACCTTTTCGATAGTCATGAGATTTAAAAATACCAGAGATTCCACCGATCCTTACACCTCGGTATTTTACCACACCAGCCAAACCTAAAACATTACAGTTAAATAAAATCACTATAGGCAAAAGGAATCTCTTCACACTGAATAAACCATTCCATTTAGATGGAATCTGAGTTCTAAAATTATCTGAAAATTAAGCACCATGATGAGGTTACCTTTTTTATATAATAATATGCCAACAGTATATTAGTGATATATTATAATAATATATAAAGGACAGGTCTGGAATTAGATTAGCCAAAAGACTAAGTAGATTCTGGAAGGGACAAATGAGATAGCGTGCTGAAAGTGAAATAGACATAATTTTGTACCTAACTGAATACAAGGGTGAGGTAGTGAGAGGTGGGAAATGTCCCGTGATGGATTTATATCTTATAAACGTGAAAATCAACAGGTATAAGGTATAAAGAAGCTGCAGCTTCTAATTTCATTTCTGAATGATCATATTCTGACAATTTCACTTTTTCATGGTATTATAGGATGAATACATCAAAAGATGATCAATAAGTAGTAAAGTAGGGAAACTAAATTTCTGAAATTATGATCTCGTCATTGGTAAAATCTATAAACGGTTCTAGAAAGAATATATATTTAAATAAAGGGATGGGGCTGGGTGCAGTGGCTCATGACTGTAATCCCACCACTTTGGAGGCCCAGATGGGCTGATCACTTTGAGCTTATGAGTTCAAGACCAGCCTGGACAACATGGTCAAACTCTGTCTCCACAAAAAAATACAAAAAACAAAAAAATTGGCCGGGAGTGGTGGTACACGTCTGTAGTCATAGCTACTTGGGAGGCTGTGGTGGGAGGACGGCTTGAGCCTGGAAGGCAGAGGTTGCAATGAGCTGAGATCATACCACTGCACTCCAACCTGGGCAGCGGAACCAGACCTTGTCTCAAAAAATAAAAAACAAAGGGATGAAAAGGCCATATAGTTTAGAGGGGCTAATATTGAGACAATCTAATCAAATCTGTCGATCTAAAAGCAGATTATAGGAAATCCAGAGGATAAAAGGTTTTTGGTATTTTGGGTTTTGTTTTGTTTTGTTTTGTTTGAGACGGAGTCTCACTCTGTCATCAGGATGGAGTGCAATGGCATGATCTCAGCTCACTGCAACCTCTGCCTCTCGGATTCAAGCGATTCTCCTGCCTCAGCCTCCAGAGCAGCTAGGACTACAGGCGCACGCCACCATGCCCAGCTAATTTTCTGTATTTTTAGTAGAGATGGGGTTTCACCATGTTGGCCAGGATGGTCTCCAACTCCTGACCTCGTGATCAGCCCGCCCTGGCCTCCCAAAGTGCTGGAATTACAGGGGTGAGCCACCTCGCACGGCCAGTCTTCTTTTTAATTCAATAAAAACTGTGAGAAAAAAGAAGGGACTACAAATAGTGTGTGAGGTCTTTGCAATTATATTAGCTAGTGATTAAAACACTAGATGAAGGGTGTCTTTTCATGCTCACCTATTTAATAATTAACTACTTTACATTTTCAGGATTAACTATTTAAATTAATGATATTCTCCAAACACCATACATCTCAAGAAACAGCCCAACTAACGCAAATCCTGATAGGCTCTTCCATCCCAGGAAAAAAATTATACACGAACACATACCTAAATAATAAATGTTTGGTGCCACCCATCCACCGTAGGGTAACTCTTGTAAATGATTTGAGGCTTCGTGGTTTCCCCCAATGAAAAGTGTGAGAACTGGGGCCTTCTTCTCTCCAGAGTAATACCTAGAACATAAGAGCAAAATCAGTTACCACAAGTAGGCATAGCAGAAAAGCAAATAATTTCCGAAAAACAAAACAAAAAACTGAGTTCATCATAAAAAGTTAAAAAGCTCTTTCAAAAGGAAGTGCCCAGTACTCATCCTTGCCCTTAGGAATGAAGAGCTTCCACCTTGGGCTTCAAGTCAGTGTACGTTCAATTAAGTCAAGAACTTTGTCGAGTTCATTGCCGTAACCTCACCTTCTAGAACCGCAACGAGCACTTAGCAGGCACCCAGTAAAAACTCCTGGATCATTAAATGAACTAATTCCAGAGTCCTATGGAGTACAAGGTAGCTTCTAAACCTGTCTGCTTCTTCCTCCAGGTTGTCCCCTCCCAGGCTTCGATCCCCTATGAAATGGATAAGATGGTTGTATGGAAAAGAAAAGTGACATTTCCTAAGCGCCAGGTCCTAGAAACACAGAGCGAACAAAGACAGGGTCTAAGGGAAACAGGCAGCCAGTGGCAGAGGGAAATCGAACACAGTCCCACCTCGCACCGCCCAGTCCCGGCCCGGGGCGCGTCCTCACCTGTAGAAGGTTTGCATGTGGCGGTACTTGGGCGGCACGGCCATGCAGCGTAGATCCGCCTCGTTGCGCACCGCCTGGAAGTCGCCGCAGCACAGCAAGAGGTCGACAGGCCCCGGACCGCGCCGCTCCGCCAGCGCCAGCGTCTCATAGATCTTATCCAGCTCGCCGTGACAGCAGCCGGCCACAGCCACCCGCATTCTGCCGGCCAGAGGAAGGGAGCGCTGCCTGCCAGCTCTACTACAGCCAGCCCAGGCCCGACTGATCGCTCAGCTCCCGCCAACTTTAATAAGTAGAGCCGCCGACTGCTGTAGACGCCTGCAAAATAACTCACTTCCGGTTTTCGGATCTCGCGAGAGAGGGAACGGGAAAGGCAAACCTAACTCCAGGATCCCAGGGAAGTTTTTTTCTTTTTTCCTTTTTTTTAAAAAAATATTATTGTTTTATGCAGTCAACAGTTATTTGTATATACATCCACAAACGTACTCTTTTCATTCTTTCTCTTCCTGGATTTCCATGTTTCTCTTTGGGATCATTTTTCTTTAGTCTGAAGAGCTCACTTTAGTTTTCCTGTTTGTTTAGTGTAGGCCAAGCACAGATGAATTTTTTTCTAGCTATTTGTTTAAAAATGTCTTTCCACTCTTGGCAAAATGGTGATGCCAAGCGCGGTAGAGCACGTCTGTAATCCCAGCTACTCTGGAGGCTGAGCCAGGAGAGAGAGAGACTTTGTTTCACCTTGTTTCACCTTAATTTATAAAGGATGTGTTTACCGAGTACTGAATACCAGTTCAGCAGTTTGGTTTTTTTGTTTGTTTGTTTTTACAAAGCATTTCAAAAATAATATTCTATTATCTTCTGGCTTGCATTGTCTTCTACTGAGAAGTCACCTATAAATTTCACTGAAAGTAATGTGTCTTTTTCTTTGTTGTTTACTGTTTTATCTTTCTCTTCCTTCTCTCTGTACTCCTTAAAGCTATTTTAATATAATGTGGCTAAGCGTTGTGGGTTTTTTTGTGTGTGTTTTTTTAAACCTATCCCATTTAGGCTTTCTAAATTTATAGCTTGGTATCTTTTCAGTTTTGGAAAATTCTTGGCCAGTATCTCCTTAGATATTGCTTTATTTTTTTCTGTCTTTTCCTACTCCTTTGGAATTTTTCCCTGATATTTTTTCTGTCTTTTATTTCGGTTCCATAGTTCTCATTCTTATCCGTGTTTTATTTTGGATAGTTTCTAATAACCTCTCTTCTAGTTTACCAATCCTATTTTGTTCTATGTCCAATGTACAAACTCATTTATTAATGCTTTAACTGTCCTTTTCAATTTTAGGATTTATATTGGATTCTTTTCCAGTGAAGCTAATAGTTTAAAGAAATTCTTTATCTTTTAATTTATTTCCTTCATCTTTTCCTCTCTTGCATAGATTAATCATAGTTATTTTAGGTTGCCTATCTTCTAAGCCCAATATCTTACTTATCTGCAGAGCTTATTCTATTGTCTGTTTTTGTTTCAGTGGATTCTTAGTTTAAAAATCTTGTTTCTTGGCTAGGAGCGGTGACTCACACCTATAATCCCAGCATTTTGGGAGACCAAGGCAGGTGGATCGCTTGAAGCCAGGAGTTCGAGACCAGCCTGGCTAACATGGAGAAACCCTGTCTCTACTAAAAATATAAAACTTAGCCAGGGGTGGTGGCACACACCTGTAATCTCAGCTACTTGGGAGGCTGAGGCAGGAGAATCATTTGAACTCGGGAGACAGAGGTTGCATTGAGCCAAGATCGCACCACTGCACTCCAGCCTGGGCTACAGAGACCCTGTCTCAAAAAGAATAAATAAATAAATATAAATAAAATCTCGTTTCTTGTCTCTATAATATAGATATATAATATATAGGTAATATAGATATAGATATTTTTAAGTTCCAGGGTACATGTGCAGGATGTGCAGTTGTTACACAGGTAAATGTGTGCCATGATGGTTTACTGCACCTGTCAACCTATCACCTAGGCATTAAACCCAGCATGCATTAGCTATTTTTCCTGATGCTCTCCATACCTTGTGGATCACTTGAGGCCAGGAGTTTGAGACCACCCTGCTCAACATGACAAAACCCCATCTCTCCAAAATTACAAAAATTAGCCGGGCATTGTGGTGCTCGCCTGTAGTACCACCTACTCGGGAGGCTGAGGCAGGAAAATCACTTGAACTCAGAAGACGGAGGCTGCAGTGAGCCGAGTTGTGCCACTGCACTCTAGCCTGGGGGGGCAAGACGAGACCCTGTCTCAAAAAAAAAGAAAAAAAAGAAAGGAAAAGAAAGGAAGGAGGGAAGGAGGGAAGGAAGGAAGGAAAGAAGGAAGAAAAGATTCTTGTCTTCACCTATCTTTACAGGTCCTTGAGTCCTAGCTGTCTCACAGATGATAAAATTCAACTAGGTTAGTAAATAAAATCCCCAGAAGTAAGAATTTAGTTTGATAAAATTAAACCAAGATAAACGAGCAAGCAGGCACAAATGGTGAATTCCTTAGGACAAACCTCCAAAGGCAAAGACGATTGCCTGAAAGTGAAGTGAATTAGAATTTAAACAAAACATTTTTTAAACACCCCAAAATAATTATTTTTAAATAAAACTTTAAAACCCACAGAGGATTTAAAAGCTGTGTCCCTCGGCTGGGCATGATGGCTCATGCCTGTCATCCCAGCACTTTGGGAGGCCGAGGCAGGTGGGATCACCTGAGGTCAGGAGTTGGAGACCAGCCTGGCCAACATGCCGAAACCCCATCTCTACTAAAAATACAAAAATTAGCCAGTCGTGGTGGCAGGCTCCTGTAGTCCCAGCAACTCAGGAGGCTGAGGCAGGAGAATCACTTGAACCTGGGAGGCGGAGGATGCAGTGAGCTGAGATCGCGCCACCGTACTCCAGCTTGGACGACAAAGCAAGACTCTGTCTCAAAAAAAAAAAAAAAAAAAAAAGGAAAGAAAAACAAAAAAACCTAAAAACCTGTCTCCCTCTAAGAGTTTCTAAAATCATCAGTTTTTTTTAAATGGGACAAGGACTTTACATTTTCCTGACAAATAGTTTTCCTAACTAGAATGCAAGCTAAATGAAAGTAGGTGAATATTTCTAAAACTTTCAGAATGGAAGACGACCAAACTGGTAAATATAAAGAATGAGTGGGCCAGGTGGGGTGGCTCACACCTATAAGCCCAGCACTTTGGGAGGTCAAGGTGGGCAGATCACATGAGGTCAGGAGTTCCAGACCAGCCTGGCCAACATGGTGAAACCCCATCTCTACTAAAAAGACAAAAAATTAGCCAGGTGTCGTGATGGGTCCCTGTAATCCCAGCTACTCAGAGGCTGAGGCAGGAGAATCACTTTAACCCAGGAGGAGGAGGTTACAACCACTGCATTCCAGCTTGGTTGACAGAGCCAGACTCTGTCTCAATAAAAAGAGCTACCCAGACAAAAATAAGCAAAACACCTCTGGAAAACATAGGAAAAGATAATCTAATCAAGTTAGTACAGAGAATAATAGATCCATCCCTGCCCACATAAAAAACTAGTTAAATATTCTAGGAAAAAACACCAAAATTAATGAGAAATGAAGCAGTACATGTAAACAGAACAATGACAATAAAAGACATGGTAAAGATTATCAAAGATACAAAAGGCACTGTGTCCAGAGCAGTGTTGGAACAATTTATTTCAAATTCACAAGGAAGAAATTTACAAGCTCAGGAACCACATTGTTTGGATTCCCTTTCCAGCTTAGTTGTGGATTAGGTTTCACAATTTTGATGATAATTAAATTGATCAGGAGGGTAGAAAAATATGTAAATCTAATATTTCTGGTTAGTTTTAAATATTTTATTTTCCTTCTGTACTGATTTTTTTGAAATAGAACAATGAATGCTTTTTACATTGTTAAATTTAAGTTTTATATATTATTTTTAATCTATGCAAATTGTTTTTCTCTGGATCATTTTCCCCCATGTAAAAAAATCTTAATTGAAGTATAACTTACTTAAAGTAACATAAATAAAATTCTAAGTGCACAGTGTGATGATGCACATATGACTACCACTGATATCAAGACATAAAATATTTCCAGGTCAGCCATGGTGGCTTATGCCTATAAATAGCATTTTAGGAGGCCAAGGCAGGAGAATTGCTTGAGGCCAGGAGTTTGAGAACAGCCTGGGCAACATAGTGAGACCACTTTACAAAAAACTAAGAAGAAAACATTAGCCAGGTGTGACGGTCTATGCCTGTGGCCCTAGCTATTTGGGAGGCTGAGGTAGGAGAATCACTTGAGCCGGGGAGGTCAAGACTGCAGTGAGCTGCGACCATGCCGCTGCACTCCAACCTGGGTGACAGAGCGAGGCCTTGTCTTAAAAAAAGAAAAAAGATTTACTAAAAAAAGAAAAAAAAAATTATTAGGGCAATTGACAAAATCTGAATAAAATCTGCAAACTAGATTGAATGACATTAGCATTAATTTCCCAATTTTGATCATTTTACTAGTGTTACATAAGGGAATTTTTTGTTTTCAGGAAACACACACTGAAATATTTAGGTGTAAATGGGCATCATTTCTGCAACTTATTCTTAAATTATATCTATCTTTACTTCTCGGCTCATACCTGTATTTCAGGGGCTAGAAGCTAAGGAACCATTGTTTGGATTCCCTTGCCAGCTCAGCTCTGGATTAGGTTTCACAAGTGGGAGGCACTTATGCGAGATTAGGAGGTAGAGGAGAGGTAAAAGCTGTTTCTTTTTGTCTCCGGTAACTGTGATAGCAGCAGAAAAGCCTGACCTTCTCAGTGGCAGCCAGCACCCTAAGCTTCTTCAGTGGTGATTAACGTTCTGCAGCTCCTGATCACAAGTAAAATAAACCTTCCCTGTTTGCAACTTTAGTTCTTCCAGTAACTTGTAATCTCTTTGTTGAAAAAACTTAGAATGGGTTCTGTTTTCCTGTATGATATGCCAGCCAAGATGTTATTCATGTAAAAGGCAGCAAGCAGATGTTGTCAAGCACTGAAAAGAACTCCAGAGAGACAACACCCATGGACCCATCCTGAAAAAAAAAAAAAAAAAAGACGTTATAATGAAATCCAGCCAAATAAGAGGTGAATAAAAATAAGAATTCAGGAAGGAAGAATTGTGTTTAAAAGATGGATGATTAAAAATGGAGCAGAGTAAAGGGATAAGAAATGTTGCAGGGTAGTTAATATAAGGTAGTTCAGGAAGGCCTTGCTGTTAGGGTGACATATTGAGCAGAAATCTTCATGAAATAAGGGAGTGCACTATGGGGTATCTGGGCAATGAGTTTTCAAGTTCGCTTAAAAGTAAAGTGTTAGAAACATCGGGGAAAAACATTCATCATTGCGATCTGTATCTTATAATTGAACTAAGTGATTATGGCACCTATTACCACCTGATGGCAGCACTCTACAAGAAAGCTAAGGAGAGACTTATGCCTGGTGCAGTAAAACGGTAATCAGTCGTTGGCTGGGCGCGGTGGTCAGTAGTTGGCTGGGCGCGGTGGCTCCACGCCTGTAATCCCAGCACTTTGGGAGGCCAAAGTGGGCAGATCACAAGGTGAGGAGTTCGAGACCAGTGTGACCAACATGGTGAAACCCTATCTCTACTAAAAATACAAAAGCCAGGCGTGGTGGCGGGGGCCTGTAATCCCAGCTACAAAACAAACAACAACAACAACAAAAACTGTAATCAGTAGTTGTACAGAAAAGCAAACATCAGAGAAGGATAGAAGAGTTCTGTGGTGTCTCTAATTTCTGGTAGGTAATCTATCTAATGATAGGTACTCTACTATCCTTAGTATCTTGTAGAGAGATACTTTATGTAAATATCCTGTTTCTCTTAATATTTTCACCACTTAATTGTGGCATCCGTTGGTGATTCTTGCTTGAAACAATTATACAGTTGTCAAGTGGTAATTTTTTTTTTTTTTTTTTTTTTTTTGAGACAGAGTCTTGCTCTGTCACCCCAGGCTGAAGTGCAATGGCATGATCTCAGCTCACTGCAACCTCTGTCTCCTGGGCTCAAGTGATTCTCCTGCCTCAGCCCCTAAGTAGCTGGGATTGCAGATGTGCACCACCACGCCCAGCTAATTTTTGTATTTTTAGTAGAGACAGGGTTTTGTCATGTTGAACAGGCTAGTCTCAATTCTTGGCCTCAAGTGATCCACCCGTCTTGACCTCCAAAAGTGTCAGGATTACAGTCGTGAGCTACTGCACCCAGCCTGATTTTCTAATTCTATCATTTCTTCTACATTTGTAAGTTAGAATTGTACCATAGCAGTAATTCAATTTTTAAATGAGCATTTTCTTTTTTACTGTGGTTTCTAATTTTAAAACTTTGTAAACATCTCACTATTTCTACTTTAGGCATACATATATTTATTTTCCTTTCTTTTTATTTTTTATGTTGAGACATGGTTTCACTCTGTCACGCAGGCTGGAGTGCAGTGGCATGATTTCAGCTCACTACAACCTCTGCCTTCTGGGCTCCAGCCATCCTCCCACGTAGGCCTCCCAAGTAGCTGGGACCACAAGCTCAAGGCACCATGTCCAGCTAATTTTTGCGTGGTTTTGTTGTTGTTGTTGTTTGTTTTTTGTTTTTAGGTAGCAACGGGATGTTGCCACCTTCCCCAGGCTGGTCTTGAACTCCTGAGCTCAGCTCAAGTGATCTGTCATCTCGGCCTCGCAAAGTGCTGAGACTACAGACATGAGCCACTGGACCCAGCCAGGCATATGCATTTCTCATGCTCTGTGGACCTGATGAATTATTGATGCATTATTTCCCACTGCAGAGCCCTTGTGACCTTTCCTTTATAAGCTGGTTGCTTAGGTGAACATTCAGTATAGTCTCATCTGGGAAAGTCCTGTCAAGTCCCATAGGACTGTAAGAGTTCTGGAAAGAACTTTGGAACCAGAGAAACCTGTACCCAAATAATTGATTCAGCCTCTTCCTTCCCAAGCAACCTTAAGCAAATTATTGAACCTCTCACAATCTCTTTTTTTTTTTTGAGACAGAGTCTTGTTCTGTCGCCTGGGCTGGAGTGCAGTGGTGTGATCTCAGCTCACTGCAACCCCTGCTCCTGGGTTCAAACAATTCTCCTGTCTCAGCCTCCTGAGTAGCTGTGATTACAGGCACACGCCACTGTACCCCCGCTAATTTTTGTATTTTTATATCAACGGGGTTTCACCATACTGGTCAGGCTTGACCTGACCTCATGTGATCCAGCCACCTCGGCCTCCCAAAGTGCTGGGATCACAGGCGTGAGCCAATGGGGCCAGCCTCACCATCTCGCTTTTATTCCTGTCTGCTGAGGGCAAGAACCATGTCTTCATTCCACTTCAAAAGTCTAGTTCTGCGCATTCACAAGACAACCTGTAGTTAGTGTCTATTGAACTGCATTGTATCTCTATGCCGTCGTTAATCCATTTTCTCTTTTTTATTTATTTAAAGTATTTAATCTGTTTTCCAGTATTTTTAAAGATTCTTCTAAATTCCTTTTGGGACCATTCAGGTTTTGGGTTACATCTATCTTCCTAACCTTAAAGTTTCCTATTTTTGTATAGATATATTTCCCTCTGGCTTCGTTTCTCATCCTGGGCAGTTCCACATAGATATTTATAAAGATTTTTCAGATTTCTTTCCGGCTACTTCTTGTTTTGCATTTCGATTTTTTCTTTATTAAACTTACACTTTGTTGTCATTATTTTTTTTCAGAAATTAATACTGCTCTAAGAGCCGTGGAAGGACAAGGAGAAGTTGCATTTCTGTTTGCAGAGTAGTCAGCATGGATATTTTCCTCTCCTCACCACAGTGCCAAATTTAACTGTTTTTTTTTGTTGTTGTTGTTCTTTTTTGTTTTTGTTTTGTTTTCTTTTTCCTACAACCTCCACCTCCCAGGTTCAAACAATTTTCCTGTCTCAGCCTCCTGAATAGCTAGGACTACAGGTGCATGCCACCACGCTGGGCTAATTTTTGTATTTTTGGTAGAGATGGGGTTTCACCATATTGAGCAGGCTGGTCTTGAACTCCTGACCTCAGGTGATCCACCCGCCTCAGCCTCCCAAAGTGTTGTGATTATAGGCATGAGTCACCACACCCAGTCTTAACTTTTGTTGTCATTACATGAAGGCTGAATCAAAAATTTATTTTATCCTCCAATTTCTACTCATTACTTAAATTTGAAGAGTATACCTAAAGTTATTTATCAGCAAAAGTAGAACTGGGAGCAAGATTCCTGATCTCCAAGCTTAGGAGTTGACTAGTCAATGCTTTCTTTCTGTAAAATGTCCATGTCAGTCTTCTGGATATAAAACAGGAACGCCTGGGTAGCAGAGGTAGGTGTGAGATGTCTTGAGTCACATTCAGAGGTAGGTGTGAGATGTCTTGAGTCACATTCCTAGCTCCTCCTTGCTCTGATTTCAGCCACAGCAGTAGTGACAGTTCTGTGCAGGCTCAGATTTATGCTGCCTATATTCCACCCTAAGAGGAAACCTACAGACTCTGCTTTTTTTTTTTTTTTTTTTTTTGAGATGGAGTTTTGCTCTTGTTGCCCAGTCTAGAGTGCAATGACACAATCTCGGCTCACTGCAACCTCTGCCTCCCAGGTTTAAGCAATTCCCCTGCCTCAGCCTCCCGAGTAGCTGAGATTACAGGCATGTGCCACCATGCCAGCTAATTTTTTTGATTTTTAGCAGAGACGGAGTTTCACCATGCAGGCTGGTCTCAAACTCCTGATTTCAGGTAGTCCACACGCCTAGGCCTCCCAAAGTGCTGGTATTACGGTGTGAGCCACTGTGCCTGGCCGACTCTGCTTTTTTATATCAAGTTAAGGAAGCCCTTTGCGTTCTGTGCACAAATGTAATCCAGAAGGGTAGAAAGTTAATAGCACTAGGGAAATCCTCAACCGCTACAGGATGGTAGTGGTGAATGAATGCCGTAGCTTCAAGATGGACAATCCAGAGAGGTATTCTGGATGTGTTTTTCAGAGGTGCTTGAGGAATCAACAGTGGCCTCAATAATGGACAATTATATTGAACATTTCTTCTTCTTTTCTCTCTGTCCCTGACCTATCAATTTTGTTCCCTGAAAGCACTTCCCAATAAAACACCTGAACCCAAATCTTTGTCCCAGGCTCAAACTAAGCCAAAAATTCATTCAACAAATATTTACTAAGTGACTGTGCTAGGCACTGAGATAGAAAACCCAGAAAATAAAATTCCTAGTGCCTGTCCTGAAGTGTATAGTGAGACAAACAAGGAAACAACAACAACAAAACCACTCTACAATTAAAGTGAAGTATGAAGGCCTGGGGGGGAGGGTCATCTAACCCATGTCTGAGGGAGGCAATTCCTGGAGGACATACTGCTTGAGCTAATGGACAGAGTGTGGATCAAATACAGTTATAATGACTCTATATGCTACGTTTTAGGGTTATGCTCTGCCCCATTGCAGTATACAGTACATGATGTGATTTTAGGTGGTCCATGGATGGAAATTTAAACTTTTTGTAATGTGTACTAGAATAAAAATAAAGAGCACAACAAACTTGATTTCACTGAGTATTATGGTTTAGGATAAAGCCAGAATTTTTTCATGAGTTGAAATAGGCTTTAAATAAAAATACTGAATGAATAATAATGCCTAGGTACAGATTGGCAAAGATTGTGTAGGTGGTGTGCAGATTACCCAAGTTTCCGAAATATTATTATAGCAGAAGGAGTACCTACCTAAAATAAAATTCCTGCCTTCCAGGAACTCAACAGTTTGTTAAGGAACACAGACCCGTAAGCAGGGATGATAAATACTACACTAAATTTGGAAACCAGGTACAGGAGGAAGACAGGAAAACAGTGAGGGGCAAAGTGAAGGAGAGGCTACCAGCTACAAGACCAGTTGGAAGGCTATTGCTCTAGTCCAGGGAGAGGTTACAACAGCCTGAATTAGGGTGTGGCTATAGAAATGGAAGGAACATTGCAACCATACTGTGAAAACCTTACTGGTTGCAAGCAGTACGAAGGTGAAACCTGTCCAACCAAGTCAAGGGCAGTGTTGCACACACACACACCATGGAGCAGGACAGCTGAATTAATCAACTAAAATTAGAGCATACTTTTATCTGGCTTCCGTTATGAGAGTTTTAGTGTGAAATATTCGGATATTTGCCCCCATTTTTCCCACTTGACTCAGAAGCTGGAGAAACGCTAACACGTATGTATAACGCTTCCTATGTTCTAGGCTTTTTCTGAGCGCTTTACGTTTATTGACTCCTCTATCCTCCTTAACTTTTATTTTACAAATGAGGAAACTCGAACAGAAGGTTAGGTAACTTGCCCAGGGTAAGGCAGCTGATAAGTGAAGTCCGTAGGAAGAAGCCCAAGCATTCTGGCTATTCTTAACATTACACCAGAATAAACGGGGCCGGCACACAACGCTAAGGCAAGTCCCACTTCTGCATTGGATAATGAAACAATCACTCTTAATGGCTGGCGAAAAGACCTGGTTCTGGGATCGCAATTTCCCCACCTATAAAATGGAGATAACGACGCCGGGAGTTTGGTGCAGAATGAGATAATGAATATGAAAGTGAACTTCAAACTATGTATGTGGCTCCACGTACTGCTTTTTCCGAATATGAATACCCGAACCCACCAACTACAATTTATCAGTCGGCAGAGCTTGTAGCGCCAGAACGAGACTCCGCCTCTGGAGCCCCGCCCACCGCGATCTGCAGGTGGGGGCCGGCAGATCATCTTTGCGCATGCGGAAGCCGCTGCCCGCTCCCACCTCTAACCCAGGCTCAGAGTAGCTGCTGTTTCTGAGAGAACGATTCGTAGGACGGCCCGTAACGCGGTTCCCTTTTGCTCTTCTTTCTGCGGGCCTTTCCGGTACTTGAGCGGTATCCAGAGCTAGGCCCGTTCTCGTCGTTCTGACTGCCTTTCGGGAGAGGTGCCTGTCATTGGCCAATAGTTGGCTGTCGAAAGTGCCGGCCCCCGCGCCGGCGCCAGCAGCAGCCGGGTGGGAAGGCTCAAGATGGCGTGCCTGTTGGAGACCCCAATCCGCATGAGCGTCCTTTCGGTGAGTGACCCGCCGCGGCCGCCCGCCCGCCCTCCAGGGAGCCTCATCCCGGTGTCCACCATTCTCCCAAGCGTGGTGTGCCTCCTGGGCACCACCCCCTGGAGTGGCCCCCGGCTCAGTCTTGGGCCAGGGTGTGAGCGAGGGTGGACAGGCGGGATAGACGGGCAGAGGGGACCCCGGCGGAGTCAAAGACGTTTTCAACTCCGGGAGCTCCCGCCGGTGCGGGTTCCCAGGATGGCGTCTGGCAGGCGGGGGTGTTTGGGCTTACAGACAACTGGCCGGGCAGCGCGGCTTGGACTTTGCCAAGCGTTTCACTGAGCCTTCCTCTTAGTGATACAGCTTCCCGGGGGGCCGAGCGCTCTGCCTTGTGAAGCGCCGGGCTTGCAGCCGGCCTGCAAACGAGCGCCCACTCAGCTCTCCTGGGCTTTGGCAAGAAGAGGTGCAGGCTCCTTGGCCCCCATTTCCTCAGAGCTGCCAGGCCAGGTCTATGTGGCTTCTATCGCGTCCCAGCACCTGGGCACCGGCTGAAGCTGTTTGCTTTTTGGCAATGGTGATTTCGTATCAGCTGCAACTCTTCCTAGTGTATGTGGTTATTTAAGCCCCTTTTCTCGGCTCTGCTCAGAGGTCGCGGCTCTGAGTCAAAGGAACTGTATGTTCCCTGTGCCTGGTATTCCTTTTTTCTTTAAGGGGAGTCAAACATTGAAGGGCGGAAAAAGGGGTGAGATTTCCCCATTGTTGAAAGAAAGGAACGCGTTGACATGCCAGGAAGTAAAACCTGTTTTGTTTTTTTTTTTTAAGTTTTGTTTTGTTTTGTTTTTTTAAAAAAGACGACTTTCACCTTTCACTATGTTGCTCTTGAACCAGGACCAGGAATGAAAGTTACTGGGAGATAACTTCGAAGGATTTTGCAACAAATTCGAGCTGTCCGACTCTGAGAATGGTCAGTTTACCAATGGTTCATTTGCTATTGTTGGAAACAAGCAGGCGAATACTGATTGACCATCTTTTAGACTTGTGGAAGCCAGTCTGATACTGAGAGGGTAGTTGGATTATAAATGACTTGTTGGGTTCCTAGAGTCTTGTAACTACAACTGGTTTCTTTTCTCTTCCTTGACTTGTCCCGCAAACAAACTCACCTATCTGAAAGCACCTAGGACATTTGCTTATGATTCAGGGTTAGAGCAGTGTGGCAGACCTCAACCTTGAAAAGGCTTGAGTTTTCAATGCAACAATAATTTAATTTTGTGAGGCTGTCAGTAGATTTTACCCCTGATCCATTTTAGCAGTCATTTTTTCTTATTTTTAAACTGCAACTAAGGAAATACTGTTTACCTAATTATTGAATCAAATTAGCCTGTTACTCCACCACTGACTGTAATATCCAGGAATATTTTGTGGGAGTGCAGGCCAATGACTTTTACCTCATTATGTTAAAAAAAAAAAAGTAGTATATATCTTGACTGTTCTCAGTTCCCCTTTATTCGTTTAGATTTCAGTTATCCTTCAGTTCAGCTGTAGCTTACTTTGTGGATGTTGTCAACTTGTATAATGCATATGATTGAAAGTTTTCATTTGTTTCACTTCCTTGGTAAATATTTTCTGCTTATTTTATTCAAAAACTTTTTGAAGAATATTTTCTATTAACCTATTTAGGCTTTGCTTTTATCCCTAGTCTCATTAGGGGCCTATTATTATTATTATTATTATTTTGAGATTTCCATAGTCCCAAAGTCTGGTCTGTCAGATCTTCACTCCTAGAGCCTTGGAAAGTAGGAGCTTTGGATACATGATTTAAAATGTTTAAATTCACAGATTTTACTAATTTAAAGTGAAACCTGTACCTTTCAAAGTACTACTCAGAGCACCACGGTTTTTGAAATGTGAACTAGAACAGGAAATACTCATCAGAAATTATCTTGAATGGTTGAGTCCTTTAATACGGTACTGTGTATCAGTTATGTACAAGCCCTGTATTGTGTACATTAGGGAATATGAGGATGAGATCAGAAATGCATTTAAGGAGCTCATAGTCTGGATGACACTATAACGTAATGAACATAATTTTAGCAAGGAAGCATTCAAGTTGTTTTAAAGGATTTCCATTTGAGTCTCTTTATACCTTCTCTTGGGAGATCTCATTGATTTTCCTATAAACTTAACTGATCAGTTCACACATCTTCATTGCCAACCTTGACTTTCTTCTGCATCTAGTCGTACATCTTAAATTGTGTAGATGACACCCATCAGTTCCAGCAAAGCACATTCCTTCTCCTAAGGGGAATTAGTTATGACATCCCAATTTCTGATAATGATATTATCTTTCACTGATGAGTCCCTTTTTTTTTTTGAAGACGGAGTCTTGCTCTGTTGCCCAGGCTGGAGTGCAATGACACCACCTCAGCTTACCGCAATGTCTGCCTCCCAGGTTCAGGCGATTCTCCTGCCTCAGCCTCCTGAGTAGCAGAGACTGCAGGCACACACCACCACTCCCTGCTAATTTTTTGTATTTTTAGTAGAGACTGGGTTTCACCTTGTTAGCCAGGATGGTCTCAATCTCCTGACCTCCTGATCCACCTGCCTCGACCTCCCAAAGTGCTGGGATTACAGGCGTGAGCGCCTTGCCTGGCCGATCAGTCACTGTTAAACCTCCTGAATGATCTCTGATTTTTCCTCCTTTCATCCCCCTGTACCTACCAGTTGTTAAGCTCTGTTGCTTCTTTATTCTTAGTGTTTCTCCTGTCTTTCTGTTCTCATGACGTCCCTCATTCAGGACCTTGTTATTTTATGCCTGCACTACCACAGTGTCCTTTTACTTATTTTTACCGTTTCTAGTGTCTTACCTTCTCAGTGCAAGTCCATTTCTACATTAATTTTCCTAAGGAACCCTTTGCACAGCTGCTCCTCTGTTTCTTTTCTTTAATGAATTTGTTTTACCCAAAGGCCCAAGTTTATATTCAGCTTCAGATTTGAGATTCTTTATCTTCTTCTTTTTCTTTTTTTTTTTTTTTTTTGAGACAAAGTTTTGTTCTTGTTGCCCAGGCTGGAGAGCAATGGTGCGATCTTGGCTCACTGCATCCTTCACCTCCTGGGTTCAAGCAATTCTCCTGCCTCAGCCTCCTGAGTAGCTGTGTTTACAGGCACCTACCACCACGCCTGGCTAAAAATACAAAATTTTTGTTAGAGACAGAGTTTCACCATGTTGGCCAGGCTGGTCTGGAACTCCTAACCTCAAGTGATCCACCGGCCTCCACCTCCCAAAGTGCTGGGATTGTAGGTGTGATTCTTTATTTTCTACACAAGCCTCCTTTTCACTGGCTTTCTCAGGTTAGAATGATAACAGGATTTTTGCAAACTCCAGTAAATCTTATTGTCTCTGTCTACTCATTTGTACATATGAATTTTAGCTTTGTATATATGTATTCTGTTCGACTACTTTGAGCTTGTGTCATTTGCTAGTCGGGCATGGTGTTGAGTTTGGTAATACAGCGGTAAGCTACACAGGCCTCTGTCCTTTTGGAAATGTTAGCCTAATGGGAAAAATAGATATCAAATAATCACACTGTTTGTTTGTAAATGGTGATTAGTGTTATGAATGAAATATATAGGGTGCTGTTCAAACATGTCGTAGAGGAAACTGATCTAATTTGAAGGACAATGAGAAGAACTAGGGAAGGTTTCCCTGAAGAAGTGACGCTGAGCTGAGAGTTTAAGGATGAGTAGGAACTAACTAGAAAAAGTGACAGAGGAAGAGCATACAAGGCAAAGGGAACTGCTTTTGCAGAGGTCTTTAAAAATACGCTATCTTGTTGTCTTAGAGTAAATTCATTCAGAAGTAACACTTCGTCTTGCAAATGCTAGGTACTCAGTAAATGTTTGATTGAACTATCTATTTTGGGGGGTTGGACAAACTCTCCATCTCTTTTCTAGACTGCAGCATGACTACCCCAAGCCTCTTTTATTTGCATTTAGCATTAGAATATCACCCTTTTCAACAAATTCATAAATTTCTCCCATGTTTTCTATACTTTTGAATTATGTTGATTGCATTTTTTAAAATGTTTATTTTGAAATAATTATAGATTCACAGGAAGTTGCAAAGATGGTACAGAGAGGTCCCTGTGTATATTTCACCCAGTTTCCCTCATAGGTTTCTTCTTATATAATTACAATACAATATCAAAATAAGGAAATCGACACTGGTATAAGTATGTAGCTCTGTATCATTTTATTACGTACATATATTTGTGTAACCATTACCACCACTGTCAAGATAGAGAAATATTCCATCACCGCAAAGATCTCCCTCATACTCCCTCTTTATAGTCCCCCCTACCTAACGTCTCCCCCACAACAGGTATCCCTAACCACCGGCAACCACTAATCTGTTCTCCATCTTTATAATTTTGTCATTTTCTATAATGTTGTATGAATGGAATACAGTATGTGACTTTTTGGGATTGGTTTTTGTCACTCAGCATACTTTTAAGATCCATCCCGTTGTTCCGTGTACCAGTAGTTTGTTCCTTTTATTGCTGAGTAGTATTTCATGGCATGGATATACCACAACTTGTTTAACCATTCACCTGTTGGGCATTTTGGTTGCTTCCAGTTTTTGGCTATTATAACCTAGTATGAACAATCATCTACAGGTTTGTGAGGACATAACTTTTCATATCTCTGAGCTAAATACCCAGGAGTACAATTGCTGAATCATATGGTAAATGTATGTTTAGTTTTAAAACAAACTGACAAACTTTTCCAGAGTGGCTGTACCATTTTACATTTCTACTAGTAAAGTATTAGAGATTGTTTCTCTGCATCCTCACTAATATTTGATTTTTTTTTTTTAATTTTAGCTGTTTTAGTAGATGTGTAATAATCATCATGGTCTTCATTTGCATTTTCATAATGATTAATAATGTTGAAAATATTTTTTATTATTTATCCTTTTGAGACAGTCTTGCACTGTCACCCAGGCTGGAGTGCCATGGCATGGTCTCAGTTCATTGCAACCTGTCTCCCAGGCTCAAGCGATCCTTCTGCCTCAGCCTCCCAAGTAGCTGCGACTATAGGTGTGTGCCACCATGCCTGGCCATGTAAAGACGGGATTTCACCATGTTTCTCAGGCTGGTCTCAAACTCCTAAGTGTAAGCGATCCTCAAGACTCAGCCTTTCGAATGTGGGATTACAGGTGTGAGTCACTGCACCCGGCCTGAAAATCTTTTCTTATTTGCCATCCAAATTTTCTCTTTGGTGAAATATCTTTATATGTTTTATTTTTATTTTATTTTATTTATTTATTTGGAGATGGAGTTTCGCTTCTATTGCCCAGGCTGGAGTGCAATGGCCCAGTCTCAGCTCACTGCAACCTCCACCTGCTAGGTTCAAGCGATTCTCCTGTCTCAGCCTGCCAAGTAGATGGGATTGGAGGCACCCGCCACCATGCCCGGCTAATTTTTGTATTTTTAGTAGAGATAGAGTTTCACCATGTTAGTCAGGCTGGTCTCGAACTCCTGACCTCAGGCAGTTGGCCTGCCTCAGCCTCCCAAAGTGCTTGGATTACAAGCATGAGCTGCTGTGCCCAGCTTATTTTATTTTTTGAGACAGGGCCCTGTTACCCAGGAAGGAGTGCAGTGGCCTGATCTTGGCTCACTGCAACCTCTGCCTCCCAGGCTCAAGCAATTCTCGGGCCTCAGCCTCCTGAGTAGCTGAGATTACAGGTGTGCACCACCATGCCCAGCTAATTTTTTTTTTTTTTTTTTGTATTTTTAGTAAAGGTAGGGTTTTGCCAGGTTGGTCAGGCTGGTCTCAAATTCCTGGCCTGTGGTGATCTGCCCACCTCGGCCTTCCAAAGTGTTGAGATTACAGGCATGAGCCACCACACCCAGCCAAAAGCTCTTTATGTGGTTTAAATATGAGCCCTTTGTAAAATAGGTATTTGCAAATATTTTCTCCTAATCTGTAGCTTGCCTTTTCATCCTGTTAACCATAGTTTAAGATGAATCTTGATTTCATACCTTATGCAGAAGGCAACTGAAAATGGATCATAGATTTTATCATAAAACAAAATAAAACTTTTAGAACAAAACAGGAGAAAATCTCTGGAACCTTGGGCTTGGTGAAGAACTTTTAGACATAACACCAAAAGCATGACTAATCAAAAAATTGATAAATTGGTAATGTAATAATTGTTTTAAGATGGGACAGATTAAAAAAAAGGAAAAATGACAAATTGGACTTTTTCAAAATGAAAACTTACGCTTTGTGAAAGACCCTGTTAAAAGGATGATTGCATTTAATTTTGGTCACTTTGTAATAGTTAGAAAGGTAAGGTAACAAATTGTCTTTGAATCACTTTGTAGGCTGTTATAGACAGCTGAGGCACTTTTTGATTTTTAATTGCCTTCTTTACAATCCTTTCCCAGTGCCATTACGTCTTTTTTTTTTTTTTTTTTGACAAGCAGCTATTAGAAATGTATAGGGTATTCCAAATCTGGATATTCCTTTATTTTGTTCTGTTCTCTACAGTTATAACTGTTTGCATACAGTTTTCTATGTTGGCTTTGCCTATAGCTACTTAATGATTTATTCTCCTACTTTGATAACTGGCAATAATTAGGAAAAAAAATTGCTGTGAAGTTGAACCCACTATCCTGTAAACATAAATTTGGCCTCCCTTGGTTTTTAGTAATAAATGCAAAAGAAAATCTGTATAGCATATTTTAAAGTTTGCTATTAGTTTACAAAGCACTTATAAGTACAGGGTGTGTCAGCAAGTGGTCCTAAAATAATCACTGAATTGCCAGGTGCAGTGGCTCATGCCTGTAATCTCAGCACTTTGGAAGGCCGAGGTGGGCGGATCACCTGAGGTCAGGAGTTCAAGACGAGTCTGACCAACATGGTGAAACCCTGTCTCTACTGAAAAATACAAAACATTAGCCAAGGTGTGGTGGTGGGCGCAGGACAGTCACTTGAAACCAAACCAGGAGGCAGAGGTTGCAATGAGCCCAGATTGTGCCGTTGCGCTCCAGCCTGGGAAACGAGCGAAACTCTGTCTCAAAAAAAATAAAATAAAAATAAATTCATCAATGTGAACCTTCTAATCTTTAGTGGCAATGTGTGAAAAGTGAGAGGTGCTCATTGTATGTTTCTGAACATCTTGCTGTGTGTTTAAGGGAAGACTGCCACCTGAATTCACACAGCGCATGTCTAGGAAGTCTTTTAAACTCTGTCAAGAATCAGAAACATGTTTATGTAGGGTCTTCAGATTTTACTTTTCAGACCTAGCCTTCTTACTACCTCCTTGCTCGTTAAACTTACTGTCAGCAGGCAGGAATGTCAGTGATTCTGACTCGTGTGTTTTTCAATTCTGATTTGGCATTTGTTTTTGCAGTACCATCTGTCCTGTTGACTTTTAGGTAAAGATACAGTATTACATGAAAAAACAAAGCTCCTGTTATCCTCTGGAAATTGCAGAGCAGCTGCCTTCACTGAACAGTAGTGCCGGGACTGTTGAGATAGAAATTAAAGGTATTCCAAATAAGAGTAATTATACAGAAATAGCTCCCCCACCCCCACCACTTGTCATTTTGTTGAAAGAAAACTGTTTTGACCACATTCCATAATTTCAGAAGAATGAAGAGGTACATTCTCTAGCATATTCATAATATAAGTATTGGAGGAAGGAGGAATGATGAAAGTGTTATGCTTTATATTAAAAATAAAGAATTGTGGTTCAATGGGAAGTTTCCAGCCCATAACATCTGTTAATATTGGGAGGTCTTTACTACTTGGAAAGCAATTACTGAACACATGCTTCTTTTGCCTTACGGGTGTTTTTAAGAATTTCTTTGGCTTTCAGAAAGCTAATGGTGGGATAGAGGGACCTATGGGATAAGGGGGACTAAGGAAAAGGGAAGAGTCATGATGATTATCATGATCAAGCATGATTCACAGGATTTATGCCTTTTTGGCGAGGTGGTATCATCTTCTGAGATGGTGAGAATTAGGAGAGGAATATGTTAGGAGAGTAAGTAGGAAAATGAGTTTCATTTTGGACATGCCAAATTTGTAGTCAGTTCGATATAAAGGTTGAGTGCCTAAATCTGAATCATTAGCTTGGCATCATCAGTGTATTGATCTCTAGTTCTTAGCTGTTAAAGGATGAGAATGTCAACACCTGCTTTCCCAGGAAAACATGCATATGCCTGAATAGTTGCATAATTTCTAGAGGTTGTTGGATTCCCTGAAACCCACAAGTAACTCCTGAGTTAACTTCTTTACTTGTCCCAGTGTGAGTCAAAAAACAGCAAAGGCCAGGCATGGTGGCTCACACCTGTAATCCCAGCACTTTGGGAGGCCAAGGTGGGCAGATCACCTGAGGTCAGGAGTTTGAGACCAGCCTGGCCAACATGGTGAAACTCCATTTCTACTAAAAATACAAAAAATTAGCCAGGTATGGTGGCGTGTGCCTGTAATCCCAGCTACTCAGGAGGCTAAGGCAGGAGGATTGCTTGAACCTAGGAGGCGGAGGTTGTAATGAGCCAAGATTACGCCATTGCACTCCAGCTTGGGCAACGAGAGCGAAACTCCATCTCAAAAAAAAAAAAAAAAAGCAAAATTTAAAGTCATTTAAGATCATTTTGGAACGGTAAAGATCGTAGCAATAAGGTATTAAAACTCCTGTGAGCTATTATAAGTGAGAATTGTTTCTGAAGAGCTATAATTTTTCAGCCAGAATATGCCAGTAATCTCCCAGAAGGTGTACTTTGTCCACAGAAAGGGCTTTGTGTAGCAGGCCTGGGATGCAAAGGTAGGTTATCTGGAGAACAAAACAAACTACAAAGTAAGGTGATTTTGGGTCTGGGCACAGGCAAAGTGGAATAGACAGATTCCAAGTGACCTGTGATATTGCCATGATTGTCACAGACCACAGTGTGGGTGACAGGTCATACAGATCTTGAGTGGCGCTGTAATAGGAAGGTGAATGAACCAGCTGCTGCAAATGATGAACTGAGTCTGAGACAAGCACCATGGATAGCTCCAAGGCAAGGCTATTACTGCCTCTTAGGAATCTGAAGCAAATAAAGCCCTTTTTATCAAGAAGGCATCTGGCCTGTCTGGACAATACTACTACTAAGGTGTGCCATGAAATATGGTACCCAGGATCTCTAGGTAATTACATGACAGCAATTTTCAATAATAATTTCAACTATGCTTATGGGCCAGGACAACACCTCACCCATATCTGAATAGCCTCACTTTGTTGTTAGTCGGGATTGAGAAGTTGACGTTTAAATACATCCTAGTGGACTTCTTGGGCCATTTTATCATCTTGGAGGCATATGAGTGAACCTCAACCAATCCAGAGGATATCTCAGTCTTTGTAAAACTCCTCACAATTTTTATAACTTTGCATCTGCTTTCCAGAGATAATTCTTGCTTTCTTGGACTTTCAGATTATGCTATTTCACACCATCTGTTCTTAACTCATTTACTCTATCCAGAGGGATCTTTTCTTGACCCTCAGTTTCGGCATTCTTATCTACAGTGAAGGGTAAATGAATTGAATTTAATAGTGAGAAGAAACTTAAAAGTTCTTCTAAACCCAGATAGCTCCTTGTGATTTGAACCATACTTTAAAAGGTTTACTCTTAAAAGGGTAAACATCATAGTACTTGATTAAAAGCATGAATGCTAAATTACTTTGAGTCTTATGACCACCAAGCATTTTATGGCAATATTTAATAGTTTATAAGGGCAATAAGAATGCATTATCACATTAAAAACTCATTACAGAACCAGAGGAGACTGAGGCTAGAGGATCACTTGAGTCCGTGAGTTGGAGGCCAACTTAGGCAGCATAGTAAAACCCTATCTCTGGGGGTGGGGGGCAAAGCCAAACAAACAAACAAAAAACTCCCGAAAAAGTAAAGCCTGGTCTTCATATGCCTTTTAATCTAGCTGTGCCCTGGCTTTTCTGTTATGAAAAATAAAAATTCTTCTTTGTTCAAATATAAAATCATGGAATCTTTTGCTGGAAGAAACCTGCAGATAATCTTTAGTTCATTCTTGTCATTTTTTTTTTTTTTTTTTTAATATAGAGATGGGGTTTCTCCATGTTAGTCAGGCTGGTCTCAGACTCTCAACTTCAGGTGATGCGCCCGCCTCGGCCTCCCAAAGTGCTGGGATTATAGGCGTGAGCCACCGCGTCCGGCTGATTCTTGTCATTTTTTATTGAGGAAAACTGAAAACTGGAGAGGCTGGCTTGCCCATTGTAATATAAAGTATCAG
Organism: Ateles fusciceps; assembly: GCA_036589455.1. Classification (NCBI taxonomy): domain Eukaryota; kingdom Metazoa; phylum Chordata; class Mammalia; order Primates; family Atelidae; genus Ateles; species Ateles fusciceps. The sequence goes on along the minus strand of JAZHEH010003356.1, from coordinate 3,843,565 downwards.
AGTCAGATCTCCAAACTCCCACTTTTTAAAAACAAGATTGTGTGTACAGCCTTAATTTTAGAGCTTTATTTTCATATTTGATAAGCACTGATTAATTTACTTTTTATTTTTAATAAATTTCTTAACATGTGAAGGCTGGTTTTTAGTCTTTATTTACTGAGAGTTCAGGCTTACCTCTTATACAAGTATATTAAATTTAAAAATTACATATTTTAGTGTTTTTGTGATTGTGTTTGTGCAATTCAAGTAGATTTCATTCTGGGAATCTCAGTTGCCATACTATGTTACGTTTCTACACTGATGAGGCCAAGATGCACTGTGAAGTAACATTTTAGAAACTTTCTGAAGTTACTGGAAGCTACAGAAATTCAGGGAGGAAGGATTAACCTTGGGAGGAAGGATGCAGTGAAACTCGACATACCAAAGATTGAATAAGGATAAAATTGGTTGCAAAAATAGTACATGAGGGGTCTAAAATGAATTGCATGTTTTAAATCTGATCAAGTCCTAATGGGGCTAGAAATTTACCAGTATAAAAAGAACAAAGCAAAATAAAACAAAACCAAAAAAACCTACAGCAAAATCTTGGTTTTGGGTAGTACTTGAGCATTTTCTTCTAATTTCTTTCTCCTTTTGGAGAAAATTGGAATGTGGGAATTTTGGAGCACGTAAGAAGAACATGGTAGCTGTCAGCAAGTAAAAGGTCTGTCTTGATAGTGTTTTTCTTTTGTTCCAAGTAGAGGCAGATTTTTTTTCTGTCAAAATTAGGAAAGAATTGCCTAACAGTTAGTTTTGTCTAATAGTGAAATTAACTCTGGCTCTTCAGGCAGCAGTTAGGCAGTTGTATTTAATGTTTTGTGTCTTTCATCATTTCATGAGAACGCAACCAGAACAAAGGGGAAGGCATGTGATTTGAAATTCAAGCACAGTTTAGTAAAATGCTGCTTTGAAAGTATTAGTGTCTGATATTCTGGATTGTGGCATTCCTAATCTCTCTAGGGACAGGTACAAATACATTAAGTGTCACTGGGCTTTAAAATGAATAATTGAGACCCAGTGCGGTGGCTCACTCCTGTGATCCCAGCACTTTGGGAGGCAGAGGCAGGCGGATCACCTGAGGTCAGGAGTTGGAGACCAGCCTGACCAACATGGAGAAACCTCATCTCTACTAAAAATACAAAATTAGCCAGGCGTGGTGGCGCATGCCTGTAATCCTAGCTACTTAGGAGGCTGAGGCAGGAGAATCGCTTGAACCCGGGAGGCAGAGGTTTCGGTGAGCTGAGATCGTGCCATTGCTTTACAGCCTGGGCAACAAGAGTGAAACTTTATCTCAAAAAAAAAAAGAGATTTGTGACTGATCTGAGCAGTGTACTTGTTTGGCATTTTAGTAAATTGTCACAGTGACAAAACAAAGTATTTTTTGAACTGAGGGTTTTGGAGGTATCAGAAAATCAAATTTTGGTTTCACATTTAGGGATAGAAAGAGGTTCTGGGCTCCCAATTGTCTGGACGGTTGAGTTGTTTCAGTTTGTGGTTTCTTAACCCTATCAGACTCATACACTCTTCTTATAATAGTTATTTTGTGGCACTTTCTTGGCTATCTTCAGGTGACACTCAACAGATAAGTTAACTGCCCTCACATGTAACTTTAAAAAAGTTGATATAATGCTCTGGCTGTAATGAAGGAGAAAGACATAAAACTAATTTATAATATCATTTAAACCTGTAAATACTCAAGTCCTACTATATCAGAAGTAATAAAGTAATGGTATGTTCATAAATATACATAGTTTGGTTGTGAATGTGATAGTTACGCTGCAGACTGATATAGATATATTGTAATGTTTACTTAAATACAATAAATAGTATTTTTATGTGACTTTCTGAAATGAATGATTTTTGGTAAAGTTCCTGCCAGGACAAAATAAAACCTTTTCTTTATTCACATGAGTTACATTCTTGGAAAATCGATTGTACATTAAAATGGTGCCAAACATTTTGTGTTTATATGTAAAATGGAATTAGATTCTAGATTTTTTGCCTACATGACTGGATAGTGGCAAGTTAGGGGATTTGTGCCTATTGTCCCAGTACATCTAGCATCTTTAGTTCTTGCCCACTAGGTATCAGTAGCATTTGCTGTCATTGTGACAGCCAAAGTCATGTTTCAGATTGATTAGAACTGCTGAGAGGATGGGGCTTTCTGAGTGTTGTGTGTCTTAGCATACACCCCTCCCTTATCTCACCTCCACATCCACCTCCCCTCCAGCATGTGACAGTGTAGTTATAGTATAAGGACTTGGAAACAAAATGTGTTATTTAAGACTTTTTTCATATTGTGCCTAGCCCTTAATAAATGATATCACTTATTTATTGTGTTTATTGCTTTTTCTCTTTCTCCCTTTGTTGAAATGTATACTCTTCAAAGGTGGGCTTTTTTATTTTTTCCTTTGATACAGAGTCTCCCTGTTACCGAGGCTGAAGTGCAGCAGTGCAATCTCGGATCACTGTAGCCTCTGCCTCCTGGGTTCAAGCGAGATTCTCTTGCCTCAGCCTCCTGCATAGTTGGGATTACAGGCATGTGCCACCATACCTGGCTAATTTTTGTAGTTTTAGTAGAGATGGGATTTCACCATGTTGGCTAGGCTGGTGTCGAACTCCTGACCTCAGGTGATCCACCCGCCTTAGCCTCCCAAAGTGCTGGGATTACAGGTGTGAGACACACCTGGCTTTAAAAAAAATTGTTAGTTGCCTAGAATAGTGCCTGCATAGCTGTTTAAATATTTGTTGACCAACTCAGTTAAAAAATGAAACTTCAAAAAACAAACAAAAAATAAACTTCAGCATTGTTTTGTGTTCTCAACTGTATGCTATATCATCATAATACTAAATTATATTTTCTTTCTCAAACACATTTTTGCTTTAGAGCTCTTGCATTTGTTGTGCTCTGTACCTAGAGTCCTTGTCTTCCCCCGCCAACCCTTTTTCTTTTTTTTCCCTGAGATGAAGTCTTGCTCTGTTGCCCAAGCTGTAGTGCAGTGGCACACTGTTGGCTCACTGCAACCTTCACCTCCTAGGTTCAAGCAATTCTCCTGCCTCAGCCTACCAAGTAGCTGAGATTACAAGCACAGCCACCACACCTGGCTAATTTTTGTATTTTTAGTAGAGACAGGGTTTCACCATATTGGCCAGGCTGGTCTTGGACTCCTGACTCAAGATCTGCCGGTGTTGGTCACCCAAAGTGTTGGGATTACAGGCGTGAGCCACTGCACCTGGCCTCCCCCTCTCCCATTTTCACCTGGCAGGTTAATATTAGTCTTTCAGATTATTCATCCTTACTTCTCAGAGGGTATTTTCCATCTTGTCCCTAACTTCAATGATATCTTCAATTTTCTTTTTACATTGTGTTTACTTTTATGATTACACTAAATTACTTCAGTATGGTTACACTTACAACTTTCTTGTTTACATGGTGTTTCCTTTCTGTGCTATGAAACCCTGAGGGTAAGGAACTGCGTTTACATCCAGCACCTGGCATAATTCCTGGTAAATTAATGATACAAGTTGAATTTCATTTAAAATCGAATTTTTGTAGAGTTCAAACATCCTATTTTTGTGTTTGTGTTTCTTTCATCTCTCCCGAAACCAGGATTTTCTCTCACAATGCTGAATTATGAATTTTTATCTTGAAGTTCCTAGCAGTTTGTGGACTAATTGACATATTAAATTTTGATTAGCAATTACTGGTTTAAACACTCATTTCTTCTGGGGTCAGAATACCTTATTGGGAATTGTAATGTTGTTTTAATTTCTAAGGACAAATGAATTAAATGAATACATAGATATGAAAATGCTTTGTAAACTGGAACATACTAAACAAGTATATTTGGTTTTTGCTAGATATAGTATTTAGCTTAGTTTGAAAGTGAGCGGCTATCAGTTGAGGATGGATATCTTTGAATAATTTAGCTTTAACCATGAATGTGAATAACTGAGAGGGCTATTAGTACACTTGTCAAAGCAAATTACCCTATTTGTACAGACATAGAAGTATTCTGAAAGTCGGTATTTGCAGGATGCTTTTACAGTTTACAAGGAGTTTTCTGTGTGATATCTTATTTGAGTCATACTCTGAGACATGTGATAACATCACCATTTTATAATTGAAGAAACGGTCTGAAATTTTACTTTTTTCCAAAGTTGCATAGCTAGTAAGTGGTAAAACGAAATTCATACCTAAGTCTTCAAATGCCAAATTATTTGTTATTTCTACTACATGATGTTTGAATATGTTAGAAATAAAGAACAGTATATTTTAATAAAATATACACAGAGCAAGACTATTGAAATAAGTTTGGTATTTTTCTATTAGCCTTCACATTTTTATTCTTCATTGTCTAATAAACTTGTAATTTTACCCTAAAACTTGTTGAACACTTATTTTTCCTGTTTTTTGAGTTTAATCCTATTCATGACAAGCCTGGGGTTTAAACCCTTCCTGAAAATTTTTTTTTCAAAAGGCAGTGGTTTAAATTCATCATAGCCATGGGTAGTTTATTCAAAGGGACAATCAGAGCCTGTTCTAGCTTGCCTTTTTAGGACATCTGACCAGTTTCCTGAGCTATCTGTAAGTTTTTCCACTTTTCTTTTGGACTATTAAAGACAAAGGTGTGATTATACAGCTTTGTATATATTTAAACAAATTATAATTTGTTTCCAACAGTCTTATTTTATGCATATTATTCTGTGACAGTTATTAATGATGCCCTCTTTCACTCTTAAAATTATCCTGATTTGGATAATAAATTCAAAGGCCTGTAAGTCATTTATTGCTGTGTAACAAATTGCCCCAAAACTTAGCTGATTAAAACAACATTTGTTATCTCAGTTTCTGTAGGTTAGTAATACAAGTGTGGCCTAGTTGGTGCCTCTGGCCCAAGATCTCTTATGTAGTTGCAGTCAGGGTGTCAGCAGGAGCCACGGTGTCATCTGAAGGCTCAGTTCAGGGAAAATTCAGTTCTAAGCTCACTCATGTGGTTGTTGGCAGGTTTTAGTTTCATGCCATGTGGGCCTCTCCACGGGGCAACTCCACAGCCTGACAACTAGTTTCTGTTAGAGAAAAAGGGAGGGGGGGCAAGGAGAACTTGGAAGTTTCTGAAATGGCATTTTATTACCTCTGCTGCATTCCATTTGCTACTTACTAGATCCAGTCCTCACTCAAGGCCAGGGATTGCACAAGGGCATGAATACCAGGAGTTGGGGATCATTGGGGCCTATCACAGACGATCACCTTAATAAAAGGAAAATTGCTTCCACATAATACTTTTCCACAATGGAATGCAACTCATTACCTGTTGTTGTTTTTGTTTTCCTGAATAAATTTACTTCAAACTTCTCCCCAGCTCTCTTATTCGTGGCTGCTTCTGTGCATTTAATTGTAGCTGGAGAAAAACACAGCCATGCTGATGGGTTTCCTGTTAAATTTATAATCACAAGCCTCAGTAAGCCACTTATTGCTCTCTGTCAGTCCTAGTACATTTTCCTGGCCCATTCAGTGTCTTATTCCTTCTCCTCTTTCTTCAAACCGCTCACATTTCTTCGTCTATTTTTATTTTCCGAAGATAGAAGTAATCTGAAGAGAACTTTCACAAGCTTTCGCCACCATATCCCCCCAGGCTGGAGTGCAGTGGTACTATCTTGGCTCATTGCAACCTTTGCCTCCCAGGTTCAAGCTATTATCCTGTGTCAGCCTCCTGAGTATCTGGGACTACAGGCATGCACCACCACACCCGGCTAATTTTTGTATTTTTAGTAGAGATGGGGTTTCACCATGTTGGCCAGGCTGGTCTTGAACTCCTGACCTCAGCTGATCTGCCTGCCTCTGCCTCCCAAAGTGCTGGGATTACAGGCGTGAGCCACCGCATCCGGCCCCCACATTCTCTCTTATACTCTCACCAAGCGGGCTTTGGCCCTACTGTAATGCTGTTGTCAAGATCAGTGAACACCTCCATGTTCCTGAACCCAAAGGTCAGATCTTAATTATCATCTTAGCTACACATCACTAGGATTTGACATAGTTGGTTACTCCCCTTTTGAAATATTCCCTTGCTTCAACATTCTGGATTTCTTCACTCTACACTGGCTGCTTGTTTGACTACTGCAGAGCACAGTCTTCAGGTCTTGCGGTATCCAGGATCACTCTCTTAGTTAATTAATTTCATGATATGCCAACAACTTCTGATTTACATGTCTAGCCCACAACTTTTTCCTAAACTCTAGGCTTACATATGCACTGGCAACTTGACATCCTCATTTGGATGTCTAATAGGATTCTCAGTCCTAACATGTCCACAACTGAACTTTTGATCTTCCCACTCAAATCCAAACCTCCTACAGTCTTCCTCATCTCATTAACTGGCAACTCAGTCTTTTTATGTGCTCAGGGAAATAAGTGTTATCCTTGGCTCCTTTCTTCTCTCATACCCCACATTGAGTCTAACAGCATATCCATTTTATAACTTCAGCATTTATCTGGAATCTGAGTACATCTTCCACAGTGTTTGGTCTAGTCCACGCTACCATTGTCTATGAAATAATCGCATTTCTGATGATGGAAATAACTTCCTTCCTGGTCTCCCTACTTTTGTCTTGTGTCCCTTCTCCTTCTCCACACATGTCTGTTCCTAAATTGCAGTCAGAGTGATTCTTTAAAAGCGTAAGTCAGGGCTGGGTATTGTGGCTTACACCTCTAATCCCAGCACTTTGGGAGGCCAAGATGGGAGGATCACTTGAGGCCAGGAATTTGATATCGGCCTGGGCAACAAAGTTGATACCTCATCTCTACTAAAAATACAACATAAGTACACACATAAGTCAGGTCATGCCTGTATTTCCCAAAACCCTCTAATGGCTTCCCATCTTGGAGCATGAAAATCAAAATCCTAATAATGACCAACAAAGCTCTATACAGTGGAAAAATGCAAGGCACATATGTAATTTAAAATTTTCTAGCAGCCATTAGCTGTCCAAAATATAAAGGAAACCAGTGAAGTTGATTTTAATGTTATTTAAACCAGTAAAGCAAAATATTATTTCAGCATATAATCTGTGTAATAAGTTATTAATGAAATTAGTTTCAAAAATAGCAAGTCTTCAATATCTGGTGTGTAGTTTACACAATTTGGATGCTAAGTTTTTATTGGAAATACTTGATTCATACTTAGTGTCATGACATTTATAATAGAAAATATAGACTCATACACCCAAGTAGTTCCAAATCGTTCTTAAAAGTTTTAAAATAACTGAATCCAGTATTGATTTCTTAATTTTAAAGTTTAAAATATAAACAAAATTTACTTCCTAGTCACATTTCAAATTTCAAATGCCATATGAGGCTAGTGGCTGGCTTACTGGACAGCCGTTCTTTACCATCTGGCCCCTGTTCTCTGACTTCATCTCCTGCTGATTTCTCCTTTGCTCGTTCTGCTGCAGCTATAATGACCTCCTAGTCTTTGATTATGGCAGATACTTCCCATTTTAGGACATTTATATTTGCTGTTCTTTTTGCCTAAAAAAGCTCTACCCCTAGATGGGTGCATAGTCTCTGCTCCTTCATCTTCTTCAAGACTTTGCTCAAGTACCACTTTTCTTTTTTCTTTTTTTGAGACAAAATCTCACTCTGTCACCCAGGCTAGTGTACAGTGGCATGATCTCAGCTCACTGCAACCTCCACCTCCTAAATTCAAGCGATTCTTCTGCCTCAGCTTCCCAAGTAGCTAGGACTACAGGCATGCGCCACCACACCCAGCAAATTTTTTTTTTTTTTGGTATTTTTAGTAGAGATGGGATTTCACCATATTGCCCAGCCTGGTCTTGAACTCTCGACCTCATGATCCATCCGCCTCGACCTCCTAAAGTATTGGGATTACAGGGGTGAGCCACCGTGCCCAGCCCAAATGTCACCTTTTTAGATGTTCTTTCTCTTATCAACCCATTTTAATATCTGTACAAATTGCCTTCTCTTCCTAGCTCTTACATTTCTAGCCTACCTTCTGAAAGGAGAGAGAAGAGGACTGGGAGGGGAGAGGTGACCTGATCTAAAAGGGAAAGCAGTGAAATACCAGAATTGTCCTATACAGATGGCAAAAGTATAGAGTAAAGTAACGTTGAATAAGTGATCATATCCCTTCAGCTTGCATGCTGTCTGAGCAGCTTATAGGATTATTTTTGTGTATGCATGACAACTCTTCATAGATTGTAAGTTTCCTAAATGCAAGGCTCTGCCTTAATGTCCTCTTACACCTTCTTTGGCATTTAGCATGTAACTTTGACCAAAAGGCAGTGTGAAATCTCCAATTATGAGCCACCTATTGGTTAGTGTTTTGTGTTTTACATTCTGTGGTTGCCTCTCTATCCTGTTTTCAGTGCCAGCAACTAGTATACTTGCTGATCATTTTCTTGTGTTGGCTTCACATGTCCCATGGCTATGATTGTGACATTGATTCTTTCTCTCTTTGCTTGGCCATTCTGGTACATTCTTACTCATTTTCCAAAGCCAACTCCGGAAAGAAGCCTTCCCTGATTCTCCCAGTTTACAAACGCCCTCCTTAGTGCTGCCTTTATGTTGTGTATACCGTACTTCTTATATTCTAATAGGGAAATAATCATGTAAACACGGTAACAATATGAATTCTTGAGAACAGGGGCTGTGTGTTACTAAATTTTTCTTTATTAAAGATAAATTTATTTTTAATGCTTTCCTCAGTGCCTTGTTTAGTACTCAGTGCATGTTATATTGAATGAACCTGGCACAGAGCAGCAAAGAGAGTTGCTATTCATGGGGGAGTTTTATGTTAAGATACACGTCATTGACAGGTAAGAGATTTGGAGCTATAGAGAGTGAAGGTAGAGAAAACAGTAAAATCAAAATCAGTCTCTGGATAGGAGGGTCTTAAGTACTTAGAAGAACTTATTCTGTTAGAAAGCCCAGAAAACCTGTACTCAAATGGAGTGGCAAAACTTACCTGTTTGTATTATAGTAATGTTTTTTTCAGTTCTGATCTAGCTTTTGCTCTTTATATTTGTTTCTTGATATGTTTGTACAGCTATTTGTGTCTTTATTTTACATTTGATGATCTGACAAATGGGTAAAGATCATGAGAAGCCTCAAATTTGTAAACCGAGGGAGTGGGCAGATTATTGTTGAGAGTCCTTCTAACTGTGATCCTGTTACTTTGAGGAAAACAGATTCTTTTTTTTTTTTTAAGATGGGGTTTCACCTTGTTAGTCGGGTTGGTCTTGAACTCCCGACCTCAGGTGATCCGCCCGCCTTGGCCTCCAAAGTGCTTGGATTACAGACGTGAGCCACCACACCCGGCCGAGGAAAACAGATTCTGTTAGCAGGTGCTTTAATGGTGCCCTGGTGAGCACAAGAATTTTAATCACTTTTGATTCTTTGTTCCACTGTTTATTCTTTATAAATGAAGTACATGCTAAAAGCAGGCATTTGAGCCTGGATGTAGTGGCACACATCTGTAGTTAAGTTACTTGGGAGGCTGAGATGGGAGGATTCTTTGAACCCAGGAGTTTGAGACAAGCCTGGCCAACATGGTGAAACCATGTCTCTACTAAAAATACAAAAATTAGCTGGGTATGGTGGTGTGCACCTATAATCCCAGCTACTTGGGAGGCTGAGGCAGGAGAATTGCTTGAACCCGGGAGGTGGAAGTGCAGTGAGCCGAGATCTCGCCACTGCACTCTAGCCTGGGCGACAGAGCAAGACTTCATCTTGGAAAAAAAGAAAATATGTGTTGACTTAGTTAACTATATTATCAGAAAACTAGAGTTTGTGTAGTTCTCCAGAGTTAATTTTTGGTGGCTTAAAAGTTTAAGCTGGTACTGTACCTTGGTAATTAACTCTTTTACTGATTTCGATTTCAGAGTAAATTGGAAAAGTTATTTCTTCCTCCCTATAATAATTTATTGCTAAGGGTGGGGGGTAGTATATAAAGATATTTCAGCAGGCATCAGAAAAAACTAGCAGGGGACAAAACTTTTTCTCTGATTCTTAAATACGGGTTATTTGTTTTCAATAATGTTAAGCGTCAAAAATTAAATATTAAAAAAAGGGTTATCCTCCAAAATAAGTATTACAAGAAATAACATAATAGAACAAACTCCACAATACAAATGAAAAGGAGGTAAGTGTCTCCCCTTTGTATTCTCTCTAATTTTACCCACCCTTATCCAGTTCAGTTGAGACAGCTTGGTGGCCTACAGATCACCCTAATTCTTAATTGTTTTCCTTCACAGAAAGTGTGACAACTCCTTCCTTTATTTATTTATACTTCTGCCCCCAGCAGTGCAGCTCCTCTATGTTAGTCTAAGGATTTTCTCTTTTACCTAGACTACCCCTTACAGACTATTTCATGAAGCCCTTACTCTTTTCCCTGGCTGAGAGCCAGATTTTTGTCCTTTAGTGTGTTCTAAATTACAGAAGTAACATTCCTGTCTGTTAATCACACATATGTGACATCCAGCAGTTAATGAAGAAACTTAGCTTGCTGCTAAGTGTATATGCTAACATATATACCTAGGTCTTCTGTTGGCAAAACTTGCAGAGCTCACCACAAAGGTCCGCTGTCTAGCTATGTGTTTAGTGAGAAGTAAGTGTCTTCTTTCTTCTCTTACTGTTTATCTTTATCATGAGCTTTTTTCAGACTAATTTAATAAAATATTTACAGAAATATACTTAATATCTTCCTGATGATTCTTTAGAATGAACAGTTATGTGCTTTGTAATTATGTTGATTTTCTAAACTCTCCTGCTAGTTTCAAGACATAGTAACATGAATAGTATGGACATTTTTACTTTTGAAATTGGACATTCTTAGAAGAAAAATATTGATCTTTGACATCTTGAACTGAACACTACAGTTTCCCATTATTTTGATACCTGAGAGAGAAAAGTCACCTGCTTAAGTATTTCATAAGGAGGCAAAATTAAGTATTTAATAGAAATTTTAATGCATCTACCTTAAGTTAAATGATCTAGTCACTTGATATTGTGGGTGATGCTGTGAATTTGTGATTTGCATGGCTTCAGATGTCATAATTTTTCCCCCCCCCCACTTTCTAGGAAGTAACAGCTAGCAGTCGCCACTATGTTGACAGGCTATTTGACCCTGATCCCCAGAAAGTTCTACAAGGTGTCATGTAAGTAGTATGTATTTAAGAGTCTATCAAAAAGTTGTTTGTTTTCATGTTTTAATCTGCCAAATATTTTAATTTTGAAAATACAGAATTATACCTTTTTTCTTTCATTTGGCTTTTTTCTAGAAAGACTGACATTCATAACGTTTAATATTTTACTGTAAAGAATTGTCTTTTCAATAGTTGTTAATAGACATGGTTAGCTTCATTTTTTGTAGAACACTTGTTTCACATTAAAAAAATGTTTTCTTTGGAGAATGCTTTTGCTTCTTTAGTATCCACAAAAGCAGGAGAATAAGATTGATGGTCTTTCATAATTGGAACGCAGTGAAATAATAGCTCAGTAGGGTTTTTTGTTTTGTTTTAGGTTAACTCATTAACTGTCACCAAGATTGATTCTCCTATTGATGTTTTAAATTAGGATTTAGAAAGCTGTCAAAATTTAAACAAATTCTTAATAACTTAAATGCCTTTTTTTCCTCCAAAATTTCCTGTTTAATGAGAGGAAACATGTTAAAGCAATATACCAGAAGTGATTATGCTCTTAAAAAATTAAGAGGAGCAAATAGGATAAGATTTTGGAAGATTTATTCCCTTTCCTTTTGAGTTTCAGATTATCATACTCTTAGTGCATTAGTTCTAAGGAGGAAGGACTAGATTAAAGCTCATCATGGGGTTGGGAAATGCGAAGGATCCACAGGCCTGAACTGTGTCTATGGGAAGAAGGATACAAAAAGGGTCGAGATACATTTGAGTAATGGTGAGAAGAGGGACGCCTCTTCTTTTTCTCTAATCCCATAAACGTTGTCAGCCAAATAGTACTTTAACTTGTGCTCAGCCGTGGCAAGGCTAGGGTGCTGTGTTTATACAAGTTTCTTCAGACTGTAGTTCTTAAAGCCTCTCTCTCCAAAGGCATTGTAGGAAGGATCCTTTGGAGTTGTGAATTTATAAAGAGAGGTAAGATAAAAGTGCTGTAAAACTGCTTGACTATTCAAGTTGAGCTGGAAGGGATGGTGAAAAGCTAGTTAGGATCTTCCTGAGATACTTCACACTTACTTTCACGTTGTCTTGGTTTACAGAAAACAGTATTTCTGGCTTTCTCATTATGTTAACTTTGCCTTTGTCCTCTTAAGTAGGAGACTTTATAATTATTTAATCACTCCTTTTAAGACTAGTTTAATTATTACCCGGAAAAATGGTTTATTAAATTCATCTATTAAATAAATCAGTTTGGTTTGTATCTACACACGCAAAGTAGTCAAGGGGGCAAGTTTAACTTAACATTCTTCCTTAGACAGATAGTCTCCATACATAGCCAGATGGTTCTGGATGTGGATAATTCTAAATGTTACTTAAAATTTCTCAATAAATGGTTGAGAATGTTAGACTTGTGTTCAATAAATAATTATAAAATATGATGCTATTACTGCTACTATGCCTAGGAGAAATCTAAATTTAGTAATCAAGGATTCTGTGTGACAGACTTGTAGAGTTCTGAGTAGCTGATGCAAATGTTGTCACTTTGAGAAATTTTTTACTTACCAAAGAACACTGTAGTTTCTCAAAAATTGATAAAATATCAAATAAATGATAAAAGAAAAATGGGAAAGACAGAATTACAACAAAGAAGCTAAAATGTAGTTTGATAGCCTTAGTGTTTTTTGAAAAACTACCAGTCTGACACCTAATTAGCTGTCGGCGAGGCATAAAGAAACGTTTGTATGAAGGAATGGTAGAGTAGAAAGAGCATGGGCTTTGGAGTTGGACAGCAGTGGGTTGATTCTTGATTCTGACATTTTCTAGTATGGTCACTTTCTAGCTGTGCTTGGACAAATTTTGTAATTTCATTGAGCCTCAATTTCATCATCTGTAAAGATAAGATAACACTGTCCATCTTGCCAGGTTGGTGTGAGAATTAAGTCAGAATTATAAAATTCAATTGGCACTTAAGTGGTTAGTTGTTATGAGCCCAAATGTAAAACAACTTGAAATAAGGTAATTGTCCTCAAAGAAGAGAAAGGGGGAAAAAACTGAGAAGACAGTTGAAACTAAAATAGAAGACAGAGGGGGGGCTAAAATTCCTGACTCAGACAAGAGAATGTGAGTGATAACGTATTCCAGTAAACATGATTGCTACTTAAAGTACTAAAATCTGTTTATAGTTTGAAGGGGACAGATCACCCAACATTTTTTTACTTTATCTCAGCATAGTACTGATCTTATGTAGATATGTGTAGTGTGGTTTGATAAAGCTTCCTTTTCTCCAGATATAAATATTTATTCTTCCTGACTGACTTCTTTCTTGAACTTTGGCACTGTCTGAAAATTAATTGTACATGGTCAAGACAATAACGAGTGAATTACTTTTAACATTATCTGTTTTTAAGTAATCTTGTTTAATACAATATGGATAGAAAAAGGGAATGAAATGATAGTTAAGAAAAGAGAGTTGACCAATTCTTTGATTTTTTTTTTTTTTTTTTTTTATACACATCACAGTCATCACTGAGTTGCACAGAGACCACTGCCAGACCAAAATAGGTAGGTAGAAAGATGGCCACAGAGTATAAACAACCAAAGGTAGCCTATTAATTTTAGGGAAGGAAAAGGTAGAGGCTGAAATAGCATTAAATCCAAAATATTTAATTGGAGGGACATAAAATAATTGACAAAAATTGTAGCTTTGACTACAAGCCAACTAGAGTTTTATCATTTTTCTGGCTATATTATGTTTGATTTTTCTCAATAAATATTGTGAATTCACCAGGCATGGTGAAAGGCACCTGTAGTACTAATTGCTTGGGAGGCTGAGGCAGAAAGATTCCTTGAGCCTACGAGTTCATTTCCTGCTTGGGCAACACAGTGAGACCCTATCTTGAAGACAAATAAGATTGTGAACGTATATAACATACTAGCAGGAAAAAACCAAAACCAAATTAAAGATGAATAATGAGTCTTCATCATAGTCTACAACTAATCTACTAGCTGAGTTAGAGCTATACCTCTACCCTTAAATATGAGGAGCTTCTTTGTAAATAGCCCACATCACAGTGGACCATTTTACCTAGTCAGTGAATATGCCTTGTTGAAGAATAACGTTAAGCATCAGAACTGCTTAACTTTCAGTTGTTGAAGAATGGGGAGTTATCTAGAGGTAACTTTGTTAAGTAGTAAAATAGTTAGCATAAACTTGAATGGTCCTCTTGTATAAAAAGTTTGAATACAAAATCAGGTACTTTTATCAAAAAAAGCAAAATTTCATGTGTATAACTGGATAGACGATCATTAAGTAAGGAGTAAGATATGAGCCAAAAGAAGAGGGGAAGTCACTGTATAGGTCATAAACTATAGCCTTGAAACTACAACAGAGAGTAGGTATGTCAGTTAAACTACCTTGCATTGTAAATTCTGAGCTTACTGTAGTATGGAGATCTACATGTGACTTTAAAAAAAAATTGCAGGACATTTTTTGGTGAAATTACAGTATTGGTTCAACAATGTTAAATCTCATATTTGAGAAAGAATAACTGTTCATATTATTTTGTAAATCATGAGTGAAAGCTATTTAAACACTTTCGTTTTTTAACATAACAAAATTAGAGCACTTGATTTGGTTTTCATGTTAGTGAATCTCAATGAAAAGATTAACAGAGGCCAGGCATGGTGGCTAATGCCTGTAATTCCAGCACTTTGGGAGGCTGAGGTGGGTGGATCACTTGAACCCAGCAAGTCCAGCTTGGACAATGTGGTGAAACCCCATCTCTACAAAAATAAAAATTAAAAAAATTAGCCAGGTATGTAGTCCCTGCTACTCAGGAGGCTGAGGTAGGAGGATCTCTTGAGCCTAGGAGGTGGAGGTTGCAGTGAGCCAAGATTGTGCCACTGCACTCCAGCCTGGGTGGCAACGTTTTGTTTGATTTGTTTTTGTTTTTTTGTTTTTTTTAAAAAAAATAGCAAATAGCACTACATGGCCCTTTGTTGTTATTGCTATGTTGAAATTCAAAAGATGATATAAGCCAATGTAGCAAGCTTTGTAGTTTAAGAGTTTAATAGAATTAGAAAGGTTGAATAGACCTCTGGTGGATTCAGTCAGGCACTTGTGGATGCTGCAGAATCATGTAATTTTTTTTTTGCCCCCCCCACCGAGAATCCACTTCTAAAGTGTCTTCTGAGGCATTTTAATGTACTGATGATATGAATATATTTTGGTAATGATTATTTAATTCTCTTAGCTCCAGGAAATTTTGTGTCTCTGGTTTCAGTAGAATGTAGACAGGCATTTCTCAGAACATATCCCCATTGTCAAATAACGTGTCCTTGTCGTTAAGCAAAGCATGACTGTAATTGATTTTTAGCTTGGGTCTCCAGTCTTCAGTACTTTTAAAGAAAAAAATTTTTTTAGGTGATACTAGATTTTCAGTTAAAATGTATGCTATTTTCATTTAGGAATAAATAAATATGTTTCATTTTCTTTTCATGAGCTAAAGGGTAAGAGTTCCCATAAAATGAAGCCTTTGGGTTTTAAGAACTTTTAAGTTAAAGGGTTGGCCGGGCTTGGTGGCTCACGCCTGTAATCCAAGCACTTTGGGAGGCCAAGGCGGGCGGATCACCTGAGGTCGGGAGTTCAAGACCAGCCTGACCAACATGGTGAAACCCCGTCTTTAAAAAAAAAAAAAAAAAAAGGAAGAAAAAAAGTTAAAGGGTTAAGTTTTAGAATAATTTAAAGTAAGTATTCTAAAAAATATCAATTAAAAAATATCTCCTAATACATTTAATCAGTTTTTGTTTGTTTGTTTGTTTGAGATGGAGTCTTGCTATGTCACCCAGGTTGGAGTGCAGCACTGTGAACTCAGCTCACTGCAACCTCTGCCTTCGGGGTTCAAGCAGTTCTGCCTCAGCTTCTTGAGTAGCTGGGATTACAGGTGCCCGCCACCATGCACAGCTAATTTTTGTATTTTTAGTAGAGACAGGGTTTCACCATGTTGGCCAGGATGGTCTCGATGTCCTGACCTCGTGATCCCCCCACCTCGGCCTCCCAAAGTGTTGGAATTACAGGCCTGAGCCACTGCGCCTGATCTTAATCAGTTATTGTTGAGGGTTATGGATAAACATACACAAAGGCGACTTTAATACCAAATGTAAGAAAGTGATCTGAGTCCTACTTGTTTAAAACTACATATTCTGAGACAGAATTCAGTCAGAGAATTCGGCAGGTAGGATTATCCAGGACTTATTAAATCTAATTGACATAGTCTTTAGTTGCAGACAGATAAGCTGTATGTATACATGTGTCTATATGCTATTAACTTTGAACATAAACAATGTGTATTTGGGCCAGGCACAGTGGCTCACATCTGTAATCCCAGCACTTTGGGAGGCCGAGGATCATGAGGTCAGGAGATTGATACCATCCTGGCCAACATGGTAAAACCCTGTCTCTACTGAAAATACAAAAATTAGGTGGGCATGGTGGTGTGTGCCCATAATCCCAGCTACTCTTGAGGCTGAGGCAAGAGAATCGCTTGAACCAGGGAGTTGGAGGCTGCAGCAAGCCAAGATTGTGCCACTGCACTCCAACCTGGTGACAGAGCAAGACGCCGTCTCAAAAAAGAAAAAGAAAAAAATATATGTTTGTATACATATGTGTATATATCTTTTCAAACGTATAAAGCACTCAACTGTATGCTGACATATTGTTCCATACTGTTCTAACACATTTTTGTGTTCTTTGGAATAATTAAAAATATTAGTATCTACCAAAATATTTTGGCATTATTAACACAGTCACTAAATTTTACTCTTCATTTTTGGAGAATATAAGGTGATTTGTAATCATACATTGATAAAACAGAGTTTATAAGAATTAACTAAATTACAGTCTATTTTGTTTTTTCAGTTTAGACGTGTAGTTGATATTCAGTAAATGCCCAAGTTGATTTGAGCTGAATTTTTCTATAAATTTTCCAAGTGCCTCTTGAATCAAAGCCTTATGTTAAAAATAACTTTAGTTTGAATAATAAATCATCATTAGCTAATTCTTAAAATTGGCAATTCAATAATGACAATGGAATTCATTGTCATATCACTTTAGTTGGAATATGAATATACCTCATTTCTTAACCATGCTTGATAACAGAATGGTTATCATACTTAGGTATCTGGATATTACATTCTCCAAAAAAATCATGATAATTACAGTTATAGGGACAGCAGTGTGTATGTTTGTGATTCTCACAGTCAAAATAATATAAGTTGTTTACCATGTTGCCCTTATTCTAGTTACCCACAAATACATGTTTTTTCCTTATTTTACAAATGAATGTTTTATAAACAGTGAGTTTTTATAAGTAGATCAAACTTTATACTCAAGTTGTAGTTTTCAGTATCCAGTGTGCTTTCTTGGCTACTTCATGCTAATTAGACCAGAAATAAATATCGAGTATTACAAACATGAAGCAGAAAAGAGCTGCCTCAGGTGTGTGAAAAGTAATACTGATTCAAAATGAAAAATATATGTAGTCACACATTACGCAGTGATGTTTCAGTTAAACACAGATTGCATATACAGTGACCCCAAAATATTATAATACTGTACTTTTGTATTTAAATATGTTTAGATACACAAATACCTACCATTGTGTTACAATTGCCTGCATTATTTAGTATAGTAACATGCTGTACAGGTTTGCAGCCTACAAGCAATAAAATATACTGTGTAGTCCTTAAGTCTGTAGTAGGCTGTACTAGCTAGTTGGTGTAAGTACACTCTATGATGTTCACACAAGGACAAAATTGCCTAATGATACGTTTCTCAGAATATATCCCCGTCGTCAAATAACGTGTCCTCGTCATCAAGCAAAGCATGACTGTGATTGATTTTTAGCTTTAGTCTGCAGTCTTCAATACTTTTAAAAATAATTTTGTTTTTAGTTGATACTAGGTTTTCAGTTAAAATGGTTGCTAGTTTTGACTGTTTAGAAATAAATACACTCATACTTCATTGACTGAAATGGTTTCAGCAGCAGGTGTAGATCCCATTTTTTAAAACTTTTTCTATTATTTTAATTGCAACATATAGTGTTTATTTTTTCTCTTGGTTTTCATCACCCTTATAATGCTCTAATTTAGACATATGCTGTGGTAGGCACTGTACATTTTAATATTCAAGCCCTTTTTCTCTGACACACGAAAAATCTCTTTCAGAGCAAAGAAAGTAAAGTAGAAAGTTTAACCTCCATGTAAATGTGGGTACTTATCAAGTCCATTTATTAGCATGCACATTTAAGATTCTAGCTAGATTTTATCTGAAAATCTTCCTCAACAAGTGTATGTTTGTAACATCTTAATATTGACTTCTTTTCTCCCGCTTCCCAAAAGTGGGATATCCCCCAAGACTTACTTTCTAGCCTTTCTACCTGGATATTCTTATCTCACCTCAAAGATAATTCAGTGTGCACAAAATACAGATCAATTCTTGTCTTACGAAGAGATTTCTTCTTTAAGCTTTCTATTGTTTCCTGCACCCATGTGCCCAGACATGAAGTAGTCACTCAAGACATGTCACATATCACATTTTTTTTTTTAACCTATGAAATCCTCTTGTTAATTGATTCCTCAAAATGACCTTTGTATTAATGGTTCCTTTGGCTGCTCCACTAACCAGTTTTATATAACCAGATACCTAGATAGATTGATTAATTCCTTCAACAAACATTTATTGAGTGCCTGCCTAGTACTAGGCATTGTGCTAGCATGTGGCAGGGGTGGGGGTGAGTGCAAAAGTCTAATGAATGGAGGGTCCCAAAGTCCAATGAAGCAGTCAGATAACTAAAGAGACTATCCATGGTAGTTTGCATGGTGAATGCTATGGTAAAGATAACCACAGGGAGTCTGGAGATCACAAAAGTGGCATCAGCCACTTAGTTGCCCCTCTTTAGTATTATAAGCATTCCAACCCATTTCACATTCAGCTTATTTTCCTTAGTCACTGCTTCCTTTATGTTCCTTCTGTAATCAAAAATATGATTGCTCCTTAATTCATCTCCCTTTAGTTTGTCTCATCTCCCTATCATTTTTCTAACTTTATCTTCCATGCCACCCTAAAGCGAACTTTTTTTCAATTCAGGCTCCTTGTAGTGCCCCAAGAACATACCATTTTCATTTCCAATATAGTCTTGTATGAATGATTTCTCCTTTTGCCCTCCCCGTCTGCTTATCGAAGTCCTGACTATTTTCTGAGGTTTATCTTAGTTTTTAACCATTGCCTCAAAACCTTTTAAGCTTATTGAACATCTACTTTTCTTGGCCTTATAAACACTCAGTTTATAATGTAATACTGACTTATATTGATAGTGTTATTTTTGCCACTCCAGGGATATTGTGAACTCCTCAGGCCAGGCATCTCGTTGTGTGATGCTTTCGTATACTCCATAGAACCTAGCGCAGCGCTGAGCTCAAAAACTAGTTGTTGAATTTCAGTAGGAGTAAGTAGAGCATTTTTCCCAGCATTAAAAGTTGGTGGGCATGAGATGACATTCTTTTGGTCTACTGGGAAAAGGGTGTCTGGCTAAAAGTTAGAAACACTTTTATTTTGTATAAAAACGTAAAATTGAAACACAAAAGGAAAAAGAAAATGAATTTGCTGAATTCATTTGTCTTTTCCATTGGTTCGTTGTCAATACCTGATGTGCTGGCGGTAATGGAAAAAACAGTTGGCGTAAAAGACATGGGTTGAGACTGTCTCTGTCATTTAATATTGGGTTCTGAAAAAAGCCCCAAACCTGAGTTGTAGCTTTCTTCTCTGTAAAATGGAGTTACTGTTACTTAAGGTTATGATGAAGGTGAAATTAAGTAGTGGATATGGAATGTTTTGTAAATTTGAATGTAATATATAAAGCTTGGATAGTGTTGTGTTCCCATTTGGTTGGTAGCTCTGAGTTTGCATTTTACAAAAATAATGGATATCTAGAATCACTATAATTAATGATCTATTGATAGTAAACTTCTTCGATATTTCCAGATCAGATTGACTTTCTTGCCTCTCAAGAGAAGACAGACTTTTATCCTAACAAAGTGATCATTGTATTATGATAGAGGGCAACTAGGAGGGACACCTAACCCTGACCTGGGGGTGTCAGGGCATGCTTCCTGGAGGAACTGCCATTCAGACTTGAGGGATGAGTAAAGCCAGCCAGGGGAGGGTATGAGGGAGGGGATAAGGAGATGACAGAGAAGAAAACTGCACTCTGGAAACTGAAAGAAGCTTCATCTAGATGGCTGAAAGTTGTCATCTGAAATTTATTCCTTAATCCTGCTAATCCTTTTGATTTTAATTCTTCATAGAAGTAATTTACCAGCATTCCTTTGTAGTAACAATTGAATAGAATTTATTTACATCTTTTTTCCTTATCTAGAACAGGTATATTATTAAAGCCAGAGTGAGAATCTTTTTCTTTAGACATTGGTCCATTTTATTTTGTTCTCTTTAGTTTGCATTTACTCTGTTGCCGTCAACTACCTCCTTCGTGTCCTTTTTGTAAACTATTAAGAGAATTAGAAAATTGGTTTTGGAGGGGTTTTTGTTTGGTCTTGTCTACACAAACATGGCATGGTTTCAGATGTTTGGAATGGGTTCATTTGATAATGTTAAGGACCCCTCATTTCTGCTTAATTAAGAAGAATGGAGAAGAAAAACTGGTGAAATATTAGGTTGGGAGTTCTGGAATAGAAAGCACTCAGAATGGCACTTGGCACTACACAGACTCTGAGTAGATGGGGCTGGACAAATGAATGTACTACATTAGTATAGGCAGAACACGTTAAGAGAAAGGAAAATGATGAAAGTAAACATACACTGATGATTAGGACTAAAGCTTCTAAAGAAAACAGCATCCATGAGGATGCAGGAGCTTAGAAATACAATATACTGTATAACTTTATATTCATGTATCAAGATCTTGGTAAAAACCTCAGTAAACTTCATTTAGTTTAGTCCCGTAAACAACAACAAAAAAATTGCTAGTTATTTCTTGTAAACCATGTAGAAGATCTGAGGGATACTTTACAGAAGGATAGTCAGGCCTTGGAAAAAAGCCTTACCCTCAGGCACTGAGCTAATGGAAGAAAGACCAGGCATTCTCGGTGATTGGCTTGACTTGTAAAAATGCCATTCAGAAACTTGTGGGAAAATTTGCTTTTAGCACATCACTAGTTGTTGCAGTATTTTTCTGTGATAATCAAAAAAAGGCAGTTGAAGGGAAGAGTTAATGTTACCAGGTTTTTTTATTCCAGTAAATAGGATTGGTGTTGGTGTTGGAAATGTACGCTGACTATAACATTTATTTGTTGATTTTTTTTTTTTTTTTTGGAGACAGAGTCTTGCTCAGTCGCCCAGACTGGAGTACAGTGGCGCGATCTTGGCTCACTGCAACCTCCACCTCCCGGGCGGAAGTGATTCTCCTACCTTAGCCCCCCAAGTAGCTGGGACTACAAGTGTGTGCCACCACACATGGCTAATTTTTGTATTATTTGTAGAGATGGAGTTTCGCCATGTTGTTCAGTCTGTCTCGAACTCCTGAGTTCAAACAGTCCAGCTGCCTAGGCCTCCCAAAGAGCTGGGATTACAGGTGTGAGTCACCATGCCCAGCGGGGGAAGTATTTTTTAAACATTTTATTAGTAGTACTGGGTTTATTTTGAGCTATTTGTTTTTTCTCTACATTTTCTTTTTGAACCAACCACAAATTTTGAACCAATCACAACTAAATCAGTGGTAGAGGTTCTCTTATTGTGGAATAGAGTTTTGTTCCTGGTGAAGTATGGAGCTCTATGTAGCTAGAATAAAAAATACTGTGAATATCTGAGAAATGTAAAAGATTTTTTGTTATTTTTTAATTTTCTTAAGAAATAATTTGCTGCTTAAACAAAAATAGTAACGATGTATTGTGTTGTTTCTAACCAATTTAAAAATGTATAACAACAGCCCAAAAAATGATGGGGAAATGGAAATACATATGCAAGGCTCTTAAAATATATGTGCAATGGGCTAATATCACTTGCAGACTAACTGCAATAAATTAAAAGATGAATTGGAAAACAACAAAACCCAAAGAAGTACAGTTAGTAAGACAATAAAGCAGATAAAATGGAATTATAAGAAATAGTATATAAAGAAGTCAAAAAGGAAAAAAGTGAACAAAGTGTGGTCCTTGAAACAAGGAGCTATGTTTTGTGGACTGTTTGTTGTTGTTGTTGTTTGTTTGTTTAGCTCACTCCCTATTCCTAGAGCTGAGTGTGAAGGTGGACTATATTCCTTTATATCTAAAGGATTGGTAGGTACCCTTTTTGGAAGAACTCAATTCAGTCCTGGAAGTCTTTCGTTAGTACTCAGGATATCTCTCACTTTCTACAATACTTAGCGGTTTTACAGCCCCTACATTCACTCCACCCCTATCTCTGTCACTTCCTTAGTACTTTAGGTGAAAAAAGGTCAGTGTTTTCACTTTGTCAAATCTAAGATATTGCCAATCGAAGATACTGCATAGTAAAGTAGAATGATCTTTGATTTTTTTCAGTGCTGTCTCAACATACTTTATTTTTTTTCCCCTGAATTCAGAGACATGAAAAATGCTGTAATTGGAAACAACAAGCAGAAAGCCAATCTCATTGTTTTAGGAGCTGTTCCAAGGTATGTTTGCTGTCTCAGCCCTTTCTTGTCATTCGTACTAGTTTCTAATGTATTTCTTACTCTCAATCATAGAACCCATTTTTTCCTGAATTGTCTATCCAATTCTTAAAATAGGTCCTATTTTTAAAAATAATTATATAAACCATCTCTAAGAAAAAAAAATTACAAAGTAACAGAGAATGGAATAAAAAGTGACTGTGTTAATACTTTTTGGAAATTCGGAAGACCTTTGACCTACAGTAAAAGGGTTTGTTAGGTACATAAGCAGTGTACAACAGCCTAATACTTTCTTCTCCTTTTCCTTAGCGAACTGGCAGTTTTGTGTGTGAGTGAATAATTTATAAGACCCTTTTGAATTTAAAGGAAAAAAACTCTGCTGGGTTTTTAATCCAGTTTCATTTTAACTTCTGATTTCTACAATGTGCTGTTTTTTAAGTTAACATAGGAAGTTTAGGAAGTTTGATTTCTTCTTTTGATGACCTAATAAGCTTCCTTTAGGCAGGCGATGACAGTTATATAACTTCCTCTTTACTTTTCCTCCTCAGAGCTAAGTTTTCTGTGCAGTTGCTATTACCTTTTCATTCAGAATTTTTTATTGTTTTGGTTTTTTCTCCTTATTTTCTGGTCTTGATGAAGAATTAATGGTTTAAATGTCTTTAACGTCACCAACCTCAAATGTGTAATTTAGTAACTATAAAGCTGTCAGCAGCCTTTCTTAGGGGATTTATGTTTGGCATACAGTGCTTTAGGGAGCATGAGGGTCCTACCTTAGAACATAAGGTAGATGGTCATAAGTGGAGGAAGGTTAGGGTTTGGGGAATATTTGTCAAGCCAGGCTGGAGTGGAAATGGGAGGATCTCTTCATTTTCCAAATGAGAAAACTGAAGAAAGAAGAAACTCCCTTACTTGAGGAGCTGCACAAGGGCTTTAAAGATTCCCTGTAGGCTCTATCTCTTCAAACTCTGCACTTCTGCTCTGGATTCAGAGCAGTAGCATTTCTAGTTTGAATTTAAGATCTGGCAGCACATGGCATTTGATTGAGAGTCTTCATATTTTGGAGACCCAACAGGAAGTGGTAGATGACGTGGACTCTGATGATGCTGTTTCTACAGAGACCACTTGTGGACAACTTTCACATGTACACTTCTGATAAACTCTGAGAATATGATAGTTCTTTTTTCAAAACCTCTTCTAGATTTTTTTCCAGATGTTTCTTTCTTTAATTAGCAGATGACATAAACAAATGACCATTGAATTCATATAAACTCAGCCAACCATATTTTTTTTTTCTTTTTCTTTTTATTGCATTTTAGGTTTTGGGGTACATGTGAAGAACATGCCAGATTGTTGTATAGGTACACACATGGCAGTGTAGTTTGCTGCCTTCCTCCCCATCACCTATATCTGGCATTTCTCCCCATGCTCTCTCTCCCCAACTCCCCACCCCCGCCAACCATATTTTTAGTATGTGGACTGCACAGCCTTTTTTGGTCACACTGAGTCTTGTTTAAATTTTTTAGTCTCTTTGTTTATTAAGTTCCTTCTTTTTAGATTGTTGTACTTGCTTCAGCAAGAAACCTCAACCACAGAGCTGAAAACTGAATGTGCAGTGGTGTTGGGAAGTCTTGCTATGGGTACTGAAAACAATGTCAAGTCTCTACTGGACTGCCATATTATCCCTGCCTTATTGCAAGGTATGTAGGGAAGCCATTTTTTGCTCAAGTGAGGATAAGAATCAGTTCACAGTACTTTAAATACTGGTTGAGAGGATTAGTCCTAAATTTAGTTTCTGTTAATAGGACTACTGTCCCCAGACCTGAAGTTTATTGAAGCTTGCCTCCGCTGCCTACGCACCATCTTCACCAGTCCTGTCACTCCAGAGGAGCTACTGTATACAGTGAGTTTTAGATGTATTTGAGATATTAGTTACATTTCACTAACAGCCTACTCCTACTTTGCTTAGCACCTTTAGACTCATCATAACTGTGTTACGTAAAAAAGCCTCAGCCGGGCGTGATGGCTCACACCTGTAATCTCAGTGCTTTGGGAGGCTGAGGTGGGAGGATTGCTTGAGGCCAGGAGTTCAGGACCAACCAGAGCAACATAACAAGACTCCATCTCTACGTGAAAAAAATAAAAATAAAAATAAATTAGCCTGGTGCAATGGTGCATGCCTATAAGTCCTAGCTACTCATGAGACTGCAGTGGAAGGATTGCTTGAGCCTAGGAGTTTGAGATTATAGTAAGATATGAGGTGCCACTGCACCTCAGCCTAGGTGACAGAGAGAGATCCTGTAACTAAAAACAAAAAAAATAATAAAAGTCTCTGCCAGGTGTGGTGGCTCACGCCTGTAATCCTAGGAGTTTGTGAGATCAAGGTGGATATATTACCTGAGGCCAGGAGTTTGAGACCAGCCTGGCCAACATGGTGAAACTCCATCTCCATTAAAAGTACAAAAATTAACTGCACATGGTGGCACATGTATGCAACCCCAGCTACTCAGGAGGCTGAGCCATGAAAATCAGTTGAACCCAGGAAGCAGACGTGTAGTGATCTGAGATTGCACCACCCCACTCCAGCCTGGGTGACAGTGCAGACTCTGACTCTAAATAAATAAATAAAGTCTCAAAAAGTGTTTGAGTTCTTGCTTATTTCCAAATATCAGATGCTGTCAGCTTTGTAAGAAAGTGAAAGATAGTCTCAGACTTTGAGGAATTCACAAGCTATTTTTTAAAAGACGAATTTTTATCCCTCTATACGTAGAACTTAAGAGAAGTTTATTTTATGCTAGATGAACGATAAGGAGTTCAGCTTACTTTAGGTTGAAATCTAGCAGAGTAGGCTTTGCAGAGAAGCTAGAATTTAATTTGGGCTTTGAATAATGGATACGATTTAGAGAAGTGGAGAGGAAGGCATGAGGCACCGTGCTCGTCCTAAATTCTTCTAGCCTTTTTTTTTTTTTTTTTTTGGGAGATGACGTCTCTTTTGGTCACCCAGGCTGGAGTGCAGTGGTGCAATCTCAGCTCACTGTAACCTCCACCTCCTGAGTTCGAGCAATTCTCCTGCTTCAGCCTCCTGAGCTCCTCAGCTGGGCCTACCGGCATACACCACCACGCCCAGCTAATTTTTGTAGTTTTAGTAGAGACAGGGTTTCACCATATTGACTGGGCTGGTCTCAAACTCCTGACTTCAGGTGATCCACCCACCTCGGTCTTGCAAAGTGCTAGGATTACAGGCGTGAGCCACTGCGCCTGGCCTTTTCTACCTATTTTTCAATATACAATAGATTATTGTAAATTACAGTCACTTTACATGAGGTTAATATTTTTGAAACACTCTTACAGTTCACAGCAAGAAGCATATTTTCCATTGCCTCACTATTCATGTGGGTTTGTGTGTGTATGTAGGTATGTATGTATATGTGAAAGAATCCTGACACAAGTTTCATGACATAATTCCACGGATAAAATGCCCTCTGGTTTCTATGCTGTCATTTTTCATTCTTCAAAAAAATGGTGGTTGTGATTATCTGAGCCAACATAACAAATCATGTTGTCAAATTGTGCACACAGGAGTCAGAGATCTTATCCAGAATTAGGCTTTATAAATATTTCAAGACTATAAGTAATCAAGAGGCATAGACAAAGCAAGCATGGAGAAGAGACATGTCACATGGCTCCCTAGCCTGTCCTTTCTACATCAGACACATACTCTGCTGGCTCTTAAAGATACATAAGGTGGTCAGGAGGTGAGATTTATGGGTTACCTCACATAGGGAGCACCTAAATTATGAAACTTATTTTATTTATTTTTGATAGGGAGTTTTGCTCTGTCACCCAGGGTGGAGTGCAGTGGCTTAATCTCGACTCACTGAAACCTCTGCCTCCCAGGTTCAAGTGATTCTCCTGCCTCAGCCTCCTGGGTAGCTGGGATTACAGGTGCGTGCCACCATGCCTGGCTAATTTTTTTTGTATTTTTAGTAGACACAGGGTTTCACCATGTTGGCCAGCCTGGTCTCGAACTCCTGACCTCGTGATCTGCCTGTTTCGGCCTCCCAAACTGCTGGGATTACAGGTGTGAGCCACTGCACACGGCCTAACATCTTTATTTCATACCTTATAGTTTTATGTGAGATTCTTCAGGGAGTCATACCTCATAAATCTATAGATTGTTTACTACAGTGGTTCTCAGATTTGAGGTTGCACTAGAATTACATGGAGGGCTTGTCAAACAGGAATTGCTAAACCCCACCTCCAGTTTCTGATCCAGTGAGTTTGGGTGTGGCCTGAGAATTTGCATTTCTAATAAATTTCCAGGTTCTCTCTTTGAGAACTGTTGCTTTACTGTAGACATCCTGCTTAAAGCATTCCATAGAGGACTTAGTAAATATCAGTTTATTTTCCTGTAGTTCATATGGTAATATTTGCAAAGAGCTTAAGCCAGACACCTGTCTTATTTACCCTGAAAGTTTCTCACCTACCCTCAATCACATAATAAGGGGAGAAGTTGGTCCTGGCCAACTATTTTAACTCCTTCCACCTCACTCTCTAAACTGATTCATGACCTACTAATGGATCATGGTGCACAATTTGGAAAATTCTGGTCTATGCCAACTGTTTTACATGAGAAAAATTGAGACCCAAGGAGGTTAAATTTAGATAGAATGTCTAAATTATGAATCATCTCAATTTTGTGCCTCAGATATTTTATACCTCAGAGACAGTGGAGAATTTGTGAAGAGTTGGATTGGGGAATAACTAGCAGCAGTGTTTCAGTGTAATTAACTGACTTCTATGAGTTGGGGTGTATAGAGACCAGCTGTTTGAGCAACTCAGGCAGTAGAATAGAGATGGGGTAGGTAGTCCAGTAAGAAGATGGCAGGATTTCTAGTTTGAAATTGTGTTTATTAGATGGGTGATTTTGGGTAAATTTTGTATTTAATAATTGTTCTTTGCCTTATTTAATCATCTATAAACTACAGATATATAGACACAATTAACAGAAAGGGGGCAGATATGAAGAAATGGGATGGGGGCTATTGTAACTGAGGGAAATTGAGGAATGCAAGAACATTAGAGGAAAGGAAGGAGGTGGAAATAGCTTTAGGAGCCTAATAGAGACTTTTTAATCTACCTCTGTTTGCCTTTTCTATCTTAGCTGCTACGTACTTCACTGTTCTTTGCTCAAAGTATGGTCTGTAGGCCAGTGGCATCAGCCTCATTTGGAAGCTGACTCTTGGGATCCTACCCCAAACCTACAGTATCAAAGTACATTAAAACATCTCCTGGGAATTTGCATACACATTCCTTCTTGGGAAGCATAGCTCTTGTGATGTCATTGACTGGGAAGCTTGAGCTGACTCTCCTTTCTCCTCTGCGGTTCCAGCCAGATAACCTTTCAACTTTTAATTTCTTCTGCATTCTTTTTTTTTTTTTGAGATGGAGTCTTGCTCAGTCGCCAGGCTGGAGTACAGTGGCATGATCTCGGCTCACTTCAACCTCCACCTCCCAGGTTCAAGCTAGTACCCTGCCTCAGCCTCCTGAGTAGCTGGGACTACAGGCGCGCACCACCATGCCCGGCTAATTTTTGTATTTTTAGTAGAGGCCTCCCAGAGTGATTACAGGCATGAGCCACTGAGCCTGGCCCTTCTGCATTCTTTTGTTGTTTTTTGTTTTTGAGACAGAGTCTCACTCTGTCACCCAGGCTGGAGTGCAGTGGCGTGATCTCACTGCAACCTCTGCCTCTCCAGTTCAAGCGATTCTTGTGTCTCAGCCTCATAAGTAGCTGGGATTACAGGTGTGCACCATGACAGCAGGCTGATTTTTGTATTTTTAATAGAGACAGGGATTTGTCATGTTTGCCAGGCTGATCTCAGACTCCTGACCTCAGGTCACCCACCTGCCTTGGCCTCCCAATATGCTGGCATTACAGGCGTGAGCCACCGCTCTCAGCCTGCATTCTAAATAAAAGAAAATTATTGGAGAGCCTTGCAGCAGAGTGGGTTGATTCTTTTCTCTTATTCTGTGCTGTTACATAGGTTGTTAAATGTCAGCAACAGGCAGAGAGTGGGCTGTACCTGAGAAGCTGCCAATCATATAAATTGTCTCTGTAATCCCAGCACTTTGGGAGACCGAGGTGGGTAGATCCATGAGGTCAGGAGTTGGAGACCAGCCTGACCAACATGGTGAAATCCCAGCTCTACTAAAAATGCAAAAATTAGCCGGGTGTGGTGGCACGCGCCTTTAATCCCAGCTACTCAGGAGGTTGAGGCAGGAGAATTGCTTGAACCCCGGAGGTGGAGGTTGCAGTGAGCCGAGATTGTGCCACTGCACTTCAGTCTGGGTGATAGAGCAAGACTCCATCTCAAAAAATAAAAAAAAAGTAAATTGTCTCATCTTGTACAGATTGAAAATAGCTAACTACGGTCTTTATGAGAGATTGTTAGTAGTAACTGGTGCTTAACATCTTGAAGATCAAAATTTTCAAATTTTATTTTTATACAATAATTCTTGTAAACTATGTACTAGTGTATAACGTACTAGTTACCTCACATTTTGGTTTCAGAACTTATTTCTGTCGTATCTTATTGAAATGATTTTGTTTTATCGTGAAGATGTAGGCTGTTTTTTGAGAGCGTTATTGAGAATTTCCTGTTCTCATATTTTTTTTACCAAGGATGAATATTTAAGCCCCTTTCTTTGTCGTCGGCCCGGACAGTTTTGATAGACCATGTTGCTTTTGTTTTGCTCTGTGCGTTAAAGAGACTTGATTTATTGTCATTAAGATAAGAGATTGACTACCTTCTCGTGGAAATATTTTGTTTCATCAAATGTACTCATGGTGCCTGAGTTCTTGTTGCTGTGTTCTCTTTTCCTAGGATGCCACAGTGATACCGCACCTCATGGCACTGCTTAGCAGGTCCCGCTATACCCAGGAGTACATCTGTCAGATCTTCTCACACTGCTGTAAAGTAAGAACCAGAATAAATGTTCTCTATAATACAAAATCTTACGCCTTTAAGAGATGTACCTTCTTTGTGTACCCTCGCAGAGATAATCTAGGCATATGTAAGTAGACCTATGTGTGTATATACATTTTGTTTTAAACACAGATGACAGCATATGATACATTACTGTTCTGCACCTTAACATTTTCACTTGACATATCTCGAAGGCTATACCGTATCAGTACATAAGGAGCTCTCCATCATTCCTGTTTTTTAACAGTGCATAGTATTTTAGTGTACAGTTATATAATTTGTTAATCCAGTCCTCTATTGTTGGACATTTAGTTTGTTTCCAGTCTTATTACAATACTGCAACAAATACCTTGTATATAAGGCATTTTATAAGAAATAAAATTTTGGAATCAATGTATATATTTGTAATTTTACCACATATTTTTTTATAGCGATTATACCATTTTTATATTAGCAGAAATGTGTGATCATGACTGTTTTTCCTCGCCCTTGTGCCCTATTACTGGAAACTGTTTAAGTGCTCTCATATAAGGAGAAAGGAGAGAGATTCTTCTCATCGTTGAGTAAAGTTTCTCTTTCTTTTCTCTTCAGCCTATGAAGTGCCATTTAGTTTGCTTTATAGATAATATGTTGAATGTATCACTTTTGATAACCATGGGTAACCATGGGTGATTACTTATTTGAGATCTTTCTTAATTTCTACACGTCTTCTAACCAAGTAAGTATCTTCTGATGATGCCATATCATTTATAATACATCCTGTCATTTTATAATACAAATGCCAAGTAAGGAGCTTTGGGAACTATAGGAAAGAAGGGATAAGAGAAGTGAAACCTAGAAGACATAGGTATAGGTCTCTGCTGTTTTAGAACAGCCTTCCAAATAAATGAAAGCTAAATCACCTGGTTGTAGGAAAAGTTTCTACATTATAATTTACACATCTACACTCCCTTCCAAACAAACCGTAGCTGATTATCACAATCTATTAAGTACTATTTAAGATTTCTGTGAAAAAGTTTTGAAGTTTCTCTTCTTGGATTACTTTGACAAAGTATGGGCCAGCTCATAAGAGCATCGATATCGAACAATGGCTTAATCTTTTGAGGTGGGCGAAGAAAGGCTTTAAGAAAATGACAATTTTGTTGCAACTCACTTAAAATGAGCTCAAACCATCAAGGCCTAGAATTTTCCAACAACAAAAAGATGTCTTATAGCCAGCCTGGCAAGTTGAGAAAGATACCAGAACTGTATGCCTCATTAAAAATCTTCAGGGTCTGGGTGCGGTGGCTCACAATTGTAATCTCAGCACTTTGAGAGGCCAAGGTAGGTGGCTCTCTTGAGCCCAGGAGCTTGAGATCAGTCTGGGTAACATGGCGAAACCCTGTCTCTACAAAAAATATAAAAGAATTAGCCAGGCATGGTGGTGTGTGCCTGTAGTCCCAGCTACTCAAGAGACTGGGGGTGGGAGGATTGGTTGAGCCCAGGTGGTTGAGGCTGCAGTGAACTGTCATTGCCCCACTGCACTTCAGCCTGAGTCACAGAACGAGACCCTGTCTCAAAAAATAAAAATAAAAATCTGTTTCTGAGTGTTCAGCAGAGTACAGCATCTACTAGTCATAACCACAGTAATCCCAAAAGGCTACTGAAAACTGGACCTGAAGGAATAACTATGTGATAAATTATTTTAAGCTATGAGAAGTTTGAATAATCCCATTCCTGAAGTTACCCAAATAGCTTTCAGGATTACTCATCAGAAACTTTTCAACACTTTAGGGATTGCTCATCTGAAACTTCTCAGTGCTGTTTTAGCTGAAATAATAGAGTACCATTAAATCATTATTTTTTTGCTGGAGAGAAACTTAAGCTGAGGATAATGATCAGCAGCCACCCTCATACCACTAACAGAACGGAATACGTTATCAGAGAAAGTCACCTTTACTCACCTTTTAATTGGATAAATTAGCATTTGCCACTGTAATTAAATAACCACATTTAAATATTGTGGGATGTAGCTAGACTTCAAGAAAGGTATAGCGTTTATAAATCCAGTGATAACAGTAGTAGCCTAAAATACAATATTAACAACTTTACTGATACACTGACAAATGTCTTTGAGAACAACTGATCGAGTGGTCCATGTATTGTCATTAAATATAAACCCTTTTATTTTCATATTGTTCTTTTTTTCCATATAGGCTAAAAATAAGATTTAAAGTAGAATTTTAAGACTCATTTGCAGGGACTCATGTTAAGCTAAGATTAAATGACAAAACTTAAAATTACTAATTCGCTTAGACTGGGATCAATATTAAATAAATGTACATACATTTATTCTCTTCCCTTTGGGGAAGGGAAAAAAAAGGAAGAGATCGCTAAAACATTTGTGTTGTAATCTAATTACAATTATATCTTTGAAATTTTCTCCCTGATTTATTCAGCAAAAAACATCCACTAGATAATATTTGTTGAAATTCTAACTTCTAAACTGTTGCCATTTCTTAATTATTTACTTAGATTTCTGAGACCTATCTTTTGGAGTTTAAGACCATGAGAGCTAGGCTCATGCCCATAATCTCGGCACTTTGGGAGGCCTAAGCGAGAGGATTGCTTAAGCTCAGAAGTTCAAGACCAGCCTTGGCAACATAGTGAGACCCCTATCTCTGAAGAAAAAAAAAAAAAAGACCATGAGGACTTAGGTGCTTCTTACCCAATGGATGCTGCCTCATTAACCACCAGTTTCCTGCAGGTCGATTTGGAGAAAGACAAACGAGAGACTTGATAAGTCTCAAATGACAGTTCGTCCTTGCTAGTTGGTTTGGCCACTAATTCCTTCCTTGCAATTGCTTTTTTTTTTTGAAACGAGGTCTGTCTTCCAGGCTAGAGTGCAGTGGTGCGATCGATCTTGGCTCACTGCAACCTCCGTCTCCCAGGTCCAAGCAATTCTCCTGCCTCAAACTCACGAGTAGCTGGTACTACGGGCGTGCAACACCATGCCCAGCTAATTTTTATATTTTTTAAAAGTAAAGATGGGATTTCACCATGTTGGCCAGGCTAGTCTTGAACTCCTGACCTCAAGCCATCCACGCACCTCGGCCTCCCAAAGTGCTGGGATTACAAGCATGAGCCACTGTGCCTGGCCCCTTGGCAATTGCTGTTACACAATCAAGGTATCTTGTCAGCACCGGGAAACAATTATATATAGAGAGAATTGTAGTGTGCTTGATCTTTTCCCCCATCCATATAAATATAACTTAAAAAGGATATTCCATAAATTATTCAGATCTTAGAAAAAAGTTAAAAGCAAATGGGTATATGTTGAAATGATGTTACTAATAGTAAAAGACTGGAAACAATCTAAATGTGTAACTATAGGGTACTAGTTAAATAAAGTTTAGAACATTCAGATAATAGAATAGGGCCAAAAAATAAATAAGAAAACTCTTTATGTACTGATATGTATGATCTGTGAGATAAATTATAAAAGAAGAAAAGGTTTAGAGCAGTGTATATAGTCTTCTACCATTTGTATTAAAATGGGGAAAAGAATATATTTATCTGCTGGATATGTATAAAATGTATTGGAAAATGTAATCTGTTAGGTCACCTCAAAGCAGAACAGATTGGCTGCAGATAGAGGTGGAAAAACAATGAGGTGCAAGGGGCTGAGGCAGGAAGCACCCTGCTTACTTAGCTTTTGTTAAGCTCTGCCAGTGTCTAAACTGGGCTGTCAAAATTGATAAGGAACTCAAAAAACCTTAGTGTGATCACATAAGCTGAAGCTAATTTAGGCTTATCTTCACAATTTAGTAACCAGGTAAGAAAAAATGGGTCGAATCCTGACAAGACCCCTATTTTCCTTGGCTCCCCTACTTCAGTGTTCACCTGTATTTTTATAATGAATAAGCAGGGACTCCTTTGTTCCAGATGAGAGAATGAATGTAAAGTGTTTAGAGCAGTGCCTGGCACATAGCAGGATGTATCCAGTAAGTAGACCCTGTAATTACAACTGCAGATGATGCATGGATGAGATGGGAGGAAAGGGAGGACACTTAAAACCAATGCCCTGAGAATGTCAGTATTTTCAGTTATTGCAAAAACAGATTTGCACCGTTCTGGATGGATATGTAACAATAACTATATCACATCATTTTACTCTGGGGTATTTATCCTCATAACCTAAGGATTTGCACTGAGCTGCAGCTTCAAATAATGTTCAACAAAATGCTGCTTATAACAGTAAAACATTAGAAACTACCTAAAATATATAATGGGGTTTTGCATGAGCAAACTGTAAAATACTATATTGGGATTAAGAATATGAAACTCCAAGTTAGAAAGTATGGAAAAGAAACAAATTGCCGAGTTTTTTAAGGATTCTTTTAATAATATACAAAATATTTGGGGATTGTTACCTATAAAATAGAATATGACTGTTGTGCTATTCAGAAGTATAAATGCTAATTTTCCCACTTCGAATGATGGATGTTTTGGCTCAAGAAAGAACGAACATCTTCACAATAGTTGTTACTTGCTTAAATAATGGGGTGGAGAAATTGGTGTGAGAGCTCTTGCTGGAGCAATAACTGGTTTCTTCTGGTGAACCCAGACAGATACCCTACCTTTGTGATATTTTTCTCTTTTGAATAATGATAAGCATGAAATAGCATTCCTTGGTTGGCTCTGACTGATTTTTCATTAATTGATTGGATAAGGTTGGACATAAAATGAATGAATAAGATTTGTGGCAAATTTGCAGCTTTGCATTAACTTTAGCCTCTCCCGTTTTGAAGCTCTTTAGTACACTGATTAGCAGAATACAGAATTGTTGAAAAAAAAACCCCTTTGTTTTCCTATCTCTTTACCTTCCTGCTCTCTTAAGAACTGATAGATACTTTTTTTTTTTTTGAGACAGGGTCTCACTTTGTTGCCCAGGCTGGAGTGCAGTGGTGCGATCTTGGCTCACTGCAGCCTCCACCTCCTGGGTTCAAGCAATTCTCCTGCCTCAGCCTCCTGAGTAGCTGGGACTATCGGCGCGCACCACCACGCCCAGCTAATTTTTGTATTTTTAGTCGAGATGGGGTTTCGCCATGTTGGCCAGGATGGTCTTGATCTCCTGACCTCGTGATCTGCCCACCTCAGCCTCCCAAAGTGCTGGGATTACAGGCAGGAGCCACCGTGCCTGGCTGAACCAATACTTTTTTGTTTGTTTGTTTGTTTTTGAGATGGAGTCTTACTCTGACACCCAGGCTGGAGTGCAGTGGCATGATCTCAGCTCACTGCAACCTTTGCCTCCCGGGTTGAAACTATTCTCGTGCCTCAGCCTCCTGAGTAGCTGAGACTACAGGCGTGCACCACCACACCCGGCTAATTTTTGTATTATTAGTAGAGACGGGATTTCAACATATTGACCAGACTGGTCTTGAACTCCTGACCTCGTGATCCGCCCGCCTCAGCTTCCAAAAGTGCTGGGATTACAGGCTTGAGCCACCGTGCCCGGCCAAACCAATACTTTTAAAAAAAGAAATCAGATAGAAATATGGAAACAAAAACACGTTCACTTTTCATTTACGGAGTGTTGTGTTTCCCACTATAGCATTATCCAGACCTCTCTGATGTGTTAAGGTGGGTTAGTCCGTGGTCCAGTTCCATTTGCAATTCATTTTTAGAGTTCCCCCTGACTAGCTTATCATTTCTAAGTTGTAAGAATGACTCTGCCACTGTTTCCTATGGGCAGAGGGCAATAATGTGCACATGACATGCAGAATTCATCGTGGCTCTATTGCTGTGGTGGTGTTCTATTTAATATTTGCAGAAGACTTGTGCCAGTATAGCTTCTGTGCCCACTTCTGTATTTCTAGGAAGCGAAGAGGTAGCATTTCTAGAACTGGAGTGAGTTAAGATATGGTAGCCCTTTGCAGGACCAAAAACAGTATCTACCCTGCTTTTTGAGGGTGTTTATTTAAGCAAAGAGTAACAGGATTCTATACTGTAGTGAATGTGGTTTTCTACATTTAAGTAAATGTTGTTTTATTAGAATGAATCATTACTCTTCTTAATGTGTTATTATATTCTCTTTTTCTTACAGGGGCCAGATCATCAAACAATTTTATTTAATCATGGTGCAGTTCAGAATATTGCTCACCTACTAACCTCACTGTCCTACAAAGTAAGATGTTAAAAATTGTGGCCAGATTTTTATACCTTGTTTGTGATTTCTAGAAAGAGACCCACATATTTTTCTTGTTTCTTTGATAATTGTGATCAAAAGTAGTATTTTATAAGTAAAATGTTATAGTGCATCATTTTAGCTTTAGAATATTCTTTAAAAAGAAAAAAGCTGCCTTTGCATCTCTGTTTTTTTAGTATATGGTTATACCATGAGTTCTTACTAATTTGCACCAATTAAATAGATTTCAAATCTTTTTTGGATAAGTACCAGTGCCATAATGCCTTGAAGTATAGAAGCAGTGGGTTTCTATATCAAGAACGACTTTGGATTTCATATTTGAGACCTTTAGCCACAGTGTCTCAGACTTAGCATATACCCACACACACATCAACATTTAAAATGTGTTATGTTTTGTATTTTGAGTTAAAAAGTAAGGTGTTTTCAGACTTAGTTAAATTTACTTTATTGTCTTTTATATATAAAAGTGAGCAGTGTCGTAATATAGTACCAGGTGTTGAGTTAAAACCTTGGCCATTCATTGTTGTCCATCTACAAGCTGTAGCAAATATTAGGACATCGTCCTTACTGTGTCACATTACAGTTGGGTATTGTAGGAGTTTCTTGCAGAGCAGGGAAGCAGTCATGTTTGTCTTCTGTCCTCTTGCAGTGACTCCCTTCTACTCTTTTAGTCTTTAAATTTATTTCAGGTAGAGCCTGCTAATGTGTATGTTTTCCTTAACTCAGCTATCTAGTTTAATCTTCGTAAAGAGCTCATAAGGATAGAAATGGGGAGTGAAGCTAACTTCAAACTAGCCGGAGGCAGGAGAAAGAAACATATACTGAGAGCTACTTCCTCTGTCCTGTGCTATGCAGAGGCTAAACCAGTCAGTCCTTCCACATCAAGAAACAGTTGTTTGGGTGGCTATTTATTGTTCCTTTACTTCACCTCCTTTGGCTTCATTAATTCCCCCAGCTCTTCTTCCATTTCTCCTGTGTTTCCTGCACTAGACTTCCTTATTTACTGTAATGATTTGAAAAACCTACAGGTTGTGGAAAGGGGACTAGTCTGGTGACATTACTCTTCTGCCAAGATTTGGTATATTGCCATAGTGCCGTTAATATATTCTGTGTTCCTCCTATGCACTAATACATGCTAGTGCTGCAGAGCATTGCCTAGGTAAGGGGCAGGGCTTCTTCATACCCCAGCTACCTATCCTGTGAGTGCTTGTCAACCTCATGTTCCACATTAAAACATCATGTATAGACTCAGGCTTAGAAATGAAGATGAGATTAGTAAAAGCTGAAAAGAATAAAAAATAACAGATCTCTTAGGAGCTTCTGCAAATTGTAAAGCATATTATATATGGTTAAGAGATTGGACCCTTGGTATTATCCCAAACAAGTAACCTAGTTTTGAGGAATAGTAGCACAATTCATGGGTGTTTTAGAAGTTAGTTTCGTGCATCTCACGTTTTT
Organism: Ateles fusciceps; assembly: GCA_036589455.1. Classification (NCBI taxonomy): domain Eukaryota; kingdom Metazoa; phylum Chordata; class Mammalia; order Primates; family Atelidae; genus Ateles; species Ateles fusciceps. Next base: position 3,806,045 of record JAZHEH010003356.1, on the reverse strand, counting down.
ATTATAACACTGTTTCCTCTCCTTCTGTTCCCTTTCTCTATTCCATGCATAAGAGTAGTTTATTTATTTATTTATTTTGCCTTGAAAGTCACTTGGTAATTAATTGATACTAAGTTCTCTTGTTCTCTTTATCTTACCAACTGTATTTTGTACAGTGCTCTTTTAACTTTGATTAGGGATTTATCTGGTTAAATTTAAATTGCCACCTCCTCATTGGTTGTTTTTTTCTGTTACTTCAAAATTAATTTTAACTTTTATAATTAATTTTAACTTAACTGTACTCTTTAGATATACAGGTGTTATAGTTATTTCTTTGAGGCGTGTTATTATTTTAAGCAGATTTACATAATTTTTTTAGAATTGTTTAGATTCTGAGACATTAAAATTTGCAAAATTAAAATAAATGCATTTTTTGTTTGTTTGTTCATTTATTTTTACAGGTTCGAATGCAAGCACTGAAATGTTTTTCAGTTTTAGCTTTTGAAAACCCCCAGGTATCGATGACCCTGGTAAATGGTAGGCTGGATCTTTCAGTGGCACCTACATGATTTAATTGATGAACTTTGTAGATTTAAAGAATTTCCTTAATCATTGTTTGTTTTCTTTCTAGTTTTGGTTGATGGAGAATTGTTACCACAGATTTTTGTGAAGATGTTACAGAGGGATAAGCCTATTGAGATGCAGCTCACATCAGCAAAATGGTAAAAATCAGGACAATGTGGGAAGAAAGACAGTGGTTTGTCAATATCTTAGAGTATTTTTGGACAACCAAATTTGCTTGCTTCCAATCCCCATTTTATTTGGGGAGTTTGAAATTTGAAAGTCATGGAGCCGTTCCACATTTTCTTAAATGGATATGAGTTTTTTAGACTCAGCTTATTACTAGTAGTATGCAAAACAGGAACTCTCATATAATATCCGAGACGGTCTTCAGAAAATTACTTTATTACATCCTCAAGCTACTGTTCTTGTACTTCAGTTGAAATAATACTGAATTAGATTAGATTTAACCAACTATACTATGCCAAGTATTAAGCCAGGTAAATACAAAGATATAGAAATACGGAGCAAGAATTGGTTGAAGTTGATAACCAAGGGATGATTTCAGAGAATGTGGCTTCCCCATCTTTAGAGGAAAAAAACACACACACAAAATTCTCATAAAATTGTGATGGTTTGTAGGATATTTATGCAAAGTTGTTTTTTTTTTTTTTTTTTTTTTTTTTGAGGTAGAGTCTTGCTCTGTTGCGCAGGGTGGAGTGCAGTGGCATGATCTCAGCTCACTGCAACCTCCACCTCCCAGGTTCAAGCGAGTCTCCTGCCTCAGCCTCCTGAGTAGCTGGGATTATAGATACACGCTACCACGCCTGGCTAATTTTTGTATTTTTAGTAGAGACGGGGTTTCACCGTGTTGGTCAGGCTGGTCTCAAACTCCTGACCTCGTGATCCACCCATCTCGGCCTCCCAAAGTGCTGGGATTACAGGCATCAGCTACCACACCTGGCCACAAAGTTTTTATTAGCACAATTTCTGGTTCATATGAGCATTCAGTGCATGTTCTGTAATTAATTATCAATATATGAATGGATGTGTGGAGCACTTGTATAGGGGTCTATGCTAAGTTTAATCTCAGTATTTAAGAAGCCATGGTTCTAATATTTTGGTGAGAATTTTGAATTTTCATTGAATTATTCATGTATCATAATTGTTTGGTTTTTGTTTATTTGTATTTTTTGTTTGCTTGCTTTTTGTCTTTAAAACTGAGCATTTGCCTCTGTCAGTAAGATAATGTTCTCAAGTAAATGGTTTCAGAAAAACGATATGGTAACAAGCTTCAAGATAATAACAGCTACAAATATTTCAGCCCTCTGCAGTATAAGTAAAATAATTTTACCTATTTGTTTATAACTTTCTGTAGAAGCCAAACATGAGACGTTTTTATTTTTTTCCCCTATCTTGCTAAAGGAATGTAATCAAAAAGGAAATTTATTAATTTATATTTCTGAAGCGCTTAATGTTCAGTGGCTACCTAGGGAATACAAATTAATTATATTCTTATTCAAAGGCAGCTTATAATTATGATAAATTGTTTTTCAGTAGAACCAAATTATTGACTCGTTCCCAAAGCCACTGCTGTTAATCTCTCAGTTTTTCATTTCTGATGGATAATTGTGTTACAAGTTAAATGACTCTTCTGCGGTACTTCTACTGCATTTGGAGTTAGAATATTCCAACTTAACTTCATTTAAACTGAGATAATATGTTAATCTTATGTTTTACTTTGAACATTTTCCCCTTTTTATTATGGAAAGTTCTAAAGTATGAAGAATACAACATGGGCCCAGCACCTAGCTTCAAAATGTATCCACTCATTAGGTTATTTATTTTTAAAACTATTTGGTAGGTTTTTGGTTTTTTTTTTCTTTTGGTTTTTTAAATATCTGGCTTACCGTCTGTATTTGTCAGTTAGTTTTCTTTGACCATTAAATTAACTGAACCTCCTTGTCAAAATCTTCTCCCTCAAGATAAGTGATATTATTTGGTGTTCGATTTTTTTATGAAATCTTAAAGACAAGTAATTTTTCATTTAAAGCTTTAAACCTCAAGCAAAAACTTATTTTCTGCTGTCTTATTCCAGTTTAACTTACATGTGTAGAGCTGGAGCAATTCGGACAGATGATAACTGTATTGTATTAAAGGTAAGCTAGCTAATTATCTTTAAAATGTAAAAATTATCCAGTTATGTGTTAAATATCAGTATTGATATTTATATTTCATTTTACACATTTGTCATTATTGTATGTGTGTATGACATAGAATAATATTAAAAGACCATGCTTTCTTTTCAGTGGATGTCATATAGTTTTTAAAAATTGATTTTAGATGTGTTTTAAAAGTCAACATGAAATAATTGTCTTATTATCACAGCCTTTTCATTTTATGGTAATTAGGAGGATGTGGAAATTGTAAAAATGTGTACAATTCAGGTGAAATAGAAAATATATTTCATTCTTGATTGTCATTAGGTTTGTATTACAGTTTTAGAGGCAGACAATTTACCACTTTTGCAGAAAAAGACTTTGTATCACTCTCATAGCTGATAATCAAAAGACATGCTGAGAGAGAATAAGTAGATAACACATGAAAACAAGAATTGTCATTGTGATATGTCAAATGCAACTCAAACTTTGAAAAACCTAGAGAAAAGACCAGTCCTAAAAGTCCTAAAACCTGGATTCTGGTTTTAGCACTCCCACGACTGACTGGCTTGACATCCTTTATTCTTTTGATGCCTCGGACTGTGGATTATGAAAATTGAAACAGTAATTCTAACAGTAAAATGCCACAAGGTTATTGTGAGGAAAACAATATATTAAATACATTAAAATGTCTTATTAGCTATAAAAATTAAGTATAAATAAATTGATCATGTCTTTTTAAATATGAGATCTCACATTATCATTGTTAAGGATAAAAGAGCATGAAGAAAACTAATATTTGCTTTAGTCTTTGGGGGAAGAGAATTAATTTAATGAGATCTGAGGACCCCCTAAGTAAACAACTCTCCATAGGGTGCCATGGACTTCCATAGCAATTATCTTGGTTTATTTAATTCTCTAACCTTTCTTTTTTTCTGCATTGGCAAAATGTTAATAGATATTCTTCACGTAGTAGTCATAAGCATTAAATTAAATAATTCATGAATTTATGGTATCAATAAATGTTAGTAACTAGTAATGTTACGGAAAAAAGAATAGGGCATTCTCCTTGGAAACCTAGGGTTGAATTGTAAAGCTTCTACTAGCCTAATAGGAAATCAGTAGTGAACAATAAAGTGCCAAACTCTGTGGTAAAAGATATTAGAGGAACTTATTATATATAAAAGAGCAAAGAACAGTTAGTTACCTGCAGTATTTGAGGAATATTCTCTATAATTATAACATTTCAATTTCTACTTCCACATTGTCCTTTCAAGTGAATTCATCAGGCTTAGACATAGTAAATGTCTGGAATATTTTTATTGAGAACCTAACATAGATAAGTTACCAAAACCAGTGCCACGATTTTTGAAAGATCTCAGAAGTAAAATTGGACTAGTAAATATCACTGCTAATTCCAGCAAGTCCTTGGAAAAACCTAGCACGTGTGAATGATGCATTTCACTTGCGTTATAGTAGAACTGGTTGAATATGAGTAATGGTAAGATCACTGCAGGTTTTTTGTTTTTTTTTGAGATGGAGTCTTGCACTGTTGCCCAGGCTGTAGTGCAGAGGTGTGATCTCAGCTCACTGCAGTCTCCACCTCCTGGGTTCAAGCAATTCTCCTGCCTCAGCCTCCTGAGTAGCTGGGACTACAGGTGTGCGCCACCACACTCAGCTAATTTTTTTGTATTTTTAGTAGAGATGGGGTTTCACCATGTTGGCCAGGATGGTGTCAATCTTCTGACCTTGTGATCTGCCCGCCTCGGCCTCCCAAAGTGCTGGGATTACAGATGTGAGCCACCGCACCCAGCCGATCACTGCAGTTTTAAAGCTGTATTTTGTTTTGGCAACTGTAGGTATGAATCTCCAAAACATAAACCGTATTACTCACTAATGAAAATATAGCATACTTTTTCTAAGGCAAAATCTTTTGTGATTAAATTGCTGGATCTCTTTTAGGTAAATCAGTAGATAGATGGAGCAGAACCATCAGACATGATTTGTTAGGGATTCTTAAATGTCTTTTACAAAGCTGTACAATAAAACTTGTCTTATCGGTCCCAAAAGCCTAATTAGAATTTGTATTAATATACTTTGATGTGTGAATAGAGTTTAGTGTACCAGTACAAATGATTAATCGGTACTGAATTTTGCTTGTTTTTGCATTTAAAAAAAATATTCTCTGGAAGTCAGTAAAGGAAATACTTGATCACAAATGTTACTCCAGATAAAAGTTATTGAGTTGATTCAGTCACTATATGCTTAAGCTTTTACCTGTACCAAAAAGCAAATAATCTCACTACCTTTCAGACATTACCTTGTTTGGTTCGAATGTGCAGTAAGGAGAGATTGCTAGAGGAGAGAGTTGAAGGAGCCGAGACACTTGCCTATCTGATTGAACCAGATGTTGAGCTACAGAGAATCGCTAGCATAACGGATCACCTCATTGCTATGCTTGCTGATTATTTCAAGTATCCCAGCTCAGTGAGTGCCATCACTGATATTAAAAGGGTATGTTCTCTTCCTTTTTTAGCAGCTCAAAGGAGATTTTTACAAAGTTTTTCTTACTGTTCACAATTTTGAACCAATTGATAACTACAGCTCAAAGCCCTTTTAAATAAAGGATCTTTTATCTTTGCTAACGTAGATAATATTGCTTTGTGAGTTTTTGAATCTGAGTTGAATAATGTTTATTGTGAGAAAGTTTTTACTGAGCAGATAAGCAGTAAAGAAAATTGCATACTGCTGGGCATGGTGGCGCGTGCCTGTAGTCCCAGCTACTTGGGAGGCTGAGGTGGGAGGATCGACCCAGGAGTTCTGGGCTATGTCGATCAGGTGTCTGCACTAAGTTTGGCATCAGTATGGTGACCTCCTGGGAGCGGGGGAACCACCAGGTTGCCTAAGGTGGGGTGATCCTGGCCCAGGTCGGAAATGGAGCAGGTCAAAACTCCCATGCTGATCAGTAGTGGGATCATGCCTGTGAATAGCCACTGCACTCCAGCCCGGCAGCATGGCAAGACCCCATCTGTAAAAAAATAGAAAAGAAAAGAAGAGAAAATTGCATCTTAACTTCCAACTGAACGTCAAAAGTAGTTGATTCTCCAAGCTGGGTGTTGACATAACTGTATAATCTTATTCATGGTCACAGAATCCTCTGTTGTTATATTCTCATTCTTTAGGTCAGGAGTAATCTTTTGTTACAGGAGACTAAGTTGTCCCATGTTACTTTTTGCCACAGTCTTTCTGTTTTGTTACCTTTCCCTATATTCTCTTTTTCCCGTTTCATACTGTGCTTTGGGCCTGTATGTGACAGGCTAAAACATCATTTAATCTCAACTTTGGGAACATCCAGGGCCAAACTGTGCTTTTTCTGAAAACCTAAGTTCCTTAGAATAGGTAGATATTTCTTTTGACTTGTTGCATCCAGCCTGTTTGCCATATCCATTTTTCTAAGCATAGGAGAGGAACATTCTATAAGAGAAAGTTTATTCAAGGAAGTCATGGTAGAGAGAGCATTGCCTCTTAATTAGTAGCCAGTACTGTTTCATGATTGTAACTGTATTTTTCATGCCAGTGGTTCCAATGCTGATTGTTCTCCTTTGGCGACCTCTCCCTCATGCTTTTGAGTTTCAGAAAACCTTATCTGGTAGGCAGTTGTTCATTTGGCCTTTAACATTGAAAATAAAGCAAACTATTAAGGGTATATCTTTACTCTGTCTTAAGAAGGGCATAAAATAACCTTCATTGGTATTTCCATTAGTATGTACTCTATCCTCTGGGTATTAATCTTATGTGTCTGCTCTTCTTTTGGTAGTGGAGTTTTTTTCAGTAGAAGTGATGGGTTACATACATTTAACCAGTTGCCTTATCTGTTTTCCTTCTGGTCATTTGTTCACACTGACACTGTATTATTAATACAAAAATACGTGAGCAACTTTTAACTACTGCCTCATGAACACCCTGAGTCAACCACCCCAGGAAGGCAAATAAAATGTTTTGATGGCCATGAGAGTAAGGAAACATTGTTTTAAGAACATGTAGCCTATGCATATACAAATCATTTAACTAATACGTAGATTATCCCTTCTGTTAGTTTTTTCCATTTCATTTCCATCAGAGTAAAACTGAAACAACAATAATCCTTAAAAATGACTTCCTTGGCCAGGCGTGGTAGCTCACGCCTGTAATCCCAGCACTTTGGGAGGCCGAGACGGGTGGATCACAAGGTCAGGAGTTGAAGACCAACCTGGCCAAGATGATGAAACCCCATCTCTACTAAAAATACAAGAATTAGCTGGGCATGGTCGCACATGCCTGTAATCCCAGCTACTCGGGAGGCTGAGGCAGAGAACTACTTAAACTGGGAGGCAGAGGTTGCAGTGAGCCAAGGTCATGCCACTGCACTCCATCCTGGGTGACAGAGCAATACTCTGTCTCAAAAAAAAAAAAAAAAAGACTTCCTTATACCAAACTTGAGTAATAGTTTGTCCACTTTATTTTTGATGATGGATTATCCAAAGGTTTCTGACCCCAAAAGTACAGACGCTAGACCCATAAAGAGAAAATTTCCCTTTAATAAATTTGTGATTTTCATGATATATTAGTTCAAGTCAGTATTATCATATCTTAAGTTATGACTAGAACATAGTTAAGACTTTAAGAGCAGATACTTTTAGAACTTACCAAAATGAATGTATTAGGAAGTTCTTCCTATCAGTGTCTGCTTTGAACAAAAGTTTTGAAACTGTTAAGAATTGCCTTCAGAGAGCCACCCCAAATTATGTATATATTTGTAAAATATATATATTGTCTTTTTGCTTTTTGTGGCGTTTTTTGTTACCCACATTATATTACCCCGCTGGATTTCTTCATCTTCACACACAGTCAGTGACAACTAAAATTCTCATCGTTGATCAAGCTATACCACTGTCAGTGTTTTCTAGCTAATAATACCAGTTAGCTCTTTAGAAAGTTTCAAAAATGGGTCTCAGAATGTTATGAACAACACCTACATTACTGGATGAGTGAATCTTTTGAAAGTAACTTTGGGAAAAGTGGTACTCATTTGGATGATTACATTAAGGCTTTTAGTTATGAGATTACATTATTGGTGGACTTTGTATAGTTACTTGGTCATAGTCATTGAAAGTATCCTGAAAATAAGCTTCTGTTTTTATTTTACAGTAGTTTGGTGATAGATCAAGTTTATAGAAGAACTGATAATTAGCCAGTTATGCACGTATAATGATAGCATTAATTGCTTCATGCTGATAATTTTGATAATATTCTTTAAAAAAACCCATATTCAACATAAATCTCAGGTAACTGTAATACATAGTAATGGGTACCATAGTATTTGGTTTGTTAAGGGTTTTCACAGTGGGTTCCCTGTTTCTAAGAGCTTTTTAAATGCCCAAATTAGGCCAGCACTACTCTTAAATGTTTGAGAAAATTAAGGAAAACCTCCTAAAGACATTGTTGCAGTATTACTCAGGTTATATCAGCTGTAGTCTGGGGCTAGAGAAGTCTAGGTGTGCCTTCTTTTTGAGGAGAACATTTCAAAGAGCTGCTGCAAGCAAGCATTAGTGCCACGACAGCTACCATTTAGGAACACTGAATTTTTAGGAGTCAGAGATTCACAATGGTTTTTCATATATCGGTGTCAAGTGTAGTATTCACTTTTAGATAAAAGCATACTGTGTGCATTTTAGGCCACATTGATACAGACACTACAAGGTCTCAGTCCTATGTGAACAGAATCCAAAAATAACTGGGAAATGTAGTTAATGACTGGGAAATTAACTAAAATCTAAAAGTTGTTAACTTTTTTTTTCTTCAACTTAGTTAATATTATTGAAAGTTTAATTAATAGACTGAGTTGGAACATATCCTTTTTTCCCCCCATAGCTTGATCATGATTTAAAACATGCTCATGAACTCCGCCAGGCTGCATTCAAGCTCTATGCCTCTCTCGGAGCAAACGATGAAGACATCCGGAAGAAGGTGAGTCTGGGAGAGGGGCGTCCCCCCAGTCCTGACAGCCAGCAGGCAGGGAGTGACGTCAACCTGAAAGTCGTGGTGAAGAGCACTAACAGTGACTGTTTGAATATAATAAAGCAGAGTGACTAAAGGCATAATTGAAGAATAAATGGGACCCGGATCTGGGGGGTTGTTTGTTTGTTTTTAGAACATAGAGTGGCATGGCCGTGCTGGAATGACAAATAACTGGCGTGCTTTTTTTTGTGTCATTAATATGAATTATGTTGCACATTTTTGCATGTGTTCTGATAAAAATCAATTCTAGCACTGTGAAGCTTCAGATACCTTGAAAGTCCTAACATTAGAATTGTAAATGTTATTTATGGAAATACCTTCTAATGCTATTGAGAAATTCAAATCTCTATTGTATATTGTTCTTTGATATGTGGCTTAGTTTTATGTTTTGATTTTTTTTTTTGCTACTGTGCAAGTTTAATGTGAATAAAATCTTTGTGGAATGATGATTTTATGTTTAGTGAGTGGTCATCTGAATTTTCCAGCTCCCCAAAAAATGTATGCACTGCTATAGCACCCTTTTGTTACTAAAGCCTAGTTTAACACTGAACTCATGTTCTTGATAAGAATACTTCTAGGTGAGGAGTATAGTGGTAACTAAGCTCTGACCTGGCTCCCTCCACAAACCAAAAAGCTGGAACTTACCACTCAGAAACACGTATAACCTAATAAATTCTACACAAGGCTTTCAGGACCATCAGAGAGCATAACCACATGTTCTGTCTTGAGGAGCCATAGCAGAAAGAGCAAATTGGTTATTATTTACTAAATCTCCCCATCTGTGTTAGTATTTTAAGGAGCACTGTGAGAGAAATCACAAAATATTAGAGTTTACCATGATTCAGAGAAGTACTTGAGGCCTGTAGAAAGAGGAGTATGGAACAACCTTACATTTGTTGAAATAACTTGAAAATGAACCATTTCTTGAAGAAACTGAAGTAATAGCAATAAGATTTATGTGTGAGTAGCTTTGATTTAAAATCAATGCAAAAAGCACAACTAATAAATTGAATGTTTCCATGTACTTCATTTTAGTTCAGTTAACAAGACATTTTGACTTGAATGTTTTTAGTACATCCTTATGAATATCATTTTTGATACACCTAAGTTTTCATTTATAAACTGTTATTTCAAGACAAACGTGCTAGTGATATGATATGTGATTTATGGATGTTGGCGCTGATGTTCAGTTTAGGTATGTGGTGTACTGCAAGGGGAGAGGCTCTTAAAACAGTAGATTTAAACATTGTTTAAAAATTCGTCTGTATAACTTAAATACACAATTATTTGGATTTGGATAGTTATTAGGGCCCATTAGAAACAGGAGAAGTATTTTACCCATTCTTACAGCTCTAAAAAGCCATCTCATGGACTGATAGGGAGATAGATAGATGGACTACAATGGGAAATAGGATGTCCATTTGTACTTCTGTGTACTTTTTTGTTAATAAACCATTGTTTTGGAATTAATGACTTAATTTGTGATATCATGTTCTAGAAATACTTGCAACATGACAGTCTAATCAGTAGTCTATTAAAACTTGTATTCATAATGTGTATAATTTCCTGGTAAGGCTAACTACTGATCATTTCTGTAGAAAGATGACAAATAAAGAAAAAGTTATAATTATTAATTAAGTTTTTTTGTGTGGTAAAGCAAAGACACTGTGATATGTAATGGGGATTATATAGCATTTTTAGGAAGATATTTAATTTCTGGGGAAATTAAGTGTTTGGATAATTTATAGTTCGTAACTACTAAAGAGAGAAATTGTAAAATGGAAACTATAATTTTGTGATAAAATCTGCTTGAAGACTGGCCATAGGAGTGGAAAATTTTTATTTTCAGTGTATAAAACATGATAAATGTTAACACTTTTCTTTTGAGTGCATTTCTATTTTTTTTTTGTTGTTGAAATAATTATTTGGATAGATTTTTATTTACTTTCTCCATGAAATATTTATTTCTTGTTTACACTTATGTCTTATTAACTTGATTGTATTTTTTGTGTAGATCCTTCAAGTGCAATGTTTATTGTTTGATTTTTTTAAATGCGATATTTATGATTGCCAACATGGAATTTCAGTTAACCAAGTCACTGAGTGGAGAAACTGAGTTAATGGGTGGAGAATCTCTGAAAGAAATTTAAAGGACTGTAGATCTACTTCCCCCTATCCCTACTTCTCCCCCCTCAAAAAGCAACGAAGAGTTTGTTTGTTTCAGGAAAAAAAAAAGTTCAGTTGGTCTGCCATTAAACTAAAACTGGGAACATCATTCAATACGTTTAGTAAATAATATATATCCTAGTGCCCTGTTATGGCCAGTTAAGGAAAGGAGGCAGACAGAAGTAGAGACAATGGGAACTATACACAGTAGTAAAGGAGAGGGACACCATCCTCTCTTCATAGAATTGTGTCTCTCTTACTGCTTCTAAAGACTTCTAAAGGTCTGCTGTGTTTTCATTTCTTGGTACCTTCTCTTTGAGCCAGACAAAATTAAGCTGGAGATGGAATGTGACCTGTAGATCGGAGATTTACCACCCCTGCTTTGAAGCAGTGTTGGTGTATTCCCACTAAAATAAAACCAACTGTATATATAACATTCCCTGGAACTTAATAAGCACTCAAGAAATATTTGTTGAATAAATATATAAATGAAAATGCAGAAATCATACACAGAGTGACATTTTCTTTAATTTGTTTGGATCTTTATATATCCTGTGTGGAGCAAAATTGGTATTCTAATTCCAAGCTTTGCATCCTTTATTACTCTATGGCATACTTGAAAATTTCTTAATTTATTGTAATGTCCTGTCAGCTAGAGTAAAGGAGGGTGGTGCTGGTGGAAAGAGTTCTGCAGGTGAGAGTGAAAAATACTACCATTGGCTGTGACATGAAGAGGGAGAAGAAGCCCAAGAAAAGATGGAGGATCACTGAGCCTGGCAACCAGTTGCGGCTGGCCATGTTAAATTTAGAAGAATTCAAATTACCTGTGATAACTGATCCTGGCCCTGGATTTTGGTTAGAGAGAGTAAGGGCATAGGCAAGAATTGAGAGCTCAGAGGAAGAAGGGTCTAGAACACATTAACAACAGTAACTGCAATGACAGCAATGCCAAATAAAAATTAGCTCTCACCTCTGCCAAAGGGAAAATCTAGTTTCTAATGATATCCTTTACCACATATTAATGCTGATTAGGAAGCAGAAGTCCAGTTAATGGGACATTAAAAAGGGAAGAAGTTAAGATACGAAGCAAAATAGATCAACAAACTATTTCGAGTACTGGCATCCCCAGTCAATGCTTAAGTCACAAGAGGCAGCAGTGGCAAACAATCCTTTAATTTAGAGATAGATTCTTTTACGACAAATATTGCTGTTATGAAGACCATCACTTGATTAGGACCTATTGATCACCAATTAGGTTAGAAGTTGAAAAAGAATTCTCTCTCTTTTCCTCTCTTCAAGGAACTAGAACTTGTCAGAAATGTTAGTGAAAATTAAGGAAAATTAGAAGTGAAGTATAAATTAAAATTCAAGGGAATTGATATACTAACCAGGATGTTGGTCTTATTTTTGACAAAAGTAAACAGATTAGCCCATGTTAAGTATTTATTGTAACCTTCATTCCCCGGGCATCTGACTAATGGAGACTTGGAGAAAGCTTTCCTCTTAAATTTGAATACTTATATTTTAGCTGGAGATCTGTTTTGAGGAACTAGAATGTAAGCTCCATGAGGGCAGGGTTTATTTGTGTTTTGTTCATTAATGTATTCCCAGCATCTACAACACTGTCTTTGCATAGTTGACACTTAATAAATAATTGAGGAATGAATGAATGAAGAAAATGAACACACAGACAAATGGATGAATGAGCCATATTGCATTATTAAGCACCCATTATCTTATATGCTCCTGTCTTAATTAGGAACTTTCCTAACCTCACTAGCAATTCTGTCTGTGTTTAAGGAGAGGAAATTTGAAATAGAGGAAATATACATCTGGTCATATAGTCAGAGGTTTCACTATTTCACTTCCTCAGTATAGAGAAGATGCAGGAAATCCCCATTTTTCAAGAGGCATGATATCTTGAGGGCTTGTCTTCTGCTTGCTTGGCTATAGACCAAAGAAAACATGTTTTATGGTATTGTACTTGCTTCATTTCAAAATAATTTTGACTACTATTTCTTAATTAGAAAATACAGAGTTTTTGTCTTTCTAAATGTGTGACTTTTAAAAAAGTTTATAGCATTCGCAAGTGTGAATCTAGACCACATTTTCTAAGGATAAAAGTGTGATTTGGTTTACAGAATTTACCTTTCAGGAATCAACCTATTTTGTAAGGTTGTATATACTGATATAAAATATTTTTCCAATTAGTGTCTGATTTTTAAGATCAGTTATTCAAATCTGCGTTGACTGATTGAACTACCTGCATTGTATAATATTGCCTACTGGGTGGAGGGGAGGAGGCAGACAGGAAGGGGCGATAAAGATCAACAAGGCATAGCCTTAAAACTCAGCAGTTACAATAAAACCTCAGTAAAAGAAGTCAGAGAAAAGTAAGGAATGACCAGTAAGAATTTGCTGAGGGCTCAGAGAAGTATTTAGAACCAATTAAAATAGACATGTTTATCCATGGAGCTATCCTTGAGTCAGTTTGGAATTTAATAGCTCAATTTTTGTTTATTTTAAATACTTTCTAAATGCTTTTCATTTTACATTTTCAAGAATTGAAAACATGAACTCTTAAGCTTTTGTTCCTTAAAGGAAAAAAATTGTCCAATCACAACGGCTTTATATGACTTGTGAAGAAAGCCAAGACTGAGATTAAAAAAAAATTTTTTTTGAGAAGTATAGGCAGAAGAAAAAAAGAAAAGCAAAGAAAAAGAATTTGTCTTCTATCCTTTTTCCTAGCAAAGGAAGTTATAACTGCAGTCAATGTAAATATGTGATGTAATGTACTTAAAATATTTAGCACAGTGTCTGCCATATAATAGGTGCTCAATAAATGGAAGTGTTTATTAGAATATCTAAGCAATTCATTGGAAGATTTAAAAAATATATTTTTAAGTATATTAAAAGAAAAGATGACCAACGTTGAAGGTGTAAATAAGAGGTTTGCAATGAAGAAAGTGATTTTATACTATAAATTTCTAAAACTTTAAATTATTCCAGTAAAAGAAGTTATCTTTTAGAAACATAGTCCCTTTCTGTAGAGTATTTTCTGATAACAAGATATCTTTTTTGTTTGATAATTTTATTTAAAAATTTAAAATACTAATTTTTAAAACTATTGACGTAGCATACCCTCCAAAGTGTCTTAATAATTAAAGTCTTAGATAATAGATGTCTTAAGAAAAGTAAGGAGGCCAAAATCTATTTAACTTTGATCACCGAAGTATTACTGTTCATGGTTGTCATGGATGTCATTTCTTCAGAGTCATCATTCATGTGAAACCATATCCCAAAAATATATGTTCACATTTTGAACCAATGTAATTTTTTTCTGTATTTTCAATGCTGTAAGATTTTAAAGCATATTTGTAAATTAGGTCACTCTTTCTTAATATATTTCTCCTATCTCTAAAGATTGCTGACTGGGCGTGGTGGCTCACGCCTGTAATCGTAGGACTTTGGGAGGCTTAGGCAGGAGGATTGCTTTAGCTCAGGAGTTCGAGACCAGCCTGGGGCAACATGGCGAAACCCCATCTCTACAAAAAAAAATACAAAAATTATCAGTGGTGGCACGTGCCTGTGGTGCCAGCTACTTGGGAGGCTGAGGTGGGAGGTTCACTTGAGCCCAGAAGGTTGAGGCTGCAGTGAGCCATGATCACACTGTCACACTGCTGCACCACTGCACTCCAGCCTGGGTGACAGAGACTCTGTCTCAAAAATAAAAAAAAATTTGTGAGCCTGCAGTCACTTTGAACATTTTTATTTATTACTAGTTGATCTTCTGGGTAATAGTATAAGTGTACTGTGAATTTATATTGTTAATATTTTACAAAGTTTAATGATTCTAAATGGTCATTTAAAAGGCATAGCATCAAAATTTTGTATTTTTCTCTACCATGAAATCAGGCAGATGCAAGGGATTATTTCTAAGCCTTAGCCTGCATATTGAAACAAACACCTTGTACATTTTGAAGGTTTTCCATAGTACCACAGAAGTAGCACCCTTCAGGACTTGGCTCTGCTACTGAATAGCAACAAATTCATTTGGAATTCGTAATTCCTTGCTTCAAACTTTGGTTAAGCTTTTAGTTATCTTCTTAAAGCAAATCCACCAAAGAATTTTATGTGAACCTTGCAACATTCATTCACAATGGTAAGTATTTTTAAAGAAATAACCCTGACAGGACCAGGTTTTGCCACTTGCCCACAGTATTGAGACCTTTGGCTTTCAACATACTGAAAGAAGCAAACCTGGGAGTGATAATGCTATATACGTAATAGAGGTATTTATAAAATAATGAATTTTTATTTCATAGTTTCATTAAATGGAGATATAAAATTGAGTGTTATACTGTTTGTGGTATGTCCTTTGCTTAAGCCATTGAAAGTATGATGTACAAGTTGGTTGTTTTATTGTTTATTTTCTAGTTAAAAGACAGATGTTATATACACCAAGAAATGGGCTAAAATATCTTTATTAGATCTGGAAATCTAAAATTTGTGACTTAGTTGGATTTTCAAGAACATTCTTTCTGGAAATGAATGAAATGTTTGGAATAATTAAATATTTATGGAATAGTAGACCTTGAAAAGATTAGGATTGTGATAAGAATCAGGGATTGTTGCTATAATCTTTCCTATGATTAAAATGCTAGCATAGGGACTGGTAAACTACAACCTGTGGATACTATTACCTGCATTATAATTCTATAGCTTGCAAGATAAAAATGGTTTTTGCATTTTTTGATGGTTGGGGAAAAATTAAAAGAATGTTTCCTGACACATATGAAAAGGAAATTAAACTCAAGTTTGTGTCCATAAAGTTATATTGCTGTACAGCCTTCTTGGTTTATGTGTTGACTTTGACTGTTTGGTACTACCAAGGCAAGTTGAGTAGTTTGAGTAGTTGTGACAGAATTGTATGGCCCACAAAGTGTAAAATATTTACTGCGTGGCCCTTACAGAAAAAGTTTGCCCACCCTGTGCTAGTACTGCGCAGCTAAATAGAAACTCTCATAAACCATTTTGGTGAAATACCAAACTTCCCATATGCCTGTGTATACTGGCATATAGGAAGAAAGAGATCTCTGGCCAGAAGAGGGAGAAGCCAGTTGTCGGACTTTCTGAAGAAAGGCATTATCAGTTGTTGACAGTAGACATTGTCACTGGATACTTTTCTACATACCGATTCCTTGTTGGAATGATTTTGGCATGTGACAGCCCCTAGAAAAATTAGATTAAAACTGTGACTTTGGGTTATGATTAGAAATCCTGTTGGGTTCTGTGTATTGGTTATTAGCAAGGTTACCTGAATAAGATTTTTCACTACACTCGAGAGAAAAAAATCTAGTTCAGTTATTAAGCAAATATCGATTAAGCCTTTGCTAAATATAAAGTTTTGTGTTAGGAGGTATGGGGCATGGAAAAATCATATAATTCAGATACTTAAGTCATCAGAATCTGAGAAACTATATGCAACAGAAATATAACTACTACCATTTATTGAGCACTCACTATGTGCTGGACCCTGTGCTAAGCATTAGCACATTCTCTTCCTTAATCCTCATTCCACCCTGTGAGATAGTTTTTGCAGATCAGGAAATCAGCAGTTTGACCAAGGCCACCCAGCTAGTAAGTGGTAGAGTCTCTGTTTTATCTCAGTCTCTCTGACTCCATAGCCTATGTTTTTTTTCCTTTTCATAGCCTATGTTTTTAACTATTACATGTTACTATTTATACATGTTAAGTTAAATACCATTATCAGAGCCAAATTATGACATAGAATGGCAAGAAATTTTACAAAAGAGTATACAATTAGTCTGAAAATACTACAAATTGAGAGAACTTAGTATATATAGCTTAATAGTTTTTCAGAGCTGTTTGCAAAGTATTAGATTTTCATTTCTCTCACAAAGCTTTTGTTACTAAGTGGGTAATGAGATGCTTTAATTCATCTGTCCACTCATATGTAACATTGATGATGTACTTCCTGTGTACTCAGAATGAAGCAGAAGACTGGCATGTACTTTGTGAATGCTTACAATTTAATGTAGTTAGGGAGATGAGACACTAAATTGCTATATAGTAATTCCAGAGCCTTGTGTGTATAAAGGTCTTGTCTAGGTTGAAAGTCAGTTTTGCTATGAATAATGCACTCAGATATGATTAAGATATGACTGTAATTGAAATAGCCTATTATGAGTGAGTCTGGAAGAATCCCTCTCTTAATAAAGAAGTTTATTTGGAAAATTTCTCATGTTCTAAAATACTAAAATCACTTGTTCAGAAGTTTTAACCTATAGAAAAGGAGGGACCTCTGTATGTATGTTCCTTCTGCATTCATTTTAAATGTTTTTCTAAGGACGCTGTCTAAATATGATTATATTTTATTCTAGAGAGGAAGTATCCAGAATTATGTATCAAGATACTATTCCAGTATTTTATTCTGTAGGCAGCTTCTTTATAGGAATAAAATTAAACTTCAGGCAACATTTTGAAATCTTTGAATCTGTTAATGGGTTACTCCTTTGTCAGTGGTTGTCATGAGAATGTTAGCTACATAAAGGCAGCACCTGGCATGTTGTAGGGGTAATACTTTATCTTTTGAGTAATTTGTGTACTCTTGGACCTGAAACTTTAGCCAGCTAACCTGTAGGATAATAAAAACTGTGAGGTACGTGGCTGTGTATATAGAGGCATAGGGGCTGAACAGCCTTTGTGCTGTGCAGTTCCTGGGGCAGTGAATCATTCATGTCCCCAGGATGGCAAACCGAAGGAGAGATATGGAAGTCTCAGTTATTTGCATCCTAATTTATAATGGTTTTATTTATGTGTTAAAAGAGTATAATTCAGTGGCTGTTTAGGCTGTATTCTGCCATTAAGCTAATGATTAAACTTCATGAAATTGAACTCATACATAGAGAAATATTTTTTGATAAAAGTATTGATCTAATTTTCTACAGTATAAGTATTTCTGATGTAATATGTTTATACCTTTAATTTTGGGGAAAGGAAAAGTCAACTCAAGAGAAAGCTCCCACTTTTCCACAAAGTATAGAAAAGTTTAGAACGTTCTAATGTTTTTTCTGAACATTTAACATAAACGACTTTTCCAGCTAGTAAGAAAATAAAAAGTATAAATGACCACAGGTATAAATGACAAAAAAAAATCATGAGGCTTAAAAACAAAAATGAAATATAGAAACTTAAGAATGGACCCACAATAAGTGCCCCTCTTCTTTATCTTCTGCACCTAAAGTGAAGTGATATAGCTCCCAGATCCCAGACAGGCAGGCAGGTCTACAGGAGAGGCTAGATGCTGATTTAATTCAGTACCTTCAAGAGAAAGGACCAAAAAGAGGCCCTGCAGACCATCTCTTAGATGGTGAGTTTTTTAGGTCTCCAGCTGAGAGAAGATAGACAATTTCCTTCCACCCCATGCCTCCCAAACATGGTTCTGTTGACTCAAGATCATGGTGTTAGAGAAATTTGATAGGAATGTGGGAGTGGATAGCAATGAAAGAGAGGAGGGGAAGAAATATTTGGTCAAATGTTTACTGAGACCCCAAAATATGATATATTCACCAGTGATCTGTTCTAAGAGAAGCTGAACAGCTTTTTCTCTTTTAGAAAAGAACAAAGGCTGGGTGCAGTAGCTCACGCCTGTAATTCCAGCATTTTGGGAGGCCGAGGTGGGTAGATTTGAGGTCAGGAGTTCAAGACCAGCCTGGCCAACATGGTGAAATCCTGTCTCTACTAAAAATACAAAAATTAGCCAGGTGTGGTGGTGTGTGCCTATAATCCCAGCTACTCAGGAGGCCGAGGTGGGAGAATCACTCAAACCCAGGAGGCAGAGGTTGCAGTGAGCCAAGATCTCACCTGGGTGACAGAGTGAGAGTTCATCTCAAAAAAAACAGAAGAAACAAAACAAAACTGCTTTTTACTTTAAAATTATTTGTTAGAGGAAAATGTCCAAAAATCTTACATTGGAGCAGTCGCACAGATATTACATAACTGGGTATGGATGGAAAACCCTACAGTTTTTATTCACAACAGATGAATGGAACTTGTGGCTAAGGACAGTAGAATGTTAGTTCCATTTGGTTGCTATGCTAAAGCTAGGTCCTGATTCTAAAATGGAGGTCAGATGAGTTGAAATCTCAGTGGAACTCTGTGGTTTCTTCCCAGTTTTTCTTGGCTTATCTTTTCACTGGCTGGCATCCTCTCTGACCTTTGTTTGCCATTTGTACCCCCAACCAAAGCTGAATCGTTGATTTGCCATTTTCTCTCTGGGAGGTCATGTAAAGTATATCTTTTTTCCTTTCTTGTTTAGTTTATTAATGATGTCCTCTCTTGCCAACTATAGTATACTAATCATTATTGGCCCAAGATGTCAATATATAGTCTGTGGTTTCTACAGCAATGATAACTTTTTATAGTTCTTTTCCTCTTCCCCTGTTTTCAAAGTCAGATCTCAATTTAGTTATTAAGGCTAAGGAAAAAATCTCATTCTTATGACATAGTCAGTAGAAAGGACCTCACACTGGAAGTAAGAAAACCTGGGGGGGTCAGGGAGGGTGCTCAGGCTGCTCTGCTGCAGTTTGCCTGAGGAACCTGGACCAGTGACTTAATCCTTCTGAACTGCAAAGACCTCAGATACGATTTCTGAGACCTCTTCAGATATTAACATTATTCAGCTTAAAAATGAACAGGCACAAATGTGTTTAGTTCTGTCAGATAGTTATGTCCACTGCATTAAGAGGATGCAGTAAGAGAACTGGTTTTCTAGTTGAACTGATTTAGGATCAAGCACTGCAGCTGCCTTTACTTGATTCATGGAAGACCATGCACTGTTGGAGATTGGGGATTTGGATTTGTTTTTTGGTGTTTGGTTTATTTTTGCTTTGCTTTGTTTTAATAAAGGATAAATGGTATGAGAATGTACTCAGGAATAATACACATTAGGTGCTCAAGCATTTCCATCATGTATATGGCATCATGTTTTCAAGTATCCTGTGATCATTTTATGAAATCACATGGTCACTTCCTAAAACCTAGGGAAAGATTCGTTTTCCGTTTTGGGGAATGAATCTCTCCGCTGACTCCTACTGGTTCTACTCAGTCTACCCAGATAACTGGTTGTACATGCCTATTTCATTCTAGTATCTGCCTTGCTGCCTTATGGCCCTTCTTTTCTTGCCTAGTCTCTACCCTATTTCCAAAACTGGTATCTTGATGGCACTGACATGAGATCTTGGGTTTATAGTGCTCATTTCCAAAAAAAAAAAAAAAAAAAAAAATTAAGTGAGGAACTAAGCCTCAAATAAATGATCCTGCTAGGAAAGACTCAAGTGTGTGCCCTGGGACTTGTCTATATTGACACTGTGAGACTAAAGCATTGCCATCCACACCCAGCAGGTCCAGTCTGTTATACATTCTTTTTCCTTTCCGGACCTATTCTCTGACCTCCTTGTGCTGCACCCTACACCCTGCTTGGCTGCTTAGTCCCTCCTACTTTAACTAGACTCTGGATTTGATACCTTATCCACTTAGATCTCAAATGGCTGCTACTTGTGACTTTAAAAGTTTAATTCCAGGTCCTTAGTCTTTCTGGCCAGTTCTGTCTTGTTATTACTCATAATCCATTAAAACTTTTCTCTGGAAACTTCCAAAAAAATCCGTTTGGAATTAGGTTGTATTTGCCTGGCTATTGTGCACATTCACATAAGTGATGTGTAAGAGAGAGGCCACTTTGCCACCGACTCCCTTGACACTCCCCTCCACCCCACAACCCTCCCACTTTGAATAGTCTGAGAAGTTTGCCAACACCACCAAGAATCTACCTGGTTTCAGTGTCCACATATTTTGCTTGATTTGGTTTCTACACAGTTGAAGCTGAAGTCCAAGCTGAAGTTTTTCTAGTATCTGAAGAAAGTTTCATCTTGGATAAAGCTGGAAGAATAGTTTGTTTTGCTTTTTCAAAGGCCATATCTCTGACTCTTTTAGTTCTTCATGTGCTCAGAGGAAAAGATGGTTTATGTCCTGCCCACAGCTAAATTGTGGATCCACTAGAGCTCATGGAGGGCTGGGAAGTTCCCTTGTAGTGAAAGGCCCGTTCTCAAGGTGTCAGAGTTCCTGTGTATACCATAAACCATCACCTTAGTATTATCTGGATTCTACATTTTCCCCCAGGATCCTCTGGACTGAGTGTTCCTCTTTCCCACCAGTCATGAAAGTCTTGCCAACTACAGGGTGCTCAGATCCTGTTGTAATAGATCCTTATCCACTCCTGCAAGAGTCACAATGCAAGAGACAGTTGCGCAAAAGCATGTTATAAAAGCTAAAGACACTAGCAAGGAGGTATACAACACCTGGTCCATTAACCTAAAACGGTCAGTTGAGTGTGCAACATTTTTTAAGTGATTTAATTCTGTAGTCAAGTTTACAGTCCAGGCCCTTAGAAAAGCCTAGAAAGAAATATGGCCTCCTCTACTCTGAGGATTCAGTCTACTAAAAGTACCCCTTCTGGCTGCGCACAGTGTCTGTGTAACAGAGGGCACTGTCTCTTTTCTTTTTTAGCAGATCCAACCAGCTATGCCACAGGGCATATTTGCTGAGCTATGGCAAGGAGTCTCCAACAAGAACCATGAGGGAGAACAACTTCCAGCTTTACTTGGCATTGCTCTTACATCCTGGAAGGACCTAAGATGCCTTTGCAGGGTGCTAGGACTTGGCACCCTCCATCATATCAAGGCTGTGGAGCACGGTACTGGGGTTGTTAAAAGGCACCATGGAGAACATGTTTTATTGCTCTTCGCTTTCCAACCCCATGTTTGAAAAGCTGTCTGGTGCACTGTTAAACCTTCCTATGGGTCAGAGGGCTGTGGCAGCAGCTACTACCAGCTCCTTCCCTGCTGACCTGCAAACTTTTTGTCTGGACTGGATTCCAAACCTTTTCCTGTCTTGTGATTACATTTTTGTCCTCATTTTTGTCAGTGTATTCACTGTAATGCCCTTTGTATCCATATACGGATGGTCTCCATGCCCTCAAGTTTGCAAAACTTGGATTAGATCCTATTGCGCATACCCTTTTGGAATTCAACGTTTACACTTTAATTTTGTATTATTTTCACTCTCAATACCAGACTCCTATCTTAAAGGAGAAGGTGGACTAGAGATTCAAGTAGCATGCTTTCTAGAGCCCTAGCAGGGTTACTGAATTCTCTCCATGACAAGTTCTGTTACAAATTTAGGCCTTCTACTGTAGACATCCTGATAGACCATGGTCTAAGAAGGGTCAACTTGTGCCTGAAGGGAAGACATCTCCAGATCGTTTTATGTCCTGACTTGGAAAGCGTTTACCAGCCACCTTATAGCTATACTCTGTCACCAAAGTATCAGGCACCGTATACCCCTAGAAACTTTAAAAGAAAGCACTAAGCTACACTCTTAATGTTACAGTAATTGAGCCCTAACGATTTTCCACTGTCCTAGATTGTAAAACTTGTATTCATAAGAAAGGATGTCTTCCTACCTTCCGTTTGTAGATGCTTGTTTCAGTCTATGGCCCCATGGTCCTTGTCATTCCTAAGGTGCTCTTGCTACCATGAAATCAAGCACTATAACACTGAAACACTTAATTGTGCTTGCTTATTCAATACTGTGAGTTTGGTAGAAGCAAGGGCTTTCTCTTTCTCACTATTTTGTCTTTGAGTTTCAAAACCATGCCTGGCGCTCTCTGGGCACTCATATATTTGCTAAATACATAATTATAGAAATGCAAGTAGAAGCTGTGCCGTTTGCCTTTCCTTGTCTTCTCCTTGATTTTTAACATTCTAACTAGACCGGAAACATGCTCCAGCCTCTCCTCACCTGCCTTCTTCCCATGTTCCTTCTAAACATGATAGTTTTGCCCAGACTTACTAACATGATCCTTGTTCACCTGCTGATTGGATTGGAGATAAAATAATCATTGCTCTATCTCCTCATTTTACTGAAGGCCTAGAGAGGTAAAGTAAATTTCCCAAGATGATACAGCAGATCCACTCCATAGCGTTCCATTTCCCCAGCTTCACCCACTAGGCTGGCTACCTACTCATTTTATTTCTGATCATCACCCTATTCCCTCTCCACAGTTTCTTTGATATCTGCCTTCCTAACTTTGGAAAGAAGAATACAGTCTGGACTTTTACCCATGCTAAGCTTGTAGAATGTTCTGTACTATCTCTTGTGTGGAATTAGGATTTTTCTTGGTGCTATGCAATTTCAGGGATTTGTGACCTATGGCTATACTGAGATATATTTTATTAAATTCCTACATGATTGCTATACCATTCCTGTTATGTGGTAGATTTACATCTTTAGTTGAATGTAGCCAGGAAACTTTATCTAGAAACCTCTTTCAAGTCTTGGCCACATCCAGGGCAAGCATCTGGAGCTAATGCTAATAGTGTTTCTCATTTCTTCCTGGAGAGTAACCATGTGTTCAATCCATCCATACTCCTACTACCATCACATTCTCTGATGACGTAACTATATCCAGTACAAGCAGTTGTTTCTTCCAAGTTACTTCTCATTCTTAAGTAAAAATAGTTTCCCAAGCTAGCAGGATCTTTCAGGCATAGGCATCTACCTCTCTACTGCCTGAAACTTTTGCCCTAGGCTTTTGTTTCCTTCCCATGCTGAAGGTGCTGATTTGGCCTTGTCTGTTTCAAGAACAGTGACTAGTACGTGATTGAAGTAACCCAACCAACCAGTCTTTGATGGTTGCTGTAGCACAGAAGATTAGGTAATTTGGAAAACACACTAACTATGATCCACAAGGGAATAGTAATAAGGTTCCAACTAGTTTAATGGAATGCGAAAGGTGATGGAATTAATATAAGGTATAGTGCTAAGTAATTTGTTTTGGTTTTGTGTGGTAAGGGAGGAAGAGTTGGAATCAAACTTAGCACAAATGTAGTGCCTGGGTGGCTGGGAGAATGTTAAAATGTCATTAGCAAAAACAGAAAGACACAGGGAACAAGCAGGTTTAGCTAAAACTGGGAGAGTAGGAGGACAAATGCAGTATGGGACATAATAGATTGGAAGTTCCACTGAATATCCATGTCATATTTATTAGGCAATAGTATAATGCAGTTAGAGGTCAGGAAAGAACTGTAGGACAGAACTTTAGACTAGAAAATTTCCTATACTGAGTTGGTTTTGCAGTCACAGCATTGTTTTATATGTAGAGTAAGAGACGGAGATGGACAGAGAGCATTTATTGGATATATGCCCATTTAAAGATGGGAAGCAGGGGAGAGGACTAGGTTCAAGAGGTTAAAGTTTGGGTACTTACGTCTTTTAAACACGATTGAAATGGGACATAGGGCAGAGTAAAGATGTGAGAATGTTATGGAAAGGTGGTTTTTGGATCAGGGTAGAAGGACTTTGAGCTTGAAGTACCCAGCCTCAACAAGAGTAAAGAAAATAGCAAAAGTATGGAGACTTTTCATCAGAAGTGGGAAGTTGCAACATGTGTCCCCAAAATAAAGCAAGGTCCCTACAAAGATGAGGTAGGCACACGGTGGCTGATAGCATGAGGGAAGGCAGGAAGAAAGGTAGCTACCATAGGGAATGTGGACATCTCCAGCGGGGCTAAAAGCTGGTCAGCCAGCAGT
Source organism: Ateles fusciceps (assembly GCA_036589455.1). Lineage (NCBI taxonomy): Eukaryota > Metazoa > Chordata > Mammalia > Primates > Atelidae > Ateles > Ateles fusciceps. Next base: position 3,781,453 of record JAZHEH010003356.1, on the reverse strand, counting down.
GAGGGTGCTGCTGAGGTCAGATCGCTTACACTGAAAGAACAGTCAGCCATGTGTGGTGATTTTTCTAGTGCTGCAACATCAGCAGTTGGGATCTGGAGCAGGAGTAATGGGTGGTGGGAGGACAGTGAGAAAGTGAATCGGTCTCCTAAGTGGAGTGTCTGAGCGGGACATCCATGCCAGGGGGAAAAGCTATAAGAGAGTTGAAGGGAGTAGGTAGACTGAGAAAGGGAGGAGTTTAGGGACTAGAGGTGACAATGAGGACCGAGAGTGGTTGTTTATATAAGTAAAAATGGGATTAGGTTTGATCTGGGGTGAAGAGTAGATCAATATATAAAATATTTTTGGAAACTAGTAAAAATTACCATTCCTAACCTACAGCTGAAATGTGGTTCCCTGTTCTTAATAGTTGATACTTTCCCTGATCATTGTTAATTTTAACAATATTTTCTTCTCTTCCTGTTTGGCTGAAAAATCCTGAGATTTCCCACTCTCTCGTATTCTGAGGTCAGCCTTCTGAATCCTCTCATTTTAGTCTAGGTCAGTGATCTTCAACCTTGGCTGTGTACTGGAGTCACCTGAGGAGATTTAAAAAAAAAAAATTAGGTGCTTAGACCTGACCCTGCAGTATCTAATTTAACTGGTCTACTGTATGGCCTGGACATAAAGATTAAAATAAATAAATAAATCTCCCCAGGTAATTCTTCTGCAAGGCCAACCAAGGTTAAGATCTATTGGTCCAGGTATTCTCCCAGGTGAGAGTAATGACTCCCATTAATGAGTTGCCCATATTGGGAACTACCTGGTGAGTACAAGAGGACTACTTTAACCAGGGCTGTTACAAGTGTGGCTGAGCGTATGGACTCAGGAGGTCAGAGTATGTATCTCAGCTCTGTGATTATAAGAAAGCTCTGTACTATCCAGAATAATGCCTACAGAAAAGTGAGGGTTAAATTGGGTAATATAACATGCTTCGCACAATGCTTGACACATAGAAGAACTCAACAAATGTTTTTGTTAATATTTGTGTTGTGATGTCATGAGTACTTTATTCTAATATGAAAAGGCTATTTTTCCATAGGCCCACACAAGTCAAATTCACTTTCCCTCACACACTATTTATTTTGCATCTAGACATGGCTTAATGAAGGCAAATTGCAGGTTACCTTATTTTTAAGTTGAAACAATAAAGCTTCATGATTATAGTGATATAGTGATTATATATGGAGCACTTAGTGCTATAGTGAAAGATGGCAAGGATTACTTTTCTAAATATGAGACTTAGTTTCAGTTGGTTGGTAAGAAAGTAGCCACAGGGTGGCTCTGTCAGAAGTCCAGATTTCATTTCATGAGGGCTGAGCATGGACTGTGATTTCTTTAGAACCTCACTCTGGAAGGAACCTGCCCAATGAGAGTTCATTTATTTCTTTTACTTTTTCTCAAGATTGTTTATCCAACACCTCTGCAATATTGATACCATTTAATTATTGTTTTAAATGTCTTTAAAAAATAAACAAACATAACTTGCCCCCTTACGCCTGTCATTCAGCCTGGCAGGTCCTTAGTGGGCTAGACCTACCTTTCTGATGAACTGCCTGCCCCACCGCAAGATGATTGTTCGAGAGGTAAAAACTCTTGCCAAAAACAACATTAAACTTTTAATGGATGTTAACATACTTGCATTTACAAGCAGTGAAGTTTGTCACCTTCATGTTGTTATTTATGCAGCATTAACCTTTTTCTCCAGATCATTGAGACTGAAAATATGATGGACCGAATTGTGACTGGCTTGTCTGAGTCTAGTGTCAAGGTGCGGTTAGCTGCCGTCAGGTATGAGCTTTAAATGGTCTGAATAAAAACCTTTTGCCATGTGTTTAACCTGTTTCCTTTCTGGTCCTTCACTGAGTAAACACAGACTACAAATGTTCCTCAAAAATACACTCAGGTGAATTCATAGAGTGTATACCATTGTCTAACAGAGAGCCTAGCCTCCTAATCCCATGAAGTGGTCTGATGTAGTTCGCTTAACAATATAGACATGCTTGAAGTATACGTTAATCATTGTGAAATGCCAGCCAGTTTGTTTGAAAAGTAAGAGTTTTAGTTTCTTATGGAGCTAATTTTGATTATTCTTTATAGATGTTTGCATAGTTTATCCAGATCTGTGCAGCAGCTTCGAACCAGTTTCCAGGATCATGCTGTGTGGAAACCTTTAATGAAGGTAAGAAGAAAGGATCAGCCAGTAACAGCCATACTCACAAAGCCTGGAGTGAGCTGAGCTAGTTAACAGTACTCCCTAGTCTAGGAGTAGGTCTGATTTTTGTGTAGGTATTTTGAACATTTATCTTCTTAAATCTGATGTTATAAGCATCAACAAATGCTTCATGTGTGAAGGGGAACTACAGGCCAGATTTTCTTCTATTAACTAAGCTTTAGTTACTCATCTGATCTCCCTGTTTGTTTAATATTACACCTTAACCTTATATCCAGAATTATCCTTGTAATTTTTAGTTCTGAAAAGCAAAGGAATCTGCCATTTACAGAGGTAATGTGGTGTTCTTAGTCTTTTAGTAATCCCTAGATTTTTTTTTTTTTTAATTTAATGGGCACAGGATCTCACTCTTTCACACAGGCTGGAGTGCAGTGGCTCAATCACGGCTCACTGCAGCCTTGGGTCACCCCCCACCAGCCGAAGTGATTCTCCCATCTCAGCCTACCAAGTAGCTGGGACTACAGGCATGTGCCACTATACCTGGCTAATTTTTTTGATTTTTTAAGTAGAGACAAGGTCTCACTAAGTTGCCCAGGCTTGTCTTGAGCTCCTGAGCTTAAGTGATCTTCCTGTCTTGGCCTGCCAAAGTGCTGGTTGGACCCTGGATATTTTTTAACATAACATCTTTGATGTTAGGTCTTCTCTACAAGCCCCTTTTGTCCACCCCAAAAAGGTTCGGGGCAAATAAATCTGAATCAAGACTTAGAGCATACATCAAGTGGCTGCTAATAATGTTATCCCCCTGATATATTACAAAACTGTAGGTCTACTTGGTCTTTGGTCTATCATTTTTTTTCTTAAGTGATCATATACTTGCATTTAGTCAGCCTAATTTTTTAGAGTTTTGTTTTGTTTTTGCATACCTAGTATGTACTAAGCAAAGCCTTCAGGTACAGTGAGCTACGAAAAGCATTTTACCACAGATCTCTTACTCTTGGCTTAAAGCTTCAGCTTTGGGGGGCGGGGGCATCACTGTGGTAGAAATAGGCTGGCGTGGCACGGTGGCTCATGCCTGTAATCCCAGCACTTTGGTAGGCTGAGGCAGGTGGATCATGAGGTCAAGAGATCGAGGCCATCCTGACCAACCTGGTGAAACTCTTGTCTGTACTAAAAATACAAAAATTAGCTGGGTACGGTGGTACATGCTGTAATCCCAGCTACTTGGGAGGCTGAGGCAGGAGAATAGTCTGAACCTGGGAGGCGGAGGTTGCAGAGAGCCAAGATCATGCCACTGCACTCCACCCGGGCTACAGAGTGAGACTCCATCTCAAAAAAAAAAAAAAAGAAAAAGAAATAGGCAAGAGACTATTCAGGCTGGAAGAATATAAAGTGGGCTTTGAAAGCAAGAGGAAAACAGGAGGATTTTTCCAGGGAGCGGAATAGCATGAGGAGAAACATTATGTATGTCATGTGTAGGGAACAGCAAGGATACCTTTATGACTGTAGTAGAGGAGTGGGATATGATGAGACGTAACAGTGGGCAGGTAAGGACAAAGTAGAAGAGTCAGACCAATGCCATGACCTTGGGAGTTGACATACTGAGTGGTTCTTCCATTGAGGAGGTTCCTCTAATGACAGAGTATATGATTTATGTGTTGGGGTCCTGGAATAAAGCAGTAGGACTGGCTTAGGAAAAACCATGTGAACCCTGGAGATACTTCAGTGGAAGAAATGATAGATTGGGTATATGATTCACTACTCAGGAGCTGTCAGGGGGACTACAAGAGTTTTCTAATCTAAACAAGTGTCACAATATGGTCTTATGAGGCCTCTCAGAACAGTATGTTTCTTTAACTTCTTTTCAGTGGGCATGCCTAAGCAGCATGTAACATTGAACTTGACTCATTTTTATCCATTGGCATACCTTCCTAAGTTTCACTCTCTTTCACCCTATTAGACATATGTCATCTCTTCTGAATATTCCTCATTCTCTGATACCCTTTTGCTTCCTGAACTTCATTAAGAGCCCCAAATCTCAGAATGGTTCTTTACCTACACCCTACTCTCCAACTATAGTATCAGTGCCTTTTTATGCTTGGAACACACTTGCTTATGGAGTGTGCCAGCTCCCACCAGCAGAAGTTTATTTCAGGTCCACTATCCTTTATCCAAAACTGTTGGGGCCGGATTTGGCATTTCTGGATTTTTTAAGGCTCTCCTCACTTAAGTGGTGTTTTCTTTTACTGTTCGCACTCTTTATTATTCTTAGATTGCACCTTTTTCATGGCAGCTTGATCTTGATTTATTGATTGTTCATTCAAGATTTTTTAAGTGTTCTTCTGCTTCCCCAAATAACTCCCTTTTCATCCAGGGCCATTTTCCCTGCTTGCTCAGCTCAGTAGCCCTTTGTCATACAAATTAGAAATGGAGTAATGCGGTTTTCTCTTTAGTTCTTTCTGGGAAAAGGTCTGGTGAGCATTCTAGAAGGGTTTTGTGTACTTGGGCACATGTGGGTATAATTACTCTCAAACTACAATTTTGTCATATGTTTATAGTATTAAAAGCTTGGAAGTAAACAAATGATTTACTTCAGATACTTTTTAGCCTCTAGTCCAGAGGCTGTTTGCATATCTGTTGATTTTTCCCATTTGCTTTTCCATGTTTTTAACTGTTGGTTAGCAAACTGCAAGAAAGTAGGCATTGGATTTTAATTTAAAAATTTATTTGTGACTATTTTTTGTTCCTATTTTGGTGAAATTGTTTGGTCAGTATTAGATGTCAGCTTCTGAATTTCACATGTCATACCTTACACTGCACCAGGTAAGTGGTTTTTAAATTTATAGGATCTCTTCTGCTTTAGTTTATCATTAGATGTTATCTAAGGTGAATGTTATCTAATAAAACTTGATAAAAACAAATTAATTTCTATAAACAATAAACATTTTCAAAAATGAATTATGTCAACCAGAGCAACTTTTTAAAGAGTTGATAGGCATCGACTTACTGCAACCACTGTTTCTAAGTAGTATAGTTTTAGGAAATGATTATTGAGCACCCATTTTGTGCAGTGCCATTTCGTTGCTACAGGCCAGTATAAATTAGACCATAGATACAGATTATTTCTTCAGGAAGTGTAACTCTGTTATTAGAAGGGAGATTGGCATAATTGTGCAAAGAATTTGAATAGATTGCCGGGCACGGTGGCTCACGCCTGTAATCCCAGCACTTTGGGAGGCCGAGGTGGGTGGATCATGAGGTCAGGAGATCGAGACCATCCTGGCCAACATGGTGAAACCCCGTCTCTACTAAAAATACAAAAAATTAGCCGGGTGTGGTGATGGGTGCCTGTAGTCCCAGCTACTCGGGAGACTGAGACAGGAGAATTGCTTGAAACCGGAAAACGGAAGTTGCAGTGAGCCAGGATCGCGGCACTGCACTCCAGCCTGGCAATAGAGCGAGATTCTGTCTCAAAAAAAAAAAAAAAAAAAAAGAAAGAAGAATTTGAATAGATTGATAGTTGTGAGGATCCTAAGAGTGGTCACAAAGCATGGCAGCGGGACCCCAGAGGAGGATAGAATGACTTCTGAATGAAAGGGCTAGGATGACTTTAAAGCTTGGGTGGGATGTACCTAAGAGATAGAGGAAGGGCAAGGCAAGGAAAGGGTGAATAGGGCCTTAGGGAGGTTGTGACAGACACAGAGCTCGGCATGCATAGTATATGAGATTTAATTTGATCTTTATCAATGAACAGTCCACAGGAGAGTTAAAACACAATATCTTAGGTGAGCTGCTTCTACTTTATAATTTATGCTTATTCTTAAGTTGAGAACTTCAGACTTGGTTTAGCCAAGGAAAGCAGGTAATATATTTAACTGTCTGAAATTTTTTGTGATTACCCATTTCTGGTTTGTATAACTAGAGCTCCTAATACTCCTTTTGGGATCATAAGCCTGAGCCTGATCTGATCCCAGATGCAGAGGATTTAGTTGAAGTGATTATTACATATAAATGGTGGTATTTATGAAGCCTTGTCTCTTAGAATCTAGAAAGGACAGGTTCTAATAATAGCAAACTAACATTTATCATCCTGCTATGTTACTTTCTGGTTCCATCAAGGTCCATGGCAGTTAGTTTACTGTATACCTATTATGTGCCTCATAGCAAGAGCAATTATGGTACTAAATTACCATTTTCAAAGCCTTACTTATAGAGCCATGACTATGTGCCAGTTACTATTCTAAAATTTTTTCTTTATTTCTCATAACAATCCTGTGAAGCAGATACCATTTTATATCTGAGTAATACATGTACCTATTTAGTTGTTGAGCCAAAATTTGTATCCAAACAGTCTTTGTTTCTCATTTCTCTCCTGTGGTACTTCCCTTATTATTTATCACATCACATTTAATCCAAAATAGTTCTATCAAGGAGGTCTGATTTTCCTCAATTTATAGATGAAGAAATGCAGGCTCAGGCAGTTAGTGGAGGTGTCTGGGTTGGAACAAGGTCTGTGTGATTCCATTCCTGAGAACCAGTCTCCCACACTGTCCTGCCTGTGCAGTAGTAGCTTGCTTGATCCGTCAGTACTCCTGCTCAAACAAGCCATTCTAGCGACACATGGGAAAGACAGGCTGTAAGGCCATTCTCTACACTCATAAGGGGCTTGATTGATGGAGTACAATGAGCTAACTTACCCCAGAGCAGTCCCTTGGCCTTCAAGCATTTCACAGAGTACCTTTCCCTAACGTGTCTGTCTCCTCCCTGCAAAAGCCCCCAGTGAGGCTGCAGCTTCTCCTAGCAAGATAGATTTGAGGGCCTTAGTCAGTCATAATTATAGCACTAGGTGGCATAGTATCAAGTGGATCCTTCCTAACCGTCTCTCCAATATGAAGAATCAGGTTGCAAGATCATTGTTCTTGTTTTTATTTAGTCATTTTATATCTCATCTTCATCATTCCAAACCATTAATAGTATCCTTTTTTAATTCCACAGGTTTTACAAAATGCACCAGATGAAATCCTAGTGGTAGCATCTTCCATGCTATGTAATCTTCTTCTTGAATTTTCTCCAAGCAAAGAGGTTAGTATTGATTTTCTTTCCTAGACTTTGCCCAGTCCAGCTAGAGCTTACTCAAATACTTTTTATAGTAGTTGACATTGAAATTTGTGGGTTGGGTTTAAAAACTACTTCTGAATTGTTTGATTGCGTAGGGGTGGGGACATGCAAATAAATTATTCATTTTAAAATATGGTTATTTCCTGTTACTCTTTTTATTCCATCTAGCATATTCAGCTTATTTAAAAGATATTACAGCTTAAAGTCAATCTAGACTGCCTGAAACTGCGAATGTAAGAAATAATTTTTCTTACAAATACTAAACTATGCTCAGGCTTTTTACTAAAGTATAAATTAAGACTAAATTTTGTAAACCAGAATTATAAATCATTTCAAGGAGATAACTGCTGTCATTGGAAAGTCATCTTTTGATGTTTAATGTTAATGATAGTTGTTTGGGGAGGGGTTGGATGGGTGTTAACTTCTGCATTTTTTAAAATATTTCAGTATGTATTCCTTTTTTAATAGGAAAAACTAAAATATACCTTAATAAAGGAGGGAAAAACCTTATAAAGTTAGTTTTACTTTGTCATAATGCCTCTAATCTGCCCAATCATGAACTCAGGTTTATTGTGCATTTAGTAGTCCCATTTGTGTTGAATTTATTTTCTGTATTATAGCACTTGTAGGCTTTGACTGTAATTAAGAAAGGTAGTATTAACAAGATGGAGGTTCTGGCTAGGTGTGGTGGCTCACGCCTGTAATCCCAGCACTTTGGGAGGCCGGGGGTGGGCAGATCACTTGAGATCAGGAGTTCGAGACCAGCTTGGCCAACATGGTGAAACCCTGTCTCTACTGAAAATACAAAAATTAGCTTGGGGTGGTGGTACATGCTTGTAATCCCAGCTACTAGGGAGGCTGAGGCAGGAGAATCACTTGAACTCAGGAGGCAGAGGTTGCAGTGAGCTGAGATCACGCCACTGTACTGCAGCCTGGGTGAAGAGGGAGACTCCATCTAAAAAACAAAACAAAAAAACAAGATGGAGGTTCAGAAATAGTTATTCAACAAGCAGCAATCTTGGAAAAAACAGGGAGAGACTGGTAGTTACTCTGATGGAAGAGAAAGGCAAAATAGTACACCAGAGCTTCCCTCAGTTCATCAGTTCCATCTGCCTTATAGATGGGGTCTTGGCCCGATGATAACTGGCCAGTCACAGCCAGTGTGCCACCATTAATCATCCTTAACTTCTCTTATATTGCTCCAGATCTGCCTTCAGGATATTTAAGGTCTGGTTAGGAAATAGGTAGATGAGCTCAGGCAGAGGATCACTCATATGATTTTTTTATATTGAAAAATAAACAACCTCGGCAACATAGCGATACCTTGTTTCTACTAAAAATTAAAAAATTAACCAGGTGTGGTGCACACACCTGTAGTTCTAGCTACTCAAGAGGCCAAAGCAGGAGAATTATTTGAGCCTGGGAATTTGAGGTTGCAATGAGGTATGATCATGCCACTGTATACCAGGCTGGGCTTCAGAGTAAGACCCTGTCTCAAAAAATTAAAAAAACAAAACAAAACAAAAACTAAAAACTAGATTCTGAACCAAGGTAGGGGAGGGAAATGCTTTAAGAGCATTTTTTGTGGCAATTGACAAATTAGAATATGGACTATAGATTTGATAAAAGTATTAATTTAATATTACCTTTCCTAAATTTGGTAACTGTACTATGGCTATCTAAGAGAATTTCCTTGTTCTTAGGAAATACACATTGAAGTATTAAGCGTAAAAGGGGCATGATGTATGCATCCTACTTTCACATGGTTCAGAAAAGGTAGATAATGTGGATTAGGTATATAATACGAGAGAGATGATAAAGCAATGATGGCAAATGTTAAAAACTGGCGGATCTGGGAAAAGACTGAGAGTTCCTTGTATTTTTGCTACTCTGTAAGTTTGAACTTATTTCAAAATAAATTTTTACAGTATCACAAATTATAAAGTTGAGAAATGTTTACCCCTTTTTCTGGGTATATAGATCTGAATTGCTTCTGACATTTCTAGAATTCTCTTGACAAGTGACCTTTAAGCATTCAGTGGTGATGGTAAATCTTAATCCTCTAAGGTTTGAATTTTTTTTTTAGAAATTACCAAAAATTCATGTTTGTTCAAGTATCATAAATAAAGTTAAGTAATTAGATTAAGCATGGTTTTTTAGGTGTGAAATGTGGCATGACTGTAAAAGTACAGGACTATTTTACTTGTATAATTGTTAAGTAGTTCCGAAAATATCCTAAAAGATAAATTCTGCAGCATGTTTGGAATAAGACTGACAGCTTGGAAGGAGGATGATTTGGTTGTCTAAGTTCCTGTATATTTCTTTCCTTTTACCAACCATATTACTTCCTAGTCAGAGTTTATAAAGAATGCACAAGATATACACATAAAGCAGAAAGTGACAGAGTCTCAGAGAATGATGAGAGTGGGGAGCTAGGTAATGAGATCATAAGGGTATGTGTGAAATGTACAGATAACTAGGATGTATCCTGAATCCTCCAGGACTACAAGGAAAAAAGGAAAGACGGAGTGGTTTGGTTTGGTTTGGTTTCTTTTTCTTTTCTTTTTTGTTTTGTTTTTGTTGGACTTTTGGGATTTATGAGAAAATAATTGTCCTTGTCCTTCTCAATATGATTTTTATGGCTGCATCACTCCCTGCTTTGCAGAAGTTGCCTAGAATTGGGTAAGAGTGGGGAAGAAATCGCAGGCAAAGTGCCAAGGCATATGCACATTTAGTTTGTAAACCTGACTTTAAAGCTGTGATTTTTTTCTTCCTGTCCAATGGCAGCCAATTTTGGAATCAGGAGCTGTAGAGCTACTTTGTGGATTGACCCAGAGTGAAAATCCTGCTTTACGAGTGAATGGAATTTGGGCTTTAATGGTACATTTCACTTTTATATATATCATGATTTACAAAAGGAATAGAGCTATTGTCTAAATTAGAACTATAAATAATGTGTGATTTAAAATATCTGGAATTTTATTTTTCAAAAGTCCTGCTATTTTGTTCTAGTTTTCTGATGACTAAGACCTAGAAGACTTAGTACTGAACTAACGTTCAACTGTAAGCAAGGTTTAACTCTAAGCAAGTTATGCTTCTGTTCTCTTATTTATTATTAAGAAAAAGTGAATAGATGTTGAAACTTACCTAATTCTGGGAAAATAAATTTTCCTCATCATGAACATATTATATTTTGTATAGTGCTACCTACTTGACAAGCACTTTCATATCTCCTTTGCTCTGCAGAACAACTTTATGATATCAGCCAGGAAGTTCTTACCATACTTTATAGATGAAGTAAACTAAGGCATAGAATGATTATTTTATTTTTTTATTGGCAAATAAAAATTATATATGTTTATAATATACAACACAATGCTTTGAAAGATATATAGATTGTGGAATGGCTAATTTGAGCTAATTTACATATGTATTACCTCGCATACTTAGCCATTTTTTGCAGAATGATTAAATAACTTGTCCAAGGTAACAAAATTGGTGCATAAATACTTAATAATTTTTTAACAGTTTCTAGTAAATAATTTATAATAGATTCTAAAACTTTATGAGGTTAGAGAATTATTTCTCCTTAAGATTATTAAAATTTTCTTGAAATTGAAAATAGAACAGTCCTGAATTGATTTTTAAAATATATTTATTCTAGGTACAATTTAATTGCTCTGTACCAGACATTAAGCCAGGTGTTTTATTTTTATCTCTAATTCTTATTTTAAGATATATTGGTATATATTCACCTTACAAATGGAAAACTAGGACTTAGGGAGGGTAAGTGAATTGTGAGGGTGAAAGCCTCACAGCTAATAATGGAAATGGGTTCAGAACCTTTTCCAAGCCTGTATTTTTTCTCCCCGTTCCATATTGTATCTCCTGTGTTTTTATACAGACTTTGGGATAGAAATAATTATCTTCTAAGAAAGCAACAAATCTGTAGTTTCAGTTATTTTTCTCCTAAACTTTGCACAGCTTTTAACACTTCTCTTTCTTGAAACTTCTTCGGAGGACTTTTTTTTTTTTTTTCTTTTAACTCAGTTTCTACCTAGCTTCCTTTTCAACCTCTTCTCTGGGAACATTCCCCCATTCAGTGTCTGGTTTCCAATTCTCTTTACATCAGTTTCAGGGACTTCATCTCATATCATGGTTTCAACTTCCCTTTAATAGGTTACTTTAAAATCTACATATCCAGATGTAACTTACCTATTCCACCGATCTATCACTTAAATGGCCTATGGGACTTCATTTGAGAACTCTCCGACATGCACAACTTTAATGTTGGAAATGGAACCTATTCCACTCCTCTAATCTGTACAAACTATCTTATTCTCATCAGTCTCCATATTACCAGCTGCTGTGTTCTCTATCCGCAAAATATAAAACTTTAGAATCATCTCTGGCCTGGTCTCTCGATACATAGTATTCTTTTTGCTCTGCCATGCTGCCTTACATCATTATGTAACTTGATCTCTAATGTCTTAGCACTTTAACTAATAAGTTCCGGGAGGGCAACAACTGCATATTATATCTCTAGTTTACAAGATTTTTTTTTTTTTTTTTTTGATACAGAGTTTTGCTCAGTTACCCAGGCTGGAGTGTAGTGACATGATCTGAGCTCACTGCAACCTTGAATCGTTCTGGGTTCAAGCGATTCTTGTGCCTCAGCCTTCGAGTAGCTGGGATTACAGCCATGTGTCACCATGCCCGGCTATACAAGAGATTTTTGTATCAAAAGTTGATTTATAAGTTGTTATTTGGCATTTACCGTGATTTTTGTTTTCTTCAGACATGTATAGCTTGGGGATTCAGCTGGGCTAACTCATGATACAAATTAGAGAAAAAGGAGCAAAATAGCTACTGGCCACCCGGGATTACTGGTAGCTCAGATACACCTCCTACCCTCTGGAGAGCTTCCTGTGTGATATAGCCCAGCCATGCCAACACCTACCATAGTATTGTGAACACAATAGATGTTTTCATGCCAGTAAAGTTAACAAAACCCACTGCTTATTTTCTTCCATAAATAAGTACTTTGAAATCATTCTCAAAAGTCATGGCACAGTATAATCATTAATAGTCATTTTGTGTACAGCAGGCAACTTGATAACCACAAAGATATTCTTAAAAATGATAAGTGAGTTTGGTATTTATTTGAGAAATTTTAAGACATTCAAATGCCTATGCCTGAAAGTGGTCATTTTCCTCATGTAGAAGTATATCTAGGAGTAACAGTTACCCTTCTCTTGACAGACAGAAATATAGGTAATTAACAAGAATCAGGAAAATAGAGGGATTTATCCTTAAAGATTTTCTGCAGATTCTGTTTGTACTTTGAAAGTTATCAGTTACTATTAAAATATAATTTAATAAAGTAAATGTAGACATGACTCTTGCAACTTCTTTAATCCTTTCAGAATATGGCATTTCAGGCTGAACAAAAAATAAAAGCAGATATTTTACGAAGCTTGAGTACTGAACAGCTATTCCGGTTATTATCAGATTCAGATTTGAATGTGCTGATGAAGACATTGGGACTTCTTAGAAATCTCCTCTCTACTCGTCCTGTAAGTAAAATCACCCAGGCTTCCAAATTAGCTAGCCCTGCATATGCATGGCAAGACATTGCTCGCTCTCTCTGCCCCTCATTAACATCTGCCCATAAGTGTGATTCAAATGATACCCTCTTCCAAAGAAACAAGGAGTTGATGTCTAGACCTGTCGCTTTCATAGGTGTTCTGGGAGCTGCTTCACCATATCACCCCCTACTCTCCACTTCTATACCGCTTATCCCCGTCTCCCTCTACTCCCTGGAACAGAGGAAAACATGACCAGTGCCTACCTTGATTTGTTACTTTTTTCTTACCTGGTATGCTATCCAGGATGGATTTTCTCATCTGCCTAAATCACTTATGTCTGGGGCCTCTGCTTCTTTCCCTTCAGAGAATTCTCAGAGCCATTCCATAGACCGTCTCCCTACCCACATTTACAGGATTGACCTCTGAAGATGTCAGTATAGAAAGCAGTGGATGCATGTCAGAGTAGGAGAGGCTTAGCCTTGCTGGTGGGGTCCCTCTCAATGTTTTCTAACACTCCCCAAGAAACAATGCAAGTAGCCTTCAGGTAGATGAGGAAACATGGGTGCTTCCCTTCTCTATTGCCCTACTTGTCTTTTAAGTCGTCATTATGCATTTATGCTCCAAGATAATATTAGGAAATCTACACCATATTTTCCATGTCCCTGGCTTCTCCTATTACCCCAGTCCATCCATTTTTTTATGCTTCCTTTTCTTTTTTTTTTTTTTTTGAGACAGAGTCTTGCTCTGTCCCTCAGGCCTGAGTGCAGTGGTGCAGTCTCGGCTCATTGCAACCTCCACCTCCTAGGTTCAAGTGATTCTTCTGCCTCAGCCTCCCGAGTAGCTGGGAGTACAGGAGTACACCACCACACCCAGCTAATTTTTGTACTTTTAGTAGAGATGGGGTTTCATCATGTTGGCCAGGCCTGTCTCAAACTCCTGGCTTCAGGTGATCGGCCTGCTTTGCCTCCCAGAGTGCTGGGATTACAGGTGTGAGCCCACTATGCTTGGTCTTTGTTTCCTTTTTCTTTAATATCTTTCGGCTTGAGGACCCCCAGTGATTGTACTTTCATGTTCTGTCAGGTCAACTTTATGTATATATGTATATATGTGTAATGTATATATACGTGTGTGTGTATATATATGTGACATATATTTGAAGGCACACTGCAGCTTCAAAGTATCATAAACACTGTTCTTTGGCATCTAATTCTGTATGCTGTAATGTTGTGATTGAAGCAGTTGTGAATCATAATGTTTAACTTTTAGAAGCCTTCTATTCATTCAGTGGTCTTTTTCTTTGTTTCCCAGATGATAATTATGGATTTCCCATTGTTTTACAGCATATAGATAAAATAATGAGTACTCACGGAAAGCAAATTATGCAAGCCGTCACCCTTATTCTAGAAGGGGAACATAACATTGAGGTCAAAGAGCAGGTATGTGTTCCTTTTTCTTGGGGAATATTTTCTGAATGTGAGCACAAAGGAGGTTCTTAGGAGTCTCCTGAAACATTCAAATCTGCAGAAGACAGAGTGCTGAGATGGAAGGTGCTCCAGAGATAGGAAAAAAGATCTTCCACTATCCCTTAAACTCTCTTTAAGAATTATTCTTCCTGAAATAGAGGAAAACATGACCAGCATCTACAGTTTTGCCCTATGTGTCATGCATTGTGCACACTGTCCCTGTCTCTACGGGAGCAGCCACATTTCATCATTCTGGAATGAATCCTTTTTCCAGGAGCACTATTTCTAGCCCTCTCTGCCGCCATGCTCTGAACTAAAAATTCCTGCAACTCACTGATAAAATAATTCCTTGTCCTGGAGATAGTTTTCGTTTCTTTTCTCTTAGGCATCTTATTCCCCATCCCATATCCCTATTTCTGTTAAGTTTCAGGAGGGCAAGTTTAGGGTAGGCATTAAAGTACAGAAGCTGTGCATTTATCAGGACAGTTGGGAATTATTTTTCTTTATTTTCTAAGATTTATCACGGGAGTTTTAATGTATATTTTTTATTTTGCTCTGTGACAAATGTCATAGAGCAAAAGATCATAAAGCATTTTATTTTACTCTTTGACAAAGGTCACCTGCAAACCTAAGATTTTAACACAGGACCGGAAGTACCAGTAATGTTCAGTTTTTTGACAAAGGTGTTGGCTACCTGGTTGTGTTCACTTTCAAAATTCATTAAGCTGTAGACATATATATATCTCAAAGAAACTTGCACAAGGTCATCAGTAGAGAGTTGGACCCAGAGAGTCTAACTTCAGGGGCTGTGCTTCTCATCTTCTGTATTCTTGAGTTAGAGTAATTCAGCCAGCCTTGGAAGAGCAGTCCAAGAAGTAAGAGTTGTAGGTCTTAGAAGCTGCAATTAAGTTGTGAGCAAAAAGGTGGTAGATTTGATAAAGTGATTTTAAGACGGATATTTTAGGTAGTATCTGTTAAATTTTTTTTGACTGTGTTTTGATGAAAAAAATTAACACAGAGAATGTATAATCTCATAAGCATCAGTAAAATTAGCTGAAATGAAATCTATTACTCAAACACAACAATGAAGAAAATACATTGTTCAGAATAAACCATTGTACTTTGAGAGGATAGGAATGAATTTTATCTAGAAAGACAAATTACCTGGATGGAATTTCAGTAACTTGAAAAGCAAAGCAAGACAGAAAGGTGAAGCAAGATTTGAATGAGGGCAAAAAGAAAGACCAACAACAATACTGTTTTTGCAGGACACAAAGGAACTCTCTCATACAGATTTTGGAAGTGATCTGCAAGTAGGCGAGTATAGGAGGCTAAACAGTCTGCTGACTAGCTGGCAGTTTAATGCTTCTCAAAAGCATCTGATAAGTTATTTTTTTGATTGACGTTTAGTTGACAATAAGCTGCACATAAAGTATATAGTGTGATCAGTTTTGGCATGGGCATATACCTATGTAACTGTCACCACAGACAAGATAGTAAAACGTATCTGTCACTGCCCTTAAATTGGGAGCAAGACAGGCATGTCCATTTGTACCACTACTGTTCAACATTGTGCTGGAATTCCTACCAAGCAAAAGAAGACAAGAAAAAGAAGAGGCATACAGATTGGAAAGGACAATATGAATGCCTATGTAGAAAATGCCATGGGCTCACCAAAAAATCTAGAACTAATAAATGAGTTAAGCAAGGTCACAAGATAGAAAAGTCAATTGTATTTTTATATATCAGCAGTGAACAATTGGATGTTGAGATAATAAAACATAGTACCATTTGCAGTAGCTTAGAAAAAAAATGAAATTCTTATGTGTAAATCTCACAAGGATCTGTATACTGAAAACTACAAAACACTGATAATGAAATGAATGAAAGAAATCCAATACCTAAATAAATGGAGAGATATACCATTTTAAAATGTCAGTTCTCCCCAAGTTGATTTATAGATTCAACACAGTCCCAATCACAATACCAGCATGATTGTTTATAAATAATACTATAGATATAAATATCTAAAATCTGTGCCTTTACATACAGATTTAAAAACCTGTATGAAGGGGCAAAGGAACTAAAAAGCCAAAACAGTTTTGAAGAAAAAACAGGAAATACTGGAGGATTCACAATACCTTATTTCAAGACTTAACTATAAATACCGTAGTAATGAAGACAGCATGCTCTTAGCAAAAAAAAGATAGCACATGTCGATCAATGGAATAGATTAGAGAGTCCGGAAATGGACCCACACGTGAATGGCCAGTAGATTATTGACAAAGGTACAAAAGCAACTTGGTAGAGAAAGAATGGTCTTTTCAAGAAAAGGTGCTGTACAGTTGCTAAAAAAATAAATTAACTTTGAACCATATCACACACCTCAGATAAAAATTTACTGATATAAACTGATGAACTGGAAGCCCTGGTCAGGAAACAATTGGAGCACTATGAATGGCTTGATGAAAAGACACAGTCTTTTAATCTGCCAGGCTTTTATCATCAGCGTGGTTAAGACTATCTCTAGGAGGTGAGCAGAGCACTTCAAACCTGGCTGTTGGCAAGGGAGAGAAAAAGCTCCCACCCTCCCCTTAGCATTCCTCTGCTAATTTTCCATTTGTATTGCAATGAGTCTGCTTTGGCACTGAGTGAATTTTAAAGCTCCTGCTTAGCTGGTTGGGGGACAAGAAAAAACAAAGCGAAACAAGACCTCAGAGGACACTCATCTGTGGAGGCATAAAAAATAAACAGTCATTTCTGCTTTTGCGAAAAGCCACATGCACATGGCTGGGATTCCCAGGTGGGCAAAGGAGAGCGCTCAGGAGCACCTGCCCCAAACCCTCTACTCTCCCCTGTTTAGATGGGAAGAGATTCTGCTTTCCTACCTTGTCTCCAGTTTTTACCCCTAGTCCTTATTTCTCTGTTTTCCCTCTCCTTCTCCACTGTGTGCTTAACTCCTCTTTCCCTCTTTCACTGTTTTCCTTTATTTTCTTTTTCATCTCTTTCTTTATACCTTCTCCAGGGTTTGCCAGTAGTTTTGCCTGGCAATATTGAGCTTCAAAGCCATTGTCATGAAAGTTTTCAGTCTTGGGTTGTGCTTAGACCAGCCTTTAACTATGCATCCTCAAAGCAGCTGGTAGCCTAATCAAACTTTATTTTTTTTAATCTCTTTGTGAGAGAAGTGAAGAAGATGATAACATGAAATGAAATCTAGGGCTTTAGAAAGAGTCACTAAACCAGGCCCAGTGGTTCATGTCCATAATGCCAGCACTTTGGGAGGCTGACCGGGGGAATCACTTGAGGCTAGGAGTTCAAGACCAGGCTGGGCAACCAGCCCGATCCAAAAAAAAAAAAAAGAAAAAAAAATTTACTGATAGACAAAACATAGAAGGTAAAACTATAAAACTTAGAAAAAATTCAGGAGAAAATCTTTGAGATCTTAGATTAGGCAAAGAGTTCTTAGCTATGAAATTTAAAACCTCATCCAGAAAAGAAAAGGTAAATTGGTCTTCATGAAATTGTAAAACTTCTACATTGTGCTTCTTTTTTTTTTGAGATGGAGTCTTGCTCTGTCGCCCAGGCTGGAGTGCAGTGGCATGATCTCGGCTCACTACAATCTCTGCCTCCCGGGTTCAAGCGATTCTCCTGCTTTAGCCTCCCAAGTAGCTGGGACTACAGGCGCATGCCACCAGGCCCGGCTAATTTTTTTATTTCTAGTAAAGACGGGATTTCATCATGTTGGTCAGGCTGGTCTCAATCTCCTGACCTTGTGATCCACCCGCCTCAGGCTCCCAAAGTGCTGGGATTGCAGGCGTGAGCCACCACCAACTTCTGCATTGTGAAATGCACTGTTAAGAGACTAAAACAACAAGCCATTCACTGGAAGGAATATTTGTGGATCAGATATCTGACAAATGACTTGTGTCCAGAATATTTGAAGAATTCTCAAAACAACAAGAAAACAACCAGCCAGGTGCGGTGGCTCATGCCTGTAATCCCAGCACTTTGGGAGGCCAATACGGGCAGATTACAAGGTCAGGAGTTCCAGACCAGTCTGGCCAACATAGTGAAACCCTGTCTCTACTAAAAATGCAAAAAATTAGCTGGGCATGGTGGCACACATCTGTAATCCCAGCTACTAGGGAGGCTGAGGCAGGAGAATTGCTTGAACCCAGGAGGCAGAGGTTGCAGTGAGCCAAGATCACACCACTGCGCTCCAGCCTGGGCAACAGTGCAAGACTCCATCGAAGAAAGAAAACAAACAACCAAATATAAACCTGAGCAAACAATATGAACAGACACTTCACAATAAAATATCACTATGTTATCTATTAGAATACCTAAAATGTTTTTAAAACTAACAGTACAGTTGCTAGCAAGGATACAGAGCATCTAGTAGGAATGCAAAATAATACAGTCATTTTGGAAATGGTTTGACAGTTTCTTACAAAGTTGAACATATACTTACCATATAACCCAGCAATCCCATTCCTAGGCATTTACTCACATAAAATGAAAACCTAAGCTCACACATAAAAGAACTATGTATATATACATTCATAACAACTTTATTTGTATCACCAAAAATTAGAAATTAAAATCCCTCAACAAGCTATGGTTCATTCATATAATAGAATATCACAGTCACAATAAAGAGGGACAAACTGTTGCTATATGTAACAACATGAATGAATCTCAAATGCATTGTGCTACATGAAAGATCCCAGATACAAAAGACAAGATACTATATGATCCCACCTTGTATGATTATCTGTAAAAGACAAAACAGTTGAGACAGAGAACAAATCAAAGGTATCCAAGGCTTAAAGGTTGGGGGCGGGATTTGACTATAAAGGGATAGCATAGGAAAACTTAGGAAGGGAGGCGGTAATAGAACTGCTCTATAAATTCTGATTGTGCTGGCGGTTTTAAGGTTCTATACATTTGAGGCCAAGTGCACTTGGGAGGCTGAGGCAGGCAGATCACTTGAGGTCAGGAGTTAGTTCAAGACCAGCCTGGCAACATGGTGAAGCCCTGTCTCTACTAAAAGTACAAAAATTAGCTGGGTATGGCCACATGCCTGTAGTTCCAGCTACTCAGGAGGCTGAGGCAGGAGAATCACTTGACCCTGGGAGGCAGAGGTTGCAGTGAGCTGAAATCACGTAACTGCACTCCAGCCTGGATGACACAGCAAGACTCCATCTCAAAAAATCTATACATTTGGTAAATAAAATTACTACCAAAAGAGTGAAATTTACTGTATCTCTTATAATTCTATTCTCATTTCTACAAATGAAAAACCAACCGGGATTTCGATTGTGTTGTATTTATAGGTCAATTTGGCAAGAAGTGACATCCTAACAATATTGAGTCTTCCAATTCATGAACATATTATATCTTCTCAATTATTTAAGTCTTCTTCAGTTCTTAGCAATGTTTTGTAGTTTTTGGTATATAGGTGTTGTACTCTTGGTCAGATTTATTCCTAAGTATTTCATATGTTTGATGTTTTGAAAATGTTATTTTAAAATTTTTGATTTCCAATTGTTTACTGTTAGTATATGGTAATACAATTTTTGTATATCAGTCTTGTATCCTGCATTCTTGCTAAAGTCGCCTTAAGTTATTTTTGTGGATTACTTAAAATTTTCAACAAATGATCACATCTGTAAATAAAAATAGCTTTACTTCTTACTTTCCAATGTATATGCTGTTTTGTTTTTCTTGTTTCATTGTCTAGCTAGAACTTACAGTATAATGAGATGAGGATGAACATATTTGTCTTGTTTCCAATATTAGAGGAAAGCACTCAGTCTTTCACTATTGAATATGTAGGATGTAGGTTTTTCATGAAATCCCTTTATTAAAGAAAGGGAAAGAAATTCTCTTCTAATTTGTTGAGTTTTTACCATAAACAGATACTGGATTATTTTTTCTTTTTTGTTTTTAAACCCCAAACATGAGCCATATATATTTTTTTTAATCACTTTTTTTTGCATCTGTTGAAATTCCTTTTTTTTTAAACTCCAATTTATATGGTGGATTCATTTAATTAAGTTTCATATGTTAAACTAATATATTTGAGGTAAACATAATTTAGTCATTATATGTTATCCTTTAGATATATTGCTAGATTCAATTTACTGAAATTTGGTAAGGAGTGTTTTACATCTATATTCACGAGAGATATTGATGAAATGTTTGCTTATAGTGTCTTTGTCTGGTTTTGGTATTGGGATAATGCTGGCCTTGGGGAGTGAAGTAGAGATGTTCCCTCTCCAATTTTCTGCAAAAATTTGTGAAGAATTAATTATTTTTTTCTTCAGTTTTGGTGGAATGCTCCCAGTTGGAATCATCTGGATATGATGACTGTTTTGTGGAAAGCTGTTTAACTACAAATTCACATTTTTTAATAGAAATAGGACTATTCAGATTATCTGCTTCTTGTGTTAGCTTTGGTATTATGTATCTTTCAAGGAATTTACTCATTTCATCTGAGTTTTCAAATTTATTAACATGAAACTCTTCATAATTTCTATTCGTTTTTCAAGTCTGTGGTATCCTTTGCAACGCAGTATCTCTTCTCTTGTTCTTTATATTGGTAATTCCTTTTTTTTTTCTTTCTTTCTTTTTGAGACAGAGTGCAGTGGTGAGATCTCAGCTCATTGCAATCTCTGCCTCGCAGGTTCAGGCGATTCTTCTGCCCCCACCTCCCAAGTAGCTTGGGATTACAGGCGTGTGCCACCACACCCAGATAATTTTTGTATTTTTAGTAGAGATGAGGGTTTCACCATCTTGGCCAGGCTGGTCTCAAACTCCTGATCTTAGGTGATCTGCCCACCTCAGCCTCCCAAAGCACTGGGATTACAGGTGTGAGCCACTGCGCCCAGTTGGTAATTCCTTTTTTCCTGTTCAGTCTGACTAGAGGTTTAGCAATTCTATTGATAGTCTCAAAGAATCAGCTTTTGGTTTCTTTGATTTTCCCACCTATTTTCTTTTTCTTTCTTTCCTTTTTTTTTTTTTTGAGACAGAATCTCACTCTGTTGCCCAGGCTGGAGTGCAGTGGTGTGATCTTGGCTCACTGCAGCCTCCACCTCCTGATTTCAGAGAATATTGTGCCTCGGCCTCCCGAGTAGCTGGAATTACAGGTGCCCACCACCACACCTGGCCAATTTTTTTAGAGATGAGGTTTCACTATGTTGGCCAGGCTGGCCTCAAACTCCTGACCTCAAGGGATCCACCTGTCTCGGCCTCCCAAAGTGCTGGGATTACAGGCATAAGCCACCGCACCCAGCCTGAGCCTGTTGTCTACTTCAGAGTCTAGCCAACTGTTTCTGTAAGAGGCAAGGTATATATTTTAATTTTTGTAGGCTCTGGTCTCTAGCAACTACTCTTTTATGCTGTTCTAGCCTGGAAGCAGCTGTAGACAATACATAAGCAAGTAGACATGGCTGTCTTCCAATAAAAATTACCAAAAGAGATAGCCGGTTGGATTTGGCCTAGACCATAATTTACTAGTCTCTGCTCTATTTCATTGATTTCATTAATATGCATACATTAATGGGGTATGTGTGTGTGTAGTTTTAATCTCTTCCTCAGCCCACATATTCAATTGACTTGGCCCAACAATTGATTTTTGATTTCTTTTTTTTTTTTTTTTTTTTTTTTTGAGACACAGTCTCACAGTGTAGCCAGGCTGGAGTGCAGTGGCACAAGCTCAGCTCACTGCAACCTCTGCCTCCGAGGTTCACGCAATTCTCCTGCCTCTTCCTCCCCAGTAGCTGGGACTACAGGTGTGCACCACCATGCCCAGCTAATTTTTGTACTTTTGGTAGAGACAGGGTTTCATCATGTTGGCCAGGATGGTCTCGATCTCTTGTCCCTGGGATCCACCTGCCTTGGCCTCCCAAAGTGCTAGGATTAGGCGTGAGTCACCGTGCCCGGCCTAATTGATTTCTTTAAGATTTGATTTCTTGTCTCCATAAGAATATTTACAGAGGGGGTTTTGTGAGCTTCAAAACAGAACTGGTCCTCACTCTTTCATGCTGTTCAAACCTGGGGATGCATGGGTATATTCTAACACTACAAAGGGGAGTCACTCACCTGTCTTGCTGACCTGGTCTGTTCTGAGGGATCTTCTCTGGAATTCCCCTTTATATGCTGTCTTCGTGGGTAAGAGGAGGTAGCTGTTTTCTAGGTGAGTCTAAAGGTGTTTACCATTTCTCCTCTCTCCATGAATACCTTGTTTATAAAGCCTTATTAAAATTCTTATTCATAGTTAGGATCATTTCCATTTTTTCCTGTTAAGGTGCTCTGGCCAACTCATAGGAATGAGTCTTTTTGGTGAGAAATGGTGGGGAGATGGAGAACAAGACAGTAATAAACTATGATTCTTCCATGTGCTGCCTCCTTCCTGCTTTCCAGCCAGGTTGTACCTTTGTTCCCATTGATTGGCCTCACCCTTTGCATTTTGATTTTGTCTTAATAAAGCCTGGCAGAGGCTGGTTGGTGATGATTGGATCACTACCACTGATGAATATCATTTTGCTGGCTTGCTCTTGGAAGGTGGGGTTATTGTAAAGCTTTCTGTAATCACATGAAGGAATTCAAGCAGAACTAGAAGGAATGTGGTATTGTGAGTCCAGTGTTGCCACATTTGGATTGCAAGTCAAAATATGTGATGGAGATGGGGGAGAGAAAGAATACTTGTTGTAGGCTGGGTGCAGTCACTCACAAAAATTAGCCAGGCGTGGTGGTGCACACCTGAAATCCCAGTGACTTGGGAGGCTGAAGCAGGGAGAATTGCTTGAACCCGGGAGATGGAGGTTGCAGTGAGCCAAGATCACACCACTATACTCCAGCCTGGGCGACCAAGTGAGACTGTCTTGGAAAAAAAAAAATAAAAAAACACTCATTGTATTTAATTACCTTATCCTGTAGGCTCAGGAGGGGCTAGAATGTGTGGAGAGCAACTATAAAACTATAAATCACTTCGTTCTGATGTCATCTTGAACTTGAACTCCTAAAACATTGACTGTCAGCTCTTCCCCAAACTAATTACTCCTGTTAATTACACTTGTCATGCTCATGTCTGCCCCTTCATAGGATCTTTTCCATGAGAGAATAACCAAAAAGAGTGCAGATTCGTGAGCTTAGGAGCAAGTAGCAGGCGGAGACATAGAAAAGGGAGACCTCCCTAGCAGGGGAGTTGCAACACCTTCAGAGCTTCCACCAAAGAGACTACATTGTTGAAGGAACATTGTGGTTTGTCACAAGAGTTTCTCTTGGAAATGAGATTTTCAAGAAAAAAATAATAAATTACATTTTCTCTTTGATTTGATAGTATGACTTATACAGAATGGCTGCTTTTGCACAGCTATTGCTTAATGCCCAGCAAGAAACCACCAAAGTGTTGGGGTTCTCTTTTGTCTAAGGTAGATTTGTTCGGGTGTAGTTACTGTTATTAGCAATGATGTCAGCAGATGAGAAATCAGGGCATTGAGAGTGGAACCTGTGAGAATCCATGTACCTTCAGATAAGAAATTGCCCAAACTCTTTAGAGAGCTTGACTCTAGGACTTCAGAGCTTTCCTGACTGTCGGCCCTTTATTCTTTTCCAGACACTGTGTATCTTAGCCAACATTGCGGATGGGACAACAGCAAAAGATCTTATTATGACCAATGATGATATCCTACAGAAAATCAAGTATTACATGGTGAGCCCTTGTCCTCTTTCACTTTAGGATTAGAATGCAGGGACTATTCTATTGTTAACTCAAAATAAATTGTGCAGAGATTTTAAAAAGAGGAAAGGAACAGATTACTATGTGACTGCTCAGATTGAAGGAACTCTCTTCCATCCTGAAGAAAAAGAAAAAACACCAGCTCCTTGAAACTTGTACCACGTGGTAATATTATTACCTGCCACTCCACTCCCTGCCCTTGTCATCTACTGGTTGCCTCCCTCCTAACCAGTGAAGACCTGGGCTCTTGGCATTCTCTCAGTGCCCTCCAGTCCCTGTCTTCCCTCTCAAGGGTTCATTCCCATGGTGGATGAACCCTTTAGCCCTCTGGCACCATAGTTCCTTTACCTGTTTGCTTCTAAACAATCTGCTGTGGCCATACCCTGCATCTGATCATCACCAGAGACTGCCCATTGCCAAAATCTGGGTATTAAACAGCCCTCCACTTTTCATTCTGTCAACATCTCCTGACAAAATTCCAACCATGGAGGAAGCCTCCCCTTGCCACACCAATCTGTCTTCTCTTTGCCTGCCATGTGAGAGTTAACAACTGCAGAGAAAGGCACAGTACCCCAAATGGGCACTTTGCCCTTCCTGTTGTCCTTCGGTGATTCTCTAAGAAGCTGGCACCCTCATTCTCTACGAGAATAGATTCTTACTTGCCCCTCATCCTTTAGATCTCACATCTCCCCTCCCCTATTACAGTTAGTAATGACCTCAGCTTTTTGTTTTATTAAGAGAAACTAAAATCCTTCAGTGGCTCCTTCTTATACCTTGAATAAAGTTCATATGCCTTTATGATGGCCTGTCAAGTCGTACATGACCTAACCCATTTATATCCCCAACTTACCTTATTCCTCTCTTCCTTTGTTCACTACACTGGCTGCTTGCAGTTTCTCAAAAAGGCCATGTTCTTTCCTTCCTTGGGACCTTCACACAGACTGACTTCTCTGCCTGGAGCACTTTTCTCCTCTCCATCTCTCCCTTTAAATCTCAGCTGAACTTATACTTTCTTACTGGATTCTTGTTCTTGTAGATTATTCCTCATTACTGTATTTTGTTCCCTTCCTTCAGAACCCTTAGCTTAGTTTTACTGTTGTATATTTGTGTGCCTACTGGGTGTCTCCACCACAGTGTAAATTCCACAAGGGCAGGGACCATGTCAGCTTTGTGCGCAATTGTATATCCACCATGGTGTCTGGCCCTTAGCATATGCTTGGTAAATATTTGTTGAATGAAAACCTTATGGCTTCAACCGAAGATTCCCTTATCTTTTCAGTACCAATCCACATTGTGTACCTAATCACTTTAAAAGTTTTCCTTAACTTCTCATACCCATTGAGGCATACCCATTTCTCTGTTATTCAAAGCCAAAGCCAAATTTCTTTCTTTTTTTATTTTTATTTTTTGAGACAGGGTCTCACTCTGCCACCCAGACGCGAGTGTAGTGACATGATCTTGGCTTATCACAACCTCTGCTTCCTCGGTTCAAGTGATGCTCTTGCCTGAGCCTCCTGATTAGCTGGTATTACAGGCGCACCACTATTACCTGGCTAATTTTTGTATATTTAGTAGAGACAGGGTTTCATCATGTTGGCCAGGCTGGTCTCAAACTCCTGACCTCAAATGATCCACCCACCTCGGCCTCCCAAAGTGCTGGGATTACAGGCATGAGCCACTGTGTCTGGCCTTCAAAGCCAAACTTCTTAACATCTTTTCTGCACATACTGTCTCCTCTTTACCTCTGAAGTCATTCTTTAACCTGCTCCATTTCACCTCTACCCCCATCATTCAACTGAAACTCTTATAATTAGGGTCAACAGTGACTTCCATGATGCGAAATCCAAAGGATCCTTTTCTCTCTCATCTTACCCCACTTACAGCAGATTTCAGCCCAGCTAACTAGTTCCTCCTCCTGGAAACATCCTTTTCTCTTGGTTTGCATGACACCATACCTCCCTGGTTACTCTGGACCCTCTTCTCTTCTCTCCTATAGGTGCTGTCCTGAGATCAGCAGATCACAACCTTCATTGTACAATAGGACCTTGTAGGGAGCTTTCAAAGATTACCGCTTTGTCTTATCCCTCCCAAGATTCTGATTTAATAGGTCTGGGTATAGCCTGGGCATCAGAATTTTTTTTTAAGATTCCTGGGTGGTTCTTACATACAGACATTATAGATCTTCCTGCCCTGTCAGCATCTCCATGTGGATGTCTGATAACACCTTGGAGTCTGTCTTGATTTTTCCAGCCCTATCCCCCTCATTCACCGAATTTATCAACAACTCCTATCTGCCCTTCCTCCAAAACTGATCTTGAATCCAATTACTCCTTTCCCATCACCACTGCCCCCACCCTAGTCCGTTCAAGTCACAGCACCTCATGCCTGATAACTATAATAACAGTATCCTCTTAGACACTTCTTCACTGTCACACCAATTCCTTCAGCCCAAGGGTCTTCTAAAAAATGTAAATCAGATCTTGTCCCTCCACTGTTTAAATCTTTCGGGGGCTTCCTCTAAACACAGAATGAAATCCAGAGTCCTTACTGTGGCCTATAAGTTTGCACAATTTGGCTTCACTACTTCTCTGAACAGACAGCTCTCTCTTACCCAGACCTTTTCAGGAAATTTTTCTCCTCCTTGGAATTTCAGGCCCCTTACTGTTTGCACATCTGGCACCTTCCTGTTCTTTAAGTCTCCGTTTAAATATTGCCTTCTTCAAAGAGATCTGTTTTGTGCATTCCGCCTAAATTAAGTTGCCACCGTCCAACCTCCAGTTTTCTGTGTCATCATAGTAATGTGTGTCCTCAAAAAATATTGAATGAATGATGAATAAACTTGTGCAAACTAAATGCATATTTGTTATAGTATACACAGACTCATTATTCAACAAATATTGATTGATTATCTGAGGCTGGGAACAGATAAGTTTTATTCTGTTTTGTCTTAAGGGAGCCCAAACTGAACATCCCCTTAAAAGTGTTGGCAGGTAGAAGAAATAATCACTAGCCATAGAATTCTACTGAAGGAAGCCAGATCCAGTTCTTTGTCTCTGCTTAGTTGAAATATAGTCCTACATGTGAGAAGATAAGTCTGTCTTAGCCTTGAAAAAACCATTGAGCATACTTTACCATTGATATTTCCTCAGATGTGCATAAATTATTTAAACATAGTAGAAATTTTTTAAATTGACCAATAGAACAATGACCTATAAAGATTATTTTATGGCTGGGTGTGGTGGCTCATGCCTGTAATCCCAGCACTTTGGAAGGCCAAGGCAGGTGGATCACCTGAGGTCAGGAGCTCGAGACCAGCCTGACTAAATGGTGAAACCCTATCTCTACCAGAAATACAAAATATTAACCAGGCGTGGTGGTGCATGCCGGTAATCCCAGGCTGAGGCCGGAGAATTGCTTGAACCCAGGAGGCGGAAGTTGCAGTGAACCGAAATTGTGGCATTGCACTCCAGCCTAGGCAATAAGAGCAAAACTCTGTCTCAAAAAAAAAAAAAAAGATTATTTTATTATTGGGTCCTCTCCTTCAGGCGCAAGCACTCTATGTGGATAAATGATCCAAAGCAACCAGAAATGGTTGTACTTTCAGTACATAAAGCAAAATAAATAAGAATTGTGTTAGAAGACTAGGAGGCCCCTTAGTGATAGTATAGACGTTTGAGAAATCAGCTAGAGATTTCATCAAGTTCTTGGGGGATGTTCCTATAGAAATAAGAGTAATTTAATTATTCCAGAAGCTGAATGTATTATATAATGCTTCTACTTTACAGCAAGTTGTGTCAGAGGAGTAAACTGTTTAAAGATTGTGTGTGTGTGAAAGTCTGGGTATTACAGAACTTTCTGACCATATGTTTACTTTCTTCCCCAAAGGAATTATTGGGCCATTTGAATAAGATAACCAGTAGCTTAAGAGATCGATACCAAATGCACATCCACCCATTGTATATTGGCTGCTGGTGACCTGGACACATAGCCTAAGTCAAAAGCATAAAATTGTCAAATGACAGTTTCTTTGTGCATGGACTGAATCATAAATTGCAGACTGTACCTATAGCCCTAGAGGTGTTTTGTTTGTCCAGCCAGATGGTGTTTTCAAATTTGAATTTGAATGTCTTTTGGCAAGGCTTGTACTCCTCAATTTGCCAGATTCTCCACTGTCCCTTGTTATCTTTAGCCCAGCCCTTTCACTCATTAGTGTTAACTTCATGGCCCCTCAAGACATTTGAGTTTGAGGCCTCTGCTTCAGACTTCAAGGTTGTAGGAATTGCCTATGGTAGGTCTTCCAAAAAAAGATCTAAAATGAGATTACCACCATTTTTATTTATTTTTTTATTTTTTCTGTATTAATAGGGCCATTCACATGTTAAACTGCAGCTTGCAGCCATGTTTTGTATATCAAACCTCATATGGAATGAAGAGGAAGGTAAGAGATTGGTGAGATTTGTTTTGAAAAAAAAAAAATATGGGAAGAGTGTCTTGCACAGGGAAGGCAGCAGGTGCCCCTGAGATCCTGGGGGAGAGACTCTGTTCTTGGACCACTTGGCCCAAGCACCCTACAGAGTCACCCTGGTATGAAAATCAGTGAAACTAGCCTGAGTCAGATGGACAGTCAACACTGAGCACCCCGTTGGAGCCAACTCTATATCAGATTCAAGGGGGGAGAGTGAGAAGTAAGTGTCAGTCCCTGCCATGAGAGAGCTGATGAGGAGGATGGTGAGATGCACTCGAAGAAGGTGAGAGGAGAGAGCGGGTGGGAGGATGAGCCTTTCGTTATGAGCAGAGGAAGCACATATGAGGACTACAGGCAGATAAGCATGATGGAGAAGAAGGTGCATTGGTGAGAAATGCAATGTGACTGGTGAAGCTGGTAGTCTGTAAGGAGGACTGTATATATCAGAGATTCTTTACCTTGGCTACATATTAGAGTCATCTGGGAATTTTTACCCCAGGCCAATTAAATCAGAATCTCTGGGGGTGGGCTCCAGGCATAAGTATTTCTTAAACCTCCCCAGATGATTCCAATTTATAGCCAAGGTAGCTAACAAATATAGGAGAGCAGTGGGTCTCAAGGCTGGGTTGGCTGCATTAGAATCACCTTGGGAACTTTTTAAAGTGCAGATTTCTGGGCCCCATCACTAGAAATTCTGATTCACTTTGTCTAGAGAGAGCCAGTGCATGAGTATTCACTGTAGGTTCTTCAGCGGGGAGGACTCCAGGGGATTACTCAGCAGTTACGCCCAAAACAAAGTGCAAGAGGGGAAACTGGGTTCCGCCCACAGACCTACATACCAAGTACCGTCTATGTGCTGGGGAGACAAAGCCACCCTCAAGGAGATCTTAGTCTAGTTGGAAGATAGAACAGAGTGATATGAAAGAAATTGGAAGTGCCATTTGTGCTGAGAGGCAACAAAAAGTGCTGGGAGGACAGAGGAGGGTAGAAGATAATAGAAAGGGGAAGACAAGACCTGTTTGTAGTAGTAAGAGCCTTGCCTGGTCTGGCCAGGGCCATGGGTATGTCCTGAGAGAAGTGATGAAGCTGGGAGTCAGTGGCAGAGGGCCTTTTACCAGGCTGAAGAATCTAACCCTGACCCTGTAGTCCATAGAGAAATCAGTCCAGCTGCAGAACCCAGGATAGACTGCAGGCAGGATGGTCAGGAGGCAGAGAGCCGAGTTAGAAGGCTGTCAGTCTAAGCATGACTGGGTCCAACTACATTGGGAGAGGGTGGAGGACAAAAGGGACAGGAGGAGTAGGGAGTGAAGGACACTGGTAAGGCTCTAGATGGCTGATTGTACATCAGAGAGAGCATTTGCCTGGGTCATGTTTCCAATAACCTGGCTTTAATCATTTAGGTTCACAAGAACGCCAGGATAAGTTACGAGACATGGGCATCGTAGATATTCTACACAAATTGAGTCAGTCACCAGATTCAAACCTTTGTGACAAGTGAGTATGGA
The DNA here is from genome assembly GCA_036589455.1 of Ateles fusciceps. NCBI lineage: Eukaryota > Metazoa > Chordata > Mammalia > Primates > Atelidae > Ateles > Ateles fusciceps. The sequence goes on along the minus strand of JAZHEH010003356.1, from coordinate 3,751,363 downwards.
TGTAAAAAGGTCTTCCTTTGGGCTGTGTTGGATTCTTTCACAAAAGGGTTTGAATTGCCTGGTAATTAACATGGCCACACTTTTAAAATCTTTTATATTCTTAGATTTTCCTTATAATTTTCAGTGAGCCACTGTATGACGTTTAAATGAGCTATAAACTAATGATTATCAAATTATTAAAGACTCTTATCTTACTGTGAATTAACCTGAGTCTGGGCCATCTTAGTGGATAGGATCCAGAAGCCATTTGCGTCTATTCCCTTGATCATTAGAATAGACATGCATGTGACCTTTTGGAAAGCAGAAAAACTAGTAATGCAGACGTTCATTAGCTCAGAATCTCGCTGAACACCCATTTTGTGCCAGGCTGGCCCTGCTGCTGGGGATACAAAAAAATCACTGTCTTCAAAGAGCTCATCATTTCCTGGTAGAGCCAAGAGTTATAATCAGATACTTAGCTAACCTCAAATTAGCCAAAAATGCTTTTCCTAACTATGTGTTCTCCTTTTTAACCGCCTTCACTTTCCATCTTGCCTCTATAATAACAAAGCAGGGAACATCAGCACTTTGAGTCTCCAGAACCTTGAGCATGGCTTAGAAGCCCTTCAGACGTTAATGATCTGGCTCTGCCTTTCTCATCTTCCCCACACCTACCATACACACCCTTTACTGCAGCCATACCTGCCCGCTTATAGTAGCACACCTTCATGCAGTTACACATTCTGTTCATCTGATTTGCTATCCCAGTCTCCTCTCCTCTGAGTCCCCATTCACTCAGCAGATAACTCTCTTTTTAATACCTGCCTTCTCCCAGGCATTGTTTTAGGCATTGGAGATATAATGGTGAATAAAATTGATGAAGTCTTTGTCCTCATGCAACTTACATTCTAGTATAGGAGATGATAAGCAAATGAATACGTAACACAGTATCAGGTGATGAGAGGTACCATGAAGAAAAATAAAGCAATGTGAAGGAATGGAGAGTCAAGAAAGTTTATTTTAATATAGGTTAAACAGTAAAGATCTCTCTGAGGATGACATGATCAGAGACCTGAATGAAATGAGGAAGATTTCATCTGGGCAAATGCTTAGAGGAAGAGTATCATAGGCAGGGGTGATAGTGGGTTCAAAGGCCCTGAGACAGAAGTGAACTTTATATCTTCAAGGAACAGCAAGAAGAACAGAGGGCTGATGAAAAATAATGAGGGGGAGAAAACAGGAAATCATTGTAGACTGTTGAGCAGAGCAGACATTATCTGATTTGATTTTTTTTTTTTCTTTCTTTTCTGAGACAGAGTTTCACTCTTGTTGCCCAGGCTAGAGTGCAATGGTGTGATCTCAGCTCACTGAAACCTCCGCCTCCCGAGTTCAAGTGATTCTCCTGCCTTAGCCTCCCAAGTAGCTGGATTACAGGTGCCAGCCATAATGCCCAGCTAATTTTTTGTGTTTTTAGTAGAGATAGGGTTTCACCATGTTGGCCAGGCTGGTCTCGAGCTCCTGACCGCAGGTGATCCGCAGGTGATCCGCCCGCCTCGGCCTCCCAAAGTGCTGGGATTACAGGCATGAGCCACCGCACCTCGCCCTGATTTGAATTTTTAAAAGATCACTCTGATGACTATATAGAGAACCATCTGTAGGAGAGCAAGAGTGGACACAGAGAGACCAGTTAAAGGCCATTGCAATAATGTCAATAAGGGATAGGAGGTTAGTGTTGGAAGTATTGAGAAGTGGTTGGATTCAGAATTTTAATCTGAATACAAACACCAACGGGACCTACTCACAGATTCAGTATAGGATGTTAAAGAGAGAAAAGGAAAATGTCTAGGGTTTTAGCCTGAGCAACTAGACAGAGGGTGTTGCCATATACCAAGATGGTGAGACATACAGAAGTGGGTTGCGGTAGGGAGCATCGAAAGTTCTTGTTTGGGTATGCCAACACTAGGATACCTATTAGATATCCAAGGGACTTGGAAGAGCATGGCTGGGGGTGTAAATCTGAATGATATTTAAAGCCATGGAGCTGGATTAAGTCACCTAGAGCAAGTAAGAGAGAGGAGGCCTAAGGAGCAAGATCTAGAGACCCCCAGCATTTAGGCAGTGATGAGAAAGATGCAGCAAAGCAGCAGAAGGAACAGCCAGTGAGGCAGGCAGAGACTCGGGCACATAAGGTGTCCTGAAAGCAAGGAAAAAGAATGCCTGGACACTGACCATTTATCCTTCAAAAATCCTATCAGGTTGCCATGTCTTCCAAAAAGCCTTGCATGACCCACTCTCCACCGTCCCTTCCAGGCTTTTCCAGGGCTGCCTTCGTGCTCCCGCAGCATCTGTAGGACACGTCACACTGTATCTGGGCTGACAGCTTGTCTGTCTTCTTCACTGAAGGGGAGAAGAACTTAACTCCTCTGGAGTAAATGGCTGTCCCAGATTGTGGAGCACACAGGACAGGCTGGTCTTCTGCTTCCCCGAAGCTTATCATCCTGTAGGCCAAAGAAGACTAATAGACAGCACGGTGGCTCATCATGCCTGTAATCCTAGCACTTTGGGAGGCTGGGGCAAGTGGATCATGCAGTCAGGAGTTCGAGACCATCTGGCCAACATAATGAAACCCTGTCTCTACTAAAAATACAAAAATTAGCCAGGCATGGTGGTGTACACCTGTAGTCCCAGCTACTCAGGAGGCTGAGGCAGGAAAATCGCTTGAACCCAGGAGACAGAGGTTGTGGTGAGCTGAGATCACACCACTGCATTCCGGCCTGCGCAATAGAGCAACACGCTGTCTCAAGAAAAAAAAAAGAAAGAACTAAATACTGCAGCCCAATGCTGCTGGTTAGATGAGCGTAACATCAAAGTCAAGTCCAAGCCACGTACTGAAGGCTGGATTTGAGCTTGTACCTTGAGAACTGGAACCTCTACCTCCACAGCTGCTGGCATAAATGATGGGCTCTTGTCAGCCCATCTCTTCGGGCTGAGAGCCATGTTGTTCACTGGGGTTTTTTGCTCATACTTGTTCAGAAGTAAAAACAGATTTTACTTAAAATCATCTCAGGGACAACCTAGAATGCTAAGAGAGGCCTAACCAGCATCAAGTGGGGTAGGTTTAGGCCTGCTTGCTTAGACTACTCTGGCACTGTTTTCCCAGATTTGTATAGCACATAAGTTTTTAGCTCTTCTTAAACTTAAACCCTTATTAAAAGAATCAAGGACTGAGCTACCCAACCTAAGTCCATCTAAGAAAAGGTGATCTTGCCTCCAAAACCATTCTTCTAAAAAGACTCCTTAGATAATGATAGTAGAAAGACAATAAAGGTATGGTGTCTGAGACCCAAAATAATCAAACCTATCCAACCTCTGAATAAGATCCAGAAGGAGTTTGATTTGGCAGATTTAAAGAGCAATACAGAATTTTGATCAAGACCCTCATGCGGCATTCCCATCGTGGCACAGTAAAGTCTGTCACCTGAATAATACCTCTCAGGTTCTTTCTCTCATTAAGGCCTTGATCCTTTGACTTTCAGATGCTTACATATGAGAAGCTCAGAGGGCTTCAGGGTTGCAGGGCCCCAGAACCTGCCTCCATCAGAACTGCTCTTCTCAGCCTCTTTAAGTATTTGGGGAGTCAGGTAGATGGTCTGTGGCATCATTCATAAACTTGCTTCTGAAAATGTCCTTGTAGAACCCAACTTGCTCATAACTTGGAGATAATCTTTCTGGAGCTTTCTGTTACGATGACTGGACTGTTCACAATAACATCTTTAGAGTCTTAAGTGACTGTAAGAATACACCTTAGTATACCACTTTAAAAACTGCTGTGATATCCATTACGACAGAAACTGCACTTGAATCCAGCTTATTGTATTCACAGTCTACTTGGCATTACTTCGATCAGCTGTCATACCTGAACATTGTAGACTTTCTTTCCAGAGCTTAGAAGAGGAGACCATTGCTGAAACCTGACTTCCTAACTCCCACAATTGCAGCTTCTTTACAAACTTTACCAAGTTTGTGATAGGAATAGTAAAGGAGGCCTCCTTGGGCCCACCTCAAAGGAGGCCACTTTTACAAGGATCAGGATAGATTAAGTCACTGTTCACATTCTTTTTTTCTTTTCTTTTTAGACCGAGTTTTGCTCTTATTGCACAGGCTGGAGTGCAATGGTGCAATCTCGGCTCACTGCAACCTCCACCTCCCGGGTTCAAGCAGTTCTCCTGCCTCAGCCTCCTGCGTAGCTGGGATTACAGGCACCCGCCACCATGCCCGGCTAATTTTTGTATTTTTAGTAGAAACAGGATATCACCATGTTGGCCAGGCTGGTCTTGAACTGACCTCAGGTGATCCGCCCATCTCAGCCTCCCAAAGTGCTGGGATTATAGGCATGAGCCACCACGCCTGGCCTACATTCTATCTTTTCCTTTCTACCTGGCCACCTTCTTCCCCCATCACTGTAACAACCCACATCTCATATTGACCAGTTATGGTGTCATCAGGTGTGATGAGAACAAAATGAAATTGTAGCCTTCTTCCACAGTTCTGAGGCATGTGAAGCATGAGACAGCCTCATCTCATGGGCTCTTGGCCCCTTCCATGAACCTTCTAATCAGCACCTCAACACCATTTCCTTGGTCAGTTTTCCTATTTGTTCCCCAGAACCCTAAGTGTCCTCCCCTAGTGTTGTGCTTCACTGCATAAAACCTACATGGCAGTAAGAAAAAGAAAAGAATTTGAGATCTATCACAACTATATGCCAGTGACAAAGAAATACAATAGAATGTCAGTACGTACCAGGGACTGTGGAGTGTCACTGAGCAGCAGGTTTAGGAGCAGGAACAGCCCTCTGAGAGAACCACAGGAAGAATACAGCCAGAGTAGATTTGAGGTATCGGCCCACTGCAGATCTCTGCCCCTTAAGGTAGGTGCCCACCTTGGCTCACCCCAGTTTCCTCTGGGGATTTACTTTTTAGACTTCCACAACTATCATCATTGAGCCATAGGGCTTTTTTCCCCCCCAATTACAATTCTGAGATGATGGCTAACAGGAATTTTGTGATTTCAGGGCAAAGACAGCACTGCAGCAGTATCTGGCATGATGGGAGCGCCCCTGGGCACCTGCGAGCATCCCACCTCCTTGTTTAAGGAAGTACAGGAACCAGCCTCATTTGATTCCTTCTATTTGCACAAGTCACCTTGGACTGCAGGGAGCTGTTTTGCAAAAGCAATTTAGTAGGCTTAGATCTCAAATTCATCTTGAGAACATTTTTTTGAGGTAGTAGTTTCCTCAGAAGACTCTTGGGTTTTGTTTTGTTTTTTTTCTGAACTACCCGGACTCTTTATTAGAACAATCAATCATTTTCCTTTGGACCTACAATTTTTTGCCTATGCTGCAGCCACTTTGTGAGTGAGAATGAATATGTCTGTGTGAACACACAGGCACGCGTGTGTATGTGCACGTACATGGGCCAGAATGAATGGATGTGTGTGTGTGTGAGGGATACCTCAGATTTTTCTTTTCTTATTTTGTGTGAAAATCTCTTTTCTACAGATTTTCCAGGGTTTAAGCATTGCTTGCTGTATAAAAAACTTTACTGAATTATATACAGTTTGAATGAAATGTTATTTTAAAAACAAAACAGTTGTTAAGTGTTCCATAAAGGTTATGTTGAATTTTGGTCAGATGAATATTTGTAAGTAAAAAATATATGCATTTCTGAACCTCAACTTACATAGATTTTCTTTATATAAAAAAAAAAGAAAAAGAAAAAGTTGGCTATAGTTGGCCTGATTAACAGGCACTATACATGGTGCTGTGCAAAATAGTAAGCTAGCATCTTACTGCCATCAATATTAGCAGGTACAGAGCCTTTTTTCATCCTAATTCAGTAAGTTCTCAGGCTACCAAGTCAGATGGACAGGGAGGAGTAAAGTGAGGCGACAGATTCACCGCAGGCTTTTTGAAGCATCGAAGGGAAATACAACTACTGATAGTGAAAGCCCAGTCGTGACCCAGATGGCCTTACCCTTGACAGGAACTGGGGACTGACAGCCTCCCAACCGCCCTAACTCCTGTCATTGGTATACCAATATCTGGCCAGATTTAGAACCAGTCATGGAAACTTGCACTCATACTAAAAGTAGGTCATCACTTCCCAGAAACAGTCAGAACACCTTGTGCTTCCTGAAACAGCATATATCACTGTGAAACTAAAGAATGTGCTACAGACACACCTGTAGAAAGAAACAAAGAACAGGATAGTTTAGAAAGCTTTCTCTTACCTTTAGTCAGCAAATTTCATACTAGTTGCTCAGGATTGCTGGTTGGTATGCTTTTGTAAAATGAGATTGAAATTCAATAAAAGATGCAACTAAAATCTTTTCCTACATGAAGCTAAAAGCACCCAACTTGAGAGAGGGGCAAGGGAATCTCCCCAGGATGACTGAAGATGACTACAGCAAGTACTGCTAGCCCTTCTGCACCCCTTAGCTTGGCCTCTGCTCCAACTTCTGGGTCAGCTGCAAGGTGAACTTAACAGAAGTTGCTCTTGACTGTTCGAAGGTAGAAGCAGCCTGCCTTTTCTCTTTGCTAAAAGAAGGTCAAAGGCATCACAGCCAGGATGCAAGGTCTGCAATCCAGAAGCTTGCGGTGAGTGTGTGCCACTGATGGAGCCCCAAGCCCACCTACCAGCCACTCCTAATGGGGTTGCTCACACTGCAGCTGCCTATCAGCACCCTGCACCTTCCTTGGAAGATTTAAATGTTTGATTGCAATATGAATGTTTAAAAATGTATTTAATGCAATTTTTCCTGCTCTCAACATGACCACCCAAGATTCAAATACAGAGATTTCCAAGTTATTATTTTTTTAGAACATCACTGATTTAAAAATCTGTCACAACAGGACTTGGGTTTTGTGCAGATATCAGAATGCTAATGTGAGAAACCCAGTTAAAGGAAAACTTAGTTTATTGGAAAGAAAGCCTTAGGCCCACTCGTTGTTTCTAGTACTGTGAAAATACCTTCCTTGGCATTGTTAACACAAAACGCTGTAGTGTTGGTATTAAATAGTACCAGGTAAATATAAAGAAACCAATAATGAATTGCTGAGACAATCTTGAACCGAAATAGCATTAGAAAGCTGAAGGCCCAATGAAATAACACTTTCACACTTAAACTCTGTGGCTAAATCTTGCCTGTGGGTATAAACAGATGGTCAAATTAAAAATGCTTTACTATAATTAACTTTTCTGATTTGAATGAAGGGAAATGTATTTATTGAAACAAAGCTGTTTGCTGCTTTATGCAGATGCAGTGTTCAGTCAGCAAGGAAGTGGGAAGAATGGACATGGTCTTGTGTCTACACCCAAGTTCTTAACTAAGCTTCTTGCTCTGATACTGCATTCTGTTTCTCCTTTTGTGCCCTGATTGTAACCCAAAATTTATGAACTAGAAAAGAATGTCCAATTTAATAAGTTGCATTTTTTTTTCCCTTAAGCACTTTATTCAGAACAATACATGTTCTTCTGGTAGTGTTTGGATAATATGATTTTAACACATGCTAATAAAAGCCAAGAAAAATCATGGCAACTTCTAAAAAGGAGTCTGTTTTCCAAATGTCTAGAACATTAGGAAACATCAGAAGATAATGTGTACAGGTTTTGGAACCTGTGATTCTTGGTAAATGCAAAGTGGCTTTGCATTTCAGAGTGGGAGCCAGTGCCTTAGGGTAACTATGGCTCCCAGAGGCATCTGCAGGAGTCTGGGGACCCCTCTCTTTTTGGCCTTCTTCTGAAGGCCAGCAGACCCTTCATAGGTGGCCACTCCCAGCCACAAGATATCCTGTCCCCAATGTCATGTCCACCCCCTCCATCCTCTTCTCCTTAGGTATGCCCCATCTCCACTGCCACCAGATGCACAGTGTGCAAGCGCATGCTGTCCCTCTGCAAGGACACACAGGTGCTCTTCATCTACCACACATTGCCACCTTTTCCTGTCTCTGAATTGTAGGCAGCACGTCCTGTCTCAGGGCCTCACTGTAAACAAAGCCAAGGACACCTGCGCCAGAGCATGGCGGAAGGACGATGAGGTCGCTAGCAGGAGAGGGAATAATCGTGGTGGGAACCTCTGAGAAGACCCAAGGTAAGGTCAAGAGACTAGGAGCAGGGCCAAGCAGGCCCCCGTTTCCCATAACTGACACACGGAAAACTTGGAAGTGAGGCCTAAGAAAGGAGGAAAGGGGGACTCCCACCCCAGATCTTGATGGAGGGCTGACATAAAGGTTCCAATTTTTTGCCGCCTGGGATAGGGACTGGTGCTGTCCCCATCCTGCCCCTTCCCTGGTTTACTGGGCAGAGAGGCACATAGTTATTTCCAACATGAGAGAGATCCAGGATCTGGCTTCAGGGAAGGCTCAGGGAACACCCCCCAAGGGCCCTGGAGTAGACTACTAAGCCACCTTTCCTCCCTCTGTCTCTGCAGCCCCTGGCTCCTGGCTTTGGCAAGCAATCAGTCCTTAAGTGAAACCAGAACCAGTCCTTAAGTGAAACCACACTCCTTGACTTCATGGAGCTGAGCCTGCCCTCGTCCCTGTCAGACACTCACACCGAGGAGCCGAGAGGCCTTAAAGCCAAAAACACACCTATCCTTTAATTCCCGATTTGCTTCTGTTGTGGGAAACTAGGCCCAGGGTCTCTGCCAATGAGTTCCATCCTCTGAGAGTGGGCTGATACTTGAGCCACCCTCGGGAATCCCCTTAGACCCCATCCCCCCTTCCTTATCCGATGAAACTTGTGAACTCTTAGAGATGCCCTACGATGCTGAACTCGCGGCATCCCCTCAGTCACCAGTAATGGGAGGAAGGGGCATGTCACCATTCCTCCCACTCCAGCCCCATCACCTGGTGCCCCGCCTGCCTGCTTTCCCATTGCCCTGCCCAGCTGCTTCATCCATCACTGACACAAGAACACAGGCTCAGTTCCCCCACCTTATTTTCCCCTCTCCCCTGCTTTGGGAGCCCTGGTGGCTCCATCTCTTATCTCACCAGTGTTCTGGGGAGATCAGGTGGTTGTCAGCTGGGGTGCACCCCCTCCAAGTAGCTCATTCAGAGCCATACACACCTGTGGTCTGGAAGACCAGGTATAGGGCTTCTCCAGGTTGTTTGCCGCTTCTGAGGTGGGCACAGACTATATGGCCCCACTCCTGAGCTCACTCCCAAAGGAAAGAGCACAGCCCCGTAGTGGGCCGTGAGTCTGCAGGTCTGGAATAGTACATCCAGCTTCCTGAAAGGTCTTGTCATTGAGGTCTCTGTTGGGCACGTTGAGATCCAGTACAGGTCCAGATGAGCCCTGTGTACATGTATGTTTCCCATCCAGGGATGACACAAGGTCCTGGGAAACAGTGACCTTAAACAGTAGGGCCTGCCAAAGGTCACTGGCCTTGGTTCCCCACCTCTGGGGACTGACTTATCCATGTGTCCCCAGAGCCAGCTCAGGAACTAGCACAGAGTGCCTTGTGCTAGGCTGACAAAGTATGATGCACCCACAAAGAAGTCCTCTGGGAGCTAAGTGCCCATTTAAAGAATAGTGATGGATAAAACCAGCAAGGAGGAAGAGGCTCACATTTGCTTCGTGGTATAGAAGAACATGGCCTCCTCAAAGGAAAAAGTATGCCTGCATTTGGCAAATTTACAAATAGAGTGGTTAGATGGGGTGGCATTGTGTGCTAATATTCCCAAGTGGTCATAATCGCTACTTTTTACTGAAATCCTGTGTCCCTCAAGGGAAGAACCTCAGAGAGATGGCTGAGCCAGGCATTCAGTGAAAGCTGAAGACAACCTGGCCCCACTAGGAGCTCTCAGCTTTTAAATTTAGGCTTCAGCCAGAATCAGAAACCAGAGAAATGGGTGAGGGATGCATCAAGAAAATGAGATGAACCCGGTTCCAAATATAATGTCCAAGCATTGCTTTATGAACGTGCCCTGGTGATAGAGAACTGCAGATGGGTGAGTCTGGCAGCATTAAATGACTGTCAGTGTGACTTGGGCAGACGTGGAAGCATTTGGAGCCTATTTATATCTGCCACGGCATCAGTGTGCCTGCAAGTGTCATAGCCAATCTTGCTGCACTGTTTTCAAGCTCATGGTTACCAAATTAATTGTAAAATTGTTTAATTCGTAAGGTAGATTTGTTGGGGAAACACCATCTCATATAACCCAGTATCCTCTGAGATGACATTGTATCTCACAACAGGATATAATAACTGAGGTCCATTTATTTTGTAAAATCCCAAAGACAGAAAAAAACTGTGTGTTCTACATACTGTTTAATAAGGCAGAAAAGTATGTACTGTTTTCTTTCTTTCTTTCTTTTTATTAAGATGGAGTCTCGCTCTGTTGCCCAGGCTGGAGTGCAGTGGCATGATCTCGGCTCACTGCAACCTTCAGCTCCCGGGTTCAAGCTATTCTCATGCCTAAGCCTCCCAAGTAGCTGGGTTACAGGTGTGCGCCACCACACACAGCTAATTTTTTTGTATTTTTAGTAGAGACGGGGTTTCACCATGTTGGCCAGGCTGGTCTCAAACTCCTGACCTCAGGTGATCCACCTGCCTCGGCCTCCCAAAGTGCTGGGATTACAGGCGTGAGCCACCGCACCCAGCCGTATTATTTTCATTGTCTACAAAAGACAGCTAAACCAAAAAGTATTGATACTCAAAACAGTAAGTTCCGATTCTGGAGGTCCCTTTTGTGCAGTAGACCCCTGGTCACATGCTCCGGAAGAGCAGCACAGCCATCTCAATCCATATCCTCTGGAAAGCAAAGCGCCTCAGTGGGCCCCCGCTGCCTCTTCAGTCTCACCGCCTGTGGGATGACAGATGTTCGGCAGGACTCCTGAAACAGCCTGTCCCAGACCTTCCGTCCCACCCACTATCCACAAAGAAACAGGAAGTTAAGGTCAGAGCGGGGGAGCCAGCAAATCAATCCTGATACGTGTTAGGGACCAGGAATTAAGGAAATTAGAATACATAACATTGTCTGAGCATTTAATTTGTGTCAGATGCCAGACCAAGAGCTTTACATTTTTTCATCTTCACAACAGCTCTATGATGAAGATTTTTATTATGAAGTTATTTGTGGTTATGACGAGTCTATCATCTCCATTTCACAGATGAGGAAACTGAAACCCAGAAAAGGTAAGTAACTTTTTGGAGGCTCTTCAGCTGGGGAACAGCGGAGCCAGGATTCAAACTCAGGATTGTCTGTCACCTTAACTCCTGCCTTTTCCTTAGCAGAAAAGTACTAAGTACAATGGAGGCATATACTGCTCCCCAAAGCTGACAAAGTGTGTCACATTAGAATAGATGGGCAGAACAGCACCCCAGCCAGGCTGCTTCAGTGTGTCCAAAGGAGGCTGTACACTTATTCCCAGCATGTGGTCTGCAGATAGCCCCTTTCTCATCACCTGAGGCCAAAAAGTCAGTCTCATGATCTTCTAGCACTCCCAACAGCCCAATGAGAATTTCCCAGCCAGTTCCCCCACCTCCTGCCCCAGACTTGGTTCTGAGTTATAGCTATTTGCTTCCAATCACCACCCCCAATTCCCAAAAGCTTGAAGGTGCCCCACAACCCTGGACACCTAAGGAGATGCATCATGGACTCTCTGAGGGCAGATCCCAGAGGAAAGCTGGTCAGGAGTGTGTCAGTGGGTCTCTGATCCACATAGAGCCACACTCCCCAGGATTTCCTGGCTCTCCAACCTCTGTTGCATGTTCAGCTTGTTCCTCAGCTAGCAGTGGGAATAATTCTACTTCAGAGGGCGGTGGCAAGCCCACCTGTTCTGATTTGGCTGCATTTCAGATCTTGAGACCACGAGCATATCAAACATTTAGGCAAATGCATTGATTAAAACCCAAACATTTAGACACACATCGATTATTGCCATTTCAGATGTGAATGTGGCCTTCTCCCAAGAATACAACCCTCACATCCTTTGGATTTTCCCAAGATAATCATATCCCGGCCCCTTCCACTCATTTCAGGCTCAAACATGTATTGCAGTAGTTTGCTGGTTGTGGGGTAGGCTGAGTCACATGGGCTCTGGACCCCTTGGAGTTCTCACCCAGATTTGGAGGTGGTGATCCCACCTGGCATGCCTTTCCCAGAGGCTGTCTCAGTGCTTCCCATGAGGGGGAAGGTCCTAAACAACAGTCATGCATTGAAATGTGGGGCTGAGGGAGATGAGGTCACAGCAGGCTCCAGGTCGAGGGCCCTTCCATATAGCCCCTTGTTTCTCAGCAAGCCTTTACGGGCTTAACATGGAGTGTGTGGAGCATGTCTGGCCTCTTGACTGGCTTTGAGGTGGGCTTCCAGAAAGTTAATTAAATTTCCACAATGGTTTCCACAGGGAAATGCAAATAAAGTACTTTTGCAACAAAAATATGACTCCAAAATAAGCAGCAAAAAATTTAATGAGGTATTAAAAAGCAACACTGTTACTCTGTGAGAACACAAAACAGTTTAGTATTGATACTCAAGTTATATAATGACTTGTATATTCAGGACTGTATTAGATTGAAAACTTAGTTACCAAAAATTATCAATCCCCCCACACACTCAAGCACATAGTCATAAATGCCTTGTATCTATGATTGAATAAAGACCAAATCTGCCTTGATGACTTACCCTGAAGGGCTTCTGTATTTTTGTCTGAAAATTTCAAACTGGGGAAGAGCAATGCCAGTTCTCTGTCAGCATCTTCTCTATCCCGGCTTCCATGGATGGCATTAAAGGGCATTTCTGTGCCGTACTGAGCCCGAAGACTGGGAACATTGGCAAAATGTAAAAGAAACAATTGTTTCGTTTGAAAAGAAATGTTTTGCTTTCTGGCAACATGATCACCAACTACCAATCAGCACCCTGCATTCCTGTGAAATTGCTTTCTCTGCAGGAAATACTAAGAATGGCAGCAATGATAATAGTAGCTGGCATTTATTTGGTCATAGCAGCATGCTGGGCACATGGTTGGGTGCTTTACCTACACGATCCCATTGCATTTTCACCACAGCCCTATGAGGGAGACTGCTGTTACACCCGTTTTAAAGATACATGAGTAATGGTGTAAGCACAGGAGCTGCCAGTTTGTGGAGATTACTACCAGAGGCGAGGACCATACCAAGTGCTTGATATAGTTTTGCATAGTTATCCTTGCAGTAACCTCGTAAGATAATATATTGCTATGATTTCCTGTGTGTCAAACACTACTCTCGTTGAGATATATACATGTATATATATACACTCGTGATGGATGCTCATATCCCCATTTTACAGTTGAGAGAACTCAGGCTGAGAAAAGACTTGCAGTGACCTAAGATCTGAATCCTGAGCTGGCTTTCACTAGCCCAGCCTGCCTCATATGTAAACATTCCTGGTCCCCTTCAGCTACAAAGTACAACTGCAGTTTCTTGTCCTCTCTAATTTTTTTCCTGTTGTCTGGGCCTATCAGCTTCAAAGTCCAAGGTACAGTGGATTTGGATTGATGGTGCCAGGCTAAATACTCCTAAGTCCAAGGAGCAGGCCAAGCCAGCCCAGTGCAATGTGCAGAACAGGGTACTCAGACTCTCGAGGGCCTCATGACACCCTGATGGGGAATAGGGTTGGATAGCGTTGAGACTACAGTGCTGATTCTCAGTCCGTGCCCCAGAGTCTCTGACTGACAGGCTTGAATGGGGCCCTAGAATCTGTATTTTCCTGGGAGTATACTATGAAATCCTCTGGCTGAAAGAGAAAACAGTGACTGAGGAATGAATCCAGCAGCAGCCTTCAGAAGAGGGCAGAGGAGGAAAGGAGGCAGCTCACAAAAGGCACTCAGCGAAGGCTGGGAACTGGACCAGTGCGGGAAGATGTCAGGGTCTCCCCCCAAATATATAAGAGGGGAGGCTCCTGTCCATCAGAGAGTCCTCTGTGTTACCCATGATTCTGGGCTAAACACTGAGTGAGACTCAGCCTCCTGGGATGCAGGTTTTAAGATGGATGAAAGGACCACAGCTGGTGACGTCACCTTTCAGGCTGCTCCCCTCCTGGCCACATTGGGGTCACAGGGGCCCATGACGGTTCGCCAGGTAGTGACCACATCCTCGAAGCCCTCAGTCCTGGTGAGGATCAGGAGGTGGCTTGGTCCACTGCACATGTGATGTACCAGCTTCTCAAATGCCTCCTAGGCACAGGGAGGGAAAACCATGACCCAGGGCAGGAGCTGCTAGGGCCTGCAGAGGATCAGCAAGCCCATCTCACCCACAGGATGGGAGGGAGTTAGTGAGCAGCCTTATTACCAGTTAACATGCCTGTGGCCACTCGGCCAACTGCACCCTGCCTCTGCCAGGCCACCTCTGCCTGCTGTGGAGGGTGTCAAGGATTGGGTGGTAGTGATGACCAACCACTCAGAGAACCCAGAACGATGAGACTTTGAAGTTGACTCCTTTAAGGATGAACATGAGTTGATTATAAGTGAGGCAGAGATATTTAAAAGACCATATCTGTGGAAATTGTGTGATGCTGGATAACCAAAGGGTGAAATATAGTTGGTACTTTTTTTTTTTTCGTGCAATGCCTCACAACCCTTCCTCCCTCCTCAAGTAACAGCACTCTGGTTTTCCTTTGGGGAACAGCTCTTACCCATTTCATTTGGTCCTGGTTTGATTGACAACCATGATGCCTATTCCCTAACACACACACACACACACACACACACACACACCCCTGACCTTAAAGGAAGGGCTCTGACCCAAGCCAGGCCAAAGCAGTGTCTAAAATGATATGCTTGATGCTTTGCTGCTGAGATCCTAGCTTCCCTTTGTCTCCAAGCCCTTCTCATTAAACTCTTCCTTCAATTCTGTGAGTTATGGGCTACGCTTCTAATAAATTTATTATTTCATTACTTAAGAGTCAAAACCCTTTCTTTGCAACCAAAAAACTTTACCTGATCCAGCCTATTCTCATTCTAAGAACAAATTCATGACCCACTTGCTGTTCCTATTTTGGTTCTTCATAGTTTCTTCTGTCACAAACTAATATCAATCTATAAGCATGATGTTGGAGGAAGAGAAACGAGAGTGTGTTGAATGGGTGGAAGTAGGTGAGCTGACCTCTCCAGCTCTGTGTTGGTAGAAAAGTCGCATTTCTGCCTCTGTCATGGTTCTCTCTTCATTTGTTAGAATTTCAAACCCAGCTTCCTGAATCTGTAGAATATATATAAATATTCTGAAAGGGTAAATCAAGCCCAAATTCACATTAATTAATTTAGTTGAAAGGTAAAAAATAAAGACAGGCAAGATTAAAAGCTATGGAGACCCTTATCCCCCACATTATCTGACCAATCAGATTTAACATTTTCATTTACTTGAATGGAGTTTGAGCTACAATCCCTTAGAAGTCATCTTTCTGCACTAGGATATCACTGCCCAGTGCCCCATCCCTGTTTATCCACAAGAGAGGACACAAGGACAGTGGTGCATGGTAAGTGTTGTCTCTCTTACCTTCATAATAATCTCATCAGTCTTTCCATGGGCCACTGCATCCGGTTTAATGATGGCCAAGGTACAGGTCCTCTCTGATGAAACTAAATAAGCCAAAAGATGGTGCTATCAGATGCTGGTGTTTGAGGCTCTCAGGAGGCCATCCACAAAAACAATGCTGCCTCTACACAAGGCTCCATTGTACCAAGTGCCAGGCACAGGCTTGGGCTCTAGGGTTCCCCTCCCCTGGCCTCTTAGTTTGCCCTTGCAAACCTGGACTCTGGTGGATGCAGCAGTCTGATGCCAGACCTCAGCCTCCATCTTGCTGCAAGGGACAGAGACTCAGAGACTGGCTCAATGAACCTGGGCAGGTGGCGGAGGAGGAACATGGGGAAAGGGATTGCTGAAAGACTGCTTGGGACCAGAAATCCTGAAACAACTGAATTGAGTTGGCCTGGGGAGTAAGGAGAAGAGGAGGTAGAGGAGAAAGTGAGGGGGGCCTGGAGCATGGGCAACACAGGCCTGGCTGCCTTCATCCCTTCCTGTCACCCTCTCGTGATTCCCAGCCTCTTCCGGCTGTCTGCCATGTGCTCTCCTCTCTACTGGCTCTTGTGCTTCTGCTACTTTTCTCTTCCTGCCATGTGGCTAAAAATGGCTCCTCTAGGCCCTGAGCCTGCATGATGTTCCATGACTTCTTAGCTCCAGCACATACTACCAGATTGCAGTTTTAGTACTCTCTCTCCATTCAAGTTCTCCTGAGAGAAGCCAGATTGCCCCACTCATTGGTTTGAGCCAAGGTATCAGCCCTAGCTCACTGGCCAGTCTGCTGATTGACCGCCTTTGAAAGAGCATTCACCAGTCCAATTAGCTATGACAATGAGGGAGGTGCCACAGGATCAGAGTCCACTGCTGAGCCCCACAGGAGCTGTAGGGAGGTCTGTGTCTAGTCCATGAGCCCACTTCCATTGTCCTCCTGCTATGTTATGTAAACTTGTCTTTGGTAAGTTATCTACACTCTCCACAGAATCATAATGCTCCCATCACCTGTTTTGTTTCTCAGCTTTTACGCTGGTTGTGTTGAAATGAAACAAGACAATATCTACATTTAAAGAGGGCTTTCTACTCTGAAAATCTCAAAAACATTTACTGCAAAAGTATAAATCATTTCAAGCAACAAATCTGTTATTCCTGAGATTACTATTTCTAACATGTTATGAATATTTAGATTTTAAGAGACTCTTACAACAAATTCCATTATAAATTAACTGATTAGTGAGGCAGAGGAAGAAGAGAAGAGACCAAAGCAGGAGCCTGGGGCGCTTCAGCTTAAAAGGACACCACAAGAAAAGAAGCCAATGAAGGAGAAACTGGAGGAGAGGCCAGAGACATAGAAGGAAAATAAGTGAAGTCGTGATTATCTTAGCAACTGGAAGATAAGGTTTTGGGAAGGAAGACATTGTAAATATCATCAAATTCTGCAGAAAAATCCGATAAGATCTGCACTGGAAACTACCTGTTGATGCCAGCAGTAAGCACCATTTCAGGGAGTAGTGAGCACAGAGGCCAGATTGCAGCAGGTCAGGGCATGAATGGAAAATGAAGGTGGCCTAGAGTGTGGACAAAGTTCAGGAAGCTTGGCTGTGAATAAGAGGAAGGCTAGGGGCAAGGGCAGGATCTTATGTGGTTTTCTAGCGGGGGAGAGACTTGATTTGGGAGGAAATTATGGAGGAGGGAAGAAGAGGAGATAATGCAAAAGGGGAAAAACAAATGTCTCCTGCAGAATTACAATCACTGATTTTCTCTTCACCCTTGAAGTCTTCTTGCTGTCCTAAACTGTGCCTCCTCCTTTGTTAGAATCCAACTCAAACAATTCTTATTCTCCACACATGTAAAAACAGTCTATTTCAAGCAATAATTTAAAAAATCTTCCTCCTCTTATCCACATACTTCCTGAGCCTAATTCTGGTTTTCCCTCATGTCTCAGTTACCACCAAGAGACACTGTCCCAGCAACAGCCTTCCTAACTCTTAGCTTTTTTTTTCACTCTGTCAGGCCAAGTTGTTCTCATATGAAACCCAGGAGTGTAAAATCTGTGAATTAATATTTGGGTAATACAAGAAAGAGGTTGTAGGGCTTGGGGAAGGAAAGGTTTTCCAATGTTTAAGAAAGAGGTGAAAAAAGAAGCTTGAGCTTTTTAGTTCAAATAAGGACTAAGGAAATAAACCATAATTGCTTTCAATTATTGGTGTTGCTCCCTACATTGTATTAAATGCAGCTTTTGTTGATGCCTGGTAATTGAGATGAAAGTCACACCTGTTATATTTGAACATAATCAAAAGCTGTTAAATGTGCCCAAGATGCTGGTAAAGATCAGAAGGAAGATTGGACACAGTATGTTTGAAGTCAAGTGACTGGAGAGAAAATATTTTATGGTTAAGCTTCCCAGAGTTCATCTGATTTATCTAGCAACAGGCTTGTCAATAGAAATTACATGGGCCAGGAGACAGTGGAATGACATTTCCAAAATACTGAAAGACAGAAAAAAAAGACTGTCATCCAAGAATACTGTATCCAGAAAAGCTATCTTTCAAACATGAAGGAGGGCCTAGTGTGGTGCTCAAGTCTGTAATCCCAGAACCTTGGGAGGCTGAGGTGGGCAGATCACCTGATGTCAGGAGTTCAAGACCAGCCTGGCCAACATGGCAAAACCCTGTCTCTACTAAAAATAAAAAAATTAAAAAAAAAAAGTAGCCAGGTGTGGTGGCACATGCCTGTAAACCCATCTACTAAGGAGGCTGAGGCAGCAGGAGAATCACTTGAACCCAGGAGGCAGAGGTTGCAGTGAGCCAAGATTGTGCCACTGCACTCCAGCCTGGGTAACAGAGTAAGACTCTGTCTCAAAAAATAAAAAAAAGAAACGCCTAAGGAAATTCTTTAATCTGAAAGAAAAAAATTCTAATATGCCAAAAGGAGACATTTGAGGTATAAAACCCACTGTTGGCCAGGCACAGTGGCTCATGCCTATAATCCCAGCATTTTGGGAGGCCAAGGTGGATGGATCACTTGAGGCTAGGAATTTAAGACAAACTTGGCCCACATGGTGAAACCTCGTCTCTACTAAAAATACAAAAATTAGCTGGGCATGGTGGCACATGCCTGTAATCCCAGCTACTCAGGAGGCTGAGGCATGAGAATCACCTGAGCCCAGGAGGCAGAGGTTGCAGTGAGCTGAAATTGCACCCATTGCACTCCAGCCTGGGTGAAGAGGGGAAACTGTCTCAAAAAAAAAAAAAAAAGAAAGTTCTTTTTTTTTAGTTTTTTATTTGTTTCTACTCTTTTTATGATCTAAGATAAGTTGTCATCTCTTGAAAGTAACCTGCTATACCAGCCAGACGCAGTGGCTCATGCCTGTAATCTTAGCACTTTGGGAGGCTGAGGCAGGCAGATCACTTGAGGTCAGGTATTCGAGACCAGCCTGGCCAACATGGTGGAGCCTTGTCTCTACAAAAAATACAAAAATTAGCCAGGTGTCACACACACTGGTAATCCCAGCTACTTGGGAAGCTGGGGCAGGAAGATCTTTGAACCTGGGATACAAAGGTTGCAGTAAGCTAAGATCGTGCCACTGCACTCCAGCCTGGGCAACAGAGTGAGACTCCATCTCAAAAAAAGAAAATAATTTGTTATATCTGTGTTTTCTGTGGCCTGTAACCCCAGCACTTTGGGAGGCCAAGGCAGACAGATCACCTAAGGTCAGGAGTTTGCGACCAGCCTGGCCAACATGGTGAAACCCGATCTCTACTAAAAATGCAAAAATTAGCTGGGCATGGTGGCATACATCTGTAATCCCCATTACTCTGGATCGCTGAGACATGAGAATCACTTGAACCCAGGAGGTGGAGGTTGCAGTGAGCCGAGATTGTCCCACTGCACTCCAGCCTGGGCAACAAAGTGAAACTCTATCCCCCCCCAAAAAAGATGTTTTTTCTAAGCCTCATGGTAGCCACAACACAAAAACTTACAATAGATACACTGAAGATGCAATGCTTGAAACATACTAACAGAGAAAAATCACTTCAGCACAAAGGAAGACAGGAAGAAAGGAAGAGTTAGAAAACAACCAGAAAACAAACAACAAAATGACAATAGTAAGTCCTTACTTATCAATAATAACATTGGATGTAAATGAACTCAACTCTCCAATTAAAAGACATAGAGTAGATGAATGGTTAAAAAGCAAACAAAACCTGGCTGGGCACAGTTGCTCACACCTGTACTCCCAGCACTTTGGGAGGCTGAGGCAGGTAGATCACTTGAGGCCAGGAGTCAAGACTAACCTGGCCAACATGGCAAAATACTGTCTCTACTAAAAATACAAAGAATAGCCTGGCTTTGTGGCACACACCTGTAATCTCAGCTACTCGAGAGGCTGACGCATGATAATCATTTAAACCTGGGAGGCGGAGGTTGCGGTGAGCCACAATCGTGCCACTGCTCGCCAGCCTGGGTGACAAAGCTAGACTGTCTCAAAAACAAAAACCAAGAAATCAAGACCCAACTATATGCTGCCTACAAGAAATCCACTTTACCTATAAAGACACATAGACTGAAAGTGAAGGCATGGAAAAAGATTTTGCAAGTGGCAACCGAAAGAGAACAAGAGTAGCTATACTTCGATCAGAGAAGGTCACTGTATAATGATAAAGGGGTCAATTCATCAAGAGGATATAACAATTATAAATATCTATCCACCCAACACCAGAACACTCAAGTATATAAAAAACAAACATTAATAGATCTAAAAAAAGAGATAGACTGCAATACTGTAATCATAGGGGACTTCAACACCCTACCGTTAGTGATGGACAGATCATTCGGACAGAAGACATACATTAGAGTTAAACTGCACACTAGACCAAACAGACCTAACTGACATTTACAAAAGATTTCACCCAACTGCTACATAAAAGACATTATTTTCGTCAGCACGTGGAATATCCTCCAGAACAGGACAAATTATAAGCCACAAAACTGTCACAAAAAAGCAGAAATCATATATATCTTTCTGACGACAGTGAAATAAAATTAGAAATCAATAACAAGAGGAACCTCAGAAGCTACACAAACACATGAAAATTAAACAACATACTCCTGAACAACAAATGTGTCAAGGGAGAAATTTAAAAAGAAAATTTTAAATTTCTTGAAACAAATGAAAATGGAAATATACATCCAAAATCTATGGGATACAGTAAAAGGAGTAATACAGTAAAGGGGAAGTTTGTAGCAATAAATACTTACATCAGAAAACATAGAAAGACTTTAAATAACCTAATGATGCACTAAAAAAGCAATAATAAACCAAATCCCCAATTAGTACTAGGAAAAAAAATAATAAAGATCAGAGCAGAAATAAATGAAATTAAGCCTAAAAAATACAGAAGATCAATGAAGCAAAAAGTTGATTTTTTGAAAAGATAAACAAAATCAACGAACCTTTAACTAGACTAAGAAAAAAGAGAAGACCCAAATAAAATCAGAAAGAAAATGGGGACATAACAACTGTAAACCACAGAAATATAAAGAATTATTAGGTACTATTAAGAACAACTATATACCAACCAATTTGAAAACCTAGAAGAAATAGATAAATTCCTGGATACATGAAATCTACCAAGATTGAACCATGAAAAAATAAAAAAAAACCTCAACAAACCAATAACAAATAACAAGATCATAACTAATAAAAAGTCTTCTGCCAAAGAAAATCTCAGGACCTGGTGGCTTCAATGCTAAATTCCACCAAACATTTAAAGAATAACTAATACTAATTCTACTCAAATTCTTCAGAAAAAAATGAAGAGGAGGGGAAAATTTCCAAACTCATTCTATGAGGCCAGAATTGTCCTGATAGCAAAACCAGACAAGGACACTAGGCCAATATCCTTGAGAAACATAGGGGCAAAAATCCTAAACAAGTTACTAACAAACCAACTTCAACAACACATCAAAAAGATCATTCACCATGTGGGATTCATCCCAGGGATGTAAAAAGGGTTCGTCATATATAAATCAATAAACGTGATTCATCAAATCATTAACAGAGCCAAGAAAAAAACATATCATAATTCCAATAGATGCTGAAAAACCATTCAATAAAATTTGAATTACCTTTATGATAAAAACCTTCAAAACACTGGCTATAGGAGGAACACACCTCAAAACAATAAAAGCCATGTATAACAAACGCACAACCAGCATCATAGTGAATGAGGAAAATTTCAAAACCTTCCCTCAAAGATACCAAATAAGACAAGGAGGCCTGATTTACCATTTTAACTCAAAGACTCCACCAGAAAAGCTGTTAGAACTGATCAACAAAATCAGTAAAGTTGCAGGATAGAAAATCAACTTACAAAAACCAGGAGCATATGTATATACCAGCAGCAAACAATCTGAAAAAGAAACCAAGAAAGCAATCTCATTTACAATACCTATAAAGAATATAAAATAGGTAGAATTTGATTTAACCAAAGATGTGAAAGCTCTCTATAGGGAAAACTATAATACACTGATGAAAGAAATTGAAGAGGACACACACACACACACACACACACACACAAATAGAAAGATATTCCATGGTGATGGATTGAAAGAATTAATATTGTCAAAATGTTTAACAGTTCCCAAGGCAATTTACAGATTCAATGCAATCCCTATCAAAATGCCAATGACATTCTTCACAGACATAGACAAAATAATCCTAAAATGTATATGGAACCACAAAAGACCCCAAATAACCAAAGCCATCCTGAGCAAAAAGAACAAACCTGGAGGCATCACACTACCTGACTTCAAATTATACTACAAAGCTATAGTGACCAAAACAGCAAAGTACTAGCATAAAAACAGACACATAGAGAACCCAGATGTAAATCCACACATTTATAGACAGCTCATTTTAACAAAGGTGCCAAGAACATACAATGGTGAAAGGACATTCTCTTCAATAAATGGTGCTGGTTAAACTGGATAACCATATACAAAAGAATGAAACTACATCTCTATTTCTTATACATCTCTATTTCTTATACAAACATAAAATCAAAATAGATTAAAGGTACAATTCTAAGACCTGAAACTATGAAACTATCAAAAGACAACATTGGGGAAATGCTCCAAGATATTGGTCTGAGCTAAGATTTTTTTGTGTAAGACCTCAAAAACATAGGCAACAAAAGCAAAAGTAAATGAGATCACATCAAGCAAAAAATGGGAAACGAAGCAAAGGAAACAATCAACAAAGTGAAGAGACAATCCACAGAATGGGAGAAAATATTTACAAACTATCCCTCTGACGAGGGATTAATAACCAGAATATATAAGGATCTCAAACAACTCAAAAGCAAAAAGAAAGATAATCTGATTTTTAAATGGACAAAAGATCTGAGTAGACATTTCTCCCAAAAAAGATGTAAAAATGGCCAGTGGGTATATGAAAAAGATGCTCAATATTACTAATCATCATGAAAATGCAAATCATAAAATCACAATTACATGTCATCTCACCCCAGTTAGAATGGGTACTATTAAAAAAAAAAAAAGGAATAATGAGGTGAGGATGTAGAGGAAGGGAAATGCTAATATTACTGCTGGTATGAATGTAAATTAGTACAGCCACTATGGAAAACAGTATGGAGATTTCTCAAAAAACAAGTATAGAACTACCATATGATCCAACAATCCCACTACTATGTATATGTCCAAAAGAGAGGAAATCAACGTATTGAAGAGATAGTTGCACTCCCGTGTTTATTGCAGCAACATTCACAATAGGCAAAATATGGAATCAACCTAAGGGCCCATCAATGGATGAATAAAGAAAATGTGGGATATATACACAATGGAATACTATCCATTAATTAAAAAGATTAAAATCCTGTCATTTGCAGCAACATGGATAGAATTGGAGGTCATTATGTTAAGTGAAATAAGCCCCCAAGCACAGAACGACAAATAGCACATGTTCTTACCTATATGAGGAAACTTAAAAAATGGATCTCATAAAGATAGAGAGTAGAGCAGTCTCCACTTCCAGAGGCCAGGAAGTGGAGAAGAGAGAGAGAGATGAAGAAAGGTTGATTAATAGGTACAATCTACAGATAGAAGAAATAAGACCTGGTATTCAAGAGATCAGTAGCGTGACTATAATTAACATTAATCTATTGTACATTTCAAAATAGCTAGAAGAAAATAATTTGGATATTCCTAGCATAAAGAAAAGATAAATATTTAAGGTGATGGATATCCCAATTACCCTGAT
Source organism: Ateles fusciceps (assembly GCA_036589455.1). Classification (NCBI taxonomy): domain Eukaryota; kingdom Metazoa; phylum Chordata; class Mammalia; order Primates; family Atelidae; genus Ateles; species Ateles fusciceps. Next base: position 3,727,548 of record JAZHEH010003356.1, on the reverse strand, counting down.
TTAATTATATGAATGTATCAAATTATCTCATGTACTCTGAAAATATGCGCATCTATTATATGTCAGGTTTTTTTATTATACTTTAAATTCTGGGGTACATGTGCAGATCTTGCAGGATTGTTACATAGGTATACACATGCCATGGTGGTTTGCTGCTTCCCTCCCCCGCTTCACTTACATTAGGTATTTCTCCTAATGTTATCCCCTCCCCAACCTCCCCACCCCCTGCCATTGCTCCCCTAGCCCCCCACCCCCCCAACAGACCCCAGTGTGTGATGTTCCCCTCCCTGTGTCCGTGTGTTCTCGTTCACCCCGTTATGAGTGAGAACATGCTGTGTTTGGTTTCCTGTTCTTGTGTCAGTTTATGGAGAACGATGGTTTCCAGATTCATCCATGTCCCTACTATATGTCAATTTTTAAAAGAAAAAAGTAATTATGAACCATTAAAAAATCTCCTCAGAGTTCAGATTGCTCAATAAACCGAATACTCATCTATTTTAAACACACATCAAATATAAGTCTGCTTTGCCTTTTTCCCTTGCTCATTGGTTCTCCACTCACCCACGTCCTCATCTTCACCATTGTTCTTTCCATGGGAAACACATTCATCTTCATCAGAAAGAGCCTCATCTTTAATCTAGTAGAAATTGGTCATTAATAGGAAGTAGTTAGCTAATTAACATTACCACTAAGACCTTCAAAAAACCGTAGAAACTTAAAAAAGCAAAGCTCCAAAACACAGGGAAAAAATGTCAAAATTTTCAGTCTTGAAAACTTTACAAGACCCTTTTTGGTAGTTGGGTTATAGTATGGGGCTGACAGAATTAGAATACAAGAAAATCCATGCTTAAGTGTTAGAGTCTGCCTCTTTTCATAAGCATTAAGTAGAGATAGAGGGTTGATAAGAAGACAAAGAATTGAAATGTAAGTAAATACTGAGAGATTGACTATGCAGTACGAAGGAGTAGTAAAGAGAGATAATATTACCTTGGAGGAGGCACATGAATGTAAGCATTTGCAGTTTTCTTTTGTGAGGGAAAATTGCCAGCTTTCTTGGGGAAAATATGATTTGATTCTAATCCATTCTATAAAAATGGAGCTTGGCTATTTGGAATTTAACAAGAAGACTTGAACAATGAACATGGAACGGTGTTGAGTCAGATTTGGCAGATGCTTAAAGCACCAGGAAATACCTCTCTACCTAAGGTGTGTTGATTTTCAAAGGCAGCCAGTTATTTGAAGAACTGGCAGTCAGTGTTATCGTGGAAATAATTTATCAAAATCACAAGCTATGCTGATTCTGCTTCTCATGTCAGTGACAGAGCTTAATTTCTAAGTTAAAGAAATGAGCCCTCTGGGTTCACAAGTAAAACCTTCAGGAATATGAGCCAGTGGGTCACTAGGAGAGATTTCACCTCCTAGTGTTGAGGTGGGAGATGAAGGAGAAATGGATAAAATAAAGCGCTCTGGATGAAAGAGATGGCTTTTATAAGAAGGTTTCAAAATGTACACATATCACCAGGGCACAGTGCTCTCCTCCATGAGGAACAAACCCAGGTGAAGCTTTTATGAAGCTGCCCACCAATGGCTCCAGGAAAGTCGGGTGAGGGGGGATGGGAACCGCTGATCTCGCCCTGCTAGTGCACTTGTGACTTTGCTGCTTGTAGAAGTGACCTCCAGTTACCACTTTCCGTTCTCTGCCTTCAGCCAGCACTTTCTTTTCCGCCTCCAGCTGGTCTAGGATGGTTTTCTGCAGCAGTGGGGCATTTGCTCCTCTAACCACAGCCACCAGTTCTCCTCCCTAGAATACGTTACAAACAGCATGAAATGCTCTTGGCAAATATTAATCTCTTTCAAGAGATGGCAGGAGTGTCTAGGAGTGTGCCCAAAATCAAGGTCTCTCAACCCCAGGCCCATGCAGGGTGCTCACTTCTGCTGCCTTCCTTTGGCAGGACACCCTCAGGTCTGCTCTGATCTCTGGTGATCAGAGACCTGGTTGAGTAGATCTGGTTCTCCTGACTCTACAATGAGGGGGCTGATCTGAGTGAGGAGGTATATCAATCCATTGCCGTCAGGGCCTGGCAGATGGCCTAAACCTAGGAAGCCAAGTGTGAAACAGTGGGCCCTAAGTGGCATGGAGCTGGACCATGGATGTCACACCCAAGGACATCCAAATTGTATTTTCAAAACACTGAGCCACTTGGCTTTCCTCAGTAGTCTCTCTCATTTCTAACTTTGTGTAAACATATCTTCACACTTTGTGATTGAATAAAGGTGAAGAGCTTGTCTGCCCCATAAGGGAGTATCTATTTTTACTGAAAATTTCCCTTTATGGAGCAGAGGATAGAAATCTTGAAACCCTGTGCTCTGAGAGTGACGCCTCAGTCTAGAGTGTTCATGAGCCAGGAAGGAGCTTGTGCGTTTGAGTGACTGGGAGTGTTTCCCCATGTACAGCAAGTCAGGAAGACCGCCCTAGCACAGTGACCGCCAGGGTGCTGTGTCACCCACCTCCCTGGGTGCAGGGCCTTCAGGCCACCATCCTAGTCAGCAACTTGCATCACGACTTAGACTTGGGGGTGGGAGGGTCTGTATGTAGCCAACATCATAAAAACAGACTGGGAGGCATCAGAGAAAACAGCATCACTTGTTTGAATCCCTGAGGCCTCTTGGTGGTTCCCATTAATTCTCCCAGGAAGAATTAATGTCAGTGAGCTGCTTCTATTTTGAACCCTAACAATTTGCAATCATCAAATAGTTCTGGTTCTGAAAATGTACTTACTGCATAAAACAGAAAGGTTGGCTCACACTTCCCTCGGTACTTTTCGAGGACATCAAGATGATCTGCCTCTGCCTAAAGAAAACCAACTATCAGCAGGCACCCTGGGTGCAGCAGGTACAGGGCCCTATCGATCGGTGGGAGACCACACGGGACGGAACACCCCCAGGACTGCCTTCCCCAAGTAGAGCCCCGACTTGCTCTCATGCTGCTCCTACTAATCAGAGCTGTCCTGTAAAATTGCAGACATGTACTCTCTTGAAGAATCAAACGAGGAGGTAGCAAGAGTATCTCCTGCTCCACGCAGCTACTGCACCAGTCCAAGGGAGCTCTACTGTCTAATGTCCTTCTGCAGCCGTGACTGAGAACCAAGGTGAAGGTCTTCAGGCGCTGCCTTCATCGTCTGAGAAAGCTGCTGCACGTGGGTGTAAGAGATCCCCACGCAAGCCCTTCTGCAGCACATTCCCCATGGAAGCACTGACTGACTGCCAGAGGAGGAACTGCAAAGTCCTTGAAGTCCAACTTCTTGAGTAATTAGTGTAAGTTATATTTTCTCCTGTCTTACTGCCTATGAACCTCAAACCTATGCAGCATATCAACAGTGTCTCTTGCACACTTCCCTGGAATTTATTCCCATTTCCATACATTAATCCAAATAAATATCTGCTAAAAGTTCTCCTTTATGGAGCAGAGGATGGAAATCTTAAAACCCTTTGCTCCAAAAGTGACATTTCAGTCAACAGTGTTCACGAGCCAAGGAGATGAGGCTGGGGTGGTGGCTCATGCCTATAATCCCAACACTTTGGGAGGCTGTGGTGGGAGGATTGCTTGAGCCCAGGAGTTCTAGAACAGCCTGGGCAATATAGTGAGACCCTGTCTCTACAAAAAGTCAAAAAACTAGCCAAGCATGGTGGCATGTGCCTATGTAGTCCCAGCTAGTTGGGAGGCTGAGGTGGGAGGATCACTTGAGGCTAGGAGGCAAAGGCTGCAGTGAGCCGTGATCCCACCACTGCATTCCAGCCTGGGTGACAGGAGAAAGGAAAAAGAAGGAGAATATGCATTTGAGTGACATGTATTTCTTCTCTTCATACAGTACCAAGAACTGCTCAAGCCAAGAGTGATATAGGGAGGGGGGGTGGGGAATAGGAACCTTCATAGCTAGAGAAATTAGAAAGTATCATGGCAGTGTCAACAAAAAGTCCACAGTGATTCTCTTTCAATGATCTGGAAAAGGCCTCTCTCACACTTCCCCTTCCTGACTGTTTTAATTTTTAAATTCTTTTTACAATGTTGTATGACTGTTGGCTGAGAAAGAATCTTACTAATGCAAAGTGCAGAAGGTCCAGGCCGACCTCGATCCTCATCTTCTGGAAGAGGCTCACCACAGGTTTGCAGGGGCCACACCAGCCTTGATAGACATCAACAACTGTGTGGAACCAAGAAGCAGGAACATTCAGTAGGCACCAGCTCCCACCACGCCAGGCAAAATTTATACCTGCACATTCTAACCCCCATCAAATGGACATTTGTTTGCAGGGGTATCTAGATTTACTACCCCATGAGATTATAAGCAAGCATGGAAACACATCTAGCCTCATTCTTATGGACTTGGTATACTGAATTCTAAATAAGGTGAAGTATAGCAGAAAATTATTTTCTTAATATGGCTCCTTTACCTTAAGAGTTCTTCAGGCTACATTCAGGGTTAGACCTAACGCAGAGTGGGCCTCAAAGATATTGGAATTAGACTGAAACTGTCTATTCTAAAAGGGAGAGGTCACTGTAGGTGACCCAGCAGCACACAATTGACTTTTATCTAATGCTTTGATAATAAACACCACTTTGACCTTTTCCTCTGATGAATTAAAAGCCACTTTCTTTGGGTAGAGTTTTATTTACTTTAGAAAATCTACATTTTTCTCCCAGAAAGTGAGCCTCATAGAGAACTAGAGAGAAACTTGGATATCTTTTTCTTCTTTAGTCCCAATCTATAGTGCATGTCAGGGCTGGATGGTGGGGAGAGATTGCTGGAGGGGAAAGAAGAGCAAACTCAAGTCTAAACAGGCTGGGTTTCCAGTGCCAACCAGAAAATCTAAGACAAGCGATCACAAAGGCCACCAGACATCCAAGCAGGAGAGGGGAGGAGAGTAGGATTTGGTTTCCATAGCATCCAGGTACAGGAGAAAGTTCTGGGCTTTTCTGAAGACAAGAGTTTCACAATTGACAGTTTTTTTTTTTATTTCATCCTACTACAGTTATGTGGGTGAAGGCCAAAAAGGCATTTGGGTCAAGCCAGGAAACAGTGCCTGAAGACTTAGAGGGCCCTGTACACAGGCCCACTGAAAAGGGCAGGTTTAAATCCCAGAGGGAAAAAGCTGGGGCCCAGTTAGCCTAAATTCCCTGTGCTGTATTTGTATTGATAGTGCACCCACCATTTCTACCAGCTTCTCCCTCCCTCTTGGACGTCCTGGCTCTGTGAGGAGTGGTGGGCACAACAGCACCTTCACAAAGTTAAGGAGGAAGCAGGGGTTGGGGGTAGGGGGTGGGAGGAACCAGAGAGGAAGTGTTTGATTTGACCCTGAGTGAGAGGAAGCATAACAGAGAAGCCACATGGAAGGAATGGCAGAGACAATAAAAAGGTACGTCTGTGTGTGTGCATGTATGTGTGTGTGTGTGCACATGTCATGCATGTATGTGTGTCTGTGTGTGTATGTGTAAGCCTAAAGGGACTTTGGCATGTTTGAAAGCAGGTGAAAATGAGCCAGCAGAAGGCAAGATTTCCAAGATGCTGGTGGTTTACTTTGGAAGCAAATTTCTGCTGGCTGGAGAGAGAGAAAAGCATGTATCTATTTATTTATATGCTCCATATCTATATATTCCTCTAGTCTGCCTGATGAGAAGGAGCAGAGAGGAGGCCCTGCTGCCTTCAGTCAACAGAGGCCCTTGAACCACTTAGACCAGGCTTGGCAGAAGGTCAGTGCTCAGTGGATGTTAGCCACTGTCACATAAGGTGCTTAGCAGGGTGGTTGGCACACGATACATTCTCAAAAAATTATGGGATAGTGGTTTTTTCACAGTTGTTAAAGAAATAGAAATAATGGTTTGTTTCACCTGGAGCCATGTTCCAGTTGCTCAGACAAGACACATGGACAAAATAGTTAAGCGTTGGTACCATCAAAAAGGCTTTATAATCCCTCTAACAGTAGAGTGTGGCAATACTGACACCCACACAACTGGATCAGCATTTATCTAGCACCCACTCAGCCTAAATCCGAGATGAAAAAGCCAATGCTGGCTAGGCGCGGTGGCTCACGCCTGTAATCCCAGCACTCTGGGAGGCCAGGGCGGGCGATCATTTGGGGTCAGGAGTTTGAGATGAGCCTGGCCAAGACAGTGAAACCCCATGTCTGCTGAAAATACAAAAATTAGCTGGGTGTGATAGAACGTGCCTGTAATCCCAGCTACTTGGGAGGCTGAGGCAGAAGAATCACTTGAACCTGGGAGATGGAGGTTGCAGTGACCCAAGATTGCACCACTGCACTCCATCCTGGGTGACTCCATCTCAAAAGAAAAAGAAAATGCTGTTGTGTTTAGAGTCCAGGAGAAAAGCCGTGATGGTCTTTCCCTACAGGGGCTACAGCAAGCAGGATGTGTGCTGGAGGGACTGAGACAGAGTCTCACTCCAAGTGCCCTAGGGGCTCCCATGAGGGGATGTGACCACACAGAGGTTCTGGAAAGATTTCATACAAGGAGGCTAATTTTGAGCTGGGTCTGGGAATAAGAAAGACTTCTACAGTTGGTGATGGGCCATGATATCTCAGGTAGTAGGTACGACAGTAAAGAAAAAAAAGTAAAGTAAAATAAAGAAGTGGGAAAACTTGTGGCATGTTTAGGAAACATGTTAGAGCTCAGGACACACCTCAGGAAATGGTGGGTGAAGGAGCTGGAAAGACAAATTGAGTCACGAGAGAGGGAGGGGTTTGAATGCTCAAGTCATTTGGTGGAGGGGGTGTTAATGGCAAGGCTAAGATCACATACAGGCACACGAAGCAGGTATATTCGCAGAGAGAAAAATTGAGCAGGCACGCAGAGTAACAGAGCACAGATATATCTGCAGTAAATGAGAAAGAGAAGGAAAGAGTGGGTGAGAGCAGGTGGTAGGCACCCTCTAAGATGTCTCTGATGATCCCCACCTCCTGGTCCTCGTGTCCTTGTGTAATCCCCTGCCCTGGAGTGTGGGCTGGACCTAGTGACCAGATTCTAATGAGCAGAGTATGGCAAAAGCAATGGGATATCACTTTCAAGATTAGGCTAACAAAAGGCTGTGACTTCCAACTTGTGCTCTCTCTTAGAGCCCTGTCCTGGGGTAAGCAAGTTACCAGGCTATGACTAGCCTCATGAAGAAACCAATGACAAGAAATTAATGTCTCTGGCCAACAGCCAGTGAGGACTTGAATCCTTCCTACCAACAGCCTCATGAATGAGTTTGGAAGTGGATCTTCTTAGGTCTGCCAACAGCCACACAAAAGAGCTTGGAAGAAAATCAGCTCCTTGTTGAGCCTTGAGATCCCCTGTCTGACACCCTAACTACCCTGGTAAGACACTCTGAGCCAGAGGCACCCAACTAAGCTATACCCGGACTCCTGACCCACAGAAACAGGGATAATCAGTGTTTGTTTTAAACCACTAAGTTTTGGGGTAAATTGCTATGCAGCAACAGATAACTGATGCGGAGGAGGCTAGGGATGAGGAGGCCCATAGACAGTGGCTGTGCTGTTTCCTAATGACTGCAGTCCCAGGTACCAGTCCCAGTGATGTCTGGCTCTCCTTCCATCCTTTGAGTTCCAAGAGATGCCTGTATTCCTTCCAATGCAATTTCCTTTAATGACTGAGGTAATTAGAAGAGGTTTTCTGTTAATTTTAACACCAAACAACCCTGAGAACTGAGTACCGACTCATTTCCTGAACTGAATCTACTGATGTTCAAGCCAGATACACACACACACACACACACACACACACACACACACTCACACTCTCACACACACACACACACCCCACCTGGTTTTATGAGGCTGAAGGTAATAGGAAAATGGTGTTCATTGCAGCCCTTCTCTTCATGGTTCATCACACCATTTAATGATTTTGAAAAGAATGGATCTAAAAACTTATTTTACTTTGAATTACCAGTTAGTCCTTTGGAACTGAGCATTTCCTCCCAAAGCTCTTGGGTGTTGATGTTGACCTAAAGCCAAAGAGGATCAAATGCCATATTACTGAGGGCACAGGCAGGGAAACAATTCAATCTATTTGCTCTAGATTTCTCTCTTTCTATCTCTGAAATACTTACAAGTTCAGTTCAAGTTATCTTCTCTCCCCTGTCTTTTCTCCTTCCTTCTCTCCCTGCTTCCCTACTCAGAAAAAAACACTATCCTAAGAATGATGTGTACTAGTCTTGGGCATTTAAAAAATAATTTTACATGTTATTTGTCCAGAAACAATATATAAATTGTTTTGTGTCCTTAAAATGTGCATAAATGTATCAAACTGTAGGTTTCATTTTGAAATTTGTGTTTTCACTCAGTATCAGAATTGAGTTGGATTTGTTGCCATACACTTACATTTTTTTTTTCTTATCCACAGAGTTCTGGTTTTATAAATATGAAATACATATTATCCCTCTTCATAGTAAAAATCTTTTTTTTTTTTTTTTTTTTGAGATGGAGTATTGCTCTGTCTCCCAGGCTGTAGTGCAGAGGCATGATCTCAGCTCACTGCAACCTCTGCCTCCTGGGTTCGAGCGATTCTTCTGCTTCAGCCTCCTGACTAGCTGGGATTACAGGTGCACACCACGACGCCCGGCCAATTTTTGTATTTTTAGTTGAGATGGGGTTTCACCATTTGGCCAGGCTGGTCTCGAACTCCTGACCTCAAGTGATCTGCCTACCTTGGCCTCCCAAAATGCTGGGATTACAGGCGTGAGCCACCATGCCCGGCCAATAGTAAACATTTCTGTATAATGTTTTTTACTTTCCAATAATTTCAAACTTACAGAAAGTTTGCAAGTACAGTGTAAAGAAAATGTAGGTTTTTGTTTTTAGGTATTTGAAAGTAAGTTACAGCTTTTTATCTCATTTCCCCTGAATATATTATTCCTACATAACACAATATGATAATCAAAACTGGGGGGGGGAAAAACACTGACATATTGTGAACATTTAATCCTTAGATAGAATGCAAGTTTTCCTGTTTATCCCATAATGTCCTGAGTAGCAAAGGAGCTAGTCAGAAACATATGCTAGATTTATTTGTCAAGTCTCTTTAGTCCAGAAGAATTCTTTAGCCTTTCTTTTATTTTCACAGTGTTGACACTTTGAAAACTACATGCCAGGTATTTTGTAGAAAGTCCCTCAGTTGGGCTATATCTGATATTTCCTTCTGACTGGATTCTGACTGTGCACGTTTGGATTGGTTGAAATTGGCTGGACTGATTGGCGTGTTGGAGAAGCTGAAGAGCATGTGAGTAGCAGGTGCTGGTACCTAGCAGGTGATACAGAGTTTCCATCTGCCTGTTACTGATGATGTTCACTTTGATCACTGGATTAACATGGTCTGTCAGGCCTGTGGTCCATAAAATTATCCTCCTTTCCTTTGTAATTAACATATTTTTGTGGTGAGCTACTTTGAAACTATATGAATTAAAAGATCACCAAAATTACTACTGGTTTTTGTTATTGTTGTTTTGAGACAGAGTCTTCCTGTGTCACCCAGGCTGGAGTGCAGTGACATGATCATGGCTCACTGCAACCTCTTCCTCCCAGGTTCAAGCAATTCTCCTGCCTCAGCCTCCCAAGTAGCTGGGATAAGAGGCACCTGCTACCACACCCGGCTAATTTTTGTGTTTTTAGTAGAGATGAGATTTCACGATGTTGGCCAAATTGGTCATGAACTCCTGACCTCAAGTGATCCACCTGCAGCCTCCCAAAGTGCTGGGATTACAGGCGTAAGCCACTGCACCTGGCCTGATCTACTACTGTTCTTAATACATGTATTGTAAGGTCTGTGTCCCCTTAAAAAAAGATAGGATGCATTATTGGCAATAAGGGCAAGAAACATGTAACACCTGCAAATTCTCTATTAAAAGTCCCTTTTTTGGCCAAGTGTGGTGGCTCATGCCTGTAATCCCAACACTTTCTACATTTTGGGAGGCCAAGGCAAGCAGATCACTTGAGGCCAGAAGTTCAAAACCAGCCTGGCCAACATGGTGAAACCCTGTCTCTACTTAAAAAAAAAAAATACAAAAGTTGCCCTGGGTGTGGTGGCATACACCTGTTATCCCAGCTACTCGGGGGAGGCTGAGGCATGAGAATCACTTGATCCTGGGAGGTGGAGGTCACAGTAAGCTGAGATTGTGCCACTGCACTCCAGCCTGGGTGACAGGACAGAGTGAGATTGTCTCAAAAAAGTCTCTCTTTTAAGGAAGTGTACTCCTTACTTTTTAGTTTCAATGAAAAGTAGAAGAAAAACCCAGAGAAGTCTTCTTGGTGCCTTAAATGAAGAGATCTGGACTGACGTACCCCTGGGCCCACAATTACAGTCCTGAGGAGAGTGATAGAAGCGTTCAGAAGGGCCCCCACCCCTACCCAGAGGCTCAGCTGTAAGTCACCAGCAACTCTCTGTGGCCCACCCCTGTCATGGAGTGAGCCCCACTAGCTCTGGGGCCAGGACTCTGGGCAGTTGAAGAATCTCAGCCCTGGGAGCTGGGCAGGAGCAGAACAGTGTAGGAACTATCTGGACTTCACTCAGCCCTGCATTTGGTAGGGAATGAATAGGGAATGTGTGGCACCTTTAACCAGACTGCCCCTTGTGATTTCTGCCTGTCTCAGTCACAAATGGAACCCTGACTAACCTTACTGAGAGAGAGGACAAGGTTCCTGGGTCAGCCAACTTTAGGCACTGCTTTCAAGGGGTTTACCTTATAGAGAGGTGACTTTTACACAGATGCTTCAATGTAAGAGGGAAGGGGAGGCCACTCACTCTCCTCCCTCAGAAGGAGGGAGCACTTACTTTGAGTACTGCATTGTACTCAGAGCCTGAGTAATACACATGAAAAAATAACAACGTTGCTAACAAGAGTTATTACCCCCATAGGAGATCTAGGGCATCAACACATGAAATGACCATAATAAGGGACAATAACATTAGAGACACCACAGACCAAATCAGACCAGCCAGGAAGTGTCTAAAGAAGTCTCATCACAGCTCTGCAGGTGATGTATTAGCCCTCCTGTCTACCTAAAGGATATGGAGGCCAGGGAGTTGAGGAAATGAGTCACTCAGCAATGAATGGTAGGACCAGTTGCTCAGAATTTACTTTGCCCAGAACATTCACATATGAAGTGCCTTCTAACTCTAGAATCCGAGAACATCAAGGCTGGAAGAAGGCCCTGGGGATCATTCACACAACATCCTCATTCCATAGATGGGCAGGCTATAGCCCAGAGAGGTTATGTGATGTAGTCACAGACACAGTCGGCTCTAGAGGACACAAGAACAACATCCGGTCTTCTGACTTCCAGTCTAAAAATCCCACCCCGCCCCACACCCCTCCCACACCCCTCCCACTCCCAGCATGGACTACCCTTAGAATGACGCTGCTTCCCCACCCGTTCCTCTTTGTTAAACCACTAGGCTTTTGAACTCCACATGTAAACTGCTGATCCCACTGGGGACAATAAGAGAGAAACCAGATGTCTCAAAACCGCTAAAGCTCTACTATCCAGGAGACGCTGTAGCCTGAGTATGCATCTTACTGGGGCCAGCTGACGAGACATTTTAAAGTTTGTTTTAAAGTGTTCCCATGTTACAGATCATCCAGATGATCTCCTATGACAAAACACTCTCTCCCAATTCCAGGGTCTATGCCTGTATGCTTTTACCATCACCAGAATCAACCACCAAGAAGAAGAGCAGTTGCTGGCTTCTGAATTCACTTGTCCCAGGTGCAGATGAAGTAAGCACTCTATATATCAAATGCCCAGCACATAATATATCTCAAAACATATTTGTTAATAAGTGAAATTTTATGAGAACAGTGGTGGGAAAACTGGGTCTTCACAGAGCACACAGTTACAGACTCATGCCGAAACTCAAAAGAACCTGTACTGTATTCTCTGTGCAAGCTGCAGTTATGTTTCAACAACAACGACAACAACAAAATAATGGTCACATCGAATTATGTTGATTCACATTTTCCTGGTTTGTAGTTTTATTTAATGCATGTTTAGGTTTTATGGTTGTATAAGCACTATAAATATAAACAGCTTCTACTCAATTTTGTTTGCATAAAATGTGTCATCACCGGGGCTCCAAGATAAGTTTTGTCTCTTTAAGACGGAAGGGTACATCACTCAAGTTTCAGAACACCGTCATGTATTGCCGGCAAACAGAATGTCACTTTTATACTGCAACCCCCTCCAGTCACCCTCCTCTTCCCCGACCCCAACCCAATGCTGGAAGCTAGCGCCCCCTGAGGCTTACCTGCAGGGCAATTTCCTTCTTCCTGCTGCCCATGGCTCTGCAAAGAAGACGAAGCCCTGTTACCGCGGCCGTGGGCCGTTCCCCGGCAGCCGCGCGACACACCGCTACGCGGATCAGCAAGCCCAGAGCCTCCTTCAGACAAGCCCCCGCTACGGCCCCCGGCCCATTTTTAAGGTGCTTCTAACTGGCAGCAAATCAACACACTGATACAAAGTGAACAACCCACGAGGAAGCGGAGCCTGCAGCCCGCGGGCTCGTGGCTCGCTGGGCGGTTTTCTGGAGATCTTCGAAGCCCCCTCCCCCACCCCAGAGCCGGCCAGGGGCGCGCGCGCAGGCCCGAGTCAGTGCGCGCGGCGCGGTGCAGCCTGTCGGGCACGGGGTCGCCAGGCGAGGAATTCGGACAAAAAAAAAGACATGGGACCCTGTTATCCCTGCTGTTGTCATGGATTACTAGGAAACTGAGCCACTGCGAACGACAGGTACACGCTCTTCGACGCGCCAGAGTCACCAACCGAGTCTGCTGCGACCTAGCTGCGGTCGTCATGGCAACCTGGCCCCCCTGCCAGGCCTGCCTAGAGAGCCTGCGGACACGTAAGCCACGCCCACTCAGGGCCCAACGCAATCTCTTCGCTGAGACCGAGCCCAGCCCGTGACAGGCAGGAGGGAGTCCCGCCCCTTGCCCTCCGTGTCGGACTGTGGGAAACCACTCATTGGCTGGAGCGTTTGTCAGCGTCTGGAGGCTTTGAACCCACCAGGCAAAGACCTAGTGCATCTGTGCGTTGCACAGTCGCATCTGTGAAACCCTGTATCTCTCCTGTCCTGCCTGCCAAGACTGATGTGCAGCTTTTCTACTATCATATACCGGTATAATGTGTCCAAGGTAGGGGGTGGCCCCAGGTTTTGAGGGGGCTGCAAACCTTCTCTTTAAGACAAAGAATATGAAAGTACAAATTCAAAAGTAGGTATGAAAGTCAAGTGAGAAACAAAGCAGTCACAAACATTGTAGATATTAATCCAACTGTGTCAATAACCACTTTAAATGTGAATAGTCTGATTACATCAGTTAGAAGAGAGATTGTCAGAGTGGATATCAAAAACAAAGCCCAGTTGTGTGTTATTCACAAGAAACATACATTAAAAGCAAAAGGATAGAGAAAGCTATACCATGCTGATATTAATAATTAAAAAAAAAAAGCTGAAGTCGCTATGTTAATTTCAATAGAAGCAGACTTCAGAACAAGGAAATTTATCAGGGGACAGGGACATTACATAAAGGAGTCAGTTATTTGGGAAGACATAACAATACTTAATATGTATGTATGTATGTAACAACAGAGCACCAAAATATGTGAGACAAAAAAAGATGAAAGGAAAAATAGGGAAACTCACTATTACAATAGAATATTTTCACACAATTTTTAAAAAGTAGTTAATACATCCAGCATGCAGCAAATGAGCAAGGATATAGTTGAACTGAAAAAGAAATCAAATTGATCTAATTGACATTTATACAATACTTAATTCAATAACAGTGGAATATAGATTCTTTCTCAAGCTCACATGGGACATTCACTGAGATAGACCACAATCTAGGCCATAAAACATAGCTTAACCAATTTAAAAGAATAGAACAAAGTATGTTCTCTGACTACAATGGAATTAAACTAGGAATCAACCACAGCTGATGAAAGAAATCTAGAAGATTTCAATACATGAAGAAATATTCCATGTTCACGGAGAGGAAGAGTTAATATTGTTAAGATATCAATTATTCCCAATGTGATCTATAAATTAAATGTAATTCCAAACATATTCCCAGCAAGCAAGCTATTTTGTGGGTATCAACAAACAAATTCTGGATATATATGAAAAGGTAGGAGATTCATAATAGTCACCACAATATGAAGAAGAAAGAATGAAGTCAGAGAACAAATGCTACCTAAATTCAAGAGTTACTATAAAGCCACAGTTATCAAAACAGCAAGATATTAGTGAAAGAATAGATACACAGATTAATGAAACAGAGTAGAGAGCCCAAAAATAGACCTATGTAGACTGATCTTTGAAAAAAGGGCAAAGGAAAGTCAATGGAGAAAGAGTAGTCTTTTCAACAAATGGGCATGGGGTAATTTGATGTCCACTTGCAAAAAGAAAAATTTTAATGATCTAGACATAGACTTTACACCTTTCACAAAAATTAACTCAAATAGAGAAGAAGGCCAGCTAGCTAAGATACCCAAGAAGGCCCAGCTGGAGAAAAGGTGGAAGAAAATAGAAACTGATGGGAGGGCTCCAAAGAGTGGGCAGCCAACAGTATTGAGTATTGCAGAAAGATTAAATAGGTTCAAGGCTGAAACACATTCATTGGACTTACCGATTTGCTTATTGAGATGCATTCATTGGCCATTAGTGATTGTGCTGAGGATACTTCAGGGACAAAATAGGGGAAGGAAGTCAGACAATTCTATTCTGAAGAGTTAATGGGCAGTGAGGGTTTGGAAGCCATGGACAGAGCTTCATGCTGAAGCACACACCAAATGATTTCTATCCATGAAGTGCTGATACTGTGCTTGGCCATGAGGTACCTGGCAACCCTCTGTGAAGTACAGGGCGATAGGATACTGGAGACTGAACGTCTTCCTACCTGTCATCCTGTCTTCTCCCACTTCAGCTCCGAATCCATCTACTTTCTTGCATTCAGTCCCGTGGCAATATTTGGTTCCATGATAACGTTACACAGAGCCACCGTCACTCCTTAAGACACAGCACTGCAAACTGGGTTGACAAGATGCAAATCATGTTCATTGCCACAAGGTGGTGGTTGCTCAAGCTCTTGAATGATGTGGAATCTCCCTTAGAATTTAGTTTCCAAAATAAAATTCAAATCAGATGCTAAACTCCTCCTGCCAGCACATGGAAAGATAGTGACTTTTATTCTTTCCAAAAGGGCTAAATTTCTTACCATGTGGTCTTTATTACAAAATGTACTTACATCTTTGCCAGGCTAGACCTCAGAGACAAATTTAAGTAAACGACATGTCCCCAGTTTGCCTGGGACACCCAGTTTTCACCTGTTGTCTCATGCAATTATTAATAGCAACCCCTCTCACTTTCAAAGGTGTACAGTTTGGGCCACGTGCAGTGATTCATGCCTGTAATCCCAGCACTCTGGGAGACTGAGGTAGGTGGATCACTTGAGGTCAGGAGTTCAAGACCAGACTTGCCAACATGGTGAAACCCTGTCCCTACTGAAAAATAACAGCCGGGCATGGTGGTACATGCCTATAGTCCCAGCTACTTGGGAGGCTGAGGCAGGAGAATCACTTGAACCTGGGAGGTGGAGGTTGCAGTGAGCCTAGATCGTGCCACTGTACTCCAGCCTGGGTGGTAGAGCAAGACTTTGTCTCAAAAAAAAAAAAAGTGTACAGTTTGGACAACATGAAACCTCATTATTTTTTTTCCAAACAAATCACCTTGGGTTACCCCCTGCTTTTTATATCTTGATTTAATAAAACCCATCTTTTACATGTTTTGTGACACGGATCAATGTTTTCATTTATTGTCTAAAAGTCAGATTTTTTTTTAAAAAGTCTATTTTTAATCAGCCCTTCCCTCAGTGACCTGCTTTTTTGTTTGTTGTGTTTTAATGCAAAACCTGATAACTTTAGGGGCTACTGAGATGTTTTAGAGTTTGAAAGATTAAAAACCAAACTCTTTCTCCTGCAACTCATGTTTATTGCCACAAGGTGGTGGTTTACTCAAAGGAAACGCTTCTGAGACCCAAATTGTACACTAGGAGCATTTTCTTCATCAAAACACTTCAGAACTGATGTGACTCTGTAAAACAAGAATGACCTTCCTCACTTTAAGAGGAAATCATAGACCAAAGCAGGCTGTGTTTCCTCAGATACCTTCCCGTTTTTCATCATAGAAGATAAGAATGTATACACTCATCTTCTTCTAAGCTGACTTCTCTCTCCTTCCTTTTTCCACAAGTAACAGCAGGTCCCCACGTGTGCCTTGTTCTGAGGAAGGCAGCCGGGGAGTTATAGAACTGAAAGCTTTAGGGTCAGACAGATGTGGGCTGGATCACAGGTACACTTACTACCTGTGTAAGCTTGGGTGAGCTACTTCCGCGTACTCAGTCATAGTTTCCTCATCTTTAATTTTTTTTTTTTTTAGAAATGGGGTCTTGTTATGTTGCCAGGTGTCTGGAACTCCTGGGCTCAAGCAGTAAGCAGTCCTCCCACTTCAGCCTCCCAAGCAGCTGGAACTATAGGCGCGCACCACCATGCCCAGCTTGTTACCTCATCTTTAAATGAGGAAATAAGACCTGCCTTTCAGGAATGTTGTAGAGAGAGGTAACGTGTTTCAAATTTTCTTGATATTAAAGCCAGTATTATTGTTGTTGTTGTTGTTGTTGTGAAGGTATTATGCCTCCTTTCCACAGTATAGAAACCGTTTGGGTAGCAGCTTCCCCACCCAGGGATTGCAAGCCATAACCCCCCAGAAGAGTCATCCAAGTCGTTGTGTGGATCAATATTTTAATTCCTTTTTATTACTTCATATTCCATGGTCTCAGTATACCACCGTTTGTTTCAAATTAATATTTGGCTGGGAAATGAAGTAGGGGTCAAGGTTCTTTTTATTTCGCCATATGGATTTCTGGTTGTGTAAGCACCGTTTGTTGAGAAGAGTTTCCTTTACTTCATTGGATTGATTTGGTGTCTTTGTCAAAAACCAACTGGCCATATAAGTGTGAGTTTCCTTCAGGATTCTCTAGTCTATTCCGCTGCTCTATTTGACCATCCTTATACCAGTACTTAACTACTAGTTGCATAGTAAGTCTTAAAATCTAATAATCTAACTCATCCAACTTTTTCTTTTTCAAAATTTATTTGTCTATTCTAAGTTCTTTTACTTTCATACAAATCCTAGAGTAAATCTGTTAATATGTCTTAAAAATCCTCTTGGAAATTTGATTAAATTGCATTGAATCTAAAGATTGGCTTGGGAAGAATTGATATCTTAATAATGCTGAGTCTTCTAGTCCATAAAGAGGATATGTGTTCCATTTATTCTGTAACTTTGGCAATGTTTTATAGTTTGCTGAACCAATCTTGCCAGTCATTTGTGTTTATTAATGCTATTGTTAATGAAATTGACTTTCAAAATTCATTGCCAATTTTGTGCTGCCAGTACATAGAAATACAACTGATTTTTGTATATTGACTTTGTATTCTGAGATCTTGCTAAACTCACTTCTTAGTGTTAGTAGTTTCTTTGTTGATTGTGAGGGTAACTTTGAAAACACCAGACAGTGAGCCATAAAATGGAAGCAGCCGCTGGTCTGAGCCTACCAACCTGCCTTGGACTGTGTTACATTTTCTTCATTCCATAGTAGTCAGTGGAGGTTACAATCAAACTGATGATCTGTACTGTGAGTCCCTGTAGGACAGGCTATCCTAGCTACTTCATAGTGAATCTTTTATGATGAACCTCAGGTTTCCATCATGACCTGAACGAATGAGCCCTATGCCGCCCACCATTCAGGCTTATTGAGAAGTCAGAGGAGATGGCAAGGAGACTTCTACATGTTGTAGAGGAATCTGACCATAGGTCCCTCCTGTTGGCAGACGTTTCTCCATGGGTCTCTCATGTGTCTGCATATTTTTCAAGCAGAGGCACTGACTGTTTTATTCCTAACCACCTTTTCAGGAATGTTTATATAGCGAACAGCCTTGAAAGGTAGAGGTGGTATCTCCCAAAGCAAAGGCAAAGTATGTTTATAGCCTTGGAAGTTAGAGATAGTGTCTCCTTCTGTAGAAAGCATACCTAACTCTTCAGTATAAAAGCTTTGGTTTCTTGAAGCTAGGGTTCTTCTCCTGTAACACATCCCGCTGCATGTGCAGGTGTCACCTGGCCCTCTCTGCATTGTCCTGTGGGAATCAGGGTTCAGGAAACCGATGAAAAATGCAAATACTTTGGTTATTGCTGTTGCTTTGAATAATAAACTATCCTTCATCTCTGACCCAGGAGTGACTTATATGTTCTTTCAGCATCCGTGATTATGGAAGAATAATTTGTAAGCTTACAAGGAGGTAAAATCTCAGATGATTTACAGTTCCTGACACCTCCCTAGAGATAATAAACTGTGCCCCTTGATTGTTGAGGCTGCTGGAGCACATGCTCTTCCAACTTCCCGTTAGAACTCCTTGCCTATACACTTGAAACTTTCGAGGCAGAGCTAGATTTCAGTCAAGCTACAAATACCTCATTATCGAGGACTTCACTTCTCCAGTGTTCCCCCCAAAGTTTCCTGAATGGCTGCCCCGGAGATTTGAGGGCTTAATGCTAAAAGGCTTTAAGCATTTAGAGATCTCTAAATGTCACTAATATTTAACTCAAAGATTTGTGTGCATTTCAGAATACAACATACCACATCCATATTTGTTTTAATGTAAAAATAACACTTAATAATTCTAACCATCAGGGACTTTAAAAGTGTTTTCTAACTGTCTTGCTTGTCAAGACAGTTGACAGGATACTGAATGATGCTACTGGATTTCAGAAAATTGTGCTAAATTAAAGCAAGCAAGTCCTGCATTTCAAATTCAGCATTCAGGCCCTTTTTCTTTCTTTGACTTGGTATTACAATATTTCAGGTACTAAAACTCACGAAAACGTGACTACAAAGGAAGATCATTTTCCATCGTTTTACAAACTGGGGCTTGATTACTGAGAGGAGACGCTCAGGAAGCTGACCCCACACTATGGGTGGCGGATGGTCACTGTGAGTATATCCTGTTGAGAGGCCACATTGTTCATGTGGCAGGGAATGGCTCTTACCTAGGTGGTGGCAGTGGCTTCTTCTACTTCTTCTTCTTCTTCTTCTTCTGAGTTGGGGTCTCATTCTGTCACCCAGGCTGGAGTGCAGTGGCCAAATCATCAATGCTCACTGCAGCCTCAAACTCAAGGACTCACGCAATTCTTTCACCTCAGCCTCCCAAGTAGCTGACACTACAGACAAATGACACCATTCCCAGCTAATTTTTAAATTTTTTTGTAGAGACAGGGTCTCGCTGTGTTGTCCAGGCTAGTCTCAAACTCCTGGGCTCAAGCAATCCTCCCACCTTTGCTTCCTGAAGTGCTGGTGAAACAGCTTCTCTTTCTGGGGGATTTACCTGTGGTTCTGTGTCTTGAGCTGAGAAAGAAAATTCAGGACACTGACACGTACGAGGAGTGGGTTTAGGAGCAGAAAGTTTAATAGACAAAGAAGAGAAAGAGAGAGAACTTCCTTAGACTGAGAAAGCGGGTCGCCCTGGAGAGGGTCTTCGATTTGGGGTGGAATGCGATCAATTTTGTACAGAGGCTTGAGGAGGCAGTGATTGATTTACATAGAGCCCAGGGGATTGGTTTGACGAGGTGTGCCATTTTACAGAGCCCATGAAAAAACTGGCATTTCCACCACTGTCTTTTATTATGCAAATGCAGCTTCTACCTGGCAGTTGCCATGACACCAGCACACTTGGTTTTACCTGGATGGTGACATGACGCCCACACATGTGGTGACAAGGAAAAGGGAGTGAGTACCGCAATATTGGGTGGACCTGGCTCTTAGCCACCTGCATTTACATATGCATATCTATGCTTGCAGCCTGACCTTCCAGGTTGTTTTCTGTTTGGGGGCTGCTTTTATTACAGGAAAATTCCACCAAGCCTTTCTAGCTGCCTAAAAATAATTTCTTAATAACTCCTGTATTACTGGGATTATAGGTGTGAGCCACAATGCCTAGTCCAAGGTCAGCTTTTTATCAGCTTCCGGGAAATGTTATTAAAGGCTTTTCTTTTTCGATGAAGACAGATGTCTGATGCTTTAAAAATGATTTTTTACGCTCAACACTCTCATTTTTATCAAATGTAAGTTTCTGAAAATGTAAGTTTTTTGTTGTTGTTTTGTTTTGTTTTTTTTTAGACAGAGTCTCACTCTGTCCCCCAAGCTGGAGTACAGTTGTGTGATCTTGGCTCACTGCAACCTCCCCCCTCCCGGGTTCAAGACGTCTCCTGCCTCAGCATCCCAAATGGCTGGGACTATAGGCGTGTGCCACGACGCCTGACTAATTTTTGTATTTTTTTTTTTTAGTAGGGATGGGTTTCACTACATTGGCCAGGCTAGTCTCAAACTCTTGAACTCAAGTGATCCATCCACCCCCAACTCTCAGAATTCTGGGATTACAGGCATGAGCCACCACACCCAGCCTGAAAATGTAAGATTTTGAGTAAATGTAAGTTATTCAAAAGACTCATAGTCCTCTTCATCCAGCTCCCCAATAATTAGGGAATTGACCAGAATAAACAGTTTCGTTATTTTAGTTCAGACGACCATAGATTTGCCATCCAAAAAGCTAGCTGCCTCCCACCCTCAGCCAGACACAGTGCTAGTTGTATGGCCCAGAGACAACAGCAGTAACCCATTCTCCAGCAGTCACCCACACTATACATGTCTTTTTACTTGAGCATGCCTACAGAACCAATACCAGCAAGTGCTCGGATGTCTTCATCCATTTTGTGTTGTTTAAACCTGAGGCTGGGTAATTTATAAAGAAAAGAGGTTTATTTGGCTCACAATTCTGCAGACTCTACAAGGAGCATGGTGCCAGCATCTGCTTCTGACGAGGGCCTGAGGCTGCTTCCACTCATGGCAGAAGGCAAGATGAAGCTGGTATGTGCATATCACATGGTGAGAGAGAAAGCAAGAGAGATCACAGAGGAGGTACTGGGCTCTTTCCAACATCCAGTTCTCCTGGGAGCTAGGAGTGAAAATTCATTCATTCCCTTGAGAATGGCATTAGGCCATTCACTGAAATCCGCCCCTGTGATCCAAACACCTCTCACCTGGCCTCACCTTCAACACTGGGGATCAAATTTCAGCATGAGACTTGGTGGGCCAAACAAACCACATCCAAACTATAGCATCAGGGCACTCTAAATTACCAGGTCTTTACATCACTCACTGAATGTTAACTCTGGGATTTCATGGAAAAAAACATGGGAATGATTGAGAGAAAAACAGAGGTGCTTGATTTGGTTTGTATCTGCATGTAACAAAACCACTGACAAGAATGAAATTTCAAAACTTTATTCTTTTAATTCATTGAGTAAAAACAATACTCCAGGAAAATGAGCCAAGCAACAAATAGCCTGTGATTGGCCCCAAAGGCTCACACATGCGCCATACCTGGATGTGACAAACACAGGCCCTGGGAGGTCTGCCATGGTCTGGACATGTGTCTTCCATAGCAGTGCTTAAGACTCTGGAGGAGGTGTGGTGGCTCTTTTCTCCACTGCAGCTCCTGCCCACCCCCCCCCCCCCCAGGTCATTTAGTTACCAGAAAAAAATAACCAGTTTATTAATATTCAAAACATAGTAGCCATAATTAAAATATGTGTACACTTTAGTGGCTGGGCCTGGGTCCTCTTCCCTTTTCAGTGTTATTTCCCAGCATGAAGGGAGAAGTTGTACAATCCTAGAGCAGACTTGCTTCTGAGAACAGACGGGGAGAAAAACCGAGCCCAGTCATGAGTAGGATCTGGACAGAGATGTCTAAGGATTAGGACCTCAGCCCACATGCAGGCTTAGCCTGCGGCTCAGGGGAATGAACATACTGTACTGGAAGTCTGCCCTGATTATTACGTGACCTTGCGCAGAATTATGCATGGAATCCATGCAAAGGCATTGTATCAGACCCAAATTATTGAGCCCACCTGCTCCCCATGCCTTGAGCCACTTATGCAATTGAGACACAGCTGCTACTACCAACGCCTCATCTCCTAACACCACCAGCTGTCCCAGCCTTCACTAGGATGAGATCCAAGCCCTGGCAGGGCCTCCATTGTTCTTGCTGAAGCAGGAGTCGCAGCAGGTCTGGCCACAAGCCTTGGCTGATCATACCCACAAACCTCTGGGCATTCCCACCACCTCCTAAGGCAGGCGAAGCACCACTGCACAGGATCTGGGTTCCTCTGTGGCTGCTTGGAGAAGCTGATGATACAACCTGGAAGTGGAGTGAGTGCATCCTGGGCAGGACTTTGACCCGTGAGAGATAGAAGGCAGGAAAGAGATAAACTCCTCTCCCCTAATGACACTGCTACAGTGCTCAGTAGTTCCAGACCAAAAGGATGCATTTTTTGATGGGGTTATGGTTAGCCTAGTTAGTGCTCCATCTTTCATTTGCTTCCCCACCTTTCCTGCCTCACCTCCCTTTTCCTCTCACTTTTGCTGCCCTGGGATTGTACCTTCCTCCAATAAAGTGTTAGTATATATACTTTGCCACTTGGCATAGGCTGTTTCCTAAGGAACCCAGGCTAAGACAATCCCCTTTCCTACTCTTATTCTACACTAATCCCCCCACAGGAAGACCTTCAGTGTTTCTAATAAGTATCTCCTTGTTTGTATATGTATTTGCAAAATTTTTTTTGTGCATGCATATATTTTTAATGTATGTAGGGGTTACTGTGTTATACACTTTATTCCTAATTCTCTTTCTTTTTCAATCATCCCAGTGTTTTAAAGATCCATACGTGTTGCTATGTGAACACTGGGTCCAGGTGCTGCCTGGTACTTCATGGCAAGCACTCAGCACATCTTCCCTACCCACTCCCCAGTGATGAACATCAAGATTGTTTCTGAATCCCCCACCTCAAACAATGCTATTCAGCTTAAACGTTATTTGAAACTCTTGGTCATGTGCAGTGGCTCATGCCTGTAATCCCAGCACT
Source organism: Ateles fusciceps (assembly GCA_036589455.1). Taxonomy (NCBI): domain Eukaryota; kingdom Metazoa; phylum Chordata; class Mammalia; order Primates; family Atelidae; genus Ateles; species Ateles fusciceps. Next base: position 3,704,453 of record JAZHEH010003356.1, on the reverse strand, counting down.
TTGGAAGGCCGAGGTAGCCAGGAGTTCAAGACAAGCCTGGCTAACATGGCAAAAATCCATCTCTACTAAAAATACAAAAATTAGCCGGGTGTTGTGGTGCATACTTATAATCCCAGCTACTTGGGAGGCTGAGGCAGGAGAATCTCTTGAACCTGGGCGATGGAGGCTGCAGTGAGCTGAGATCACCCTACTGCACTCCAGCCTGGGTGACAGAAAATAAAAAAAAAAAGAAGCTCTCATTCCACCTGGTGTCAGAAATTAAGCCATGGGCAGTTCCATTTCATATCAGTAAATTCAGAAAGTTCTCAATTAAGTACTGTTTCTTGCCACCCACCCCCAATACACCTTTTTGTTGGAGTTACCTTGCAGTTATAAGGGACTTACCTAATGCCAGTGCACAGTAGGAGGATTACCTGTCTACTCTGGCATCTGCAGGGGACGTACACATCTGGTGGTATCAGACTATTATTCCATGCAAATGGTTACTACATTCTTTCCAGGCTAAATGCAAGGTCCATAGGATCTTCTGTTTTAAAAAAAATTTTTTGTTTTGTTTTGTTGTTTTTGAGATGGAGTCTCATTTTGTTGCCCAGGCTGGAGTACAGTGGCATGATCTCAGCTCACTGGAACCTCTGCCTCCTGAGTTCAAGTGATTCTCCTGCCTCAGCTTTCTAAGTAGGTGGGATTACAGGCATGCACCACCACACCCAGCTAATTTTTTTCTGTATTTTTAATAGAGATGGGGTTTTGCCATGTTGGCCAGTCTGGTCTCGAACTCCTGACCTTAGATGATCCACCCACCTTGGCCTCCCAAAGGACTTGGATTACAGGTGTGAACCACTGTGCCTGACCTTTTAAAAAGTTTTTTTTTAATTTTTGTATTTTTTTTTTTTTTTTTTTTTTAAGACGGGGTTTCACCATGTTGGTCAGGCTGGTCTTGAACCCCCGACCTCAGGTGATCCGCCCACCTTGGCCTCCAAAGTGCTTGGATTACAGGCGTGAGCCACCACGCCCAGCCTAATTTTTGTATTTTTAAGAGCAGTTTTAAGTTCAGAGCAAAATTGAAAGGAAGGTGCAGAGATTTTCTATATACCCCCTACTCACAGACATGCATAGCCTCCTGGATTATCAACATCTTCCTCCAGAATGTTATATTTGTTACAATTAATGAATTTACATTGATGCATCATAATCATCTAAATCATTTATATTAAGGTTCACTCTTGGTATTGTACAGTTTTGTGAGTTTTGACAAATGTATAATGACATGTATCTACCATTGTAGATTCATACTGACTGCAATGAACTTCTCCATCATCCATCACCATCTTCAGCAAGGTATGGATCTCAGCCTCGTGGTAGAATGTGAAGGTGAGGACCTCATCCAGGTTTCTTCTTTCCTTGGGTGCTCTGCCTCAGCCCTAGAGGCTGCTCCTTATATCTGCTGTAATTGTATTCTTCAGAGTTTTCTTTTCCCTTTGCTAGATAATCACCTCTTACCCATAAAATATTTTTATATTAAAATTCCCTTGTTTAAATTATTGTGTGGTTTCTGTATCCTGAGTAAACCCTGACCAATACATGGATATACCAATTTGTACTTCTACCTGCAATGTGTGAGAGTTCCAGTTCCTCCACAATTAGTTATTTTAAAGCCTTTGTCTACCAACCACAACATCAGGATGATCTGTGTGTCTTCTTCTATTGTCTATTTTTTCTCTTATCAGAATATTTTCATGCCTCTTCACAAGTCTACTTATTTTTTCTATATGTAGACATTGTATGTAAGAGGCATAGAGACTCTAGGTGACATAATTTACTGCACAGAGTGTTCCCTCTGTCTTCTGTTAAGCAGATGGGGGGTAAGGAATGATCACATCGGTCCAGTGAAGGATTGAAGTGGGTTGGGACTAGGTTTTGATTTTTGGAATCTATCTCCAGTTTATCTCTGGTTTACCCCTATGCCTGGCATGTGGATTTTGGGTGAGTGCCTTGCCAGGTTTCTGGATCCTCAGCCATGAAAGACTATGGAGATTCAGCTCTGATTTTCAGAGGTTCCCAGTCCAGCTTCCAGATTCTGTCTCCATGGAGCTTCAAGATCTGGCCAATGTCTTGAGGTGGGAGCTGGCTCTGTGTTTGGGGAAGGCCCTTCCTTCTTGGGAAACTTTTGTTTTCTAAGCATTGTGGGACTGTAGAATATTTCTTTTTCTTTTTGAGACAGTCTCGCTCTGTGGCTCAGGCTGGAGTGCAGTGGTGCAATGTCAGCTCACTGCAACCTCTACCTCCTGGGTTCAAGGGATTCTCCTACCTCAGCCTCCTGAGTAGCTGGGACTACAGGTGCACTACCACGCCCAGCTAATTTTTTGTATTTTTAGTAGAAATGGGGTTCCACCATGTTAGCCAGGATGGTCTCAATCTCCTGATCTTGTGATCTGCCCGTCTTGGCCTCCCAAAATGCTGGGATTACAGGCATGAGCCACTGTGCCTGGCCAAATATTTCAGCCTTTTGTTTTTTTGAGACAGGGTCTTGCTCTGTTACCCAGGCTGGAGTGCAGTGGCGCAATCAGAGCTCACTGCAGCCTTGACCTCCCCAGCCCAAGTGATTCTCTTGCCTCAGCCTCCCAAGTAGCTAGGACCACAGGTGCACACCACCACATCTGGCTAAGTTTTATTTTTTCTTTGTAGAGATGGAGTCTCCGTGTGTTGCCCAGGTTGGTTTTGAACTCCTGAGCTCAAGTGATCCTCCCGCCAAAGCCTCCCAGAGTGCTGGGATTACAGGCATGAGCCACTGCATCCAGCCCTATTCTGCTTTTAGATGCATTCCTAGGTGCAGAACTCAGTAAATGTCAGGTTCAGAAAATTGGTGGTGTGTTTAAAGCTCCCATGTTCTAATTTGTCATTCTAGCACCTGTGACCACTAAAAGCTTTGCTGGTTTCCCTTTTCTCCATTACATACAGGTCCTACTGCTATGCAGACTTGATCATTGGCAAGTGCCCCAAACTGACAAATGTCCTGGGGATGGCAGAACAGCTGGGGAGCCTCGTCTCATTTTGTTGCAGTAGGAGTGTTAGCCTGCCACAGCCTATTAAATCCTACCTAGAAGAGGAAATCACCTAGGCTTTTGAAACTCAAAACTTTCCTCTTTAAACTGTTGTCTCTGGCATGTGTTTCAGTATTTTAGATTTGACTTTTTTTTTCCTTGACACATTTCTGCTGCACTATCACTACCCGGAGTCTCTGGGTGTCAAAATACGGAACAATGTTTTTCAAACTGTAGGTTACAATCCAATAATGGGGCACAAAATTGATTTACTAGGTCATGCTAACATTAACTTTTGTTTCATATGTGTGTTTGTGTGTGTGTGTGTGTGTGTGTGTTCTGGTTTGCAGTGTAAAACCTATTTCTTCCTATGGATTGCAGCCCACAATGTTTAAAAGCCACTGGACTTCAGTTTAAATGGAGTAAGAGCCAAGGGGGAGAAAAACAAACATTATCAGAAGCAAACATATTCGCTGAGTATGGACAACCTTTGGAGAAGTTTGGCTGTAAATGGGAAGGAGATTGATTGGAAGCTGCTCTTCTGGCCCCAGATAGCAAGAGTGAGCCCGTGTGAGGAATGAACTGTAAGTAGCAGAGAAGAAAACCTGATGAGGCCTACTTGCTAATGAGGCTGGAGGAGGTGGTGGGTGTGAAGGGCTGTGTTTTAGTCCATACCCCTGCGCTGCTATAACATAGTAACACAGACTGGATAATTTACGAAGGAAAGAGATTTATTTGGCTCACAGTTCTGGAGGCTGGGAAGTTGAAGAGCATGGCATTGGCATCTGGTGAGGGCCCTTCCATGGCAGAAGGCAGGAGCTAGGGTGAGACAGAGAGAAAATTGGACCAAACTCATCTTTTCTATCAGGAACCCACTCCCCGTGATACTAACCCATTCCCACAATGGTATTAATCAATTCATGAGGGCAGAGCCTTCATGACCTAATCACCTCTGAAAGGCCCCACCTCTAGCAATTAATTTCAACTTGAGTTTTGGAAGAGACATTCAAACCCCAGCAGGGCAGCAGGGAGGGCTACAGATGAGACGTGATTGGACCTGGACTGGTAAAGTCCATGGAAACTCTGAAAGCAGAGTATAAGTTCTTGCCATTACATCATGGGCAGCCCAGGGGAAGACGGGCCTTGTACTTGGCACAGGAGGGTCAGCTGAGGGGATGAATAAGCATGGGTGGTGTGGGCAAGGTTCTTTTGCTAGCCCATGGTTGGTACCTCAGAATCACCGAAAGATCTAATTCCAGCCACAGGCCTGTAACTAGAATGAACACTAGTCTCCTAAATACCTTCTCCCTGCTCCACAACACCAAACACACACAACTCACCTGCCCATCAAGGCCACCTGGCATGGGAGAAGAGTATAGGCTTTGTGGTCAGAAGAGTCTGACTCTCAGTCTACCAGCTGTGTGAGATTGGGCTCACAGTCTCCTTATATCTAAGACAGGGTTCAGATGACCTTCAGCACAGGATCGCTAGGTGGTGGGCAGACCCATCACTATGTCTGGTGTCGGGCACACTGTGAGTGCTCAGAAACTCACAGATACTTTTACCCTTACAGAAAACACTGAAGCTGGGAGTTCTTTTGTTTTTGTTTTTTTTTTTTTTTGAGACAGAGTTTCCCTCTTGTTGCCCAGGCTGGAGTGCAATGGCGTGATCTCAGCCCACTGCAACCTCTGCCTCCTGGGTTCAAGCGATTCTCCTGCCTCAGCCTCCCTAGCAGATGGGATTACAGGCATGTGCCACCAAGCCAGGCTAATTTTCTATTTTTAGTAGAGGTGGGGTTTCGCCATGTTGGTCAAACTGGTCTCAAACTCCTGACTTCAGGTGATCCACCCACCTTGGCCTCCCAAAGTGCTGGGATTACAGGCTCGAGCCACCGCGCCCAGCCTGAAGTTGGGAGTTCTAGAGGAAGGCTGGGCCACAGTGACCTGGTTGACTTCCAGCCCCAAGGTCCCAGGTCCAGGTTTGCTGCTGAGCTAGGCCCCGGTTTGGATCAGCTCTGAGGCATGGCACTCAGCAAGCCTCAGGGCAGAGAGGCAAGTGCAGGACGTGCTGCAGTGGATGAAATGTGTTTGTTTTTCCTGCTCTGGGTCAGCGCAGTGGCTCTGACCTTAGCCAGAAATTGGCTCCTGGCCCTGTGGCTGGCCTTGGACCTCTGCGCATTAAATTTGGTCCTGAGCCCTGCCTGGGTTTTTGGCTAGGAGTCTGGCCTTCTGCTATGCCTCAGACACACCTGATCAGCCAGGCAGATCTGCCAGGGATTTTGGAGACTTCAGCTCAATCATGCTTCGGTATGTAAGATTTTCTCCTTGCCTTCTCAGCCTAGCTAATTGCTATTTGTCCTTCCCAGATGTGGCTCAGGCATCAGCTCTCACAGAAGTCCTTCCCTTGGCATTTGCCTCCTCCCCCATATTGGGTCAGGTGCCCTTCCTCTGGTCTCCTACAGGCCCTTTGCTTCTCTTTCCACACCACTTGCCCCTCAGTTGACACTCAGCTTGCTTGAAGGCAGGTCTCTGCCCCAGCGCCCAGTACTCAGTAGATGCTCTGGCAGTGTTTACTGGATGAATGAAGCTTTTCTGCTCAGTGGCTCTGTTTTCTAAGCCCCCATTTGCCAGCAACTGAGCCACAACTGGATTTCAAGGTTCAAAGAGCAGAGGAGGCAGCTCAAATGCAACAGCCCATCCCCAATCACAATCTGCAAGGTTTTTTTTTTTTTGGGAGGGAGTTTTGCTCTGTTACTGAGGCTGGAGTGCAGTGATGCAATCTCGGCTCACTGCACCCTCTGCCTCCCCGGTTCAAGCAATTCTCCCTGCCTCAGCCTCCCGAGTATCTGGGATTACAGGCATCCGCCACCATACCTGGCTAATTTTTCTATTTTATTTTTTTTTTAGTAGAGACAAGGTTTCACCATGTTGACCAGGCTGGTCTCGAACTTCTGATCTCAGGTGATTGGCCCGCCTCGGCCTCCCAAAGTGCCACAATCTGCAAGATTTAATCTCACCGTTAGAGAATCCCAGGTAGGTCAAGCACTGTGTCTCACATTTGTAATCCCAGCACGTTGGGAGCCCCAGATAGGTGGATCGCTTGAGTCCCGGGAGTTTGAGACCACCCTCGGCAACATGGCGAAACCCCATCTCTACAAAAATACAAAAATTAGCCAGGCATGGTGTGCACATGTAGTAGTAGTCCCAGCTACTCAGGGGGCTGAGGAAAGAAGATGTCTTGAGCCCGGGAGGTCGAGGCTGCAGTGAGCTATGATCACATCACTGCATTACAGTGTGGGTGACAGAGCCAGACCCTATCTCAGGAAAAAAAAAAAAAAAGAGAGAGAATCCCAGGTAACTGAGTATGACTATTAGCTGTTTAAGTTCCATTTCTGAGAAGAGGTTTATTACAGATACCTGTATGAAAGCAGTGTGAAGACACTGCTTTGACTCTTGTGTAGATATTGTCTCAGCTCAAGCTGAGGGCAATGGGTCAGGGTCCTGTGCCAGTCAGGGCCCAAGACAGGACATCTCTTAACACAGGGAGCCCATGAGGCGGTGACAGACCACCAGGATGCACAGACCCCTGCCCACCTTCCCAAGTTCTATGGTAAATGGAGGGGGTCGAGGGAGTCAGGTTCTGGGGCAAGACCAGCCAGTCGAAGTAAACTACTGTCCCTCAAGCCTTCTCCCCCAACCAGGTCTTTTACTCCCTACTGCTAAGGAAAGATACTCTTGATGGCACCCAACCTGCTGTCCCCCTTCCCTGGGGACTCTTGGAGTCTACAGGGCCTTTGGAGTACCAGTGGGAATGGAGGCACAGGGGGTGCACAGCAGCTCTCTTCAAATGGCTGCATGGGTGGCTGGGATGCCAGTGGAAGCCTGCGTGGGATTGAGAGCCTCAGGGTGGCAGGCAGGGTCAGCAGTGCTGTGAGGCTCCCTTAGGCCTGGAGCAAACCTGGGAAGGGAGTGAGTTCCCTGGACATGTAAAGCTGGTTCTAAGTCACTGAGGTCCACCCACAGAAAGATTGTCCTTAGAAATGATGATGACAATCAAAACCACAATGAGATGCCACTTCACCCCCAATAGGATGGCTATAATGAAAAAAGACACACAATTACAAGCGTTGGCAAAGATGTGGAGATATTGGAACCCTCATACGTTGTTGGTGGGAATGTAAAATGGTGCAACTGCTTTGGAAAATGGTTTGGCAGTTCCTTCGAAAGTTAGAGATAGAGTTAACATATGATCCAGCAATTCCACTCTTAAGTATATACCCAAGGGAAAGAAGAACATATGTTCATATACAAAGACTTGTACATGAATATTCATAGCAGCTTTATTCACAGTAGCCCCAAAACAGAAACCTATATATTCATCCAGTGATGCACAGATAAACAAAAGGTATAGACATACAGTGAAATATTACTCAGCCACAGAAAGGAATGAAGTACTGCTACATGTTACATCATGAATAGATCATTAAACATTATTTGCTGAAAGAAGCTAGTCACAAAAGGCCACATGTTGTATGATTCCATTTATAGAAAATGTCCTGAATAGGCAAAGAGATTGAAAGTAGATTGGTGGTTCCCAGAGGCAGGGGGAGGGGTGAATGAGGAGTGACTGCTAATTGGCAGTTTATTTTGTGGGGTTAGGGGGTAGGGTAGGGGGAGTGGGGAGGGGGGGAAAGTTTGTATTTTGCAGGGAGGGGGCACCCTGGGGAGTAGGAAGTGGTGAAAATGTTCTGTAATTAGCTCATGGTTATGGTTGCACAACTTTGTGAATATGCTAAACATCACTGAATTGTACACTTTTTTTTTTTTTTTTTTTTTTTTAAGTCTCATTCTGTTGCCCAGGCTAGAGCGCGATCTCGGCTCAATGCAACCTCTACCTCCCGGGTTCAAGTGATTCTCCTGCCTCAGCCTCCCGAGTAGCTGGGATTACAGGCATGTGCCACCCTGCCCGGCTGATTTTTTTGTAGAGATGGGGTTTCACCCTGTTGCCCAGGCTGGTCTTGAACTCCTGACCTTAGGCAATTCACCCGCCTCCGCCTCCCAAAGTGCTAGGATTACAGGCGTGAGCCACCGCGCCCGGCTTGAATAGTACACTTGAAAAGGTGGAATTTTATGGTGTTGAATTATATCTTGATTTTTTTAACGGGGGAAAATGACGCTGCTGGAGAGAGTTAGCGGAACTGAAACAATGAAATGGTGCGCGCTTGTCGCCTGTCCTTGTCGCATCCATCCCAACGAAGTTTGGGCCCTGGAACGGTGCACCAAGAAGGCCTAGGGGAAGAGACGCTGGGGCAGGATCGGGAAGAAAGACGTCTCCGGATTCGAAGGGAATGCGGCTAAGGTGGCGGCGGAGGCTCGCCTAAGACTGGAGAGCGTCCGTAGGCTCAGAAGTTGGCCGGGCCGGAGCGGAGATTTAAAGGTTGGAGCGCAGAGGCTCTTAAAGAGGCCGGGGCGAATTCTCATTCAGCGTCCACCTTAAAGCCAGCTCCCGGGCGCCACCGGTCGGACCCGGGTAAGTGCGTGGGGCCGCGGGGGAGGCGGCGGCGCCGACCCCAGCCCCTGGCTTGCTTGACGCCCGGCCGGGCCCAGGGTGGGCTGGATTTCGCAGGCCGCGCGTCCTGCGGGCCGGGGTGCACGCGGGGGCAACCGGGTCCAGGCACCCGGCCCGGGCTCCCCAGCCGCGGAGCTCTATTTTTAGCAGGCGCTGTGGCAATATAAGGAATGCGCGGCGCGCCAGGCGCTCGGGGCGCGCGCTGGTGGCGCGGTCGCTTTAAGGAAGCGCCGGGGCGGGGACGGACTGGAGCGGCCGGCTGGCGGGGAGCCGTCAGTCCGGCGGCCGCTGGGCCCGGCGGGCGCGGCGCTGCCTCCTCACCGGCGCGGGCTAGAAGGGGGCTGCCTGAGTGCCGGAGCCGAGCCCGGACTGGAGCGCGCGGTGAGTGGTCCGGCGGCCTTGGAGGGGAGGGGGCCCGGCCGCGCCGCCTCCCCCGGCCGTCGCTTTGTTCCGGGGCGGGAGGTGTGGCCGCCCTCCGGACTCCGCCGCGCTCTCCGCTTGCGGGGTGCGCTGTAGGACCGGCTGTGTGTGGCGTTTTGTCCCCATCACGGGCTCCAGCGTAACGGTGTGCGTCCGGGAAATCGGCCACGACCGAGACCCCAGTGGGGAGGGCCTGCGCGCCGCTCAAAGAGACCCTTTCATGGTAATCACCCTTGGGTTCTTTGGCTGCCTCGGCGAGAACCCGGCGGGTATAGATGGGCGGCAGGACGGGGTGGGAGGGGTGGGGAGCTGTTTCTCTATCTCCCCCTCCTTAAGATGGCGTTAACGGAAGGAGGAATCCGTCAGGGAGTTGACAAATTCATCTGAATAATAAAACGCAGCCTCTTCATAAACAACCCTTCACTGCTCCCGGAGGTTTGGGGAGCTAGAGCTGTGGTCACAACTAGGGCCTGGGCTCCTACATTGAACTGACCTGGCTGGGGCGTCGGACACGGTGCCAGTCCTGCCCCGTAGGGAAGGCAAGAGCACAAAGTGACAAGCCAGTGTGGTAAATGCTGAGATCCGGTAAGCCCACGGGTTGTGGGAGCCCCTAGGGGTCCCTACTCCAGAATGGGAGGTGAGGGAAAGCCACCTAGATGTCTGGCCACAGCATGGACACTGGACACCCAGCTAGACTCTGGCTGGAGCTCAGGTCTGTTCTGGCCTGGGACAAAGCGGAGTCTGGAGAGGTGGACAAAGGCCATCAAGACCACTGGGGCCTTGATCATAGAGCTCTGGCATTGCCCCTACTCCCCAGTGGCCCCTGATGGTGTGAAACCTCCCTGGCCTTGCTCCTCCAGGACCCACTCTGCCCTGAACCTGACCAGAGAGGGTGGCTGGCAAGGCTCAGAATAGTGGCCTCCAGAGGTTTTTCTGGCAGCCGGAGTAAGATGGAGATACGAATTAAGCTCTGAAGCTCCGCTGTAATAACAGCAACCAACAGGGCTTACAAAGACCAGGCACTTGAAGTGGATTTGCTCATCATTTGACAAGACACCTCCAGAAAGATTTTGTTTATTATAAAGGATGGAGGAACTGGGGTGAGAGAAAGAGCCAGCAGCTTGCCCAAGATGTATCCGAAGTCCATGCTTTTGGCCACGTGGCTGTCCTGGGCTTGGGAAGGCTTTGGTGCAGCCTGTGTTAGAGTTTTATAATATATGGTTTTATAATCATCACTATAGACATTCACTGGTGGATTGAAGTGTGAGGCAGTGAGCTGTGGGTATTAATAACTGACTCGTGTCAGAAGCTTAGCAGTGAACAAAGCACTTTCTCGGATATAGTTCTTTGAGCTTCTCCTGCTTCTTTTCCCAGGGAAGAAACTTGAGCTGCTAACATTTTGTAAACCTCCTAATTTCCTGTAAATCACATGTCCCTGCTGACTGGGGCTGAAAATGTTTCGGGCAGTGGTTTTCACCCTTAGGTCTGTTCACACTGCCCAGCAGTCAGTTAGCTTCTCTCTGTGTAGTTTATGGTGTAGTTTGTCCTTTTTCTGCCAGGGCATGGGGCTTTCATGCTCTGGGGTTTTTGAGGTCTGCCAGCCTCTGGGGAGGGAGGTATTGAGCAAGCCTCGCGCTCTGGTGGAAACTGACCCCCCCAGATGTGACCTCGGCATTTCCTAAAGGCAGGGGGTAGGGGTAGTCAAGGCCCTCTGGTGAAGCAAGCCATTGTCTACAGCACTGTCAGCTTTGCTCCTCTGTAAGACAGTTGCTAGTTTCCACCTCTGTTTTCACCTACATAAGACATCTTGTGACAGCTTAACTTTTATGTTATTATAAGCTCTAGCTACTGGTATTTCACATCTGAGCTACTTATAAAGTGACAAGTTCAGCCAGGGCAGCATAGTGAAACTCCATCCCTACAAAAATTAGCCTGGCCTGGTGGCATACACTTGTAGTCCTAGCTACTCTGGAGGCTGAATCGGGAGGATTACTTGCGCCCAGGAGGCAGAGGTTGCAGTGATCCATGATCATGCTGCTGCACTCCAGCCTGGGTGACAGAGCAAGACCCTGTCTCAAAAAAAAAAAAAAAAAAAGTAACAAGTTAGTTACCCATGCGGTTGGTTTGGTTCCTGAGCTCCAGTGATCACCTGGAATCAGGAATGACTGTTGATCTCTGATAAATTAGGCTCCTAGGATGACTGGTTCTAACCAGAATCACATGTTGACTAGCCTCCTGGATCTGGTGAGTTCTCAGGGACATGCGGTCTCCATAATATATTTCATATCTGATTTAATCATTGTAATCTGTTCTGCCAATGAAATGTCCCCATACAGAGTGCGTCTCCCTGAAAGCAATTGAAAACATACCTGCTCAGGAACATTGTATGGTTTGTATAAGCATACTCATGTGAACTGAGTGGGAACCCATCCTTGTATGATGCTGGAATGTTCTTAAGTGTCCAGAGGGTGTTGCATTGAGTTCCAGAGGCTCTGTATCTGCCAGGCCCTGGGCAGGCATAGAAGGTACAGTCATCTTTATCTGGAGATGGGAAAAAGAAAGGAGCTGGAAGAGTCCCCTGAGACCTGGGACACCTGACAGATACCCATTGTCTAGGGACCAAGCAGAGAATTCAGGCTTTGAGAGGAATTTTGTTGCTGGACTCTGAGGCCCTGCCAACCCTCCTGTCTTGGATCATGCCTCTGAGCCCTGTAGTACCTCATTAGTGGGGATGCTTTTGGCTGCAAGTAACAAAACCCAAATAACTGTAAGATTAAGCAGAGCTCAGGTCTCCCAAAGAAGCTCTCTACCCTTGTAAGATCTCTGCACACAGGAATGGGATATCAGTGCCACTTCCAGCAAGTTCCTGCATGGGACAGGTAACCACAAAGGCTGAGGGTCTGGAGTTCAGAGTAGTAAGTTTTGTCTTCTTGAGTCACAGCCTCTTTAATATGCTGATGAGAAGCCCTAGAAACATTGATGTACAAAGTTGGACATATAATTCAGGGGATTCATGAATCTCTGAAAACCAGCCCTGGATCCCAGCTTACCTGTCTCTGGTCTGAAGGCATGTGACTTCCCCTGATGTTCATGGCGGACCTATTCTGTGAGCCCATTGTGTAGTCAAGTAAGCATGCCACTCCAGTGTGGTCTGAGAGGGCAGAGATGGGGGCCACATCTAGAGTGGGACAGCTATCATGGCCCAGCCTGTGAGTTGAAGACTATGCAGTCAGCCCACGGGTCTGACAAAGAGGTTAGTGCTGGTGCTTTCTCATGCTTCAGCAGAGGTGATGACGTTCAGGCCGAGGTAGAGACGACGTTGCACTCGCCACGCATTCCATGGTGCCCCATCTCTTGTTCTCTAGTAGCATTCCTGCTATCTGTGTGATACAGCTGGTTCCACCTATTTCCAGAGATTCCACCCTGGCCCTCCTTGCCCTTGCCCCCACCACTCAGCCCCTAGGGCCGTTTAGCCGGCCAGCATGATCTAAGACAGCTTTCTGCAGGCATTCCTCTTATAGGAGTCATGAAGCAGCAATGTGTGTTTTGCTTCTTTTGTTGTTGTTATATTTAAAAATATTTTTTATATTCTAGTCCAATCCATATTGTTTTATTTTTTTGGTTATATATTATATATACAAATACATTTTTTTGTATTTTGCTTCTTAATGTCCCTGTCATTGTCCTTAATATTCTTAGTAGCTTCACTAGGTGGGGCCTGCTGCATGACAATGTAGGTCATCACCGGGTGCTGAGGCAACATTCTGTCTCATAGGGGCATAGTCCTGGCATCAGGCTACCTTGAGGGATAAAACAATATGATTTACATATGGATTGTATTGCTAGTGAGATTTTGGAGAGCCCCAAGAATGAATTTGCCTGTGCAGCCTGTAGCGGCCAAACAAAGGAGGGTGGGTGGAGAGTTGGGGGCTCTGGTTCCGGCCTCGGTAACTACAGGACCTTGTCTGGGTCCTGTGCTGCCCGGGGCCCAGGCTCCATCTGTGACTTCTCTGCCCAGTCCTCAGCGTCGTCATGGGGATTAGATAAAATGCACAAATGAGAATACGCTTGGGAGGCCAGAAACGGCCAGAAGAATGAAGAGCATTACCAGTCTTCAAGCAACCTTCAGAGGACAGAATCCTAGACCCAGAAAGGAGCCCCCTGAGTGTATTAAGTTGAGTCACACCCCAGTAGAGCACATTTCTCATAGTGGTGAGGAAGATGATTTCAGGTGGGATACAGTGTCTTTCATTTTAATAGTTACGTACTGGTTTATTTAAATGTATTATAAAAATACAGGCATCACAACAAACTGGGGTTTTTTAATGGATATTTTGCTCATATTAAGGTTAATGAAATATTTTAAGTTAAAAAATATAGCAAAATGTTTAAACATAACGGTGGTTTTCAGATTAAGGTAGTCATAGTACAATAGTAGACAAACATGGCCCAAATGTGAAAGTGACTCCTTGAGGAAAGGCTGGGAAACTCTGAGCAGGGGGAGTCCTTCCCTCCCTGACAGCCCATTAGGGGTGTGTCTTTGACCCCACCTGGACCCTTCTAGAGACACAGTGTTTGCTACCCTTTGAGTCAGTCCACTGCATTTGGGGATTCTCTCATTCTTGGGAAGTTCAGTCCCTTCTCCCCTTAACTTGTCCCACTAGGTGTGTCCCACATGAAGCTTTGGCAGTCCCACTTTTCTCCAGCATGAGCAGCTTTATTTTCTTCAACTGCTCTCCAAGTGTCATGGTTTAAAAACGGCCCCTCCGTATGTCTCTCCTTCTCTCCATCCACCCACCCATCCATTCATTGATCGACCTCTCCATCCATCTTTCCTTCAGCAAAGACTTGTGGGCTGGACCCTGTACTGCATACTTTATATTCACTGTCTCTAAGCCTCACAGCAATTTTGTTAGATGTGGTTCACCTTTTACAGATGTGGAAACCGAGGCTCAAGGAGGTTAAGTAGGTCACCCACAGTCATAACCTGAGAAGCAGAGTCAGGAAGGAGTCTGGCCATGGTCTGTCTCTTCCTGAAGCACATGCCCTTTCTATTACACCATGCTGTTCCCAGCACTGGATGACCAGAAATGCGATCCCTTCTCTCCTGGTGCTTAGGGGACATATCCCATGGAGGTGTGTGGCTCTACATAATCAGTGTGCAGTGGGTAAAGACCTCACAGGGAGTGAGGATGGAGCAGCCTGTGCACACAGATGTGGTGAGGCGGCAGAAGCCGCAGGGGTACAGAAGATGCTGGCTGGCAAACAGAGGCAGTGAGTGCCTAGCTGGCAGGAGTCTTCCCTGACTGTCATTAATCTTTCAGTCACAAATGAACCCCTAAATCATTTGTGTACTTTTTTTTTAATTTTGAAAAAGAAAGGATAATGTAACAAATACCATGTACCTAGTACCCAAATGAACAGGTATGACCATTTTGTCTGCACTTGATCCTCTTCACAGGAGGGCTGGACTTAAAACCAGACCCCTCATCCTTTGGCCTGGCCAGTATGGGCCCATCCTCAGCCTGCAGTGGGCTTTTGGGAGCGTTGCTCCTGAGTTTTCATATATTGAATCTCTCGGGGGGCTTCATGTCCTCAGTTAATGTGATGACTTTGCTAATGGGCCTCCCTGGACTGAAGAGCCTTTTGCTGCTTTTGACCACACTGGGGAGAAGCCACTCAGGGGAGAGCGTGTGTTTTTGGCTGTGACCTTTATCAGAGAAGTTCGTCCATCCTCACAAATACTTGTGTTGACCATTGTGGGTTTAGCCAGGCTCCAGAGCATGGTTTAGTCATAGCTGCCTAAACTGAACCATAATATTAATGGTAAGTTTGTATATTTGGAAGAGAGAGAAAACATAATTCTCTTTTTATAACTAGATGACAATGATAACAAAATACTTTGTTGTTGCTGTTATTGTTAGCAGTGAGTTCTCACTCTGTTGCTTAGGTTGGAATGCAGTGAAGCAATCATAGCTTATCACAGCCTCGAACTCCTGGGCTCAAGCCATCTTCCTGCCTCAGCCTCCTGAGTAGCTGAGAGTATAGGCATGTGCCACTATGCCCATCTAATTTTTAAAAAAATTTTTGTGGAGATAGGGTGTCCCTTTGTTGCTCAGGCTCATCTTTAACTCCTGGCCTCAAGCAATCCTCCCACCTGGAACTCCCAAAGTGCTGGGGTTACAGGCATGAGCTGCCATACCTGGACACGAAATACATTTTATATTCTAAGGTATAGGATTACTTTAAGAGAAGGAGACTAAAGTATGATGAGTACTTTCTAATCCATAACTTCACAGCTTTCCCTTCCGGAAGCTTTCACAGAAAAAACCAGGTGCCTGGTACTGGGTCCTTCTCTGCCGAGCAGGAGCAAGGCGGCAGAGCCAGCCCTGCAGCTGCAGAGACAGAAACTCTCCATGACGACAGGACGCAGCTTCTCACCCGACTGTTTGCAGCCTTCTCCTTTCCATGCACTGACTGACTCCTGAGCTGAAACCTTACGTGATCCTGTTTGCGTGTAGCTTGCCATGAGTTAGAACAGTGAGGAAAATACTGCTTTTTAAAGCTGTGCAGAAAGATTCAAAACCTTTTGGAAAGGCATCCTTATCCAGGGCAAATTCTTGTCAATCACTATTAGGGACCAAGAAAGTGGGGACCTGTGGGGACTCCAAGTCCTCTTCATTAAGTGCTGAGTATGTCTTGAAACATTTTCGTTCCCTGAGTTGCCCCTAAAGAATAACACCACTAGGCTGGACGCAGTGGCTCATACCTTAATCCCAGCACTTTGGGAGATCAGGGCAGGAGGATCACTTGTGATCAAGAGTTCGAGACCAACCTGCCCAACATGGTGAAACCTCGTCTCTACTAAAAATACAAAAATTATCTATGTGTGTGTCGCACGCCTGCAGTCTAGGCTACTCTGGAGACTGAGGTAGGAGAATTGCTTGAACCCGGGAGGTGGAGGTTCCAGTGAGCCAAGATCGTGCCATTGTGCTTCAGCCTGGGTGACAGAGAGCGACTGTCTCGAAAAATAAAAATAAAAAAGAACACCACCAGATCTTTTTCCCTCATTCTGATGGAGATGCCACAAAAGGCAGCAAAGGCTGGGTGCCGAGAGACCTCAGAAGGCCCAGCGTTACTGGGGCTTAACTTGCAATAGAAGCTGTACCAGTGAAAGCCGTTGAACATATCATACAACTAGTGCCTATGCAATTATACAGAAATCTACATATGTGTTATACTTACAGCCATACCTTTTAAAAGACAAGTTTGGGTTTAAAAAGAAACCACTTGGCATACTGTATATAAGGCTGTCCCTAGTATACCAAGTGCACAGATTAAATGTAAAAGTATTTGTGGGCATGTGGATCTGTGGGGAGATTGCTAGAGTCGAGTGGATTCAGGAGACTTCCCCCGCCCCTTTAGGAGCTGACTATTTATGGAGGGGTGTTGGTGACAGGTTCTTGTCCTTCAAAAGCATTATGTATTCATTTCAAAGGCAAAATTAATTTTAGTTCAGTTTAGATTTTTTTTCCTAATCGTTAGAATTTTAACAAGTCTTGAAAATGCTCCCTTTTTAGAGAACCCACAAATTCATCTCTTTATATTTTCACTCCACTGGAAATGGAGGCTCAAGGAGGAGACAGGCAAAGCTGTCTTTCTTGGCCAACACCGCTCTCACAAGTCTAGCGTGGTCTTCTTTCAATGTCTGCTTTATTATAACCAGAGATGATGGAAGAAGGGTGGGATCATGGTCCCAAAGCCTTGGGGGCATATATTTTTAAAAACCTCTAGGAGATAGGGCTTCTCAGCCTTCCCTCCCCCACCCACATTCCTCAGGTTGAGGTTCCTGGGGCAGAGCTGGAAGGGCTAGCCCGTCTCATGCTCACGCTGAGGAAGTCCAGCCCGGGAGAGGCCAGGTGCCCTGGTACTCCCAAGCAGTTAAGGCCAGCTGGCATCACAGCCTTCCCATCCACCCCCATTCACTGAGCCATCCCCCCCCAACCCCCCCTGCAGTGGACAGCTGCCTGAGTCCACTTATCTGGGGCAGGCTGGGTGTTTCCTGCATGTTTGAGATTTTAGGAGGAAATCAAAATAAAGAAACAAAGCCTTTGTTTTATTCCTGGACTCCCAACTGGGGATGACTGGAGGGATGGAAAGTGGGGGAGCAGGAGGAGCAGGTCACTTGGCACTTCAACAAAATAACCATTCTAATAGAGCATTTAACAGGGACTTTTTCTATTTAGGGTTGGGGTGGGTAAATAGGAAAGATGGGCAGGGCTGGGAGAGCCACTTTGTGTGGAAGGAGAAGGTGGGGCCTCCCTTGCCCCAAGCAGGGTCTCTGGCAATGCCTGGTGTTCAAGCAGGGAGGGGTCTGAGGCCACCCAGCTGGGCTGCAGAATTGGCAGCCTAGGGACTCAGGGACTTTCAATTTCTGCCCTAAAGGGACCCTCTGCTTCAATTTCTCCCCCCACTACTTGTCTGTGTGAGTCTCTACCTCTGTAGCCTCCTCTTCCATATCTGTAATGGGAGGATGCCCCAGCCACACTCTGTGCCCTTTCTTCTCTAGTCCAGCTACACTGGGTCAGGCTCTCACCTGACATGTGGAAATGGGGAGGTGCATCCCCCCCAGTATTTCTTAATTCTTCCAAAGGATTTTCTCCTCGTAGAAATTCTCTGAGGGTATCATTTGTTTTCTTTAAAAATTGCCCAAATATTGATGAAAACCCTCCCCATCTGCAGTATTCTGAAGATTTCAGGGTATGGACCATGCCCATTGGCTGTCTGGCCTCCACTCCACTTGGCCCCACATGCATACAGTAAGGTTGGCTTCCTCACCCCCTAAGCCACTACTATTGTATATAATAGGCATTCACCAAGGGCCTTTAAGAAGGGAGTTGTCTGCAGCCCAGATCAGGGCAGAAGTTAAAAATGAATGTCAGACATCCCCTTGCTTGGTCACACCCTTGGAGAACATCTTTGTGGCTGTCTCCTCAAACCTAGTTTACTGCTATTTTCCAGGGACCAATTTTCCTGGACACTTTCCCCCAGACCTTCTTAAAACTCCAAATTTCCATTACTTCTGATTGCAGAACAAGGATTACAATCTATCTTCGACTAGGCTGTGGGCTGCCCTTGTCAGATGTACAGGGGCCTGGGCATGGTGGCTCATGCCTGTCTTTGGGAGGCTGAGGTGGGTGGATCATTTGAGGTCAGGAGCTTGAGACCAGCCCGGCCAACATGGTAAAACCCCATTTCTACTAAAAAAAATACAAAAACTACCCAGGCCTGGTGGCGTGTGCCTTAGCTACTTGGGATACTGAGGCAGGAGAGTTGCTTGAACCCAGGAGACAGAGGCTGCAGTGAGCCAAGATTGTACCACTGCACTCCAGCCTGGGTGACAGAGCAAGACTCTGTCTCAAAAAAAAAAAAGCTGTAAAGGGGCCATTAAAGAACGCGTCTAAGAATTATGCGCTCTAGACCTATACCTTTACCTACAGTAAGAACCAGCAGAAGCTCTGGGATTATTAAGCTGTCGTTATTACTAGCCAGATCACATCAGTTTTCTCCTAATGACCAGGGCAAAGCCAGGTGTTAATTTTTTCCCTTTCTTGGTAGAACATTTTGTAACGTAAGGATTGGAGATGATATAGATTAACAGTATTTACTGAGTACCTTCTCTGTGCCAGACATGTGCTGAGCACTGGCGATACTGTGGAGAATAGAACAGAGGGTGGGCTGTGCCCACATGGAGGCGACAGTTTAGTGGGGAAGACGCATTACACTGTAAATAAGCAGTTAAGTGCCAGCATACAAGATGCTGTCAAGGCAGACAGCTGGGTGCTTTGGGAGACCCTGATAATAATCTCATGTAGTCTGGGGTGCAGTGCGCGTCAGGGAAGTATATGTAAGGTGCTTAGCATGTGGTCAGGGCTTAATAAACGGTCATTATAATGATCACGCCTGGCCACAGGGCCCAGCCTGGTTCCACCACCAGCTGGTGGCTGCTACCACCCACTAACAATAGTTTTGCACGGAGAGGATTTTCATTAGGCCAAGGTTATACAGCTAGCAGAGGGACTTTCATTCATGACATTTTATAAAAGTGCTGTAGAAAGCAGAGGGGTGGAAAGCTCTCCCCAGGCCCCGCAGCCAGTACTGACCTTTGGACAGGCCCTGCCCTGCAGGAGTGGAGCAGCCAGGCTGGTTACTGAGGGGGAACAATGCAGCAGTCATTTAGGGCTTGGGGAGGGAGATGTGAAAAGTGGCCTTCTGCTTTTCCAACTGAGTGGGCTTAAAGCCCTGGGATTGGAAGGGTCCCTGAGAAGCCATCCCACCCACCTCCAGCCAGGTTCTCCACTCCAAAGCTAGGTGGCCAGTCCTCCTTGCTCTGAGTCTCCTTCACAGACCTTTGCAGAGGAAAATCCCACACTTATTGCCATGCCTGCCTCGTTTTCAGGAAGTTTCCCTTTTATTTGGCTTCAGTCCGTCTCTCTGCAGTCTGGTCACTTTTTAAACATGGAGATTGAATCGCGTCTCCCCACCTCAAGGAAGAACCTAGACCCTGTGTCTTTCTCATTTTTGGTCAAGCATAAACATTTTCACATTCTTCATTAATGATGCCTAACATCTTAAATATAAATAATGAAAACAAAGCAAAGCAGCAGCCTTTTTGAATGTGCCTTTTTGGCCTCCACCTCCCTGGGCTCTGACACACTCCTGGGGTGGCTGTGTGCCTGTCCTTGCAGAATGCCAGCCTGGCCCATCTCCTGCAGGCCAAGTAACCCCTGCCGCTGCTGTCTTTAGTGAGATCATTCCCTGTGATCTCACACCTCCTTGCATCAGAGCCAGGCGAGGCCAAGGCAGTGCGAAGAGGTGTCTGCTTTGGAACAGCCGCACCGCTCTGATGTGTGTTTGCTCAAGAAGGGATGGGGACAGAGCGTTGATTTATTTGAGTTATACAGTGTGTAAAACTTTTTCATGGGTGATCAGTATTTAAAATATTAAAATAGCCAGAAATCTGAGTTTTCGCATAGACTCAGATTGCTGGCTATCCTTTAAAAATTTAGACCGTCTGGCAGCCTCATGGCAGATAATACGTTGCAGCAGTCAGCTGGTGTGGGGTATCAGTAATCCCCTGTTTGCACAAGCCCCACTACTCCCCTGTTGCCTATACTACCTGCTTCTGTCATTTATTGACCCAGCCTCTGCCAGCATCTGAGTTTGGGATGTCCGTTTGGTTCACGATTCCCCTCTTTCTGCTACTGCAGGGTAAAGCAGTTGAGGTGGGAGACCAGTCAGGAAGCATCTTCTATTAGGGGCCTGTGAAATGCAGAGGGATGCCTGGCCCTGGCATCTGGGCCTTCCCTTTCCTCTCTGTCGCCACCCTGCCCTTCTCCTGGGCTTACCAGAGGGGGCTGGCGGAACAACGTAACTCCATGAGATGAGCAGCTCTGGGCTGGGACAGCTAAGGAGTTAAGGGATAACCTTAGCTGTGCTTTGGGGGCCATGTGTGGCACCCCCAGCTCAGAAGGCAGGGCTGGCCAGGGGGCCATGCCCTGGGTGCTGGTGGGGTCTCAGTGCTTTGGGAATTTGGACAGCAAGGCAGGACCCCTCTTCACCACTCCTCTTGCTGGGCTCGTACTCATGTGTGTCCAGTGGGACCTCTCACATGGTATGTCCTTCACGAGACCTGCCACTGCAATCCTCTAGGTCCTGTGTGGCCCATGACATAATGCCTATATCACCTCTGCCCTACTGTCTACCCAAGCCAGACTCCCAGCCAGCTGCCAGTACCACTTGTGTATTTGGAAATGCAGACAGCAGACACATTGGAGTGTCTCTGAGCAGAAAGCTATGCCAGGGCTCTGGAGTGCCCAGAGGTAAAGAAGACAAGGCACGGCCCTCTGTTCCCTGTCCCACTCCAGCAGAGGAATGTGACTATGAAGTAACATCCAGCTCCTAGAGTTGGGGGCAGATGAGGAGGGGCATGCCGAGCTTTGTGGTCAGAGAGATGGCCTTGGACAAACCACAGAGCCTCTCTGACCTTCATGGTTCCCGAAGGGGCTAAACAATGCCTGTGGTGAAGCGTCTTGAGTCATCACGTGGAATAATGGCTGTGGAGCACTTGTGCTGTCGCCTGCCACCTGGCTGGCATTCTATAGATGGAGGCTCAGTGGCTCAGTGGAAGGAGACCTCGCGGGGTAGAAGAGGGCCCTGGAGGAAGAAATCACTTCTGGGAATGGGACCTGACACTTGGGTACCATCCCTGTCCTTGAGGACACTAGACCAGGGATCAGCAGAGCAGAGGCCGTGCAAGGGGAAGGGGGACTGGGGCAGGTCAAGAAAGGCCTAGAATGTTGTGGTCAGTGGGGAGAGCTTCAGGGACCCATGGGTGGCATTCCAGGAGACTCTGTGCTCGGGTTAGTTGGGGAGTGATAATGCTAGAGTGGGGGGTGGGACATTGCTGGTGGAGGGTGCTGAGGCCGGGGGCGGGCATGGGCCACAGCGTGGGCAGCCTTACTAGGCCTTGGCCTAGGAAGTGGGTTAAGGGCTGTTTGTGCTGCCAGGGGAGAAAGAGGAAGAGAGTTTGGGGCAGAGAGGTGGGCAAAGGGGCCCACCCTTGGGGGAGGTGAGGGAGGTGCTGGCTGAATCCAGTTTGTGCAGGGTTGAACGTGAGCCGGGGCGGGGGAGAGCAGTGAGGAGGTCCAGGGCTCCACGAGCAGAGGGCACAGTGGAGTCAGAGTGGGGGCTGCCAGGCTCTGGGGAGGCCGAGGACCCTCAGTCTGGGGAACCCTGGAGTGTGCAGAGGCCGGCCCTCCCTGGTGGGGTGACCACCAGCGTGACTTTCCCAATTCCGAGCAGATTCCTATGGAAGGCTGCAGGAGTCCTCCTCCTTCAATGCGGGTGAGACTGCCCCAGCGCTAGGAAAATATTAATAGACCCCCAGGGACTGAGAACAAGGATTGAAAAATCAAACCACTTCCTACTCTCTTCCCTCAGCTGCCACTCCAAGAAGTTGTGAGCCTGATGCAGCCCTGCCCCTCACCCCGGACTGAGTTCTTTCCCACCCTCCCTGTGGGTTGGTGGGCAGGGGGCACTGTGGGGGGCTGGGGTAGGACCCCAGAGGCCAGGTGGCCAGGTAGCCGGCATTCCTGTGAGCCAGGGAGGCCAGCAGGGCATATTGTTCTGAAGGTTCTATGGCCCCTTGGACACTGAGGCCCTTACCAACTCCTCGGTTCTGAGAGCCACTGAGACCCACCAGACTCAGCGGACAAGCTGGGGGGGCAAATGGGGCAGTGTTCTCATTCTGCAGCTTGCCAGACCTTGGTGCCGAATCCCAGCTTCTCCTTTCACTAGCCTGTGCCCTTGGTAGAATGCCTCTCTCCCCTTGGAGATAAAATGGGGATAATAACCCTTCCCCACAGCTTTCTGCCTCAGGCCTTCGTGGCTGACCCTATTCCCATCCCCTTCCCCCTCCTCTGAGATTCTGGAGCACTTCAAGTTTGTCCTGTATAATTCATCCACTCTCTGCTGGGCTTTTACTGCCGGTTAACCTCAGCGTGGTCATAGAAAAGAGTTGCAGGGGCCCTGTTTGGTTAGGCACCCATCCAGCAAGACTTCACTGTGCTCCCTTGTGGACTTGGGGCTGGGGCAAGGTCCAGGGGCCTCCAGTGTGTGTGAGGCCCATCACGCCCAACGCCCTCTCCTGCCTGGCCCTGCAGCCTTGGACACTTGTTTCTTCACCATGCAGTTATTAAGCAGCCACTGTGTGCCAGGCACTGTGCATGGTGTAGGGATGCAAAGATGAAGATCTCTAGTTTCCAGGGAGCCAACAGTAACCTCCTCCCCTGCCACTCTTACCTTCCATACCCATCACCCCTGCCACGCACACATACACTCCACATTCCAGCCACGTCATGTTACTTGCAGTACCCAGTGCCTCCTTGGCTTTTCCTGCCTCCATGCATTATACCTTTGTCGTTTCTATTCTTTACCTGGGACATGCTTGTCCTTATTGTTTACCTGGCTAATAGCTACTTGGCCTGTAAGACTCCATTCTGCATCACTTCTACCAGGAAGCCTTCCGCAGCACCCCCCAGGCTGGGTGAGATGCCTCCTACTCCTATGCTCCTGTATTACTTACCCCGTATACCATAATACACCATAATCTTCTGCCTGCCTACCCTGCAAAACACATACTGTGAGCCCCACGGGCTGGGCTGGGCTCAGGCTCATTTATTTTGGTATCTGCAGTTCCCAGGACCAAGCACACAGGAGGTGCTCTGAGCATCGACTGGATGTGTGTGATCCCACAGAGCCTGAGCATGCGTGTGTCTTGAGAGGAGGGTGGCCAACACTGGTTCCTCACCCAGTTTACTCCTCCTGCTCATCCTTCTCTGGGCTCACATAAAACTGGGACCTTTCTCATGTCATGTGACCTGTTAAAGGATATACCCCTCAAACCACAGGGTGCCCAGAGTGTGGCTAGGTTTTGTAATGGAGAGCTCTTCTGGATTTAGAAACCAGAGGGAGAACTTTGTTTCATGCTGAACTTGCTGGCAGTTTGGTATCTTCCACATACTCTTCCACACACATTCAGGAGTATGAACAAGCAACTCCTAAATACTTGGGAGAAATGCAGAAGAAGGCATCTGAGGAGCCGTCTTGAGGAGCTTCCCTTTCATCCACCATTCATTCAGCAAGCCTTGGAGGACTTGCTGTCCTGGGCATTGCTGTAGGGATTCAGTGACCGGCCGAGACACGCGTGCTGCCCTCCAAGGCAAAGTCGGGGAGCTGAGCCCCACACACAGATCAGCATGGGAGCCTTCTGAGGAGGCAGCAGTAGGAGGCTGAGCTGTGTTGAGCTGTCACCTATGGAATCTGCCAGTTTGCAGGGCGCTCAAGGAACTCAAGGAAGGCTTTAGAGAAGCAGGAGGAGGGACTTGGGATGGACTTCAAAGAAGGATGTTGATGATGGTAACAACTTGATGTCTGTTGAACAGCCACCATGTGCCAGATACTGGGCCGAGCAAAGAAATGTAGCCTTTCACAGCCACCATGAGGCAAATGCTGCCACTGCCCCTACTTTTACAGAAAAGATAACCAAGGTACAGAAAGTAACTTGCCTAGGGCTGCAGGCTGTCTGTGTAGCTCAAGCTCCTTGGCCAGGAGTTCCAGTTGAGGGGCCAGTCCTGAGCTGGGCAGGGAGCAGCTTGAGTGTAGGACCACAGGGAGATGGGCCGAGGCTGAGGCAGGGACCCATATAGGGGAGAGGGTCTAAACAGAGGTGCTAGAAATAAGGGTTTCAGCTTGGTACCCCCAATTCCTCACTAGTCCTCAGGGTAGAGGGCTACCTGCTGATACCAGATCTATGCCCTGGTCAGCAAGCTTTCCCAGCCTGGATCTGGGGTGCTGGGATGAGAAGCGTCTATTTTTGATGACTGATATTTGCCCTCGTTGCCTCTGAAGCTCTGACCTGCCCAGCTGTTCCACCCACATGGGCAGCGGTCTGACGCTGGGGGCGTCTCAGACTCTGACACCACCTCCCAGTTCACTGCTAACCTCTTCCCAGCACTCCTGGATCAGCTGCCTTCTGCCTGGCCTGACTCTACACGCATACTCTCCAGCCCGTAGCCAGCAGAGGACGCCTAGCACCAGGCTGGCAGTGGCTCTGGGACCACACTGTGTGTTTTCAGATCCTAACACTGCCTCTTTCTAGCTGGGTGACCTTCATAAAGTTATTTTACTTCTCCATGTCTCAGTTTCTTCAACTGTAAAATGGGGGATAATCAGAATGTGTACCTCCTAGGGTTGTTGTGAAAATTACAGTCTTCCAACAGCATCTGACACATTGCTTATCTTAAACATTCCTGTTGCTTTTCACATGATCACTATTGTAATTATAATTGTCATGGCGGGTGGTTTCTGCACACACCTACTCTGAGACTCATAGTGCTGGGTCACAGATGGCTATGCCCTGAGTCCTGTTCGAGAGGCACCTGTACATTGGTGGGAAAGACCCAGGTATTGACGGTTGCCATGTGAGGAGGCGTGTGGTACTTGGGGGCCATGAGTAAGCCCAAGGACAGTGTCCCTCCCTGACTTACTTCAACCTTGGCCTTTGCTTGGATCTCTAGACTTCTGTCTGATCATCCCTGCTCTGCTGACAGCAGTCCAGGTGTGCTCCTGGCAGAGGAGTTCAGACTGGAAGAAAAGCAGGGATAAGTAGATTAACAGAAGACTTGGGTAATAGAGATCTCCAGAGATCACCAGGCAGGCTACCCCTAAAGGTCCTGAGCCCTTCCCATGGAAAAGGATGGCCACTAAGTGGGATGTTTTGGAGGGAACCAGAAGAATAGTAGGTTAGATCTGGGGCAGCAAACAGATTTTCTCTCTGGAGCAGTCACTGTGTTCTGCTGCCAAGAGTCCTGTGTTGACAAGGAAAGGGACCGTGATCCATCAGTGTTGTCTGTGGGGGCTCTGGGAATGGGGAGGAGCAGCACCCATGCTACCTGCTTGCCATCTAGATTTGATGTTTGCACCATGAAATCAAATACACAGTTGTGTGGGTGGTTAGGGCTTAATAATGGAGTGAGCTAAAAAGCACTGGTGGCTTTTTAGAGGAGTTGAGAGGCCCAGTGACAGTGCCACACTTGGCTTAGCAAAGATATGAAACAAGGGCCTGGAGCAAAGTCTTGGGGGAGCAGAGAATGAAGCTTTAAGGGATGCCAAGTGGCCTAGACCCCTATGGGGTCACGAGCCATTTATGCACAGCCTGCCGGTCAGCGCTCTGGTGAAGCTGCCCATTTCTGGGAATTGTGCAGAAGGGAAGGGCAGCTCCTGGAATGTGGAGCAATTTCCTTCGCATGGGTTGGGTCACTCCCCTCAGCGTGTCCTCATCCCTCTGGGCTGGGCACACCCAGACATTGAAGAGATGAGATTAGCTTCCCAGGCCTAATTCAGCTCAATGTGAATGAAAGTCCATTCACTTTCCTAAGAGATCCGTTAATAAGGAATGTGTCCTCCCCCTCTAGCCTGATTTACTTAAAAACTTGACGTTTAATTGATGGGGTGAGGGGGACTCTTTAAAAAAATTAGCATAGAGGTACAGAAGCAAAGAGCAGTAAATGTCAAACCTTCAATAATGTTGGCAGTGTCTTTGGGAGAGCCTCTGGGTTGGCCACTGGCCCAGCCTCTGAGAATCTGCGGTCCTAAGGTCAGGGCCAAGGGAAGCAGCAACAGTGATAGAGTGCCCTGTAGGGTAGTGAATCGTGAAGACATTACCCTAAGAAAAGAAAAGCCATGTGATGCAGCCAAAGGAATTGGCAAAGGAATTGGAGACAGTGTGACGTGACAGTTCTAACATGCCCTTCGGCATCTAACCAGTCCACAGCAGGTGTCCACTAAGGGTGGGCGTTGTTGCTGCTATGCAGCTCCTTCTGGGCACCATTTTCCCAGCCAGGACAAAGGACACTGCTTTGGAAGTGGTGCTGGGTGGGGTGGAGTGCATGGAGCGGCCAGCGGGCCTGTGGACTCCTTGGCAACATCTGTAGCTGAAGCCATTCATTTGACATGTGCTGGTCCCATAGAAAAATGGGCACAGTGGTTTTAGGCTAATGTTTTGGGAAACAAGCTTTGTAGAAGCCCTAGAACCTGGAAACCTGAGGATAAGAGACAAATTTTGTGAGGGTTAAGAACCACCCATCGGGCGCGGTGGCTCACGCCTGTAATCCCAGCATTTTGGGAGGCCGAGGTGGGCGGACACCTGAGGTTGGGAGTTCGAGATCAGCTTGACCAACCTGGAAAAACCCCATCTCTACAAAAAATACAAAATTAGCCAGGCGTGGTGGTGCATGCCTGTAATCCCAGCTACTGGGGGAGGCCGAGGCAGGAGAATCACTTAAACCCAGGAGGCGGAGGTTGCAGTGAGCTGAGATCAGGCCATTGCACTCCAGCCTGGGCAACAAGAACAAAACTCTGTCTCAAAAAAAAAAA
Organism: Ateles fusciceps; assembly: GCA_036589455.1. Lineage (NCBI taxonomy): Eukaryota > Metazoa > Chordata > Mammalia > Primates > Atelidae > Ateles > Ateles fusciceps. Next base: position 3,677,427 of record JAZHEH010003356.1, on the reverse strand, counting down.
AAAAAAAAAAAGAACCACCGAGCCGTGCCATTTTGCCATTTTGTGGGGGCTGCTGGGACCTGCTGCTGTCCTGGGCATTTATATCTGTCACCGCATCAGGTCCTCCGGAAGCCCTTCCTTCCCTAGGGCTGTGGATGGGGCAGGGAAATGGTTTAAATCACCAAAGCCTACCAGCTTGAAGGGAAAGCAGGGGCCCAACTACTTTGTCGATGCATATGCCCTTGCTGAGGGCCCCTCCAAGTTTTCCTCACTGGGGCCTTACAGCTTCCTGGGGCCTGTTCTTCTGTTTATAGATGGGGAAACTGGGCACCAGGAAGTTAAGACACTTGCCCGAGGTCACACAGGGAGTCTGTATTGGAGGCCGCTTTGGAACTTGGGCTGCATAGCTCTGAGTTAAGGCTGTTCCTGACCTCCCCAAGCTGTCCCACTGAGAACCGTGGGGCTTTTACACAGACTATTCCTGGGAGGTCTTAGACCCACCTCGCAAGCTTTGAAGATTGCTGAGTGAAAAGGTTATACTGGGGTGATCAGTTCACCCAACAGCCCACTTCCTAGGGGTGTGAGGCGGCCCCTTTCAGAAAAATGGGTATGACCCCCTGCTTCTTAGCACAAGGGAGGCCTGTGTGGGTGGAAGGCCGCACTGGGACAGTGATGAGGGCAGTATGAGCAGAGACTGAGCTCCCGTGTGTTGGGCCCTGCCTGGCCCCGTGAGAGGCAAAGGAATGAGAGGGTGTGGCTCTGTCCTCATGGAGCTTACAGTCTGTTTGACGAGGTAAATCTAGCATTCAGGGAAACAACTTCAAACCATGCCAGAAGGTTCTACTCATAGGGAAAGAAAGGGAGCAAGAGGCAGACAACAGCCAAACGAACTTATTTTTCCATTTACAGATGCCTGAGGTTTTTGTACACATGTTATTAAAATTATTGAGGAAGCGATATTGCCTTTTAGGCAGTTTTCAATATGAACAACAGTTTGGGTTGTCATGCAGGCTGTGGCCTGGGCGGGGCCCTGGGAGCAGTGGTTGCTATAGGAACCAGCTCAGCCGCCCCCACAGCCAAGTGGCTGCTGTTCCCAAAGTTGGTTTCTGCGTGGATGGGGCTGCCTGAAACCTCGGAGCCATTTGCCATGGAAACAATGGGTGATGTTCCCACACAGGCCTATTTTGTCTGGCTGTTAACAGAGCAGAGATGGCAATGAGGCTTCTCGTGCTGAGAGTAGGCTGGGAATGAGAGAGTTGTGTATGTGTGTGAGTGTGTGTGTGTGTGTGTGTGTGTGTGTGTGCTCCCTCTTCTTGGGAGCAAAGTAAACGAGGTGAGAAAGCAAACCTTTGGGCATCTTCTCAGCGCTCGCCATATCTCATACATTTTATTTCATGCTTAGAGCAGTTCTGCAAAGCATGAGTCTCCAGCTAACCCACTTTACTAATAAGATACTGAGGCCCATGGAAGGTAATTTGCCCAAGGTTACTGAACTGGTCAATAGGAGAGTATTCAGCACAGAAAATAGTGGGGAAGCTTTAAGGAGAACCCCAAGTCTACCTTATACCACCTTCCCCCTCAAAGGGTCACATCCATCATCCCCAGAAGTGATGACCCAACATCCTAGAATGATCTCTGAGGTGCTTTGAAGTTGAGAAGGCTGGAAAGGAGAGGGGTGCTGTGAGTAAGCAGTTTGCTCCTTAACCACCAGCCAACCAACTTTTCATTCTGTGGTGGCTTTCGTCATAGCCTATGAGTGGTTTTTTAAAAATCTGTCTCTGTACCACATGAGACCAGCTTATTCTGTAGAAGTGTGGTTCATGCCTCTTGGCATCTTGACCTCCCCCATCTCCAAAGACATCATTTTATGTGGAGTTTTTTTCTGGGCGGCGGGGGCGGTTGCTGGAGAAGTATGCCTATCAAGAGGAGATACAGCCTAGCACCTTTAGGAATTGGAGGGGTTCTCTGGACTCATTCTCCAGCCCTGGAAACCCCTTCTTTGTTCCTGGCTCACACTTGATTCCAGAGGGTCCTGTCTGTGCCATTAGCCTGATCTCTTAGTAGAAGGAGAGACACAGTCCCAAACCCCGGCTGAGAGACTTGTCCCTTAGCTCTCTCCATGGGGAATCCAGCTCTGTGATGCATAGGTTGTCCGACCATTGTTCAGAAATGTGTGTTGAGCTTTGAGTTCATTCAGTAAGCGCCTGCCCTGTGGCAGTGCTGTGCCAGGCTCTGGGAGTACAGAGAAGAACAAGATGCTGTCCCTGCCCTTTTGTGCATAGTAAATGGGTAGAAGATTCTAAGCATCATGGTGGCGTCTGTGGCAGAAACTTCCAGGCTGAAAACACAGGTGGAGGCAGTGCCTGCTGCTGACCCATGAAGAGGTATGTGCTCTCCTGGGGGTCTTAGGTGTGTGCAGAGGCTGCGGCGTGACCACCTGGCACATTGGGAGACCACAAAGCAGGTTGGGGTGAGAGTAGAGTGTCAGGGGCTGCGGCATGGATGTGGCTGGAGAGGTCAGCAGTGGCAGCCGGTGACAGGCACTGAATGTCCTGTGAGGGGGCCTGGACTTTCCTTCTCAGCAGTGAGGGGTACTGAAAGGGTTTTCACCACAAGGGAGCCAGTCTGGTGTTTGTGTGAATTGAGTAGTCTAGCCCTTTTCCACTGCATTCAAATTAGAAGGAAACCCCAAGTGGGAAGGGAACCCCAGCTTGGCTCCCTGTGGTCTCTGAAGGTTCAAACTCTGAGAGCAGGGTGCTGTCAAAAGGAGGAGGCCCCCACTGGCTATTTCCTGCCAGCTGCCTTGGCAAGCAGAGGGCATTTTTTAAGGAGTCGCCAGGTGATTTGGCTGTGGGTGGTCTGAGCGCTGACTCAAAGGTTCATTCAGGTCCTCCAGCATGTTTACTAGTGTGTTTCTTTTCTTGTTTTCTTTTGAGAAGGAAATAAAGAGAAACTGCTTTCCTTTTCGATATCTTCCTACCCACTTAGTATTTTTCAGTTATGTCAGTGCCAGCAGAGAATGGAAGCTTTAAAAACAGCCAGATACCAGCAAACACCTTTCACTCACAACCCAGCGTCATTGCCCAGGCCAGGGCAGCAGTTGCTGAGGGACAGTGAGGAGCCAACCCCACGCTCTGCTGCCCTGAGAGGCAAAGGAGAGAGGCCACTGGGCCACCTCCTCCCTCCCGATTTCTGTCATCGTGCAACTGCCTTCCACCATATCCCCTTGGCCTGCCTTCATCGTCGTGGATTTGGCCACGGTGAGCTCAGTTAAGTGAAGCCTCAGTCTGTCCCGTATCATAGGGAGATGCTGGAACCAGACCCCGGGGCTGCAGCCAGTACCTGGTCCTATCCTGCCCCAAAAGAGCTGAAATCCCCACTCGAATGAGAGGAAATCAGACATTTTCAGGTGGCATGAACATTTTCTTTAGTTGGGAGCATTTTAATAGTGTTAAACTTTTTCAGTACACAAATACAATGCATGCTTGTTATAGAAAATGGAAACATTAAGAAAATGAAAATACCCCTGAAATCTGCCTCAGAGACAACCAACTGCTACACCTCTTGATGCGTGGATCCTCACCTGGCTGTGTAGATTCAGTGGGTCTCTTCGTGGAAGGTGGATCCGATGTGCTTACTAGCTGTTTTGTAGCCTGTTTTTGTTTTCATACATAATAATACACTTTTTCTAGGTTAGTGAATATCTTCCTTTTAAATGACTGCATAGTATTCCGTTACATGGATACACTTTAACTTTTCCCCGCTAACATTATTTCTATTTTCCCCCATTCTTAACATCTTTCTTCACTTCTCTGATTATCTCCTTAGAATAAATTCTCACATGGGGTAGAGCTGCAGAGAGAGTATGAATCTATGTATGCAAGTGTGTTCTCAGTACAGCCTAGGCAGATTGCACTTTCACTGCAGTGTAGAAAAGTTGTACTTCCCGACACTTTGGGGAAGTCCTAAATGTCAACATCAGGCTTCAGTAACTACAGAGGGTTCTGCGGTGACAAGATCTTGCCCGTAGCCCCATGCAAACCAGTGTGGCCATATAACCCACATTTGTGTCTAACCCCCCTTTCTGTCAAAATCTAGAATTGAAGACTTTTAGAGCTGGAAATAATTATAAAAGTAATCTAATCCAGCTCTTTAAACTCATAGATGAGGAGACTATGACTCAGAGAGATCCGTGGCTTTTCCATGTAGTGGTGGAGCACACAGGGCACCCAGTTCTTTGTCCTCCTGGCCTCACTGCCACCCTCCTCTCTGTGAGACCATCAGTTTCCTGGTCACACGTATACCATACCATTTCCCCTCCCAACTTGCACAGGGATTCTTTCTCTTATTCTACACAGAAGTAGGATCAAGCTTTCCCTCTGTCGATTCAGGGTCAATTTTTGTGCTACCCAGAATCCCCTACCGGGAGGTAGTATTACTTCTTCCTGGCAGGGTCCACAGTTAGCAGTTCAGGTTCCTAGCCACAACCCCCAAGTTGTTCTTTAGAGGATCCCCTTACCCACACCTGTGTTTTAACATTTGGTGCTGTCAGCCTCCTGGAAACTCATGGCTTCCATCATGACCACAGATCCTGGCTTCTCTCCTTTCCTTCTGAGTGCCTCCAGGAGGCTCCCTCCTGCCTCTCCTCCTTGTCACTTTGCGACACTGTTTACAAAGGTCGCTCTTCAGTTCTGTTAAGGCCTGATCATTCTTTAGAATCCTGGGCCCACTTTCAGCTGCCTCCTGGTCACCTTAGCTCAGGGTTTCTCAACCTCTGCACTATTGACATTTTAGGATGGATAATTCTTCATTGGAGGGGGACTGCCCTGTGCATTATACGATCCCTGGCCTCTGCTGAACAGATGCTAGTGGCACCCACTCCATTTTGACAAGCAAAAATATCCTAGACATTGCAAATATTCCTGGGGAGCAAAGTATCCTCAGTTGAGAATCATTGCCTTAGCTGCCTCAACAGCATCAAAACAAAACTTTGACCTGCTCCTACCCCACTCCTTCCCAAATAAAATGAGGTTGAACAGAAGCCCTAAGATCCCAGTGTGACTTTGTGTATAATACAGGGCAAGAAGTAGAGAGAAAGGAGTCAGAATCATAGAATTCTGAGACTTGGAAGAGGCCTCAGGGTCCCTGAGCTCAGGTGTGCTAAGCAATCACGGCCCCCTTTCTAAGCTTAGACACAGCTTCACATCCTTCTCAGCATAGCAGCCCAGTTAATAAGAGGGGGATGGGAATGATGAACCTTCATGCCAGCCCTGCTCAGATCACTGCCCTTGTGTTAACCTGTGCAAGTAGAGTTTAGTGGCCAAAAGCTTCTTTGACATGGCTTCTGGCTGTCCTTGCTAAACAAGACCAGTGGTACTGTGTCCTCAACACCAGGTCTGGCACAGAATTGGTGTTGAATAAATGATGGTTGAATAGATCACTTTAACAGTGATTGTCTCTGTGTAGTGCGACCAGGGGTAATGCTTTTATAATTTCTTTTGCATTTCTTCATTTTCAAGCCTCTTTATGATTGAGAGTATTTATTACCTTATAAAGGAGGAAAACACATGCATATTTTCCCCTAAGTTAAAAAGAAAAAAGCCCTCCGCCTCATTCTACCTGTCTTGCTTCCGCAGGTCTGACCTACAAGAAACATGGCAACCAGCGCCGTCCCCAGTGACAACCTCCCCCACATACAAGCTGGTGGTGGTGGGGGATGGGGGTGTGGGCAAAAGTGCCCTCACTATCCAGTTTTTCCAGAAGATCTTTGTGCCTGACTACGACCCCACCATTGAAGACTCCTACCTGAAACATACAGAGATTGACAATCAATGGGCCATCTTGGACGGTGAGACCTGGGTGGCAGCCCTGCATTGGGTGGGACAGTAGATGGGGAGTATCAGGGAAAGTGACAGGTTTCAGTGGGGCAAGATGGTTTCCTTAATGTTGCTGTTATGGGATGGTTGGTGTAAAGCCTTGTATCGTTTTCAGGGTGAATTCTGAACAGGGAAGGCCTTTGTAGAGGGCTTGCGAGGTTTCATGGAAACCAAAATACGCATTCAAGAAAGAGGGGGAGGCTACAGTCATGCCAACTCAATGATGTCAGGTTTGTTTTTTCTTGCTGATCAGAATCTCTGATTAACAGTTAGGATGTCTTTAGCTAATAAAAAAGGGAAAAGCAAGTTGTTTCTTAATGAACATAGTTTATTTGGTACTTGTCCTTTGAGGGGGAATCTCTTGCGTCTGACATTGTGTTTCTAGCTGAGTGTGAATTAGTCTGGATTACTAGTCCTAAGTGTGGCAGCTGGGCCAGCAGCAACCGCAACATCAGGAAACTAATGAGAAATGCACATTCTCAGGCCCATACTGCTTTGGAAATTCTGAGGGTGGGCCCAACAACCTGTGTTCTAACACACCCTCTAGGAGATGTAGAGGCTAGACAACCACTGTTCTGGATTCTTACAGATGAGTGTTTTGTATTGCCTAAATCTCACTCTTAAACAATGATCCATTCATCACAGAATATACATCTAGGAGGTAAGCTCTGGAAACGGCTAAGATACAATGCCTCTATCAGATAGGTGATTCGTACATGTTTTCTCCCAGGCCGCGGCTTATTTTTCATTCTCTTAACACTTTCTGAGACCAGAATTGTACATTTTGATGAAGTCCAGTTTATCAGTTTGTTCTTTTATGGATTGTGCTTTTCGTATTACATCTGAGCAATCTTTGCCTAGCTGAAGGTCACAAAGGTTTTTTTCTGTGTTTTCTTCTAGAAGTTTGATGGTTTTGCTTTTACATTTAGGTTTATGATCTACCCTGAGTTAATTTGTGTATGTGGCATGAGGTATGAAATAAAAGTTCATTTTTCTATATATGGACATGCAGTTATTCTAGGACTACTTGTTGAAAAAAATATCCTTTTCCCACTGAATTGCCTTCGTATCTTTGATGACAACTTACTGTTTATATTTTTTGTTTCTTCAAGCTATTTAACTGTCTTATCACCAGTACCACACTGTCTTGATAACTGTAGCTATGTAGTAAGTCTTGAAATCAGGTAGTATTACGTCTCCAACTTTGTTCTTTTTCAAAGTTGTTTTGACTAGTCCAGGTTCTAAGATATTTCTGTGTGAAGTTTAGAATCAGTTAAATTCTAAAATTCTAGATTTTGGTTGGGATTGTGTTGAATCTGTAGCTCAGTTTGAGGAGAATTGATATTTTAACAATGTTGAGGCTTCCAACCCGTGAACACAGTATCTCTTTCCATTTATTTAGGTCTTCCTTAATTTCTCCTGTTAATTTTATTCGTAGTTTTGAGTGCATAGGTCTTTTACATGTTTTGTCAGATTTATACCTGCATCTGTATTGATGCTATTGTAAATGATTATTTTTGTTTATTTCAATTTTCAATTATTTGTTGTTAGTATATATAAAAACAATTGGTTTCTGTATATTAATCTTGTAACCTGAAACTTTGCTAAACTCACTTATTAGTTCTAGTATCTTTTTTGTAGGTTCTGCTGGATTTTTCTGAATAGACCATAGTGACTGCAAGTAAAGACAGTTTTACTTCTTCTTTTCCAATCTGGATGGCTTTTATTTCTTTTTCTTGCCTTATCTCATTGATTAAAATCTCTAGTACCCAGTCAAAGAAGTAACAAGAACAGACATCCTCGTCTTGTTCTTGATCTTAAGGGGTAAGTGTTCGGTCTTTAGCATTAAGTATGATGTTAGTTGCAGGCCTTTTATGGATGGCCTTTATCAGGTCGTGGAAGTTCCTTTCTATTCCTAGTTTGCTGAGAGTTTGTATCAGGAATGGATGTTGGATTTTGTCCAGTGCTTTTTCTGTGTCTACTGAGATAACCATATGGTTTTCCTTTTTTAGTTTGTTAATATGTTGATTGTTTGGTTTTTGTGAGAGTCTTGTACTGCCACCCAGGCTGGAGTGCAGTGGCATCATCTTAGCTCACTGCAGCCACAAACTCCTGGGCTCAAGGGATCTTCCTGCATCAGCTTCCCCAGTAGCTAGGACTGCAGACATACACCACTGTGCCCAGCTAATATTTTTTGTGTGTGTGTGTGGAGATTGGGGGGAGTCTCCCTTTGTTGCCCATGCTGGTCTCAAACTCCTGGCATCAAGCAGTCCTTCCACTTTAGCCTCCCAAAGTGCTGGGATTCCAGGTGTGAGCCACCACCCCGGTCCTTGATTTTTTTCCCCTAATATTAAACCAACATTGCATCCCTGGGATAAACCCCACTGGGTCATGATGTATTATCCCTTAATATTATTGGCTTTGATTTGCTAAAATTTTGTTTACAATTCTTATATCTTGTGTTCTTGTGAAATCCTGGTCTATAGTTTTCTTGTAATGTCTCTGCCTAGTTTCAGTTTCAGAGTAATGTTGGCCTTACAGAATGAGTTTTATTCAATTTTCTGAAAGAGTTTGAGTTAAACTGGTATTTCTTCCGTAACTGTTTAGTAGAATTCACCAACAAGGCCATCTGGACCTGGAGTTTTCTTTGTGGGAAGATATTTTTGTTTTTGTTTTGAGACAGGGTCTCGCTATGTAACCCAGGCTGGAGTGCAGTGTCGTGATCAAGGCTCACCACAGCCTCGAGCTTCAGGGCCGAAGCAATCCTCCCACGTATTTTGTCTGTCTTTTGGTTGTTTCAGCTGAGAAGGTAAATCTGGTCCCTGTCTCTCCATCTTTGCCAGAAGCAGAACTAAATCATGACTTCAAAAAAATACAACTTTTTGGCCTAGTGCTGTGGCTCACGCCTGTAAATCTCAACACTTTAGGAGGTTGAGGTGGGTAGATCACTTGAGCTCAGGAGTTTGAGACTAGCCTGGGCAATAAATAGGATGAAACCTTGTCTCAACTAAAAATACAAAAATTAGCTAGGTGTGGTAGTATGTGCCTGTAGTACCAGCTACTCGGGTGGCTGAGGTGGGAGAATCACTTGAGCTCAGGAGGCAGAGCTTGCAGTGAGCCAGGACTGTGCCACCTCACTCCAGCCTGGGCAACAGAGTGAGACCCTGTCTCAAAAAAAAAAAAAGAAAGAAAGAAAATACTTTGTAAATATATATTAAAAGCACTGAATTATATACTTTTAAAGTATTAATATTGTAGCATGTAGATTATATCTCAGTTTTAAAAAGCACCATCCTCCAAGGGTTTGTCTGCAGCCCTGGGACTTTGAACGATTTGACCAGATACCAAGCACCTTCCCATTTTGGGACTTTGCATTTTGTCTTCTCTCTGCCTAGAACATTCTTTCTGCAGAAACACTCACTTCATTTAGGTCTCAGCTCAAATGTCACTTTATCTAAGAGGTCTTCCTCGACCAAACGATTGACACTAGTATCCACCCCACCCCTGTCATTTCTGTGCCCAACTGTTTTCCTTTATTCTGCCTTTTATGGTTGAACATATTTTATCCTTGTTGGTTTGTGTTTTTGTCTCTGCTGACTACAATATAAATGTCTGAGAGCAGGGACTTTATGTATTTACTGCATTATTCCTAGCATCTAGCATACTGCTTGGCTCACAGCAAGTCCTCAGGAAACATTTGTGGAATGACCGAATGAATGAATAAACCTTGAATAATGTATGTGTAGTGACAGGATTGATATGCTAGCTATATTATTTTTTTCTAACTCACACTAAAATAATATGTGTATATAACTATTAAAATTAAAACTTACATTTGTGCACTTTCTAAAATCATGTCATGCATCACCTATTGGAATAAGTGGCACACTTTGGGATGTACTGAGTTAAGTAAATGTAAGCAAATTTCTTCACTGCAGGACTTAGAAGAACCCTTACTGTGCAAACACATATTAGAAGTGTATTGATAGGATACATTGTCCTTAGGGCTTCCCAAAGGGGTCATTTTTTGCACATGATTCTGAACTACGTTCCATAGAAAACATTCTGAAACACATTGCATAATGCATGTAAGAAAGTAACGCCGTGCCTGGTACATAGTTGGAACTCAATCAGTATTTCTCTCTGTGGCCATATAAACTTCTCTAACTTTTTTTTCCTGAGTAACTTTGGATGTTAAATTGGTTTCTGAGGAAAAAAAGTTTTCCTCATAGTTGATTTTTAGGAAGAATTTGTGATAACATTTCTAGCAGGAGCAGCAGGGGAGAGGGGGAAACATGGCCGCAGCATTATATTAGAGGCGTGCATTTGCAAAGCCTGTGTTCTGAAGTGCCCAGGCTCTCCATGGCATTACGTTAGAAGCATGAATTTGCTAAGCCTCTAATTCTGCTACCAGAGTCAGGCCCAGTTTAGGGCATTGCCCACCCAGGTGTTCCTCAGGAATAGACACCAGATTCCCAAATTAGATGTTTCTTTACTCCATTAGATTGGCTACTAAGAAAAGAAAGACTTAAAACATTACAACGAAATATGATTTAGTATGACACGTGAAAGAGTGCTCCCTATTTTGAGAACTTTAACCAAAGGCTGGTTGTATTTAGGCTTGAGTGTAATTCTGAACCTTTCTGGGGCTGAACCTTTCTGGAGTGGGCTGCAGCCCTTGGATGGCCAGGACTTTTCTCTGGGCATCTGGATCCCAGAGGTCCTGCTCCCCTGATGCCGTGCCGTCTTCGCGGAGGTGCTAAGCCTGGAGGTGCCCTTGGTTGCCCTATACCCACTGAACTCCAGCGGCTCTCAGCTCTGCAGTTTCTCTTCTTCCAAACTCAGAAAGAGTAAAAACGTGGCAGCACAATGGCCAGGAGAAGGAAGAGAATGGCAATTTTGGTGACAGGGGTATTTAATGGGCAGAAACTGTGTGGAAAGCCCATGCTAGGCACATTGCATTTGCTGTCTTTGAATCCTTACAAATGCTACTGTGGTAGTTGCTGCTGTTATTTCTGTTTTATGGATGAAGAAAATAAAGCAAAGTTTCATACAACCAGCGATAGTTTGAGCTACCTGTGGACTCCTATCCACTGTCCGTCTGGTTGTGTAGGGAAATCCTCTCTGACAGCACAGTGGATCCTTGTGCCTCTGAGCAGGGGAGCTGAAATCCCAGGAAGAAGCGGGTGTGGCCGGACTCTCACACCTCCCCTGCACTTCTTACTCCTCACGCAGGGTCCTTCCACGGGCCAGGTGCTCCGGTTGTGATCTCAATCTCACATCAGAGATTTGCAAGCTGGTTAAGGAAGCCTTCTCTGTAGCTTCCACACTGATGATTCTCACAGGCTGCCTGCATTCTTGCAAACCTGTATTGTGTTTTCTTCCTAGAAGTGGCATTGCCTGTGTCCTCCCAGAACCTAAGAGACAGGAGCTGGCTGGCATCAGGGGCCAGCAGCCAGGTTCTCCTGCCCTGAGTTCTTTCCCACAAGGGTTCTGGATCCTTATCTCACTTTACATTGTCAAGGGCCCAACCCTGGGAGCCTCTCTTCCTCCCTGTCTGGTCCCCACCTCTCCGCTGTGGGGTTCACTCCAGCAGCACCATCTCTCCATGCTCTCAGCCCTCTCCTCCCTTCTCTGACTTTGGATCCTCACCTCACCCCCGGCTTTCAGCTGTGTGACTCCTCTCACCCCAGTCCTCTCTCGTCATGAATCAGGAAGCCTCAAACCTTAGGCAGAGCCATGCAGTTTTGTGTTTGTTTTATTGCGATAAAGTATACATAACATAAGTTACCATCTTAACCATCTCTAAGTGTATGGTGCATTCGCTTTGTTCTGCAATCATCCCTGCCATTCATCTCCAGAACTTTTTCACCTTCTCAAACTGAAACTCTACCTATTAAACACTGACTTCCCCATTCTCCCTCTCCTCAGTTCCTGGCAACCACTATTCTGCTTGCTTCCTTTTCTTTTATTGATATATCATAGTTATACATATTTTGAGGGCACAGTAATGCTCAAATCCAGGTAATTAGTATATCCGTCACCTCAAACATTCTTTCCTTGTATTGGGAATGTTACAATTCTTCTCTTCTAGCTATTTTGAAATTTGCAATAAATTATTGTTAATTGTTCTCTATTGCGCTATCAAATACTAGAACTTATTCCTTCTATCTCTCTGTATTTCTGTACCCATTAACCAACTTCTCTTCATCTACCCACACACCCTTCCCAGCCTCTGGTGTCAGTCATTCCACTCTAGCTCCATGAAATCCACTGTTGTAGCTCCCACACATGAGTGAGAATATGTGGTATTTGTCTTTCTGTGCCTGACATTTCATTTAACATAATGACCTCACCTCCAGTTCCATCCGTGTTGCTGTGACAGAATTTCTTTTCTTTTTCTTTTTTTTTTTTTTTTTTTTTTTTTGAGATGGAGTCTCGCTCTTATCACGCAGGCTAGAGTGCAGTGGCATGATCTTGGCTCATTGCAACCTCCCGCTCCTGGGTTCAAGCAATTCTCCTGCCTCAGCCTCCCAAGTAGCTGAAATTACAGGCACCCACCACCACGCCCAGCTAATTTTTGTATTTTTAGTAGAGATGAGGTTTTACCATGTTGGCCAGGCTGTTCTCAAACTCCTGACCTCAGGTGACCCACTCACCTCAGCCTCCCAAAGTGTTGGGATTACAGGTATGAGCCACTGCGCCCGGCCTCATTCTTTTTTATGGATGAATAATATTCCATTGTGTATATATGCTACATTTTCTTTTCCTGTCCATCCATTGAAGGGCACTTAGGTTGCTTCTACTCTTGGCTATTGTGAGTAGTGCTGCAGTAAGCATGGGAGTGCAGGTATCACTTCAGTGTACTGATTTCCTTTCCTCTGGGTATATACCCAGCAGTGGGGATTGCTGGACCATGTGATAGCTCTATTTTTAGTTTTTTGAGGAATCTCCATGCCATTTTCCATAGTGGCTGTATTAGTTTATATTCCCACCAGCAGTATCTGAAGATTATTTTCTCTACATCTTCCCTAGCATTTGTTATTTTTTGTCTTTTTGATAATAGCCATTCTAACTGGGGTGAAATGACATCTCATTGTAGTTTTGATTTGCATTTCTCTGATGATTCATGATGTTGAGCATTTTTTCATATACCTGCTGTCCATTTGTATGTCTTTTTTTGAGAAATGCCTATTCAGGTCTTTTGCCCTTTAAATCAGAATTTTTTTTTTTTTTTTTTTTTTTTTTTTTGCTAGTGAGTTGAGTTTCTTATATATTTGGGTTATTAATCCTTTATCCCTTAAACACTAACTCCCCATTCTCCCCCGCTCCTCAGTCCTTGGAACCACCATTCTACTTTCTTTTTCTTTTCTTTTCTTTTTCTTTTTTTTTTTCTGAGACGAAGTCTTATTCTGTCGCCCAGGCTGGAGTGCAGTGATGCAATCTTGGCTCACTGCAACCTCCGCTTCCCAAGCTCAAGTGATTCTCCTGCGTCAGCCTCCTGAGTAGCTGGGATTACAGGTACACATCACCACACCTGGCTAATTTTTGTATTTTTAGTAGAGATGGGGTTTCACCATGTTGGCCAGGAAGGTCTCAAACTCCTGACCTCAGGTGATTCACCCGTCTCGGCCTCCCAAAGTGTAGTGGATTACAGCCACTGCACCTGACTTCTACTTTCTGTCTCTATGAATTTGACTACTCTAGATACCTCATTTAAGTGCTATGATAAGTGGAGTAATATAATATTTGCCCTTTTGTGTGGGTGGCTTATTTTAATTAGCACAGTCTATTCAAGGTTCATCCATGTTGCTGCATGTTCTGAATTTCTTTCTTAATTTTTATTTTTATTTTTGAGATGGAGTCTTGCTCTGTTGCCAGGCTGGAGTGCAGTGACGCAATCTTAGCTGACTGCAACTTCTGCCTCCCAGGTTCAAGCGATTCTATTGCCTCAGCCTTCCCGAGTAGCTGAGATTTCAGGCATGCGCCACCACGCCCAGCTAGTTTTTGTATTTTTAATAGAGACGGGGTTTCACCATGTTGGCCAGGATGGTCTCAATCTCTTGACCTCGTGATCTGCCCACCCTCGGCCTCCCAAAGTTCTGGGATTACAGGTGTGAGCCACCGTGCCCGGCCTTCTTTCCTTTTTAAAGCCAAATGATATTCCACTGTATGGATGTACCATATTTTCATTATCTATTGATCTGTGGATGGACAGTTGGGTGATTGCCACCGTTTTGTTATTATGAATAATGCTGCTATGAACGTGGTATATAAATATCTGTTCAAGTCCCTGGTTTCCTTCTTTTGTCTTAGAGTTCTTGTGTACCTATTTTTTATGTTGATTAGGGATGGAAGGCTGCTAAGCCCCTCACTTTACAATTGTGGAAATTGAGGTACAGATGGAGAGGTCACTAGCCTAGGGTGAGACCTAGCTAGCTGGAGAGCCGGGTCTTGGGCTTCTTGACTCTGCCAAGAATGTCCTCCATCCTGACCCCCGCCCACTTACAACAGGGCAGATGTCTCTGGGCCTTCCCGCCCACTGGCTCCCCAGCTCCCCACCCCCCGCCCACCCCAGCCAGCCTCTGGAACTTTTTATCTTTCTTATATCAGTCGAGAACAGCAGTGGGCCCTGAGTCTCCAGACACTGCTTTCCACCTTGGGGCTCTTGGTCCCAGCTCTGCAACCTGTCTGTCTCCTTGTCTCCCCAGCGAGGGCCCAGTGTTTCAAAGAGAAAAGCCTGGCTCTTCTCCTGCACCCTCAGAAGCTGGGACATTTCCACCCTGGCTTCTGCCCAAACCTCAGACACAAGTGCTGTTGTCTTCTCAGAGGGGCCTGAACCTGGCTTCTCCCCCGCATGCTTGAATCCACATTCTTTCTGGGGTTGGGGAGGAGAGGAGGACATTGGAAGGGCAGGGAGAGGAAAAGAGAGTTTTTTCAGAGTTTTTTTTCCTGAGCCAGGGGCTTTACCAGGGGGCTTTTATGCTCAGCAGCCCTGAGGCCAACTTCAGAGTGGGTACTGTCCATGGGCCCCGACTAAGAATGGGGTACAGGCAGAGCTGGCCTGTCCCCCTACCAAGGCGAAGCTGCCCTTCCCCTGCCAGCAGTGATGTGGGAGGAATTTCCCTCTTTCCCTTTATGGGGAAGCATGGCTGCTGGCCTGAGATTATGCAATCCATCCCTGCAGGCCTGGACCTGACCCTTTGTCCGTGCAGCGTCAGCCCCACTGCGAAATGCCTCACTGATCTCCATGGTGCCCAGGGCAGTGCTTGCTGGTAGAAAGCCCTTCCTCACGTTGCTGACAGATCTCCTCCCAAATCCTCTCTTGCCGTCTGGCCTCAGAGCAGTGACAGTAGTCACTACCAACCAGACTTTTCTTAAAGGCCTCATGCTAAGGGCTTTTACAAGGATGCCTTATTTCATCCTTGTGACAATTCTGTGAAATTGAGGTTAGTCAAGTGAGAGTAAATCACTCTACAGGTTAGCACAGCTGATCTGCAGCCGTGTACCTCAGTACTGCTGCACTAGTTGGTAAAACAGTGAAGTACTCTCTGCCACTGGAAAATTGCTGTTGCTGCCGCCCTGTGCCTCAGGGACCCTTCCCCAGGGAACCCCTGACCCACTAGCCAGGCTGGGAGCTGAAGGACCGACCTCCTGCCACTGACCTAGAGTCAGCTCAGTGAGGCTTGGACTCAGTGATGAAGGTGTGAATGGAATACGCAGCTTCCCACACCCAACTCTTAGCATAGCCTGGGCTCATTCCAAATTTGTCAGCATCCCAAAATCCAAGTGTTTTTCCACTTTCATTGCTGACAGTCAGGTCCTATATACCAGTTAATGTGGGGTTTTGCCTGAGTTTTAGAACTTCATGTTGGTCACTGTTAGAAGTCATGTGACCAGTTTGGACCAAGCACACCAGCCTGACCAGTAGAGCTGAGACCTCCCCTGTCTGCCATTGTGTTGGGTGATGCCACCTTCCCTGGGCCTCAGTGTTGCCTCTGCCAGCCTGTGCTCCCCACGCCCTGGCTCTGGTGACTGGGGCTTCTCCTCCCTTTTGGGCTGCCTCTGGACAAAGACCTTGCACCCTCATCAGTGGGATCTGTATCCAAATGAGATATACCTCATAGTTGTTGCAAAGGATAAGTGAAAAAAATAAAAATTGTGAGTTCCTTGAGGAAAAGGATTATGTCTACCATTGTATCTCTGATGCCAGCCCAGACCTGGCATCTATTAGGTGTTTAATTATTGTTATTGAGTGAAGGGGGAAACAAGTCACCTTTCAAGGGACTTGGCATATAGCAGACCTCAGTAGATGCTATTGTTGCAGTGATTGCTTTAATATGATATGTATTATTGTTATTTTTAGAGACGGGGTCTCACTGTGCCCCATAGGCTAGAGTGCAGTGGCATGATCATAGCTTATTGCAGCCTCAAATTCCTGAGCTCAAGTGATCCTCCCACCTTGACCTCCCAAAACACTAGGATTACAGATGTGAGCCACTGTGCCTGTTTATATTATTTGTGAGGTGGCTTGATGCTTTCAAGAATACGTCCCATCTCCTGTATGGATGAGGGGCCACTAGCACATGTCCCTGTGTCTAGGGAGGCCCAGGAGTGAGGCTTGAGCCCCTGACTTAGGGATATACCTCTCCATCCAGAGTTGTATGAATTGAACCCTGAGTTCAATCCTGTGTACCTGGGTATGTTCACTAATTCATTCTGCAAATAATTGCTAATGTACCCAACTCTCTTTTGGGCTCTGAGGTTGTAGCAATTGGCAAATCAAAGCCCCTGCTCTCATGAAGCTTATGTTTTAGTTGGGTGAGTGGACAGAGCACAAACAAATATGTATGGTGTCAGGCGGTGATACGTGCTGTGATGGAGAATAAGACGAGGTGAGGGAGTCACAGTGAGGAAGGGGTTGCTGTCTTGTGTGGGGTGGTCAGGGAGGGCCTTCCTGATAAGGGAATGTTGGAGCAGAGACCTCAAGGAGAAAGCTGCACCTGCATCTGGAAGAGAATTTCAGTCAGTGAGAGTATCAGGTGCAAAGGCCCCGAGGCAGGGGTGTGGCTGGCCTGTGTGGGGAACAGCTAGGAAGCCAGCGTGTGGAGCAAGTGAGAGCAGGGCTAGCAGGAGAGAGGTCAGGCAGGTAGCTGGAAGGGATTGATCTCACAGGGCTTTGTAGGTAAATAAGAAGCTCTTGGAGGATTTTGAGCAGAGGAAGGAGATAATCTATCTTGTTTAAAATGCTCACTCTGGCTCTGGTGTGAATGGAACACAGAGGAACCATGGCAGAATTGGAGAGACCAGTAACGAAGCTCCTGCTGGTGGACCTGGGCACTGGTGGAGGAGGTGGTGAGAAGGGTAGATTCTGGAGATGTTTTGAAGGAGGAAACGACAGGCTTTGTCCATGGAGGATATGGGTTGGGCAGTTAGAGAGGGAAGAGCCTTTGGCCTGAAGAACTAGTTGGATAGAGTTACGTTGTCAAGATTAGGAAGAACAGTGAAAAACAAGTTTTAGGGGGGAAATCAAGAGTCTAATTTTGGACACATTAAATCCAAGATGCTGTTCACACGTACAAGTAGAAGTCAAGGTGGCAGCTGGACATCTGAGCCTGTAGGAGGGGAGACGTGGGCTGGATAGAAATCTGGGTAACGATGGGAAAAGCTGCAGGATGAGAGATCAAGAACAGGACTGTGGTTAGAGAAGGACCCACCAATATTTAGAGGCTGGGGAGAAGAGGGGACAGGGCAGGATCAGTCATTGCAGTTGGATAAAGACCAAGGGAGAGTGACATCCTACAGCCAAGTGAAGAAGGCACTTCACAAAGGCGGGGACCATCAACTGCATGAGAGGCTGGCCAGGAGTCCAGTGGGATAAGAAACTGAGAAGTACCCATTGGATTTGGTGACATGGATATCATCGGAGGCTTGACAAGATCGGTTTTGATGGAGTGGTTAGAAATGAAAGTCTAATTAGAGTGGGTTCAAGAAAGAGTGGTGAGAAGGAGTAGGCAGCGGAGATAGGCAAGAAGCGCTTCTCTAAGGAGGAGAGAGAAATAAACAGTAGTGGGAGGGGAGAGGGGGAGGCCAAGGGGTGGAGTTTGAATTTGTAATTTTTTATGTGTTTTTAAGACAGAGTCTTGCTCTGTCACCCAGGCTGGCGTTCAGTGGCAAGATCACGACTCACTATGGCCTTGACCTCCCGCAATCCTCCCTCCTCAGCCTCCCCCACAGTTGGTCCCTCAGTTGGGACCACAGGCCTGGCAAATTTTTATTTTTTGTAGAGAAGGGGTCTCACTTTGTTGCCCAGGCTGGTCTCAAACTCCAGGGCTCAAGCAGTCCTCCCAGCTCAGCCTCCCAAAGTGTTGGGGTTACAGGAAGGAACCACTGCACCCAGCTTTATTTGTAAATTTTTTGTTTCATTTTATTGTACTTTTGAGGTTTTAAAAATATTTATTTATTATTTTTTGAGACAGAGTTTTCCTCTGTCACCCAGGCTGGAGTGCAGTGGTGTGACCTTGGCTCACTGCAACCTCCACCTCCCGAGTTGAAGTGATTCTCCTGCCTCAGCCTCCTGAGTAGCTGGGACTACAGGCGCCTGCCACCTCCTGTTTTACCCCAGGCCTTGGGCCTCTAGGGTGGGATACTCACCAAATCCTCTGTCCACTTACAGCAGGGCAGGTGTCTCTGGGTCTTCCTGCTCTCTGGCTCCCAGCCCCACCCCCACACCTGGATATTTTTGTATTTTTATTAGAGACGGGGTTTCACCATGTTAGCCAGGCTGGTCTCAAACTCCTATCCTCAGGTGATCCACTGGCCTCAGCCTCCCAAAGTGCTGGGGTTATAGGCATGAGCCACTGTGCCTGGCCAATGTGTTTTTGGTTTAAGTAAGAGAAATTACAGCATGTTTACCTGCTGATGGAAATAAACCAATAGAGCATAGGATGATGCAGGAGAGGGTGGAGACCACAGTTGCAGCAGGGTCCTCGCACAGGTGGCAGGGGCCCGGGGCAGTGCCCAGCTTGAGAGGACGGTCTTAGGAACACAGCTGGGTCATCCACCCTAGCAAGAGGCAGGTAGCACATGTATTTTAGAGGAAGGGAGGTAGGTTGATTTTTTTCTCATACAACTTTTTTTATTGAGATATAATTCACATGCAAAATTCACCTGTACAGGTCAGTGGTTTTTAGTGTATTCACAGAGTTGTACAACCACATATTGCCGATTGATTAACAAATCAGTAATCACTGTAATCACTGCCAACTGATTCCTAACATATGCACCCCAACCCTGCTCAAAACCCCCATACCCATGAGCACTCACTCTCTCTCCCCCCCAACCCAGTCCCTGAAACCATTAATCCACCTCCTACCTTTGTGGATTTGCCTACTCTGGATGTTTCACGGAAGCGAATGGGACAGCACATGGTCTCTTGCGCATGGCTTCTCTCACTTGGCACAGTGTTTTCCAGGTTCGTCCTCCTATGGTGTGTATCAGAATTCCATGCTTTTTTATGATATTCTAGTGTACGGATAAGCCAATTTTGTTTTTTGTTTCTGAGATGGAGTTTTGCTCTTGTCGCCCTGACGGGAGTGCAGTGGCGCGATCTCTTGCTGCAACCTCCGCCTCCTGGGTTCAAATGATTCTCCTGCCTCAGCCTCCCGAGTATCTGGGATTACAGGCGCCCACCACGACACCCAGCGAATTTTTGTATTTTTAGTAGAGAGGGGTTTCACCATGTTGGCTAGGCTGGTCTCGAATTGCTGACCTCAGGTGATCTGCCCGCCTCCGCCTCCCAAAGTCCTGGGATTACAGGTGCGAGCCACCATACCCAGCCATATACTACATTTTGTTTATTCTTTCATCAATCAGTGGACATTTGGATTGTTTCTGCTTTTGGCCATTATTAGTAATATTGCTGTGAATGCTTGTGTGCCAGTTTTTGTGTGAATATGCCTTCAGTTCTCTTGGGTATATACCTAGAAGTGGAATTGCTGGGTCATTTGGTAACTCCATGTTTAACATTTTGAGGAATTACCAAACTGTTTTCTGAAGTGCCTTCACTGTTTTATATTCCTACCAGCAGTGTAAGAGGGGTCCGATGCCTCTCAAGTGGGTTGATTTGGGGTTCAAGCATGTGGAGTTTATCTCCTGATGGATCCCTGTTTCAATTTCTGAGCTGAGAGTGTAGCCTTGGCAGAAGAGGAGGGGCGGGCAGTTGGCACCCAGGGAGTGGGAGAATGATGGGGAAGGATGGCGGGTGCTCTGAGGCCCTGGAAGTTGATGCTCAGGCTTTTAAAGGGGGCCAAGCCGGTGCACTCATGAGCTTTCTCTTCCCTGCCACTCATGGCTGCCCAGGTGCAGGTGCGGAGTAGGTGGACAGTTTGGTGTAAGCAGGTGGGGGTGAATGCAGGAAGTAGCCTCCAGGCTTCTGTCTTCACCCCTCTTTTTAGAACTGCTGTTCTTCACAGGCTGCGGGGCTGCTGCTGCTGACTCCCTGCTCAAAGACAGGCTGGTGTGAGGAGCAGAGCAAGGCTTGGAATGAGACGGGCATGGGTTCAAATCCTGCCTCTACCGCTTATTAGCCATATGAACCTGAGCAGATCACTTGCTTTGCCCTGCCTCTGCTTCTTCACCTGTCAAACGCTGGCCTCGCAGAGGAGTTGCGAGGTAGAAGTGGGATTCTAGGCCAATGCTCCCAGTTGCTTTTCTGTTTCTCTGCACTGCCAGGCCCCCATCTGTTCATGTGATACTCCTGGGCTCTAGTTACACAGCTGAGACCCCTGCTGTCTGTTCCCCTTTCTTCTCTTCCTTCCCTGAGAGCAGCATTGAGGCTTCTAGGTTCCTCTAAGAATCCCACAGAGCCACAGACCATCTCCCCAGAGCATGCACCCACATATGCAGTTTGTATACCAATTCTATGGATCATCGGCCTTGTGAAAACTTATCCCAAGAACCCCTCACTCCATTCCCCACAGCTGCAGGAGTGTGGCCTCCAGCATGAGCATCCTCAAGGCTGGTGGCTGGCACTTCTCCCCTGATGTTATCCTTAAGCCAGGGTGTTGAGGAGGTTGGGGCCACTGCCAGAGGGACTTTTCCCTGTCACTAGAGAGCCAGTTGGTGCCCGCTACAGGACTTTAGCCCCCTTCCCCTTGAGTTCCAGGTGTCCTGGCTGCCTGCACCCTGCCAGCATTTTGGAGAAGTTCAAGAAAGCAGCCCTTTTTCTAGGAACAGTGCATGGGGAATGCATGAACCCTTCTGCCCAGCACCCAACCCCACTCCATACACACCCATTACCCAGAAAGGGGAGCACAAATTCAAATGGTAAACACCCCTTAGTATGCTCAACTAAGTGACATTGTTTTTTTAAATCTATTCTTAAGCTTCCTCATCTTCTTATTCTATAAAATGGGCATAATTGTTCCTGCCTCCCATAATGAGTCTATGAATTAGAGATACACAGAAAACTCTAGGCATGGGGCTGGGCACAGTGGCTCATACCTGTAATCCCAGCACTTTGGGAAAGGCAGGGGGATCACTGGAGGCCAGGAGTTTGAGACCAGTGTGACCAACACAGCGAAACCTCATCTTTACTAAAAATACAAAAATTAGTTGGCCGGGCGCGGTGGCTCACACCTGTAATCTCAGCACTTTGGGAGGCTGAGGTGGGTGGATCACCTGAGGTCAGGAGTTACCAGCCTGGCCAACATGGTGAAACCCTGTCTTTAAAAAAAAAAAAAAAAGTTAGTTGGGCATGGGGACGCACACCTGTAATTCCAGCTACTTGGGAGGCTGAGGCACGAGAATCACTTGAACCCAGGAGGCAGAGGTTGTAGTAAGCTGAGATTGCACCACTGCACTCCAGCCTGGGTGATGGAGTGAGACTCTGTCTCAAAAAGGAAAAAAAAAAAAGAAAAAGAAAACTTTAGGCATGGGCCTTGGAGGCATATCATCTCTAGAAATTATTTTCTCCATTGCTTGATACTCCACAACCCTTATTTCACCCTGAAGGGTGTGTCATAAAAGTTTTGTTTTGTTGTTTTGTTTTGAGACAGAGTCTCACTCTGTAGCCCAGGCTGGAGTACAGTGGCACGATCTCAGCTCACTGCAACCTCCGCCTCCCAGGTTCAAGCGATTCTCCTACCTCAGCCTCCTGAGTAGCTGGGATTACAGGTGCCTGCCACCACACCCAGCTAATTTTTGTATTTTTAGTAGAGACAGCTTTCACCATGTTGGCCAGGCTAGTCTCGAACTTCTGACCTCAGGTGATCTACCCACCTCGGCCTCCCAAAGTGCTAGGATTATGGGCCTGAGCCACCATGCCCGGCCACGTGTCATAACAGTTTAAAAGTCAGTTTTTAGTGATTCCCTTAATGCCGGAGTGAGCTAATTTAACCTGGTGATGGCATTTCCTGTAGAGTGCAGATGATTTGTCTAGTCATCCTGCAAGTATTTTTGAGCCCTCATTGGGTGCTGAAGCTTTTGTGGGCCTGGGGAAATGAAAGCCAGGCTCCCATACTCCAGGACTCTACCCCATGGTGAGGAGCTGAGCCAGGCCCAGAGGCCCAAACTTGGAGGAACAGATGACACATGCAGCAGGAAAGGCTCAGAGATGGAGGTCAGAGGCTGGGTGCTCTTGTGAGGAGGAGGGGAGATGGACTGCATCCCAGCTGGAGGGTGGCCAGGACAGCCAGTGGAGAGGAGGGAAAAGGGCATTCCAGATGGAGGTCATGGCTTGGGCAAACGCTTGGAATGGAGATACAGCCCAGCCAGTTCTAGGATGGCCAGACAGTGGTGGTTCTGGTTGAAGAAAAATGACTGGACAGGCTGGGACGCTTTGGCCTTAGGGAAATAGGAACACTCTTCTTCCTGGTGTGTGGCCTTTAGTGGGTCCCTTTAACTCCTGGGCCTCAATGTCCCCATTGATACTAGGAGGGCAGTAATATCTTCTTTCCAATGCTGTGAAGAGGACTCAGGGAGCTGGTGTGTGCAAAGCCTTGGCACAGTGCTTGCTGCCAGCAGGAACACAGTGGATGGGACCACTATTAGCCAAAGATCTTGACTGTATGCTGGGCTGTGGGCCACTGTTGGAGCCCCTAGAGCTCATGCTGTGGTTTTTCTCCCTCCGGAAGCCTGGGTAGAGGAGCGGGAGAAGGTAGCTCATGCCTGTAATCCCAGGCTTGGGCAGTTTCCCCAGTATTTCCCAGCAGGGAGCAGGAAAGGGAGAAGGGAGGAAAAGAAGCAGAGAAAAGGGGGAGAGGTGAGGGGGAGGAGGAGAACGTCTTGACCATTACAGCAGGGCCCCAGGCTGGTGCCCCTCCATGCTGGCTCCCCTCCTGCTTGGGACTATATACCTCGCTAGCATGTGGGGCTTGCCTTGGCATCTGAAATCCACAAGCTCCCAGCAGTTCCCGAGTCTCCACTTAAATCCTCCTCTGCAAAGCTGCCAGGCCTCTTGATCCCTTGATCCTCAAGTGGAAGGACTGGAGCATCGCAGACAGATGTGCACAACACTGACCCTGTCTCTCCATTTATCTTTCTCTTTCCTCCTGCCCTCGTCTGGCTGCCTCTCTGTCTCTGTCTCTCTGTCACTGTCTGTCTCACACACACGCACACACACACACGCACACGCACATTGGCAGTATACCTCTTCTCCCACAGTGACTAATACTTTCTGTCTCTGGAGTCCTCCTACCTTCATGACATCAGGCATGGGGAATTCAGGCAGGATCATAATTTCTTAAAAACGTAGCTGCCCATTATATTCAGCCTCCCCCAGGAAGTCTTGGAGTCAGAACTGCTGACGAGGGGCCTGTGGCCAGGCATTTCCAGGTGTAAGTGTGTGGAGGGGTGGGCTAGACAAGGGGTGGGCTAGTCCCACATGGGACCAGGCCCAGCTCAGCCACACTCCCCCTCCTCCCTGCCAGCCCTCCCAGACCAACGCATAGCTTCATACCATTCCTGGGATAGATTTTATCTCTTCCATTTCATCTGCAATTGTTAGTGTATTCAGGTTTTATATATTTTCTGGAGCCAATTTTCATCATTTACATTTCTTGAACCATCCATTTCATTGAGAATTGAAAATTTATTATTATCAAACTGTGTATGGTTTTCTCCATAATTAAATATATAGCTGTACCCATAGTCAGAGGCCTTTTCTCATTCCAAATTCTTGTCTTTTTTCTCTGATAAGAATTGCTAAGAGTTTAGTTGTTTTAATTGGTCCTTTGAAATAATCTGTTTTTGATTTCTGGATATCAACTACTTTCCCTCTCCTCCTACTTTGGCAATTTTTATTTTTGTCGATACTTTTTCTTTCTCTCTCTCTTTTTTTTATTTTTCCTTTTCTAGCCTCTTGATTTAAGTGTTTAGTTAATTTTCAGTTTTGTTTTCTGAAATGCATTTAAAGCTATAATTTTCCTGTAAGTACCACTTTGGCCTCAAATCAGAGGTTTCATTCCTGTTTGCTGTCCTTCAGTTCTAAACTGTTTGTGATTTCTGCTTTTTAACTAGAGAGTTATAGAGGAGTATGGCTTTAAATTTTCAGGTGGATAGATTCTCTTATACTCTTGTTTCTGTTCATTTCTGATCCTGTTACAGGACAGGTTGAGCATCTGTAGTCCAAAAATCTGAAATTTGAAATGATTCAAAATCTGAAAGTTTTTGAGCGCTTATGTGACGCCACAGTGAAATAGTCCACATATAAGGACTTAACATGAACTTCGTTTTATGCACAAAATTATTGGAAATATTGCATAAAATTATTTTCATTCTATGTCTATAAATATAAATGAATCTTGTATTTAGACTTGGGTCCCATCCCCAAGAGATCTCATTATATATATGCAGATATTCCAGAATCTTTTAAAATCCAAAATCCAAAACACCTCCGGTCCCAAGCATTTCAGATAAAGGACAAAACTTAGCCTGTAGGATTTCTGCCTTTTGGAATTTGTTGAAATTTTTATTTATGGCCTAATATATGGCCAAATTTCATGTGTGTTTAAAAATACTTGTTCACTATTTGAGTGTAAAGTTTGTTCTCTCTGTCTCTCAGAATAAGCTTACTTTTTGTTTTGTTTTGTTTTTAGAGACAGGTTTCTCATTCTGCCCCACAGGCTGGAGTGCAGTGGCAAGATTGTAGCTCACTGAAACCTCAGACTCCTGGGCTCAAGCAATCTTCCTGCTTCATCCTCCCAAAGTGCTGGGATTACAGGGATGAGCCACCCCCAGCCGAGTATTTAAATTTTATTATTTAATGATAGGACATTGCTTTTGAAGACCATTTGTTTTATATTTAAGAGAGGCCTCTTCAAGTCTCTGATAATGACTATGGAATTTGTGAATTCCTGCTGTTTCTAAAAATCAGTTTTTTGCCCACATACATATTTAAGCAACATTCTTAGATACTTTGATTCATGACTGCAGCACTCTTGATGCTTGTACCTTTCCAATTATAACACTCTGTCTTTGTCTGTTTCATGATTTGGCCTCGTAGTCTGTTTCGTAGATGCACTTCTTTTCTTTTGATTACCATGTGGCTGGCATATTCTTTTTATCTTTCCATTTTTTATCCTTTCTGTGTCATTTTGCTTTATATGTGTCTTTGTAAGAAGGTAGGCAAATGGATTTTGTATTTAGTATCTGCATTTAATAGGTGAATTTAATCCATTTGCATTTTATTGTGATGAATCATAGATTTATTTCCGCCATCTATTTCATGCCTTTTTATTATATTTACTTACTTCCGTTAAGTTTATTTTTGTCTTTTATTGGATTGGTTCCATTTATTTTGTCCTGTTTTTCTTTCTTCTGTTGCTTAGGAAGCTTGTTCTTCTAGTGGTGATGCTATTTACGTATGTGTATGCATACTCATATTTTTCTGTCAGCGTCTGGATGTAATCAGGATCATCAGCCTCTTGACAAATGAGGCAAGAACTTTAGTACTTACTTTTTCCCAGCTCCTACCCTCACACATGGATCATCATAGATTTTAGTTCTACATTATCATGTATTCTCTTCAAATTATGCAACAGCATTTAGTTAAACTTGCCTGTTTTTAAAAAAATTTGTAGCAATGGGGTCTCACTATGTTGCCCAGGCTGGTCTCAAACTCCTGGCCTCAAACTGTCCTCCCACCTCAGCCTCCCAAAGTGCTGTGATTTCAGGTGTGAACTGCTGCACTGGCCTTAAACTTAACTCTTATGTTTTGCTGTTTTCTTCACTTACCACTGTTTGTAATATCACTCGTCTTTATCTTTCATGGATTTATTTTTTATTTTGTAAGAATTCTTTAAGAAAGCATGGGTGATATAATTTATAAGACTTTCAGTGTCTGAGATTACTGTTTTTCCTTTCCATAGGTTCCATTTTGATTTTCAGCTCCCTATTGAGTTTTTTAAAAATTTTGAATGATCATATTCTAAAATATCCTAGATCTCTAGTTTTCATTTGGATAACACATACCTTCAAAATCTGTAACTACATGAATTACAATATTGCCTTTTATCTTCTGCTTTTCTTTTCTTTCTTTTTTTTTTTTTGAGGTGGAGTTTCACTCTTGTTGCCCAGGCTGGAGTGCAATGGCACAATCTCGGCTCACTACAACCGTTGGCTCCTGGGTTCAAGTGATTCTCCAGCCTCAGCCTCCCAACTAGCTGGGATTACAGGTGCCTGCCACCACATCCAGCTAATTTTTTGTATTTTTAGTAGAGACGGGGTTTCACTATGTTGGCCAGGCTGGTCTTGAACTCCTGACCTCAGGTGATCTGCCTGCCTCAGCCTCCCAAATTGCTG
Source organism: Ateles fusciceps (assembly GCA_036589455.1). NCBI lineage: Eukaryota > Metazoa > Chordata > Mammalia > Primates > Atelidae > Ateles > Ateles fusciceps. The sequence goes on along the minus strand of JAZHEH010003356.1, from coordinate 3,650,770 downwards.
CTGGGATTACAGGCATGAGCCACTGCCCCTGGCCATCTTCTGCTTTTCAATGCGGGCCTTTCTATCCACCCTTCAGCCAAATGCATGCTGTTTCCACCAGTTTTATTAATTGCAGTTCTGAGTTGAATTATTATTTTTTTAAGAAAAAAAGCTACAGTCCTTCTAGTTGAAGGTGTGGTCTTCCTCTGGGAAATACTGGGGAAACTGCCCGGTCCTTGGCTGTAGGTCATGTCTTCTGACCCCTTCGTTTCACATCAGATGAAATAGTTGTAGGATGTCAGAGCTGTAAGGACCTGCTGGTCCCAGAGCCCTGCCCCTCATTTCTTACATGAGACTGAGGCCCAGGGAATGAGCAGAAGTAGCCACGAGCTGCTTTTATGCCCTGGGTCACCTCTCAGGTCCTGGTGTCCATCAGTGGCCCCTCTGAAGTGCCGAATGACTCCGTGGGATGTACAGTAATGATGGGCTGTGGGGACAGGCTACTTTCTTGGGTACCATGTAAAGGTGCCTGCCTAAGGAGATGTGGATTCCTGGGCATCCCCAGATAGCTTGCCCTGAGGCTTTCCTTGCCATCTATAAACGGGCAACTCCCACATCTGTATCTCTTGACCCCTCTTCTCTTCTCTATGTCTGACTTAAGTCCCCAAACACCTATTGGAAGTCAAACATGGTGTCTAATGGTGCTGTGTCAAAAAACTGAGTCTCCCCAACCCTGTTCCTCACCCAGACTTCCCCACCTCAGCATCTGGCATCACTCTTCCCCCAGGCGCTCAGGCCAGGAACAGGCATCATCCTTGATGCCTCTTTCTCTCACCTCTGTATCCCCCACACTTTCCTCCAGAAAGCTCTGCTCCTCTTGACTCTGTCTTAGAAAGTGGGCTTGGTCTGGTCACCTCCCCCAGCACCCACTCTCTGCCCTTGGCTCTACCAGTGTGTGTCACCTGGATTCTTGCACTGGCCTCCTAACTGGGTCCCTGCTTCCACTCTTGATCTGTTTTTCCCCAGCAGCTAGAATGAACTTTTCGAGATGTCCTCCAGAGTATGCCATTTTTTTTTTTTTTTTTCCTGAGATGGAGTTTCACTCTTGTCGCCCAGGCTGGAGTGCAGTGGCGGTATCTCAGCTCACTGCAACCTCCACCTCCCGGGTTCAAGTGATTCTCCTGCCTCAGCCTTGTGCGTAGCTGGAATTACAAATGCTTTCCACCATACCTGGCTAATTTTTGTATTTTTACAGGGTTTCACCATGTTCGCCAGGCTGGTCTCAAACTCCTGACCTCAGGTGATCCACCCGCCTTGACCTCCCGAAGTGCTGGGATTACAGGCATGAGCCACCGCACCCAGCCAGAGTATGCTATTCTTTTGCCCAAACTCTCCAGTGGCCACTGTCTTGCTTAGAACCAAGTGAGCCTTACGCAGTGTGGCAGGCCCCACCATCTGCCCCCGCCTCCTCTCCTTCCTTCACTCGCCCTTCACTCCCCTGCTTGCCCTAGCACACCTCCGTCTTTGAGCCTTCAATTCATTGTGTTCCCCTCTGCCTGGACTGCTATTCCACTAGGCCATGTGGCTCCCTCCGCCCCTCATTTAGTCACTGCTTAAATGTCACCTCCTGATAGCGGTCCTCCTTCCCTATCCAAAATGACCCCCACTGCTGCCAGTGCCCCTCTACCGACTGTATCGTTCTTCACACTGTGTATCTATCTCCACTAAAATAACGTTAGCCATTCATTTGTTGCTCTCTCTCACTACTACATAGTGAGTCCCACAAAAGCAAGGATTTGGTCTCATTCACCTTGTGTCCATAGGGCCTAGAATACCTCCTGGCACCTAGCAGGCACTCAGAAATTTCTTAAATGAATGAACAAAATTGGATAGACTTCACGTTTATTTTTTCATTCAAGTACTATTCAGGGGTACTTCTTGGCTAGGCCTTGAGTAGACAGGTGACTGGCACAGACCTATCATTACCTCTGGGAGCTAACAGTCCTGCTGGGGACAACTGCACAGGCGGTGAGAAGTGTGCCCGGAAGGGTTGGGACAGGGCTGGGGTAGGTCCTGGGGGCTCCAGCAACAGCCGAGTCAGAGTCTCCTCACCAAGGCCAGGGGGAGAAAGGAGGGAAGGGGGAGTTGGAGGAAGGCGTCTGGGCTGCAAGGGTAGCCAGAGCGGGAGAGAAGACCCCGGGGTGAGGATGGCAAGCTCACAGCAGACCCTCCCATAGGGCTTTTGTGCCAGGCACTGCACTGAGGGCGTTACATATATTAACTGAAAATGACCTCGACCATCCCCATTTTAGGAAATGGTGGCACTGAGAGGGTAGCTTGCCTGGGACCACACCCAGGCATGAGGAGCCAGACTCCGCCCAGTGCACTGGCTCCAAAATCTGTAACCACCCAGTCCCCTGCCTTGAGGGAGAGGGGAAAATTGATCTGTTCAGACAGTAGGGGGAACTGGGAGAATGCAGGGGAGGCTAAGCCGTGAGCAGGTGCTGGGAGGATGCTGCAGGTCCAGACCTCATACCCCCTGAGGGCCAGAAGGGGTCAGGCTTGCACTGCTAAAAGGAATCCCCACCCAGCCCACTGAGCTGTGAGCAAGAGATGAGCGCTTTCCTCAGCAGGAAGGAGGCTGGAGGAAAGCGGGGCGGGGGACAGAGTACCTGGGCGGGATAGTGGTGGGGTGGGAGGATGGATGGGTTAGGAGGAAGAGCTTCCAGACCCAGCCTAGGATGGGGTGCCCTGGCTGTGAGGGGCCACTCCTCCCCCAGGGCCTCCTTGGCATCTGTCCCCTTGGGGGCTGAGAGGCCCTTCCTGCTCAGATGGCCTCTTCAGGGCTTCCCCCCAGTCATGTCCACAAGTAAACTCTCCTCCATTAGGGGAGTGCAAGGTAGAGGCACTGTTTTCCACGTATAGAGGAAGAAAGAGAGGCTCAGAGAGTCAGGCAGCCTCCCAGAGAGTCACAGTTTGTAGGGCCTGCAGCAGGGATCCAAGCCCAGGTCTGTCCAGAGGGATTGAGTAGCAGAATTCAGACTTCATGAGGTGCATCTGGAGATCAGAGAATTTAGGCCCAGCAGGCATATGGGGTGAAATTGGAGGAGAAGAGTTTGGTGGGTCCACAGTGAGTTAGAGCCTCACCCTGAAGCAGCCTTTAGCAGGGGGCTTCAGCTGGGACCCTTCAGTAGCCCCAGAGAGAGCTTGTGCAGCCTCTCATGGGACAGCTCAGACTGGGCCACGGTGAGGACAGCAGCAGCAGCGTGGAGTCTGCAGGCTGTGGGGGCAGCAGGGTGGGTGAGGACAACCCATGAGTAGCCTCATTCCACCCCAGTTCTGGACACAGCCGGGCAGGAGGAATTCAGTGCCATGCGGGAGCAGTACATGCGCACAGGGGATGGCTTCCTCATCGTCTACTCTGTCACCGACAAGGCCAGCTTCGAGCACGTGGACCGCTTCCACCAGCTCATCCTGCGAGTCAAAGACAGGTGAGCGTCAAAGGCAGGTGAGAGTACCGGGAAGGCCTCCCTGCACCTGCCTCCTAGGGTGCGCTCTCTCTCTCTCTCTCTCTGATTTTCATGGGAAAGTGGAGGGTCAGAGGGGCAGTGCTGAATTCTCTCCTCCCCACTGGTCTCTGTGTTAGTTCCTCTAATACCTACCCTAGTTCTTTCTATGAGGTCAAACAGCTTCCAAGGCTGCAGGGGGTCAGCTCCCTCCTATCTTTCGTAACTGTCCCCTCCGTCAAGGTCAGTAGCATCTTTGTTTTTCAGCTCCAATTTAACTTAATTGTATTATGTTCAAAGAAACAGTGAATTTTTTTCTCCAGTAAACATTGTAATTGGTCAAATTCCATTTAACTATGAGATTGATTAGCCCCTAATTAAAGGCATGGATTTTTTAAGCATTATGTGGAGTAATTAAATAATTTGAAATCTGGTTTATATTCATTTGGTCTTGTTGAGTCTTAAAGAGGCTATGTAATGAAAATAAAAGCACAAACTAATAGGAAAAGAACAAGCTTTGAGCAAATTTCAGGAAAGACAGAAAAAATCTAGCTAACATGTATTCCAAAAGCAAAGTGTTAATAAACCAGGTAAAGGGACACACAGATACACACATAAAGCTCCCACAGATTAATGTGGGTTTCACTCTGAGTATATGAATCGCAAAACAGAAAACAAAAATGGCTCAGATGTGAGAAAATATTCAACTTTCTTGCTAATCAAAGAAATATAAGGAAAAAAGGAAAGTACCATTTTCACCTGTCAAATTATAATTTGTTTTTAAATGAAAATACCCAATGCTGCCAAAGATGGTGTGAGATTGTCATTCCATTCCGTTTTGGACAGCACGTGGCCCATGTCAATAAGAATCTTGACGGCGGTCATGACTCTTGATGCTGCCCTTGCCCTGCTGGGATCCGTCCTAATTGTGCAGCTGGTTGTGTGGTTGGTACATCTGCAGTGACCCAAGAGATGGGGAACCAGGTCTGGGGGAGCCAGCCCCCGGCCAGCAGCCCCCTCGAGATCTCACCACTGGCCTTGCAATGGACCTGAAGCTTCAAGCCAAGACAGCCAGCAGCCCCCCAGGCCCCTTTCCCCAAGCCCTAACCTCTCTCTGGAAAGGAAGAGGGAAGGGACTGCAGTCCAGGCTGATTGCGGAGGTGCTGTGTGCTGTGCTATGCCTGAGAAGTGGCTGCACCACCTTAACCAGGTGTGAGGGGTGGCGGAAACCTCACAGAGCTGCTGTTCCTTTTTTTCCCAGGGAGTCATTCCCGATGATCCTCGTGGCCAACAAAGTCGATCTGATGCACTTAAGGAAAATCACCAGGGAGCAAGGAAAAGAAATGGCGACCAAACACAATGTAGGTGTATGCGTGTGTGTAGAGGGGGTCAGGAGATGTGTAAAGGTTGCCTGGTCACCCCTGCAGTCCTGGTCTTTGGAAATGGAACTACCATTTATCGAAGGGCTCCCTGAGTTTAAGTCTTGTTGCTGTTGAAATCCTGCAACTCTAGGAGTCCAGGTAATGCATATCAGTGTTTTTTCCATGGTAGAGGCAGGTCTCATAGAGAGAGAAGTAGGTGTCTGGGACCTGGGAGGATCATACAGCTCAGGGACTTCTGAGCGATGGGGTGGGGGGGGACAACAGGTGGCAGTGGTCTGAGGCTGTGTTGCCTGGGCCATTACTGAGCCAGCAGGAGTACAGGATGTGAAGGGGCTCCAGGGTAGGTCGCAGCTCGGGCTGTAGTGCCTTCCTGCCTCCCCCTCTGGGTGTGCACAGGGGAAGCACGTTGTCCTGACTCACGGGGGCCCCACAGGACTCTACTGGCCACTTATCAGGGGCACCTGCCATGCCTGGACTTGGTGTCCAACCTGGGAAGAGGCTCCAAAGCAGACCTCAGCACCCCTACCAGGGCCAGGAGAAAGTGGCAAGTGTGCCTGGTTCAAACCCTGATTCTCTCCCAGCCGCTGTTGACCCCAACTGGGTAAGTGTGTCACTCTGAGCTCAGTCTCCTGTGCTGTAGAATGGAGATACTTGCTTACCTCAGAGGGTTAATGTGAGGACTAAATGAGGTCAGGGATGGTGAGACCTGGAAAGCCACACAGCCCACAATGAAGAGCAGCTTCCATTTAGTGTTATCAGAGCCTCAAATATTTGTGGAATGAATATTTCAAAGGCTTAAGCTCTGCCCTTTGTCCTCTGCCCTTTGTGTGTGCTGGCTGCGACAGAAGTGTGCACATCTGACCTCACGCGATGATGATGGATGGGAAGATACTGACTGGTGTGTGTTCTGGGCAGTGATTTACAATCTGCTCCTCTAAAACACCAACTTACTCTGCTGCCCCTCCACCATGCATTTCAAGCGTTGATTATTTTTATTTTCTTCACGGTGCTTTGCTTTTTCCAGCGTATTACAATGACAGGCATTAATTTTGTTATCAGAAAAAACTTATGAAAAATAAAGTTCTTCAGTCTAATCGCACTCAGCTTACTTCCATCTGTCTCATCAAGGGAGGCCCGTGTGTTCCCCACCCTGCTCCCCCACCTTTGGGGGAATGAGCACTTCCTGCCTTGGTGCGGTCCCCTGCTGTAGGAGAAGGTGAGCGCTCAGGAGTGAGTGTGTCCTGACCTCATAGAGCCTTTGTTCTCCTCTCTCTGCCAGCCCGAGGCTTGGTGTAGATCTGGCCCTGGAAACCTGCTCTATGAGTTCACCACAGTTGCATCTCCCCGTATCTGCTCCCTTTTGGCCCGGTGATGATTTCTCAGCATTGAACGTGCAGACAAAACCCTTGTGTAAACATGGCTGAGCTCCCAGATACAGACCAAACAAGAGCTAGGCCGGGGTGGGGCCAGCACGATGGGCCACGGTCACCCGGACCCAGAGTCCTACATGGCCCAGCCTCTCCTCAGCCTTTTCCACCAGCGTCCACTCTGGAGGGGCCCCAAAAGAGGGGCAGAAGTCACCCCAAAGTGGAGAAACAGACCTCAGAAAGAGAAATGGATAGAATCAGAACGTATTTTAGTTTGATAAATGAAACAGTCTTTTATCTTCAAATATATAAAAAGATCATTTTATTCTATTTTTAGGGAGCTATTAAATATTTCTGTGCCTAGAGAACAAGAGGGAATTGGAAAAGCCATTAGTAATGCTTTCCAACCTTAAAGAGTGAGAAGCCCCAAAGGATGCTGGAGACTGTTGGGGGTAGGGGTGTCTGTGGGGGCTTTGAAAGCAGGTGGGGTCTCAGAACCTCTGGGCGTTTTAAGGGTAGAACAGGGCTTTGAAGATCTCTGTGCCACTTTGACCAAGTTGAGCTTTGCCTTCCAGATTCGTACATAGAAACCAGTGCCAAGGACCCACCTCTCAATGTCGACAAAGCCTTCCATGACCTCGTTAGAGTAATTAGGTAAGCACTGCCCCCTCCCTAGAAGCCGGCTTCCACAGAGTGGGTTGGCTCCTGGAGGCAGCTGGGAGCTTGAGGAAGCAGCTCCCCGTTCTGAGGCCTTGAGGCTGTGGAATTCCAGGCCTATTTTTGGATTTCTTGTACCTCCTTCCATTCCTTTCCTTTGCTTTTTCCACCCACCTCTGCCCTCCCTGCAACTGCTAACAGGTTTGCTGGTGAAGTCTGCTGCACGTGCTCAATGGAAATGCCTTCCTGACTGAGGCAGTGGCTCAGGCTCCCTGGAAGGCAACTGGCTTCAGTGTTCTCCTCACGCCAAAGCTTTCAATACCGTACAAACTAGGTCTCTCTCCCTCTTCCCCTGTGCTGCTGTCAGAGCACCCTTTGATATTTCACCTGAACAACCACTATTCTGATTTCAAGGTTCAAGTTTCAGAGGCATTGCACACACATCTCCTTTCCAGACCCCACCAGCTGTCAATCTCCAAGTATTGTCAGCAATCCTAATGCAAGTTTCTTGTATATTCCTCTTCATGGTTGGGGTCCAGATCTGAATCGCCTCATGCACTCATGACTAAACAGCCTCCTGGCTGCATCTGCTGTCCCACATCTATCCCATTTCCCGAATCTTCAGCATGCACAGCAGCCTAACCAGTGGGTCTCAGACCTTGCACATTGAGTTTTCGGCCTGTTTGCTGGTGCCTCCAAGGCTGCTGGTTAGCTGTGAGGTCAGCCCCCAGGAAGCATAGTCTAAGAGTGTCCTTCCCTATTTGCTACCTGTCTGTCCCCCACTCTACACATACATCCCCCCATATGCTCAGAAAGCTCGTTTTCTCATTATTCCCCCAGCATAATGAGGAAATATTACAGTCTTCACTTGATATTTTTGCTGGCAGTTCTGCACTCTCAAAATGGTTTTCTCATCCAGGCTTGGTGGCTCATACCTGTAATCCCAGCACTCAGAGGCGAAGGTGGAGGTGGAGGTGAGGCTAGGAGTTCAAGACCAGCCTGGGCAACATAGTGAAATGCCATCTTTACAAAAGAAAGAAAGAAATTATTTTCTCTTGGGCATTTTTTAGGATGTGCTGCTGTCAGGTATCCTATGGTGATGTCTTGGTTATGAACCTGTAGTGCCCGGGTCAGGTTTTAGACATAGGAAAAGTTAATAGAAAACATGGAAATGGCTTTTACACTCATTTGACCCATCATTTTATTTAAACTATGAAAACACAGAAATAGAGGCCAGCACTCTATAAAGCAAAACGTGACATAACTTACGATTTATGTAAACGTAGCCACAACGTGCTGTCAGTCATTCCCATCAGTGGGGCCATTTAGGTCATCCCCGCCGCTGTCTGCCCAGTTTTATTGCCTCAAGAGAAGCAATTCTGCCAGACCCTCCTCCAGCAGCCAGGACAGCCTCACTAACTAACCTGGCCAGAACAGGCCTCCTCCCGCTCAGATCTTCAGCTAAGGGAGGAGAAGGGGCAGAGGAGAAGCAAATCCCAATCTGACTTTTGTCTTTCTATCCTTCGTTGTTTCCAAAGGCAACAGATTCCAGAAAAAAGCCAGAAGAAGAAGAAGAAAACCAAATGGCGGGGGAGACCGGGCTACAGGCACCCACAAACTGCAATGTGTGATCTTGTGACAGGCCTGAGTGGGCACAGTGACTGTGGCCTGGCCAACCCTTGGGACCCCTCCCCGCCTAACTGCACTGAAACCATTTCTAACCACAACCCTTGGCCTGAGGACTTGGCACAGGAAGGGAGAAAGGGAGGGTGGGCAGGAAGCAGACAGGGTCTGGCTTTGCCCAGAGGGCACGGGCTTTCCCATCTCTCACAAGAGACAAGGAAGCCACCCGTAAGCAGAAGCAGCATCCAAGTGCCCCCGGCCCCCATGTGTCGATTCAACCCGGTTCCTCCCCGTCTCTCGGTGGGCGTGTTGTTTATTTTAACTACATAGTGTTGGTTTGATGTGGAAATGTTTATCCACATACAAAGTACAAAACAAGCCATGAACAAGCTTCTTCCCCCTAACCCCTCATCCACAGTGTTTGCGCTTGGATGTCTTTTATAGATTTTTAAATTATTTTAGTGATTATTATTTTATTAAAGGGGTCTGGGCGCACTGCCTGGTGAAGTTTCAAGTGTCCAGCAGACCTCTCTGGTAATGTATCTGGAATATTGTCGTTGTTTTGTAACTGAGTTTTTCCATCAGTGCCAAAACTCAACTCAACCTGAAAGTAGAGTGACTGAGAGGACAGACGTTAGTGGGAACTGGAGCTGGAGGCCCAGAACCAAGAGGAGAGAGAGATTTACCCAGAGGGTCTTCCTATGGCTGGGGACGCAAATACTAGAAAACAGATTGTATTTTGCTGAGGGGGAATGGCTGTCATGAGCATGTCAGTTCTAAAAGGGGTTTTCATTATCCTGGAAATGTATAAACTAAAGTAAGCTGATTGGCTTTGCAAATATGTTCATTTGTTTTTCAGACAGTGTGGGTTAAGTTCTCTGCCCTCCACAGGTGTCTGAGAAGGCTCTGGGTTTCTCAGATCTGTCTCTTGCTTTCTCACGTCGCCCGTGCTGCTTGGTGCCTCTCTGATATGAAGACACTGGCACGTCCAAGTCACCTAATGTGGACACCATCCAGAAAACTCCAGTTCACACTGGATCTTAACCAAAAACAATTCAATACGGTTATCACTAAAACAGCACCAAGACCTGAAGCCATCTTCCATTGGAGTTAACTGACAGCCACCTCTGTAAGCCCAGTCAATGAGCAGACTCCTCCCAGTATCTGTAAAAGTAGTACTAGCTTGCCTTATTGGCAATTTTTATTGACCTGTTGAATCTTGACTGTAATATGATCTAAGAAGTAAGGAGGGCTGAGCTGATGCGTGGCTCTCGTACGCCTTCTGCAAGGGGGCATCTCCCCAGCTCTCTCATGACGCTCACCTCCTGCTTAGGTGCTGCTGGTGTGAGCAAAAGACTGGAGGTTTTCCAGCCGGGGTGGGAGTGGAGAGACAGCAGGAACAACTGTGCACCCACGAAAAGGTCAGAAGATAAGGCAGCGCAGCTGGTGACCTTATTTTCCAGATGTTACAAATGAGGTCACTATGCAAACTAGAATATCCTCAGCCGGTGGCCTGCCACTCTGGAGAAAGAAACCCAAGGAAAGTGAGCACCCAGCTGGATGGCAAGACACCTGGATTTTGAAAATGCGCTGTGTTCCTGCCTCGGAAAGGTCACCAGCACTGAGGGGCCCAGCCGGAGAGGGATTCTGCTGCAAAAGGAGACAGTTGAGACTTTTATTCATTGGAAATCAAACTTATTTGTCTAAATTGCCCCTTTTTCTGTTCCTAAAAGGAAGGACAAGAGAGAACATTCCAGATGAGGCACTTCAGAGTTTCCTTAGATCCTATGATGTTAAGAGGTATTTTAAACACTAAAAGGACAAAGCTCTTCCCAATCCTTACGCTTCCCTAAGTGGCATCTACAGCAGGTACGTCTGCAGTTTGATGGCAGCTGCGAACTGGAGGTGAGCAGGAGAAAGGCGGGAAAGGCAGGAAGAAGTAAGGATGGAGATGTTTGGAATCAAGAGCATAGCGGAGTAGAAGAAGAAGCCCTACACACAGGGCAGTGTCCATGGCCAGAAAACTTCTGCTGGGCACCAGCCACCATGAGTGCACCCCGTGCTCACCAGGGAGCTGCAGCTCCTCCACAGCACTGGGTGGGGTCGTCTCACTGGAAGCAGATCAGCTGACACAGAACAAAGACCTTGGCCATAAGGGTGAGAAGACACAGGGATTCCAACAACACAGTTGGGACAGAGAGACCGTGCATCTGCTCATCTGTCCTGCACTTGGCCCACAGTTGAACTCCACAGTGCCTGAGACAGACTAGCTAAGGGTTGGCCTTCTGTAGCCTCTGCTGTTGGGCCTCTGGTAAGCTTTTCATCTCCCATGACCTCATGTTCCCCATAAGTGAGATGAGTAAATAATACCCCATTTGTAGAAGTGGGCCCTCATGACCGAGGTAGCCTCCAGATAGCCAGAGTAGAGAGTAGAGTGTAGAGTGTGCCCCATGGCATCCCTCCATCTTCTCCATCATCACCTAGCAGGGTCAGACTGGGAGACATGGTTGGCCGTGCCACGCCATGACTGAGGAGCCTACTGGGACTGGGGGATGTTTGACATCCTCACGTTCCCATTGGTCCTCCAGAGAATAGTGCTGCCCTCACATCCCCTGGCGCACAGCCTTCCTGAAATGCCCTCACCCCATGCCTTTGCCATTGTGTGCTCTCAGATTTCCCCCACTGTTTGACACCCTCTTTAGAGGGCTGCTTTTTTCTCCAGAGATAATTCTAGCCATCCTCCCCCACTCTCACAGCTGGAAGCTTTGGCCACTCACTACCCATGCACTTTGCCACACAGGGGACACCCCGGATGCTTTCTCTTAGGACTTTGCCCACCTTCTTCTCATGGCGCTGGCTGTGGAGAGTGCCTGGCTGGCCTCATGGGGCCTGTCTCACTTTGCTGGGAAACATGACCCACTAATGTGGCAACTTAACCCAAAGGCCCCTCAGACATGTTACAGCAGATTTGGAGCCACAGACAGGTTCCCCCCATTGGCAGCCCGTCGTGTTTGAAATTCCATGTTGGGTTTACTTGGAATGAAAGATACTTGAATTGTTGAGCGCCTGTGAGCGCCCAGCTTCTGTTTCATAGTCTTAACAGGTGGCCATTGTCGTGAAACGAGAGTGATGCCTGAAGATCTCGATGATGTTTGAGCCTTTTATGTAACTTTTTATTAAGTCTTTGTGTATCTTGACTCATTAATAAAGAAGAGAAACATATGTCTTTCTTATTTCCTTTTACTCCAATATTCCTGAAGTTTTGCTGAGAACATTGTGAATTGTCAGTATTTTTTTTCCAGAACATCCGCCTCTTACAGAGCATGACCTTGGTCCTAACCAGATCTAAAATGAGGAGGAGCCCATTGGTGGCCATGGGGGGTCTCCTTCCTGCATGGAGCCGGAGGACGAAGGCAGGCTAGCACAGCATTTAGAGGCACTACCTCTTGATGCCGGGCAGGTCTGGATTTAGCCCTGCCACCGACCTTTATGTGCCTTTGAGCAAATGACCTGCCTTAGTCTTGAGCTGCCCTGTCTGTGAATGGGACGATCATGTGCACCTCGAAGTAGCTGGAGCACTAAAGCTAATGTAGGAGTGTGGTGAGGAGCCCAGAAACGGTGTTCTTTGTACAGGTCACCTGTTGGGTTATCTGCTGACATTCCTTTTCATGGAAACTGCCCTCTTCCCCCATCCATAGGGTTATGGTCTTTGGCACAATGTGATTTCACTTCTTTGTTGATTAATATATGGTGGGTACTTGACCAAGCTGAACCTCTCAGCCTCCATTTTCCAGGGAATAGAAGCCAACACCCTCTCTTGGTAGCTCTTTGGGCAACGCTAGCTGAAACATGTAAACTTGGGTGTTGGAGGATGCTTTTCATGCCCTCTGGGCTGGAGGCAGAGAAGGCTAGACTGCAGACTAGGGAGAGGGGTGATGTAGTGGTTTGCTCAGGCCTAGCTTCTTGCCTATTCATTCTTCCCACAAATATTTTTTGGGCACTACCGTATGCCAGGTATTGGCTGGGTGCTAGGTGCATGGTAGTGAACAGGGCAATGGATGTTCTGATAAGTCAGTTCGTTCTCCTCTAGTTCCATATTAGTTTCATGTGGCTGTTCTAACAATTACCACAAACTTAGTGGCTTAAAACAGAAATGTATTCTCTCACAGTTCTGGAGACCAGAAATCAAAACTCAGTATCACTGCCCTGAAATGAAGGTGCCAGGGGGCCTTCACTCCTTGCCTCTGCCACCTCTCCCAGCTTCTAGTAGCTGCTGGCATTCCTTGGCGTGTGGCTCCATCACTCCAGTCCTTGAGGCCAGCATCTCCAAATCTTTTACTTCTCCATCTTCATAATGCCTTCTCTGTGTGTGTCAAATCTCCCTCACTCTCAGTGGATACTTCTGTCACTGAAAAAGTGGAAGCCAGCTGAATAGAATTTTCAGAGTCCTTTCACCTCCTCTGCCCCCTCACCAGCATCTGCACCCACCTGCTCTGCCTTCTTCGTTGTTAGTGATGAACCCTCATGCTCCTGGCTGAAGCCAAGCCCTTTCCTGAGCACTAGCACATACCAGGCATTGCTCTGGCCCCTCGCCCCTCCTCCTCTGTAACATCAGTTTCCCCCTCTGCTGGATCTTTCTCATTTTAAAGAAAAGCAAAACCTTTTGACCCACTTCCTCTGCCAGATACCACTTGATTCTCTGCTCTCATTTGCAAGAAACCTTTTTTCTTGAGACAGTCTTTCTTGCTCTGTTGCCCAGGCTAGAGTGCAGTTGCACAATGACCTCAGCTCACTGCAACCTCCACCTCCCAGGTTCAAGTGATTCTCCTGCCTCAGCCTCCCAAGTAGCTGGGACTACAGGTGCGCACCACCACACTAGGCTAATTTTTGTATTTTTAGTAGAGGCGGGGTTTCGCCATGTTGGCCAGGCTGGTCTCGAACTCTTGTCCTCAAATAATCCACCCACCTTTGCCTCCCAAAGTGCTGAAATCACAGGCGTGAGCCACCGCACTGGCTGGCAAGAAACCGTCTTTAAAGAATAATCTATGCTCACTGTCATGCACTCCTCTCATTTTTTCTTCTTTAAACTGTTCCAGGTAAGCTTTCGCCTGCCACTCCATCACCACCGCCACCACCATTCTCAAAGTCACCAATGGCCTCCATTTGGCTAAATTCAAAGGCTGGTTCTCAGCATTTTCATACTTGAGCTCCCTTCAGCAGTGACACAGTTGAACATCCCCTCTTCCTCGTGAGACTTCCACTGGCTTCTAGGATGCTGCCATCTTTTAGATTTTCTCCTTCCCCTGGTCACTTCCTTCTTAGTCTCCTTTGCTGGTTCCTCATCTTCCACCTAATCTGTTAACTTTGGAGCACCCCAGAGCTTAGTCCTTGGTCCTGTTCTCTGCCTACCCTCACTTTCTTGATGACGTCATCCAATCTTGAGCCTTTATCTGCTGAGGGCTCCCAGTTGTACCTCTCCAGCTTGAAACTTTCTCTTAAGTCCCACTCATATATCCAGCTGCCAGATTGACATCTCACTTGGATGTGTCAAGTACCCAGTCTAGAAGTTAATATGTCCAAACAGAATTCTTGATTTTCACCCTTCCATACCTGTCTCACATGTAGCCTTCCCCAGCTCAGCTAATGGCAACTCCATGCTTCAGTGACTCCAACCAAAAGCCGTGGAGTTACCCTTCATTCCCTCTCTTTCTCTTGCATCTCACACCCAACAAATCTCTGCTGACCCCAAAATATATTCAGAATCTGCCCATTTCTCATCCCCTCCACTGCTAACATTCTACCCTGAGCTGCCATCTTTCATGCCTGTTTCGTTTTTGTCTTTCTGCAGTTCATTCTCAACACAGCAGCCAGAACATTTTTGGTAAAGTGGAAGTCAAATTATGTCTCTGCTCTGCTCAAACCCCACACCCAGTGGCTCCTGCATCTAATTTTTAAGATGTGTCAGAGTGGACTGTGCCACTGAACACCTGGTAATGAGCTGATGTTTATTAGCCACAAAAAAGGATGGTCAAACATGTCCCTTCATTCAGGCAGCACACACTCACTGAGCTCTGAGCCCCACGTCAGGGCTACAGAGAACATTAAAACCTGTGCATCACCAGGGGGCCCAGCCTCATGGGGATGATGAGCTGTCGTGATCTGTGCATTAAGAGGAATGCTCTGACCTGGAGGCGCTCCCATAAATCTTGGTCCCTCATAATCCTTGTACTCAGTAGATGAAGAGGGTGTTCATTGACTAGATGAAAATTTTAGTCACATTTTGGGCCCACTAATTCCATCACTTTTGAAGATTGAAGGTTTTCCTTTCTAAACGATGCCCAGATTCCCAGGTCCATACCAGGACTATTTTAAAGTCCACTTCCATCTCCACACAATTCTAAAGAGGCTGTGAACTGAAGTTCCCAGGTGTCACAGACAGCATTGTCATTGTTAAACGTGTGCTCTAGATGAAGAGACCCCCCCCCCCGCCCAGACAGGCTTTGTGTGACCAACATGTTCATTCACCTGGGGTGCGGGCAGGCTGAGTCTGAAAAGAGAGTCAGTGGAGGGCGGTGGGATAGGAGTTGGTTTTATAGGTTTGGGGTAGGCAGTGAAAAGTTACAGAAGTTTACAGTTTAGGGTAGTTTTTACAAGCTGGGAGGGGGTGGTAGGGTCTGGAGTCATGAGGTTGACCAAGGTCGGTTACAAAGTCCAATTGCCTTATCAATTGAGGCAAGAATAAGGAACAGTAGAAGAACGTCTCAAGTTAATTAGGTGCTGCGGGGGTTGATCATTCTTCCCCTTTTCATGGTCTTCCAGTTACTTCAGATTTTCTAATTCCAGGAGGCATCCATGTATATGTGGGTCATGGGGGTCACCATGGCTCGACTTAGGGTATGGCCTATCGCGCGGCCAGTTCAAAGAACCTTGCAGTCATCACCCAGGAGCTTTTTGGAAATGCAGACTCTTGGGCCCTGTCCCAACCTGCTGAGTCAGGATCTGCATCTTAACAAGAACCCAGGAGAGTCATGTGCGCAATGAAGACTGGGTAGCCACTGCCCCAAAACTTCAAGCCTGGCACGGAAATGAAATCCAGCCTTGGACTCACTGCACCTTGGGATCCAGTTCAGCTTCACCCAACCAGAGGAAGCTTCAACTGCATTCATTCGATGACTAAAAAGTTTGCGCCTCTGCCTTTAACAGCTGCAAGATTCTGCCCAGCAATGAGGAGGCAGTGAGCTCCAAGTGTCCGCCCACGGTCAGCATGTGCTTCCCTTAATTATGGGAAGTTTTCACACAGAGGCAAGTGGGCTCCCAGTTTGCTTCTCAAACACTTGCATTGTGGTTAGAATTTGCACAACTATGGTAAATGTGAAGAACAAGAAAAAAATCTGACAGCTGAGAGGTCTCAGGGACTCTGAGTCCCTAAGCACTCGAAAGGGTGGGCTATCCTGTGCAAGCTGGATTTTCACTTAGCATAGCTGCTGGGGCTCCCACATCATCCCAAATAGCTCATTATTATGCTAAGGTGGAAATTTAAATAGAAAAAAGGAAAGCTGAGTTCATACCAAAGCAAAGAACTAATGGATGCCTTCAGTGGAATCTACATCCTGGCAATTATGTGCTAAACCATTAGCTGTGACTCAAATCCAGCTTCCTAGTCTCTCATCAGCCCTGCGCCTGGGCTATTGATAAGGGGTGAAATCACTGGATAAGTGGCTCTCAAAGTGTGGCCCTCAGACCAGCAGCTTCTGTATCAGGGGAGTTTGCTAGAAAGCAAGTTATCTGGTCCCACCCCAGACCTACTGAATCAGAAATTCCGAGGTGAAGCACAGCAGTCGGTGTTGAACAACCTTCCCGGGAGATTCTATTGCTCCCTAAAGTTTGAGAACCACTGAATTACATAAACTTAGGTAAAAATAAAAGTTCCTACCATAGGAAGGTAAATTGCGGCTGGGTTTGTTCTTATCTACAAGACAGCTGCTGGCTCTCTGGGCAAGGTTGTCCAGGTACTTCCTCCTTCCTTCCTTCGTCTGATTAATGAGGACCCCTCAAGGTCTGGAACTGTTCTCAGAAAGGAGTCCCGATCCAGACCCCAAAAACGGTTCTTGGATCTTGTGCAAGAAAGAATTCAGGATAAGTCCAGATAGTGAAGTGAAAGCAAGTTTAATAAGAGAGTAAAGGAATAAAAGAATGTTTACTCCATAGGCAGAGCAGCCCTGAGGGCTGCTAGGTGCCCATTTTTATGGTTATTGCGTGGTTATATGCTGAACAAGGGGTGGATTATTCATGCCTCTCCTTTTTAGACCATATAGAGTGACCTCCTGGTATTGCTGTGGCATTTGGAAACTGTCATGGCGCTGGCGGGAGTGCCGCAGTGAGGACGACCAGAGGTCATTCTTGTGGCCATCTTGGTTTTAGCCAGCTTCTTTACAGCAACCTGTTTTATCAGCAAGGTCTCTATGACCTGTATCTTGTGCTGACCTTTTAGCTCATCCTGTGACTTAGAATGCCTTAACCATCTGGAAAAGTAGGTCTTACCCTCATTTTACCCAGCCCCTATTCAAGATGGAGTTGCTCTCGTTCAAATGCCTCTGACAGAACCCAGGTACCTCATACAGGTGTTGTTAACTTTGGCTCCATGGGGTTACAGGTGGGGTGGCTGACACCCCTGAAATCATATGCAAAATTCCCTGCATACATATATTCTTCTGGGAAGACAATCATGTTTTATCGGATTCTCACTGTACCACTGAGTCACCCAGCATGAAAATGAACCAGGCTCTTTAACCGTCTTTGTTGACATCAGGCCCTGATGGTAGTTTCATAGCCATAGAGAGTGGAAAGAGGAAATGAAAGTATTAAAGATCCATTCATTCCACAACTTCTGAGAAGCTCTAAATCATTCTCTTGGTGGACACATCTCTGAGCTTGCTCCCATGACATCCTGAGAGAGGGGGAGGCGGCTGGGCTGCCCTTCTCCTCCCAGTTCCCCGGCATGTGTGTAACCCACATGACTCCCTCACCTCCACCCTGCTGTGGTTGACACCCACTGCCTCTCTGACCCTCAACACCCTGGTACAAAACCAGCAAAGGAGCAAAGAAAATTGGGGTGCTATATGGCAGGACTACTTGGCAACCCATCACTAGGATGGGAGCCCAGCTGGGCAACGGGAGCAGAGGAGAGATGGGAGGAATGTCAAAAAAGCACTTGAAGGCAAATGCCATCGGCTCAAATTAGAATTGGTAACCACCTAGACCAGTGGTTCGCAACTCCACCTGTATAGTAGAATCACTCAGGGAGCCTGGAAAATCATTCTGCTGCCCAGACCGCTCCTTCAAAGAGTCTGGTGCCATTGGTCTAGGTTGGAGCCTGGACATCAAGACTTTAAAGCTTCCCAGGTGATTCTACTGTGCAGCCGGAGCTGGCACCACTAGCCGGGCTGCATTTTAATCTCATCTCTTGAACACCATGCCTTTCAGTGATCATGGGTTAATTGAAAAATCGCTGCCTGGAGTAGCCACTATCTATAAAGGCACTCCTATAAAGGAACACAGTTTCCCAGCCCTTGATGTGTAAATGGACACTTGACCATAGGGGATTCTTATATTTTCATTAAAGTGGGTCCCCTCAGAGCCTGGCTTGACTTGTTGGTGATAACCAACCAGTAGTCTGGTCACAGCCTACTGTGATACCTCATTTGTCCACATCTCTTCCATTTTTATATCCAAGGCCCAGGGAGGGGCCTGGTGGTACAGAGTTAATACTGAATGTTTATCAAATGAATTAATAATTATTACACATCTCAGCAGGGGCCTCCATGCCTTAAACCTAAATCAGATTGGCTCAAACTATGCTTCTCCATTCCCAAGCCTATGGTTTGTGGCAGTCCCAAGGCCCACTGAAGACTTCACACAGTTCTTGAAAGTTAGGTTCTCACTGGGACCTCCACTTCTGATTTCACTCTGAAGTTCAGCCCCTGCCTCAGTTGCTACAAAGAAAAATCACTCTCAATAAACATTCCTAGCCAGGTGCAGTGGTTTGCACCTGTAATCCTGGCTACTAGGGAGACTGAGGCAGGAGGACTGCTTCAGCCCAGGAGTTTGAGACCATCTTGGGCAACTTAGAGATACCCTGTACCTTGAAAAAATAAATAACCCTTCCTGAGTTTTGCTGGGGACTTGGGGGTCCCAGGGATGGTCCCTCTGCTGTCAGGACTTCTCAATTGGCCTTTGCCCCATGCCAGACCCTCCACCAACCTGTCTTCTCCTCCAGCACCAACCCCCCAATGAGCTAAACACCCATCCCTTAGATTCTTTAAACCTCATTTGCTTTCTTTAGCCGTAATCCCATAGTCTCCTCCTAGAATGAAATATGTCTTCCGCTCTTAATAGGATGGCCAAAACCTTTAGTTCGCTCAGGACTGAGGAGTTTCCTGAAACACTGGTCATTCATTGCTAAATCCAGGACAGTTCCAGGCCAACCAGGACCATTGGTCACCTTACTGGTAAGAATCAAATCTTCACCTTGTTCTGTAATAAGAGTACTAAGAACTATAAATTAGCTTGTAGTTCTCAGTGTAGCAATCGTGGTCATCATCATTACCTGGGAGGCTAGTTAAAACACAGGTTTTTATGATTTAGCAGGTCTGGGGCCTGAGAAATTGCATTTCTTACAAGTTTCCAGTGGATGTGATAGTACCAGTCTGGGACCACACTTCGAGAACCCTGAATCAGGTAATCCACATTATACATTCAGCAGAAGATTTGGCATAGAGTAAATAAGTGCACAACAGTAACTAGTTATCAGCTAACGTTTTGTTGAGCACTCACTGTAAACCAGGCACCCTGCTATTTCTACATATTATCTCATTTAAACCTCATGGCTTCCCTGTAAGGTAGGTGATGTGCTTGTTTTACAGAAAGGGAAACTGAGGTCTAGGGACAGCCACAAGTGACTGAGCCTGCATGTGCACCCAGTTCTGACTTGGAAGCCCGTGCTCCATTCACCAGCACCCCCGCCACACTGAGGACTGAGCTAGTCCCAGCTAGCTGCCACGCCCCTTTTTAATTTTAACTTTGAGGAAAATCTTTCAATAAGTCTCCCACATCCCTGCCTTCTTCCAAGTGAGCTGAACGCAGATCAACTTCCCCTGCGTGACTCAGCAGCAGCATTTTGAACTTCAGTGACAGTCATTTTCCAGAGTGTCTGCACTGGGTCTCCTCCAGAGGCGGCCTGAGCTCTGGCCTTGGACACCTCCTCTAGTTCTGTTCTTCCAGCTGCCTTTCCCAGACAGGAACTTTTCTCTATCTGAGAAAGTCGAGAACAGGACAACCCAGCAGTTAGCCCAGTGAGAACCATGTGTAGTCTGGGCCTCTGGACTGCAGCCTAGGGGAGCACCCACAGCCGGAAGCCCCCTCGGCCCTGACCTTGGCCCTGCTCCCTCAGAGACAGCCTGGTGGCTGAGGATGCTGGAAATGGATCCTGTGATACAAGTAACTACAACTGACTTTCTTGTTAATATAACAGTTCTGGCCAGGCACAGTGGCTCACACCTGTAATCTTGGCAATTTGGGAGGCCAAGGCGGGCAAATCACCTGAGGTCAGGAGTTCGAGACCAGCCTGACCAACATGGAGAAATCCCATCTGTACTAAAAATACAAACTTAGCCAGGTGTGGTGATACATGCCTGTAATCCCAGCTACTCAGGATGCTGAGGCAGGAGAATCGCTTGAACCCAGGAGTCGGAGGTTGCAGTGAGCTGAGATCGGGCCACTGCACTCCAGCTGGGCAACAAGAGCGAAACTCTGTCTCAAAAATAAAAAAAATAAAAAACAGTTCTTCGCCACCACCCCTCCTCCTCCAAACAATCCAAACTTTTGGTTCCTTCTTTGTGGTTGGCATTGCTGAGATTTCTGGTGTTACTGGTGCACAGAGAATGTGTGGAGTGTGGTAAGAACACAGGCTTCCTAGGTCTGGCTTAGCAATGCTGCTAGCTGATGACTTTCAGTAACTTGTCCCAGCTCTCTATGCCTTGATTGCCTCATTTGTCAAATTGGGTTGATGATAACATACTTATTTTAGGGATATTGAGCTATTTCGGAATTAGATAGTCATATGCCACATAAGGATGTTTTGATCAAGGACAGACCACATACACAAAGGTAGTTCTGTATATTAAAATACCCTATTTTTACTGTCCTTTTTCTGTTAAGATACACAAATACTTGCCATTGTCTTACAGTTGCCTACAGTATTCAGTCCAGTAGCATGCCGTGTAGGTTTGCAGCCTAGAAGGAGCAGGCTATCCCACAGAGCCTGGGTGTGTGGTAGGCTGTACTATCTAGGTTTGTGTAAATGCACTCTATGATATTCTCACAATGATGAAATCACCTAAGGATGCATTTTTCAGAATGTATATCCATTGTTCAACAACACACAACTGCATATACTTTCAAAATAGTGGCTGACGCATCGAAACTCTATTTAAATGTTAGCCAGGATTCCAGAATCAAATGGGCAAATGCTTCTGGAGTGCCTGCTAGTAACTACAGCCACCACTTACTGAAACAGCATGCGCCAGTCATTGTGCTTTGCATACCTCATTTAAGGCTTGGAGGAGCTGGATGACTTGCCCGAGCACACCCTCCTTAGTAAGTGGCGTGCTTGCCTCCCAGGCCAAGCTGGCCTATCCAGCAGTACCCCCCTCTGCCTGCCTTGTGGGGCAGGTGCTGGGCTGGGCATTCAGCAAGGAGGCTTGGTCTTCCCCATTCTCTGACCACAGCCCCTGTCCTGCCACCTCTCCCCTGCCTGCCTCACTCCCCCTTCCCTCAGATGCTCCTCACCCAAAAAACAGCCTCCTGTTGCCCTCTCCTCTCCTGGGTCCCACGGCTCTGCTTGGCTCTGCTCTTGCCCAGCTCCCTTTGTCAACCAAAACAGATTCAGCCTTCACAGGAAAGAATTTGGTACCTGGTATCAAGAGGCTTAAAATCCTCTTTCCTGAAAATGCCACTCCGAGGACCCTCTCCTAAAGAAGTAATCAAAGATGCAAAGAATGATGAACAAAGATGATCGTCACATTCTTAAGATACAAAACGTTAAAGGATCTAAGTGAGCAATAATTGGAGAATGACTAGATAAATGATGCTGTACCCACGTAGTGAAGGCTTGTACCGCAAACGTGACCAGCAGAAGAAATGTTTGTTTCCTGCCCTTTCATCATCCCTGGATGGTAGCATCTTTTAAAAAATCTTTGCTTATGGAAACACAAAGGAAGGGCATCTAGTTTCTATGCTATTTTTATTTCTTTGACGCCCAGTAAAGTTGGACTTCTGAAGACTTGTCAATTTTTATTCCTTACAAATTGCCTATTTATGCCCTCTTCAATTTTCTGTTGATTTCATTTTTCTCATTTATTGGTTTTATGTATTCAGTTTATTGACCACTTATATGTCATATTTATTGCAAAATTTTCCCTTAGAATGTAATTTCTTTTTTCGTTGTATTAATGATTTATTTTTATAGTATAGATGTTTAAAGTTCTAAATATCCAAAGCTATTATTTACTCCTTTATGGTTTTGGTCTTTGGTACAATGCTAATATAATCCTTTCTCATCCAAGTATTATTATTATTTCCCTTGAATACCTTTAGGGCTACACCTTAAAATTTTTTTTTTTACATTTCTTTTACAGACAGGGTCTCACTCTGTTGCTCAGGCTAGATAGAGTATAGTGGTGATCACAGCTCACTGTGGACTCGAACCCCTGGGCTCAAGCAATCCTCCTGCCTCAGCCTCCTGAGTAGCTGGTACTACAGACATGTGCCACCACATCCAGCTATTTTTTTTTTTTTCTTAGAGAGAGGTCTCACTATGTTGCCCAGGGTGGTCTCTAACTCCTGGCCTCAAGGGATCCTCCCACCTCAGCTGTTCACAGTGCTGGAGTTACAGGCATGAGACACATGTCCGACCCAGATGACTTTCTATTCATAAAATAAAGCAATAGAGTTGTCAATACCTCATGCCATTATGTGGAAGATTAAGTAATTTATGGAAAGCTTTAGAAGCAATAACTGGCACACAGTCTTTTCTCTGTCATTGTTAGCCTATTCTTAATTTAAACTTTAATTTATTGGAAATTTATTCTGGAGTGAGGTGTGAAGTATGTTTTAGCTTTGTGTTAAGTCCGTTGTCCCAACACTACTTTTTCAATAATATATCCTGACCTCATCAAAAAGCCTGTGACTGGAATGCAATCTTTTTGCTGATTCTGAGCCGCGTGGGGAATTCCCTTTACAGAGCTATGAGCTGGGGGAGGAGGCTATTCCAAAATTCCCTGCTCATCCTCTCACTAGTACTCTCCCCCTATGCTAAGTTCACCATGGCTTTCCTAAGGACAGGGTGTGGAGCCAAACACACTCAGCCTGACTGTTCTCTCCTTCCCAGCCCAAGTTCAGGGTGTCAAAGTCAAAATAAAAATACAGAGATAAATCTCTAAATTTAACATTTTATTGGGGAAGCAAGAATTGCAATTCAGGACATATACACAGACCCAGTACTTCTGAAGAACAAAGAGGTTAGAGGTTTTATAAAAAGGAGAAATGGCCGGGATGCATTGGCTCGCACTTGTAATTTCAGCACTTTGGGAGGCCAAGGCTGGCAGATTGCTTGAGCCCAGGAGTTCCAGAGTAGTCTGGGCAACATGACGAAACCCCATCTCTATAAAAAATTTAAAAATTAGCTGGGTGTGGTGGTTCGCACTGATAGTCCCAGCTACTTGAGAGGCTAAGGTGGGAGGATCACCTGAGCCCCAGGAAGTTGAGGCTATAGTGAGCCATGATCATGCCACTGTACCCCAGCCTGGGAGACAGAGTAAGAACCTGTCTCAGGCGGGAAGCTCTGATTGGTGAGGGGTGGCAGTGATTAAAACTAGTCTTAGGATAATAGCAGGCCACGCGTGGTGGCTCACACCTGTAATCCCAGCACTTTGGAAGGCCAAGACGGGCAGATCATGAGGTCAGGAGATCAAGACCATCCTGGCTAACACAGTGAAACACTGTCTCTACTAAAAATACAAAAAATTAGCCAGGCATGGTGGCGCACGCCTATAATCCCAGCTACTTAGGAGGCTGAAGCAGGGGAATTGCTTGAACCTGGGAGGCGGAAGTTGCAGTGAGCCAAGATCACGCCACTGCACTCCAGCCTGGGTGACAGAGCGAGACTCCCTCTCAAAAAAAAAAAAAGAAGAAGGAGAAGAAGAAGAAGAACAGCAGGCTGTTTCAGTAGCCATTAGATAAAATTGGGTTCCGTTTACGACAAACAGGCAGTTTCAGCAGCCAGGCTTACAGAGAATCACATTTTCAGAGCAATGTTACCTTCCCTGGGAGTGTTTTCCCCCAGACTCTCTACTCTGATTTAGTTGGGTATGACAAGAACGATACAATTTGTGCCACCAATTTTCATAAGAGTTTTGCATCCTCAGTCCTTCCACAAACCCACCTCCTTTTCTTTCATTGAGATCTCATTTTCTCTAACCACCCTGGTACCACAGCGCATGGAATCTGCTGGGTCTAGGCCAACAATGACTCTCCCTCCAACCCCAGCCCAGGCCAGCATGCCCAGGTAGGAGCCAAGAGGAAAACAGTGCCTCCGTCCTGCACTGGGTGGTGGTGATGGGGGTAGGGTGCCTCCCTCCCTTTGGGAGACATCCAGCCAGGCTTTCTTGCCATTGTCTGCCTGGGCCCAAGTAAGGGTCAAACCTGCATCTGCAGCTCAGTCAAGTGTTAATACTGCTGCCTTCGTAACACCCAACTCTGCAAGGAAGTTCTTCAGACGTAACATACATTTTTGTGAGGGGCATAGTATCAAAGATTAGGAAAGGAGAGGGACGATGCCTCTTTCTGTTAGGCAAAGAGCTGAAATGCTACCTTTTGAGTGAGGGCTCACTATGTGCTGGGTAGGGCCCGGTGTCTGCACAGCCTGGGGGGGGGGAACTATTGACATGACATTTGTGTGATGGCACCTGCTGGTCCTCACAGCAGCCAAGGTACGTGCTGAGAATCCTCACTGCATCCGGAGTAAAATTCTCTCAGAGGAAGAAACTGGGCTGCAAGACTAGGACTCAAACATGTGTGTCTGATCCATTCCATGCCAACCCCAGACAAGGAACGGAGGACATTTCCTCCCTCTGTGGCCTTGGGCAAGTTATTCCAGTTCTATTGGCCCGGGTTCCCTCTTCTGAAAAATGGACATCCCACTTACCTCTTGGGTTGTTGTGAAGATTAAATGAGTTAACACATTCAAAGAGCTTAGAATAGTAGCTGTGTTCCTCCTTCACAGCTGCTTTAAAAAAATATTTAGGCTGGGTGCGGTGGCTCACGCCTAGTAATTCCAGCACTTTGGGAGGCCGAGGTGGGCAGATCACGAGGTCAAGAGATCGAGACCATCCTGGCCAACACGGTGAAACTCCGTCTCTACTAAACATACAAACATTAGCTAGGCGTGGTGGCACGTGCCTGTAATCCCAGCTGCTCGGGAGGCTGAGGCAGAAGAATCGCTGGAACCCGGGAGGCGGAGGTTGCAGTGAGCCGAGATCGTGCCACTGCACTCCAGCCTGGCGGCAGAGCGAGACTCCGTCTCAAAACAACAACAACAACAACAAACAACAACAACAACACTGTTTAAGCATTATCCTCATTATTACTGTGGTAGCCGCAGCCGTAGATACTATTATCCCCCTTGAGGTTTCCTCGCCAACCCAACACCTGGGAAGCAGGACCAGTGCTCCTCTCGTCCACCAGATGGCAGCATTGCAGAGCGGACGGGCCCTTTCCCAGCCGCCTCTGCGCGCACGGTTTGTAGGGAGGCCCTCCAGCTTCCCCAGAAGCCCGGGACAGAACCAGCATCTCCTCCAATGCAGGAAGGATATCAAAGGTCAGGCTCCTTCACCCACCCGCCCCTGTTCTTGCCCCAGCTGTCTAGGACTTACTGCCCGTGGGGGGCCCAGGGTCTGGATCTCAGCAAGTTCATTATTTGTATTTGCCAAATGCTTCGCATAGGGCCAGGCCGAGGAACCTTTTCAGGAACTGCTGATGAACCCTCCTGGTGTAAACTTCCCCAGCGAAGGCCCAGCTCTTTCTGGGTGCTTCCTGCTGAAAGCCACCCCAACCCCTCCTGACTGACCCCCAATGCCTTCCAGGGGTTGACTGCTCCATCTGCTTCCAGCTTTCCGCGTAGACACAAGAACTGTGGGGCCCCCAGGAAGGGCTCGCAGAAAGGCTGTCTTGGTTCCATGCTCAGGGCTCCGTACACACACAGTCCCACCACTGCTTCTCACCTTGGGAAACCCCAAACCCTGACCTCGCGCCTCTGGCCTGCTCACCTGTACCCATTGGCCATGTCATGTGAGGGCCTGCTGCCTTAGATCACACAGATGGAGCTTATTAAAAGGGTGAATTCCAAAGCCTCACCTAGGGCCAGAGGTCCTCAAAGTGAGGGTCCAGGACAAGGGCAACACCTCTCATGGGAACTTACAGGAAATGCAAATTCTCCCCACACTCCCACTGAATCGGAAACCCTGGTCTGGGGTCCAGCAAGCTGTGCGTGACGTTGCTATGGCATTTGTAAACTGTCATGGTGGGAGTGTAGCAGTGACGATGACCAGAGGTCATTCTCAAGGCCACCTTGGTTTTGGTGGGATTTGGCTGGCTTCTTTACTGCATGCTGTTTTATCAGCAAGGTCTTTATGACCTGTATCTTGTGCTGACCGCCTATCTCATCCTGTGACTTAGAATGCCTTAACTGTCTGGGAATGCAGCCCAGTGGGTCTCAGCGTCATTTGACTCAGCCCCTACTCAAGATGGAGTTGCTCTGGTTCAAACACCTCTGACATAATCACATGAGCCAATTCTTTATTAAAATATCTGTCTCGCTCTCTCTCTGTGCACCCAGTGATTCTGTTTTTCTGGAGAATCCTGACTAATCCAGCCCCTAAAATAGCACTTAGGAAAGAAGTGTGGCCGGGCATGGTGGATGACACCTGTAACCCCAGCACTTTGGAAGGCTAAGGCAGGTGGATCGCTTGAGGTCAGGAGTTTGAGACCAGCCTAGCCAACATGATGAAGGCCTGTTTCTACTAAAAATTTAAAAAATAAAAAAAAGAAAATAGCCTGGCATGGTGGCTCGCACCTGTAATCCCAGCTACTCAGGAGGCTGAGGTGGGAGAATCCCTGGAACCCAGGAAGTGGAGGTTGCAGTGAGCCAAGATCGTGCCACAGCACTCCAGGCTGGGTGACAGAGTGAGACTCTGAAGAAAAAGGAAGGAAGGAAGGCAGGCAGGCCACTGTCCCCATCACAGATTTCCCAGCTGAAGGCAGTGCTAAAGGAGAGGAGAAATTTAAGTTAGATAAAAAACTAGAGTTCCAATATTGCTTAATATTGAACAGGGCTTTTTATTAGTAAAATGAAACTGTTCTTAGACAACATAGACATTTGTGCAACAAACTCGTTCCACCAGGAATGCAAGTGTGGTTCAGTATTAGGATAATTTAAAAACCATGTGATCAGACCTATAGATGTTGGGAAGATATTTGATAAAAGTCAGTATACATTTCTAATAGAAAACTCTGTATAAAATAGGAATCAGGCCGGGCACAGTGGCTCCCGCCTATAATCCTAGCACTTTGGCAGGCCAAGGCAGGTAGAACACTGGAGCTCAGGAATTCAAGACCAGCCTGGGCAATGTGACAAAACCCTGTCTCTACAAATAAAAAAATTAGCTGGGTGTGGTGGGGACACCTGTAGTCCCAACTACTCAGGAGGCTGAGGTGCGAGGATCACTTAAATCCAGGAGGTCAAGGCTGTGGTGAGATATTGTGCCACTGCACTCCAGCCTGGGGGACAAAATGACACCCTCTCTCCAAAATAAAATGAAAGAGTAAAATAAGGTAAAATAAAATAAAACAGGAATCAAAAGAAACTACCTAATATTTTAAAGACTGTATACCTGAAACTAGCAACTCATGTCTATTTTTTATTTTAAAATGCAGAAAAGTACAAAGAAAAAGAAATTAGTCATATTTTCATCATCTAGAACTAATAATTTGACTATTTGCTTATGGCTTTTTAAAGAAAAAGTATTATGCTGCATAATACATGTTTATTAAAAGTAACTAAACTATAAAAAAGTAGGACAATAAAGTTTGAAAAAACATCACCAACCAGAAACAGTCATCACTGGCTGGGCATGGGGGCTCACATTTGTAACCCCAGCACTTTGGGAGGCTGAGGTGGGCAGATCACTTGAGGTCAGGAGTTTGGGACCAGCTTGGCCAACATGGTGAAACCCAGTCTCTACTAAAAATATAAAAACTAGCCAAGCATTGTGGCAGGCATCTGTAAACCCAGCTAATCGGGAGGCTGAGGCAGAATTGCTTGAACCCGAGAGGGGGAGGTTGCAGTGAGCAGAGATGGCACCACTGTACTCCAGACTGGGCAACAGGGCAAGACTCTGTCTCAAAAAAATTTAGCTGGCCTTGGTGATGCAGGTCTGTGGTCCCAGCTGCTTGGGAGGTTGAGGTGGGAGGATTACTTGAGCCTGGGAGGCTGGGGTTGCAGTGAGCTGAGACTGTACCACTGCACTCCAGCCTGGGTGACAGAGCCAGACTCCGTTTCATAAAAAAAGAAAGAAAGAAACAGTCATTATTAATATCAGGTAAACATCATTTCAGATATCCTTCCATACATATTTACAGATGGACAGAGATACATACATTTAATTTTTCTTAGATTTGCAACTGTATTTGTGAGGAATACTGGTCTAGAGTTCTCTCTTCCTGTTGTGTCTTCATTTGGTTTTCATATTAAGGTAATACTAGCCTCATAAAATGAACTTGGGAAGTGTTCTATACGTCCATATTTAAAGAAAAGAGTTTGTAGGCCAGGTGTGGTGGCTCACACCTATAATCCCAGCACTTTGGTAGCCTGAGGTAGGCAGATCACGAGGTCAGGATTCCAAGACGAGCCTGGCCAACATGGTGAAACCTCGTCTCTACTAAAAATACAAAAATTAGCTGGGTGTGTTGGTGTACACCTATAATCCCAGCTACTTGAGAGGCTGAGGCAGGAGAATAGCTTGAACCTGGGAGGCGGAGGTTGCAGTGAGCAGATATCGAGCTACTGCACTCCAGTCTGGGCAACAGAGCAAGACTCCATCTTGGCGTGGGGGAAGAGTTTGTATAGTATTGCTATTTAAAAAAAAAAGTGTTTCATAGAATTCATGAATAAAGCCTTCTGGACCTGGAGTTTCTTCTGTGGGACATTTTAAATTACAAATTCAATATTTGGAATTAACATAAGGATATTCAAAATTTCTATTTCTTCTTTGGTAGTTTGTGTCCCAGAAGAAATTTTTCTATTTCATCTAGATTGTTCAATTATTTTGCATAAAGTTGTTCATAATATTTTATTCCCTTATCATCCTTTTAATGTCTGCGGAGGCCATAGTCATGTCCCTTCTTTCATTCCTGATATTAATACTTTTTATCTTTTCTCTTTTTCCTTGCTTAGTTTAGCTAAAAGCTTATCAATTTTGTTGATATTTTCAAAGACCTGGTTTTTTATTTCATTGATTTTCTTTATTGTTGATCTATATTTTATTTAATTAATTACTGTACCTGTATTTATGATTTGCTTTCTTCTACCTTAGGTCTAATTTACACTTCTTTTTCCAGTTTCTTGAGGTAGGAATACAGATCACTGGTTTTAGACTTTTCTTCATTCTAATATAAGCAAACATTTAAAGCTATAAATTTTTTTCTTACCACTGCTTTAGCTGCATCTGATAAAATTTAATATGTTATCATTAGATTAAAATATTTTCCAATTTCCCCTGTGATTTCTCTTTTGACCTATGGATTATATAGAGTGTGTTGTTTAATTTTTAAATATTTTGGGTTTTTCTAATTATCTGATTTTTCTTAAGCACTAATTTAATTCCACTGTGATCAGAGAATATATTCTCCATAATTTTAGACCCTTTAATGATCTGGACCATCATAAGGTGTATAATATACCCTTGAAAAGAAGGTAGTTGGCCATTTTGTGGTATAGGGTCGTCCTTCAAATATCAGTCAAGTTTTGAAAGTCTCTTTCAGATGTGTATCTTTGCTGATTTTTTTTGTCTGCCAATTGCTAAGGGAGGGATGTTAAAACCTTCCAGTTTGGTTAAGAATTGCCAATTTTCTCTTTCCTTAATGTTTTAATGGTAGTCATATGGTTTGGAGCTGTGCCCCCAACCAAATCTCATGTTCAGCTGTAATTCTCAGTGTTGGCAATGGGGCCTGGTAGAAGGTGATTGGATCATGGGGGCAGATCCTTCGTGAATGGTTTCGTTGCTGTCCCTTGGGTGCTGGTCTGGTGATAGAGTTCTCACCTCCTCCTGCTCCAGCCATGGAAAACATGCCTGCTTACCCTTTGATTGTAAGTTTCTCGAGGCCTCCTCAGCCATGCTTCCTGCACAGCCTACAGAACTATGAGCCAATTAAGCCTCTTTTCTGTATACATTACCCAGTCTCAGACATTTCTTTATGGCAGTGAGAGAACTAACTAATACAGGTAGAAAGGGAGAAAAGGGGAACAGACACCAGACAGAGCTAAGAGAAAACAAAGAACAACACAGCACACTTGAAACCACATATATCAGTTGTGACATATAAAAAAGGACTTCCACGCTACGATTAAAGACAGAGATGATCTGACTGGTAATTAGATAATGACCCAACTTTATGTATATAAGAGACACACTTTAAACATAAGAACACAGACTGAAAGTAAATGGATGAAAAGAGACATATCAGACATACAGTAAGCATGAAAAAGCTGGGGTGCATATATTCGTATCAGGCAAAATAGACCTCAAGACGAGAACTATCAAAGATACACAGGGATATTTTATAATAATAAAATGGTGAATCTATTAGGAAGACATAATTATAAAATGTGTACGTGCCTCACAGCAGAGCTTCAAAATACGTGAAACAATATTTGACAGAATCTGAAGATGAAATAAACCAACAGACACAATTGGAAAGTTTAATGCTGCTCTCAGTAATTTAGATGATAGCTAGACAAAAAGTCAGCAAGGATGTAGAAGTTCTAAACAATATTATCAACCCTCTTGATGTAAGTGACATTTATAGAACAACTACAGAATATACCTTATTTTCAAGCACTCACAGGAGCAACATAGACTCTTTGCTGTGCCATAAAACAAGACTCAACACACTTCTCAGGCTTTAAGTCATACAAAGTATGTTTTCTAACCACAAAAAATTAAATAGTTAATAACAAATAAACTAGAAAATCTCCACCTATTTAAAAATTAGAGATTTTTTTTTTTTTTTTTAGAGGCTTCTAAATAATTAATAAATCAAAGAGAAACTCACAAAGGAAAATAGAATATTTTTTAACAGAGCAAATAAGGAAACTATAGCATATTGAACCTAACCCTAACATAAGAACACACAAAATGTCTGAATAGTCATAGATGTTAACAAAATTAGGCCTGGCACCATGGTTCATGCCTATAATCTCAGCACTTTGGGAGGCCGAGGAGGGAGAATTGCTTGAGGTCAGGTCATGACCAGCATGGGCAACATAGCCAGATTCTGTCTACAAAAATATAAAAGTTAGTGGTGGTATATGTCTGTAGTCCCAGCTACTCAGGAGGCTAAGGCTGGAGGATCACTTGAGCCCAAGAAGTCGAGATATGTTCACACTACTTAGCACTGCAGCCTGGGTGACAGAGTGAGACCCGTCTCTTAAAAAAAAAAAAAAAAAAAAAGAATTGCAGGAGTGGAGCAGAGCTGAGAAGAGGGGCCAGGGTGGGAATAATACTGTGGGGAAGGGATGAGGCAGGATATCCCAAACTACAGCTTCTAGGCCCTGTCTAAAAGTCCTGGAACCTGGGCCAGGTGTGATGGCTCACGCCTGTAATCCCAGCACTTTGGGAGGCCGAGGCAGGCAAAACACGAGGTCAAGAGATCGAGACCATCCTGGCCAATGTGGTGAAACCCCGTCTCTACTAAAATTACAAAAATTAGCTGGACGTGGTGGCGTGTGCCTGTAGTCCCAGCTATTTGGGAGGCTGAGGCAAGAGAATCACTTGAACCTGGGAGGCAGAGGTTGCAGTGAGCTGAGATCGTGCCATTGTACTTCAGCCTGGTGACAGAGCAAGAATCCATCTCAAAAAAAAAAAAAAAAAAAAAAAGTCCTGGAACTATGCACACCTGTCGGCAAATGGCAAGGGCAGATATGTGGAGGGATATGAGGTCACAGATTCTGCTCATGGTCTCTAAGCCAGGCCTGGCTGAGGTTTCAACATGGTGGTTGTCCTCCTGGCCTCCATCCCACACCATGTTAGAGAAAGAGAAGCAATCAGAGCCTGACTGTCCAAGAGGACAGCAACTCCACCTTCTCCCAGAACGGTGAACACCAGGCAGGCCACCTGCTTCACACTTAGGGTGTGAGGTGTGTGAGAAGTGTGGTGGGGCTGGAGACCCCGGCGCAGGCTGGATCCCTCAAGAGGTGGTCTTGGGTGGTAGGCAGGGGCCAGATGATGTAGGACACTGCAGAGACATTGCTATCCTCCCATGTCTTCCTGCTGCTCCTCCACACACTCACCTCCACCAAGTTTTCATGATAAGAGTGTAAAATAATTGGCTTCTTATATGCAGTCTCTGCATCTGCTCTCACCCCCAGGGTCCCAAACAGTGCTCTAAATGTGGTCAATTTCACTGGCTGTCATATTGGTTCCAGGCACAGCCCAAAAAGATGATAGGGTGAGCAGCCTAAGGGGCTGCAGCTTTCTGTCCACCTGTTCATCAGGCAACGTGAGGACTGTCCTGTTTGTGGCTCAAAACATTCATATATTCATTCACATGTGTGTTCCTTCACGAACATTGAGCACCTGCTGCACTCCAGGCACTCTGATAGGGGCTAAGCTTGGCAAACCAGAAAATTATTCAGATACACTTAGAAAGTTGAATGCCTTCTGCAGGATAAGACCTCAGAGACACTCTGGTTAAATCCTTCATTTGACCCAACAGCTTGCCAAAGTCCACAGTGGGAGTGAGATTTGCCCACGGTCATATAGGAAATCATTGTTTTTGTGTTTTTAAAAATGAGATGCTATATAAATGGTCAAAAAGCACACAAAAAGATGCTCAGCATCACTAATCATCAGAGAATGCAAATCAAAAACCGTAATGAGATACCACCTCACATCCATTAGAATGGCTACTATTTAAAAAAAACAACAACTAACAAGTATTGTCAAGGATGTGGAGAAATTGGAACCTTTGTGAACTGTTGATGGAAATATGAAATGGTCCAGCTGCTGTGGAAAGCAGAATGGCAGGTCTTCAAAAATTAAAAATAGAATTACCATTGATCTAGCAATTCCACTTCTGAGAATTACCCAAAAGAACTGAAAGCAAGGTTGAAGAAGAGATATTTGTACACCCAGTTCACAGCAGCATGACTCACAGTTGTTACAGTGTGGAAGCAACCCAAGTGACAATTGACAGATGATTGGAAAGACACAATGTGGTAAATACCTACAGTGAAAGATTCGCTTTGGAAAGGAAGCTGACACATGCTACAACATGGATGAACCTTAAAGACATTTATGCTTAAAAAAAAAAAAAGCCAGTCACAAAAAAGACAAACATATGGAATTATGTTTGTAATTATAATTCCACGTAAACATATGGAATTACAGAATGTAAGATTCCACTTATATGAGGTATCTAGAGTAGTGAAAATCAGAGCGACAGAAAACAGAATGGTGGTTGTGGGCATTGGAGGGTGTGGAGGGGAGTTATTGTTTAATGGGTATAAAATTTTGGTTTTGCAAGGCAAAGAGTTCTGGAGATGGTGATGATGATTATACAACAATACACGTGTACTTATTACCACTGAGCTGTACCCCTAAAATGGTTAGAATAGTAAATATTATATGTATTCTGCAACAATAAAAAACTTTTTTTTGTAGAGATGAGGCAGGAGAATTGCCTTGAACCGGAACCTGGGAGGTGGAGGTTGCAGTGAGCTGAGATTGCGCCACTGCACTCCAGCCTGGGCTATAGAGCAAGACTCCATCTCAAAAAAAAAAAAATTTTTTTTAAATTATACAGATAAAGCACAAATACATTCTTGTCGTAAAAAGTCAAACAAGACAAACAAAACCCTAGTTCTACCCTGACAATGTCCCTATCTGGATATACAGCTTTACACACATTGTATCTGACTCAGTCCTCATGACCACCCTATGGTTTAAATATTATGATCTACATTTTACAGATAAGGAAACAGAACTACACATTCTGTAGTTCCAGAGTCAGTAAGTGCTTGAGTCTCAATTTAAACTGAAACAAATGCTAGAGATTCTGATTTTACCCCATGCTCCCTAGCCTCCTCCTGTAGGTCAGGCTCGAACCTAGGCACTGAGACGGAAAGATGTATCAGATACAGCTGCTGCTCTCAAAGAATCCTCAGTCTAACAGAGGGAACAGACACACAAAATTTCTCTAGCTTTGTATGGATATAAAAAAATAAAACTAATGACACCACTGGGCGCAGAGGCTCATGCCTATAATCCCAGCACTTTGGGAGGCTGAAGCAGGTGGATCATTCGAGGTCAGGAGTTCAAGACCAGCCTGACCAACATGGTGAAGCCCTGTTTTACTAAAAATACAAAAAAAATTAGCTGAGTGTGGTGAGAATAGCTTGAACTATTCTCAGCTACTTGGGAAGCTGAGGCAAGGGAATAGCTTGAACCTGGGAGGTGGAGGTTGCAGTGAGTTGAGATCACACCACTGCACTCCAGCCTAGGGAACAGAGTGAGGCTCCACTTCTACAAAAATAAACAAAAAACTAACGACACCTACATAGCAGAGGACATATATCTTTCTGTTCCAAAGGAGAGATACTAAATTTTAAAAATAATAGAATTAGGCCGGGCACTGTAGCTCCTGCCTGTAACCCAGCATTTTGGGAGGCCAAGGCAGGCGGATCACCTGAGATCAGGAGTTTGAAACTAGCCTGGCCAAGATGGAGAAACCCCGTCTCTACTAAAAATACAAAAAAATTAGCTTTGCATGATGGCAAGCACCTGTAATCCCAGCTACTGGGGAGGCTGAGGCAGGAGAATCACCTGAACCCAGGAGGTGGAGGTTGCAGTGAGCTGAAATTGTGCCATTACACTCCAGCCTGGCTGATAAGAATGAAACTCCATCTCAAAAATAATAATAATAGTAACGTTGTATGTACACTTTGGTCATCTTTTTAATTTAGGTCTCAACCTAGTTTTCCAAATCAATCTGGCTAAAACAGCCCTTCTCCCCACGCCAGTCACTCTCTCTCAGCCCACTCACTGCACTATCTGCAGAGCACCTTCCTTACCTGCTGTTTTCTTGCACTTTATTTATTTATTTATTTATTTATTTATTTATTTATTTTTTTTTTGAGACAGAGTCTCACTCAGTCACCAGGCGCCAGGCTGGAGTGCAGTGGCAGGACCTCGGCTCACTGCAACCTCCGCTGCCCGGGTTCAAGCATTCTCCTGCCTCAGCCTCCCGAGTAGCTGGGACTACAGGCGCGCGCCACCACGCCCAGCTAATTTTTTTGTATTTTTAGTAGAGACGGGGTTTCACCATGTTGACCAGGACGGTCTCGATCTCTTGAGCTCGTGATCCGCCCGCCTCGGCCTCCCAAAGTGCTGGGATTACAGGCGTGAGCCACCGCGCCCGGCCATCTTGCACTTTATTTAAATGTTGGTGTCTGTCTTCCTGCACTAGAACGTCAGCTGTATGAGAGCAGCGAGCCTGTGTCTTCTGTTCACCCTGAATCTCTTTATGCCTGGAACGGTACCTGGCACTCAGTAGAAGGCTGTATTCATTTCCTAGGGCTGCAGTAATGAAGTGCCACAAACTGGATGGCTTAAAACAACAGGAATTTACTCTCACAGTTCTGGAGGCCAGGAGGGCTGAGCTCTCTCCCATGTTTAGGGAAGAATCCATTGCTTCTTCCCCGGCTCCTGGTGGGCCAGCAATCCTTGACATTCCTTGCCTTGTAGCTGTACCACTCTGGTTTCTACGTGTGTCTTCACATGGCCTTTCCTTCCTGTGTCTCCTCTGTATCCCTATCTCCGAATCTCTCTTTTCTTATAAGAACACCAGTCATTGAATTTAGGGTCCAGCCTAATTGAGTATGATCTCATCTTAACTTGGTTACATCTGCAGAGACTCTTTCTCTTTCTTTCTTTTTTCTGAGACAGAGTTTTGCTCTTGTTGCCCAGGCTGGAGTGCAATGGCTTGATCTCAGCTCACTGCAACCTCCGCCTCCTGGGTTCAAGCGAGTCTCCTGCCTCAGCCTCCCAAGTAGCTGGGATTACAGGCACCCGCCACCACGCCCGGCTAATTTTTTGTATTTTTAGTAGAAACGGGATTTCTCCTTGTTGGTCAGGTTGGTCTTGAACTCCCAACCTCAGGTGATTCACCTGCCTCGGCCTCCCAAAGTGCTGGGATTACAGGTGTGAGCCATCGCACCTGGCCCAGAGACTCTATTTCAAATAATATTACACTCACAGGTACCAAGGCTTCAACATAGACACAATTCAATCCACACTAGTGACCAGTGAATATTTATTTGAGCTACTGTTCTTCCAACAGCTAGTATGTAATAGGGTGCACTTTCAAATGTGTTCAGGCAAAGGCTCTGGAAGGCATCATTCTCCCCAGGTTTTGCTGTGATTAAACCACTCATCAAATGTTCTTTTGCTGGCTGTAGTAACTAGATGTCCAGGTCAAGGGAAATAAAGGCTCCAATGTTCTAAGCACAGATTCCATCTCAGGTAGGGTAGAGAGCTTTCAATGCCATATTCTCAATGTTCTCATATATTTAGTTTATGAGAGTAATGTACTGACATTATAAATAAGGTTTTTAAAAGGGGGAACAGACATGGTGGCTCACACCTGTAATCTCAACACTTTGGGCGGCTGAGGCAGGTGGATCACTTTGAGGTCAGGAGTTCAAGACCAGCCTGGCCAACATGGCGAAACCCAGTCTCTACTAAAAATACAAAAATTATCTGGGCATGGTGGCAGGTGCCTGCAATCCCAGCTACTTGGGAGGCTAAGGCGGGAGAATCGCTTGAACCCCGAAGGCAGAGGTTACAGTGAGCTGAGATTGCGTCGCTGCACTCTAGACTGGGCAACAGAGTGAGATTCCATCTCAAAAAATAAATAAATAAA
Source organism: Ateles fusciceps (assembly GCA_036589455.1). NCBI lineage: Eukaryota > Metazoa > Chordata > Mammalia > Primates > Atelidae > Ateles > Ateles fusciceps. Next base: position 3,613,945 of record JAZHEH010003356.1, on the reverse strand, counting down.
ATTAAAAAAATACATTTAAAAAGGGGGAAATGAAGTAATAATCCCACCACCCTAACGTACTTTGGAGAAGTTTTAGAAGAGGAACATTCCAGGTAGAGAGAACAGCAAGCACAAAAGCCTTGCGGCGTAAATGAGCTTGATGTGTTCAAGGAACAGAAAGGCGATGCAGCTGGGGGTGGCAATGTCCCACAGGTCTCAGGCTGGGCATCTGTCGCAGTGGGTTTCCATCCAGTTCACAAGCAAACAACCTTCTTTTCTCTAGAAATTCCCCCACAAACTCACTACCTTCTGCACCCTCTCCCAAACTAACTCCCATGGGGTTTGAGGTGTGGACCTGCTGTGTGTAAAGGACAAAGGGGATGATAGATTCAGTCGTATCCTCTCCAAGGGATTTGAAATCGGGACAGGGTAAGGGTCAAGGCAGTCTTTCTGGACTGGTGAGACCTGTGCCCTGCAGCTCTGGATGTTGGGAGAAAAGTGTGTTCTGCACTTCAACCAGCCAGGCAGGTCAGCAGGGAGGGACACAAGGATGAGGAGCGCAGTTCTGCCAATTAGCTTCCTGGTCCGTCCATCCTGAGAGCAGCCACATCGGCCTCAGATTCCAGGAAGAATTCCCAGCATCCCTATCGTACACTCTCTTTTGCTTCAGCAGACCTGGGTCAACCAACAGAGAAGTATTTTTAGGAAAGAATTCTGTGGTCAAATAATCTGGGGAACACTGGGTTAAATAAAATTTAATAGCTTTTTGTCTGAAGGACTTCACAGAGCCTTTAATAGACTGTGTACATGCAACTCTCTAGAAGGAACTCCAGTAAGCAGCATTTCTTCTGTCGATTTCCCAGGCTACACTGGGAGCTGCCAGTGTAACAGGATGTTAAATTGGGGGACTTTCAGCCTCTGTTTTGGCTGAGTCCTGGAAAGCCAAGAACAATAGAGAAGGGTCCAGGTATTCTGACCACCAGGAACACACCCATTGTTGAAAAAATTCATTACAGTAAGTAATTTTATCCAAGAGAAAGGGATAAAACCAGACAGAGAAAAAGAGAATGAACAAGAGCGAGAGAGAATGAGAACGAGAGAGAGCAAGGGTGGGGGGAGAGAGAAAGAGAGCGAGAAAAAGAAAGAAGAGAATACAGCTGTCTTATAATTGCCATCCGTCGGCTCCAGCCTTTCGATAAAGCTGTTGAAAGAATATAGAGTCATTCCAAATCATTCCTGTACCTTTATCAACTCCAAAATCACATTCCAGTAATTGATGTGAGCCCTTTCATGTGGTCGCCTGAAATATATGCTATCCACAAGATGATTTGCTATCGGACTATCGGAACTTAAGCGATTCGGAGCTCCACCTGCTCTGATCATTCAAGGGCTAGAAACCATGGGCTTTGCCATCGACTTTCACGCACCTGGGGGCTTCCTCTTCATTTCTCCTTTTATTCACCGGTCACTTGCCCTTGTTGGGCGCCCCACAGTTGGCCAGGACGGGCCGGCCCCCGGAAGTTCCGGGTCTGATGATGCAGGGAATGACGATCCAAACTGACACCTCGTAGAGAGGGTGGGGAGAGCCGGGCAGAGGGTTTTGTGGCGCGCAGGAGGGGCCCTGAGCTCAGCTCGATGAGGCTGGGGGCTAGGTCCAAGCTTTACAGATGCCAGAGAAGCTGGCAGCGTTGGAGGCTCTAGGGGCCAGTTGGAGGGCTGGGAAGCAGGATCTGAGGCTGGGGAGGCCTGGCTGAGCCTGTCCAGGGAGGGCCTCGAATGCCAGCTGAGTCCAGGCTCTGCTGTTTAGTACTGTGTATTATAGACTGCGTGTAGGAAACAGGTTTTAGGTGATGTTTATCCATGATAAGCCAGTTGTACACAGGCCTCGGTGAGTCATCAACCACCTAGGGCTGCACTTGGTCCACCCAGACTGGCGAGTGCGCACCTCCGGCTGACGCCTGCGCCACAAGCTGTGGTCGGATGTCGAGCTCACCTGCTGGTTGCTCTTAAACTACACTGGCGGCCCGCCCCCTGGGGCGGAGACTTCCGGAACGGCGGGCTCACTAGAGCGGAGCGCGTCTCCGTGCTTTTCCAGGCGCCGCTCTCCAGTGCGTCGAGAACGCTGAGCCGCAGAGAACACTGAGCTCGGAGCGCCGAGAGTCCTAGCAGGGTAAGGAGGCGCGGCCTGCGCCTGGCGCTTGGGAGACAGATGCGCCCGGGCGTCGGGGAATGCGGACCTAAGCTCAGGTGAAGCTCTCGGGAAGGGCAAGACGGCGGCGACGAGATGCGAGCGGAAGAGCCCTGCGCCCCCCGGTCCCCCAGCGCCCCGGGAACCCAGCGCGCGCCGGGCCCCGAGCTGCGCCTGTCCAGCAAGCTGCTGCCGGAGCTCTATACCTTCGTGGTGCGCGTGCTGTTCTACCTGGGGCCTGTCTACCTAGCCGGCTACCTGGGGCTCAGCATAACCTGGTTGCTGCTCGGCGCCCTGCTGTGGATGTGGTGGCGCAGGAACCGCCGCGGGAAGCTCGGGCGCCTGGCCGCCGCCTTCGAATTCCTTGACAATGAACGCGAGTTCATCAGCCGCGAGCTGCGGGGCCTGCACCTGCCAGCCTGGGTGAGCCGAGCCGGGCGGGGGTCGGAGGTGGGCAGACGCCTTTCGAGGTTGGGAGAAACTTGCGGTCAGCGGGGAGCTGGGGCGCGCAAACCCGAGGGAGGGCGGAGCCCGGCCACCCGCACACCGCGTTCCCCACGGCACCCGACGCGCAGACCCTGGGGTGGTGGCCGTCCCCCTCCCGCCGCGCGGCAGGTCCTGGGTTTTATTTAAGGCTCCAGAGTCTGAGAGAAGAGCCACGGGCGGGCCACACCCTGGAGGAAAACAAGGGCGTCTGGTACTTCGCGGAGTAACTCGCGTTGGAACCAGAAGGCATTTCTTCCATCCGCCTGTTGGTTCAGAGAACGAACGCCGGACGCAAAACATAGATGGGCAAATACAGCAGTGACAGAAACGGCGGGACCCAGTTGCTTTCGTTCGAGGCCCGGACCGCGGGAGGGGGAGGGCTCCGCGGGGCTGGAGGTGGAGTGGCGGGTGCGGCGGGAAGACCCACGGCACCGGGTTCCGGCCTCCCTCCCCCGCTCCCCTCCGCCGGGTAGGGATGCCCGCGCACGCACACTGCGCCGACAAATCCATCTCCTGGGGTGGCATGAGTGGCACTACGTCAAACGCTTCTGGTCCTGGCTCACCTAACAAAACCGAAGTTCCTGGCCCCATCGCATAACTCCCAGGGTGGCACAGAGGTACCCCGGGGTGATTCTTAAGATTAGGTGAGCTTGGAAAACACTGGCGAAAGGGGTGTCCGTCCAAGGGTTGGCCTGCGGCAAGCCCTTATTGTCCCTCCAGTGCTGGGGTCTCTGCCTTCTCAGGTTTCTTCCAGATACTCTCAGGCCCACGAGGGAGGCCGCCAGACCCCTCATTGTCTCTAGCTGGTGGCCTATAAAGTCCAGCAGGGCCATAGGTTCCTCCTGACAGTAGTCTCCAAGGTGGGATGTGAGAAAAAAATATAAGGCCCATTTAGGCCATAACTGAGTACCACAGGCTGCGTGGCTTAAGCAGCAGACACTTTTGTCCTTTTCTTTCTAGAGCCCCAAAGTGCAAGATCAAGGTGTTGGCAGGGCTAGTTTCTTCGGTGGCCTCTGCTGGCTTGCAGCTGGCTGTCTTCCCACTGTCTTCACAGGGTCTTCCTTCTGTGTCCTACTCTCTTAGAAGGACTTCAGTCACATTGGATTAAGGCTCACCCTAATGAACTCATTTTAACTTAATTACCTCTTTAAAAACCCTACCTGCAAACAGAATCACATTCTGAGAGACTGAGAATTAGCACTTCAAAGTGGGCATACACTTCATAACACTTAATATTTCATGTACGAATTGATGGTAAAGCTTTGTAAATAGTTTACATATATTGGGGATGAGAAGCCAAACACTTTTCCTGATAAGGGTGCACACTTTTCTATGGTAGCCATAGGGGTAGTGCATGGGGCCTCACTCCCACAGACCTTGGTCATCCTGATGGTTCTGTGGGGCTTGTGATTCTGAAAGGTGTGGACCCAGAGAGCAGGCTCGACCTGTCCACACCCCTTACTCACTGTAGGGAGCTCAGGCCACCTGTTAGATCTATTTGTTCCGCTTGGTGGCCTTAACCCGTGAAGGTGGGTCTGTGAGACTTCACCAAGTAACACCTCTTTCTCCCCTTCTGTATTAGGTAAGCCTCTAGACACTTAGCTATATGTAAAGGCAGCATGTCTCATTCAAAAATCAGACGCTGTAGGGGCATTGACACTCTCCCTGCCTCTTCCCTACATACACCAGAGACACAGTTGGCCTCTGTTGAGGACACGGAACCCAGGAGCAACATGAACCTAGCCAACAGGGGAGCTCAGCCTGAACTCAAGGCACCTCCTGGGTTTTCACCCCACAACCCATATCCCAGGCCTGACCCAGCTGGGTATGGAGACACCCAGAGGAAGGTGATGCTCTCTCTCCTACCAAGAGGGCAGTCTTGGGTGGCAGACAGATGCATAACAGGTAATTGCTATAGAGGGGAATTGGAGTCAGGAGTCGGAGAAGAGTCTGGTCAGGTAGAAGGCCTGGTGTGAAGGACACCCTATCAGGTTTCCATACCATATTGTCCCCACATCAGAGCCTTAGCCTGCATTCTACAGACTCCCGTGGCTGGCTTGTCTGGCCAGATTGGAGGACCAGGGCCTGGATAACCTGTTGGATTGAGCCACTGGTGCGGCACAGGACATTCTGGCCGAGGGAGGCAGTGAGCACACACTGCAGGTGTGACATGGCCACTACATGAGGGAGCGCTATGTGCTGGGCCTGGCTGAAGAGTGTGGTACGGGTTGATGGACAGGGTCAAGTTGAGGCCGACTTGATGAAGGCTGGCCCTGTTCTGAAGGCTGCAAGGAACCTTGGATGGTTTTGAAAGGCCCTTCAGAAAACAGCATGGTGGGACGAGTAAGGCCAGAGGAGACATGCCATTTGGGGAAGTGATTTGAGCCAAGATGGTAGTAGTGAGGGAGGAGGGTGGCAGATGTGTGGGAGTGGGACTTTAGACGAGTGGCAGCCTCTAGAGTGGGGGTGCAGGGGGATCCAGGGGTCTTCCAGGGCGCTTTCTGGTTTAGGGAGCTGGTTGCTCTTTACTGTGATTGGGATTCCAGGATGAGAAACAGGTCTGGGGAGGTTGGTTACCTGCAGGAACACCTGTGAAGTGCATACAACTAGATGCAAGTGTGGTCTTTCCCCGGCCTCGTGAAGGTTTCCACGCCCAGGGATGATACGGAAAACCTGGAGTCTATGTGGTTGAATATTTTTCTCTGCCTCTTTAGGAACACAAACTGTTTGTGAAGGCAAAGAGAGACGGGGCTCTGGGTGTGGTGGGGGCAGCACGGCCCCTTGTGCAAAATTTTGGGCACGGATGAATGCATCACTTTACCATCACCTGCCGATCTTTTAGCATGCCTTCCCTCTTGAGAACTGATGTGTCTGCATGGGAGAATGATGGCTTATGACCGCCTTTGGTATCAAGAAATATTTCTATGTTAACAGATGACAAATCAATAGAGGGGGCCTGAAGAAAAGTTGAATAGCTCAAGGGCCTCCTACCTCAAGGACACCACACTCAGGTCTGCCTTGCATGTTGTGTGAGCTGGCCCTGTACTCTAGCCCCCAGTGGGGAGGGATGGATATCCACCCATCTGCTGCTTGTCAAGCTATATGCTGCCTGGAAGGGGCATCTTTTTCTAATTTGCACCAACTGCCTATGAAGGGGTGGAGGCCAAGGCCTGGCTGAGCAGAGGCAGGGATGCCATCCCTCCCCCCTGCCATCCATTGCCAGCCAGTCTTCAGTCACACACGTCTTTCCTGCTTGGTCTTAGACTCCATCTCAACATTTTGCTCCAAGCTGCTGCCTCCAGGTGATCATAGAAATTGCTTTCCTTGGCTGAACCCGTTTCCCCACCTATAAAAGGAGGTTGTATTGGATGGTCTTTGAGAGTCATTTTGGCCCTGATGTCTGATTTCTAGTCAAACTTCAGACAGTCCTGCTTCTCCTCCAGGTCCCTGGCCATGGGAGATACAGCTCGAAGGAAGAATTTGCTTTACTAGAAGCGGCTGGGAGGGAAGAGTCTGTGGATCCCCTTTGCCTTGTGAAAGTGCCCTGATCACATGGGGAAGAAAGCAGGGTGGCCCCTGCAGCTCCCCTTGAACAGAGGGTTCAAGAGGCTGCACGTTTATATGCGTATGCTCCTCTGACACAGCGTTTATATGTATTTTTGAAGGGATTAAGAGCGTCCTCAGTCAGCTGTCCTTGTCGGGTGGGGACTGTGTATAGCACAGTGACAAGCATGGAGCTCTTGATATTACTCATTTAGTTGTAGACCTTTCAAACCACAAAGGCTCTGTTTCCACACCTCGTTGTGGGAGTCACAGAGACAGACACAAGGAATACGTGGTGGGGGCTCTCCCTTTACGTTCCTCAGTTTCCCGGGCTTCCTAACTACCGTTTCCTAATATGAAATTACTGCCCAGTGTCCCAGTGGCAAGCTGGGCTTTCCAGCATTTGGATGACTGTCAAGGAGTGAAGCGAGCAGAAGGAACTCACAGAGCACTTCTGTGGAACCCCCTGCACCCCAGCGCTCCCCGGAGCCCGCCCCTGTGGGTTCTCCGAGTCCCAGCTGTGCTGCTCGTGCTAGAGCTGATCTTCAGAGCCGGTCCTTCATGCTTCGGGCTCCTAAGACCTTTCTCAGGGGAACTTTGCTGCTTTGCTTCCCTGCCCACCTCCCCTGATAGGGGCCCCTGCGTGAAGCTCTGCAGCTTTCACTCCTGGATTTGTGCATGGATCAGCTCTTTACTGACCTGTGATTTTCTAGTTATTCAGCCATTGATCAGTGTTTCAACTGGAATGATTGGGTTGCTTGTCAGTTACTGATATGCCCTGGCCATGACTGGGCCCCTCTGAGGGGGGAAGTTCGAAATGACAGCTGGTAGTAGGAAAATAGCCTGAGGCCATGTAAAGAGGAGAAAGAGCTGTGAGAAAACTTGGCATTTTGTCTATCTGTGGTTTCTAGCCAGGCTGGCTCTCCTTTCAGCTGGTAGCAATCAGTTACATCAGTTTGCCGTTTTATGAGGGGCAGTTAACCCTTGTGTGTCTGCTGGTGAGGCGGTTGTGATGTGAAATGGTGGGATCATTGGAGTCATTCACAGAGGGATCTTGAGAAGCCCCCTTTCTCTCTGGGCCTCTGATTTCTCTGAAAATAAAGACATTTTAGGAAATGTTCTATAGAGTCTTCGTAGCCATAGGATCTGCCATCATTAACCAGTCCTGAGTCAGCTTTTCTCTGGTGCCACATACCCCACAGGTCCCCACTCCCCGCCTTCCATTGCCTGTCCCCATCTAATCAGGTGCACTCTGGGGCTGCCGACAGAAGCCAGCACCAGGGGAAAAGGTGAGCCGTTCACACAAAGCGATGGGCATTCCAAGACACAGAGCGATGTCCCTGGGATTGCCGGCTCCAAACCTCCCTGCCAGCCATTCAGGCAGACAGCCAAGGGCTGAGTGCTCTGCTTACCTAGTGCTGAGAGCTTGACATTCTTTCTGTGGCTGGAGCCCAGGCTCTCACGGTCTGTCCTGAGATACTTCAGTTAATTAGAGGAAGTAAGTGCAGTGACAGCTCTGAGCTAGCTTGGGCACTCTCAGATTAGATCACAAAGCCTGATGCTTGCAGCCGGGGCCACGGAACCTGATTTTACACCTCAGGACTGGCTGGGGGCTGCTTGGACTTGGGGAGACTTCTTACTCTTGAGGTCCCTGCAGCCCCGTGAAGTTATTCAAATGGCTTGGAATCAGGCCTGTCCTCAGGAAGGAAGAGGCAGATAGATTTTAGTCATGCTTTTGGGTTTCTGCCCCATGTCTTAATGATGGTTCATGGACTTATCATGTCCTGGGCCAGGATTGGGCAATGTGAGTGACAGAGTGTGGGCCTTCTTTCCTCCAAGCCCAACAGAGGGATCCTAGGCATCCATGTGTTCATTCCTATACTCACTCAGCAAGCATTTATGGAGAGCTTGCAGTGTGTCAGGCACAGGGCTGCAGGCGGGACAGCGGAGCCATAGGCGTGAGTGACGCACAGCCCTGCCCTTGAGGAACCCATGAGCTAGATGGAGATTCAGACCCACCAGGGCAGCCTCTTCTGATACAGTGTGATCAGTTCTCTGAGGTGGCAGTCTGAGGCTCCGAGAAAGCATGGGGGAGGGAGTGTATCCTTGGCTGGAAGTGGCCCAGGAAGCCTTCTTGGAGGAAGAGGCACTATGGTATTGCTGGCTGTGGTAGGGAGTTGGCAACTCGGCCAACAGTCTTTCACAGGTTAGGTTAGTTGAGCTCATGATTGAATCTTGGGATGAGCAGATTCTGGGACAGCAATGTATGATACCTGAGCTCACATGAGACTATTTACTGCTTCATTTACAAGGGGCTGAATCTTTCTGGGACAGGAGTGTCCAGGCAACCTTTTCTCTGCCAGGGGCCTGAGGGCCTGAGTAACTGAGAGGTCACATGGGGGATGAGGATCAGGGCCACAGTAGGGACAGGCCCTGTTCTCCTGTGTTGCAGCCCCCTCTCCAGTGGGCAGGAAGCTGGGAGAGATGGTCACCAGCTTCCACTGGCTCCTGGCCCAGAGCCTTGATAGCAGGCGGAGCTGGCACTTCTGTGGGAATGTCTCTGGTGACTTTGGGGAGGGGGCTCTGGGAGGTATGAGCTGCCCCCTGAAGACCTGGGAGGGCCCCAACCCAGCTACCTCTAGGAGCAGGAGCTGAGACCTGGTCTGCCTTGCTCCTCCCCTTCCCACTCCTGCCAGCAGAGTTCAGGGATTTCTAAGTTTCTGGGAACCTAGAGCTTGTAGCACAAAAGTGCTCACATGTGCTTGAGGCAAGTGATTTCCTTTTCCTCCTCCTCCTCTACTACAAATACTGAAGAGGGATTTAAGATGTTTTTCCGCCCCATTGAGAATTATTAAAGGGACAAAGCAACTTTTTTTTTTAAAGGAGCTCTGTATTTCAAACTAAGGATATGAGACTTGATTTCCTCAGGCTACAGAGGGGTGCTGAGCCCAGGTCCCATAAGCCCTGTCTCTGTGGGAGGGTGGCTGGGAAGCCCCGTGCCAGTGTGTCATGAGCCCTGGAAATACTCAGAGTAAAAAGCCAGGTAAATTCTCTAGGCTATAGGATGTTTCAAGACCCCAGAATCACCCACTCTATTCCTTTGCCCATGTTGTGTTTACTTTTTAACAAAACTGATTATAAACTATCTAAAAATGTGTTTTTTCTTGTCATAAAAGTAAACATTCTCATTGGAGAATATTTGGAAATGGCCTAAAGGTTAAAATTAGGATAAGCACTTTACAATCCCTCCACCCAGAGATGCAGTGTTTGGGTGTACTTCCTTTATATAGAAAATATATGAAAACAGCTTTTTAAAAATGTATACCCTTTGTCTTATTTTTTATGTTCTTAACATTATATTACAAACATTCTCCAAAAACACTTCTAAGGATGATCATATCCTTAATATAAATATACCACAAGTTATGTAATTGTTTCTCTAACCTTGATTATTTTGCTTATTTCGAAGTTTCCTGGTCACGTGGCTAGTGGAGGTGGCTGGTGAGTTCCTCTGTCCGCAGTTTCTCTGATCTCCCCATCAAGATTCTGTGACTCATCCTTCAAGTCCAAGCTCAGGCTCCACCCCCAGGACTCTTCTCCTTGGGCTCCTACAGAGCTCTGAGCATGTGTCTGTCACTCTGCTTCCCATACTGATTTGTAACCTACCTATTTTTATGGCTAACTTTCTTCCAAGCTGAAAGTTCTTTTAAGATAAGGTATGTTTCTTGTACATATCTGTAGCTTTGGCTGCTAGCTCAATGCCCAGTACGTAGTAAGGACTCAATGGAAACCTGCTGAATGAATGCTACAGTGAATGCCTGCTGTGTAAACCTTAGTCCACATTCTCAGTTTAATTAGTGTGGATTCCTAGAAGCTTATGAAGATTTTAGACACTTTTGCCCATTCACTGTGGCCTTATCAGCAATGAATATTATCTTTTTGGGGCCTTTGCTAGTTTGATAAGCAAGAAGATAAGTTTTTTAACTTCTAGGAATTACCAACCCTAACTGGATCATTGAACTCTCTGAATTTACCGTCATCACTTAGGTCCCCATTTAAAAACTACTCTGTGGACAGCTCAGGCCCACCCCACTCTACTTTGAGCCCTTATTCCTTAGCAAAGAGTGATAGTGTTCAGGGATCAGTGTCCTCATCACTGTCACTAGTGGAGTTTCATTCGCTCGGTTCTGCTGGGTCCAGCTGATTTAGGCCAGTTTGCTGGCTGCGTGTATTAAGTAGCATGTGAATTATAGAACAGTGCCAGACAGATTCTCAAGCTGGCAAAGCAATTGTTTCCCTTAAAGTACTTGAGTGGGGTAATTTAAAGCAGAAGGGTTGGAAGATTTAAAAGTAGTTTTAGTGGTTAAATGTTTGCCTCCTGAGAACAGAAAAAAAGGACAAAGGCTGTGCATCTGGAGAAAAGTGAAACTGAAGGACCACTTTGCTTGTAAGACAGGAACCACTGAACAGGCAGCCACAGAGCAGCCGCCTATCTTGTGAAGACAGGAGCGAACCTGCTTTTATAGGACATCTCTGTAGGACACTCAGAATAAGTGGGTCTCCTCTCTTCTGAGCGGTTAGTTAGCAAGGGTGTATGTCTGTAAGAATGCTCTTTGGAGTAGGGAAGAGCCATGAGGCTTTTTTTTAGGAAACAGTGTGCGTCTTTGTGCATGTGTGTGAGTCTGCGGATGTGTCTGTGTAGTTGTGTGTGTGTGTGAGTCTGCGGATGTGTCTGTGCAGTTGTGTGTGTCTGCATGTGTTTTCACATTATCTGTGTTCATGCATCTCTCTGTGTCTGTGACTGCATGGCTGCTCCCATGGGAGGAGCTGCTACCCCGTTCGAGGGAGTTGGCAGAATTTCCCAAGTGACAGGGAGGCCCTTTAAATGAAGCTCCTTAGTCCCTCCACCTCCCAAGAGGGTCTGGTGGCCCAAACTCTTGTCAAGGCCTCACATCCCAACCCCAGACACATCTGTGTGGACCCCACCAAAACCTCGGCTCCGATGGGAGGCAGCTGCCATTCTGGCTCCATTTCCTCACTGCTGTGGAATCATTTTTTCCTAAAGGGTTTAAGAATGTGGCTGGGTGTGGTGGCTCATGCCTGTAATCCCAGGACTTTGGGGGGCCGAGGCGGGTGGATCACCTGAGGTCAGGAGTTTGAGACCAGCCTGGTCAATATGGTGAAACCCTGTCTCTACTATAAATACAAAATAACTAGCTGGGTGTGGTGGCACACACCTGTCCAGCTACTCAGGAGACAGAGGCAGGAGAATCGCTTGAACCCGGGAGGCGGAGGTGCAGTGAGCTGAGATTGTGCCACTACACTTTAGCCTGGGCAACAGAGGAAAACTCCATCTCAAAAACAAAACAAAACAAAAAAAAAACCACACACACAGACATCACCACCTAAAGATGGAGTATTGATGTGGGCCTCTTCGGTGGCCTGTCTAGCATGGAATTCTACTCAGACATGAGTTTGCTTTACCTTTTCCTCTAAATTCTTCTCATCACCACCACTCCTTGACAGTGCCTAAAAACACTGTCGTTAAAATATTAGCTCACTGTGCCTGGAATGCTTCGGCCCAAGTACACTAACAGCATCAGGAAGTACGTTAGTTTAGGGAGGCCTCAGATGGGGAGGGTGGAGGGTTGTAAACTATTTAAACTTCTCTGGCAAGTAGTGCAGAAAGGACAGCAGAGATCTGAGATCCTGGTGATTTGGCCATGTGCCTCAGCATCTTTGGCATTTTCCAGGCCTGCTTTGGGAAAATGTTCCTACCTTTAATACATCAGTGAGGACTGGGTACATGTTTGATGGGGATGAAGCTTGCTAGAATGCTGAAATTGTCTCCAGCACCAAACCATTTAGAAGTAGATTTATGTCCACTGTTTGGCTTAACTGTGGATCTGGGAAGAACAGGAATTAACAGCCTCATTTACTAATCAACAAGAAATCAGAGGCTGAAGGGAGTTAAGACCAAAACCCTGTGCCTCTAAGTCCCTGGCCGCACTTCCTCCTCTTCCTCCTGCTTGGCTACGGAAAGCAGGTATTGGGGGGGCGGCTCACCTTTTAGAGGCCGGAGCAGACCTGGAGCCAGGGAAATCATAATATTTTGTTTTTGCCTTTTGGCTCTGGCCTCGTCTTGCTCTTTGCGAAAGAATTCCCTTTATAAAGGAATTGAGGTTTGTAGGCTGCTGGTAAGAATTTGGTGACACAGCAGCGTTCTTCTAGGAGTGACAGCTGGAAACCCAGGCTGTGACTTTGGAACTTAGTGAGGAACCACGGAGGCAGAGGAGCCACCTTTCTGCCAGGGCCTGAGGAGGCCCTGTTCACTCATTTTTCCACACCCTCCACGAAGATCAGAACCACCAGGAGCTTGTTAAAGACTCGGGCTTCCAGCCCCTGCCCCAGTCCTCCTGAATCAGAATCTCTGTGGGCCCTCACCAGGCATCTGTACTGCAGCGAGCTCTCCAGGTGGGATCGTTGAACACAGAAGTCTGAGAATCACTGCGGAGCTCTTTGCCAGGTGGTGTGGGTGACTTCCTGACAGCTTGTCCCAGAGACTCCCAGCCTCATGAGGAACTGCAACGAAAGCTCAGTGATTTTAGGGCTCAGTCCAGTGTGAGCCACCCATCTTATTTTTCAGCTCTCTCTTTTGTTTCCTTAGTGAGGAAAGACGCAAGGCAGAGGCTCTGATTGGGTGCAGCGCCCCCATTGGGCAGAGTTTCGTACCGGCGCCTGGCAGGCACTGGGCTCAGCTCTCTGTGGCTGTCTTTATCTGAGCCACGGATCCCTGGGCCAATCAGCGAGGCCAGGGCAACACCAACCAGCTGTGTTCCTTCTTCCATCGCAGCTCTTGCACTGTGTTGTATCCTCCTCATTCTCTATTCTCCCCTCGCAGTGGTGGCCAGAGACACAAGGAAACTCAGCAGAGAATTTGCTGGGCTCTGGGTGAGGCAGAACCGGACACATAGCCCAAGTGACCTTGTACCTGCACACACTTGCGGTCAAAGGGGTCAGACTGCCTGCACCTCCCAGGTCTGTACTACTTGCAGCAAGAGTTACCACTTCCTGAACACTTATTCTGAGCCAGGAAGGATGCCGAGCGCCCTCCATGCACTGAGTCTTCTCAGGAACTGTGAGGGTGGCAGTATTGTACCCATCTCGCAGATGAGAATGCTGAGGCTTACAGAGGTGAAATTTTAAATGCACAAGACATAGTTTAGAAAAACAGGAATGGACTTCAAATGCTGACGTGTCAGGTGGAGGAGGGGGGAGAGGAAATGAATGGGAAAAAGGTTTGAGGGTTGGGCTCCAGTCGTACGCAGGTGAGATCTGGGTTCTGATCACATCGGTAATCCTGGCAGTACTAACTAGTCTCTGAGCCTCTCCTCATTTGTAAAATGGGAATAATTATATCTTTGCTGTTCACTTTATAGAGTGTTAGGAGCATCAAATGGAAGTGTTTATGGAATGCCCTATGTAAGTCATAAGGCATGGCCTACCAATCAGGGCTGAAGCCCCATAAGGGCAGTCGCCTGCTAAATCCCAGACTTTCTATAAAAGAGGTTTCTATAAAACCGTACATAATGCTGTGTGAGGTGTTCTTAGGAGGGGTAAGTGGACGGTGTGAAAAGCAGACTTTGTGGTCAGATAGACCCAGGCTTGGGTCTCAGTTCCAGCACTCCACTACTGGTGATTAGAAGTCACGTAGCCTCTCTGAACTTCAGTTTCCTGATCTGTAAAATG